>JAQPPZ010016677.1:10000000-11200000 GCA_028583015.1 Wollemia nobilis | reverse complement strand
CCATCCTCAACATGAAAATAAAAAACCATATATTTATCCAAAATTTGTGTGACTAACAAAAAATTGTTTTCCAATCATGGAACATATAGGACTCTTTCAATATAACATTTTCCTTCGATAAGGTTTATTAAAATTGTACCCTCACCCTGAACCTTGTTGGTTTTATCATAAAAAATAATGACAGGTTTACCCTCCTTGGCTTCATATATCTCAAACCATGATTTGTTACCAATCATATGCTTATTGGTACCAGAATCAACATACCATATAGGGTCCTTATGCTTGGAGGCTATGGTATTCATGAGAACCTTGTGTGCCCACTAAGAATCAGAGTTAGATTATTCAATAGCAACATTCACCTTGGGTTGCTTGTTTTTGTTCTGTGGTTTGTTATGGCCCTTATTTTTAGGTTGTTTGTTTTTTTTCCAATACCTATTTGTGCCATGGGTATCCTTGTCACAAATCTTGCAATATATCTTTGCTTGTTGAGGTTGTTTTCCATTGGAATCCTTGGAAGAATTTCCTCCCTTTTGAAAATTACCCTTCTTCTTAGAACCCTTCCTGGTGGAATAGAGGGCTGTATTAGAAGTTTCATCTCTTTGAATTTGGTGAGCCTTCTCTTCCTGAAGCATAATGACCTACTCAACAAAGGTAACTTTTCTCTGTGACACTTGAAGAGAGGTTATCAATATTCTATATGAATCAGGTAAATCTCTCATTACTATTGAAGTAAGGAGCTTATCATCTACAATATCTCCTAAGGAATTCAACTTTGACTTCGACTCATCCACTCTGCAAAGAAATAGTTCAACTATCTCACCATGCATCATACTCAAAATGTGAAGTTGAGAATGAAGGTGAAGAATGGTGAACTCATTCTTACCCTCATAAATGGTTTTAAGGGAATCTCATGCCTCTTTACCATGTTTTGTATCAGCTATGTGAGGTTGAACTTCATCTGAAACAACAAGCAATATGAGCACTCTTGCCTTACTGTATTTCTTGTCAAATGCAATCTAATCTGTAGTTGGTGTCATAGTTTGAGTTGATATAGCTACTAGTGAAGATCTTGTTGTTGTGCCAAAAATAACATCCCACAAATTTTCTATTTGGAGAATAGCCTTCATCTTGGTTTTCCATGGTGTGTAATTGGAACCTTTCAGTAACTGAGAATATGTCAGGTACTTATGGATAGCAGCCATAATGAGGGTTTCTTATATCACCAAATGGTCCCCCTTTATTTATACCTTTGCTAGACCTTTATACTGAACCTCTCTATATACCCGCCCTTACATGAGGGAGACTATAAGTACATGATAGTAGAACGATACGTGGAAGATAGGTCATACTAAAATGGAATCATTTTGTTTATGACACCTACCATAGAAGATATTTTATCCTCATGTGTGGGGCATAAATTCCCCTAAACACTTTGGATATTAGAACATTCATCAGGATTTACGTCTAACGACAAGAACGATTAGGATAGTGGAATGGAGTAAAAAAATAGGAAATTGGTAAAATTATATCTCCCCAATGATTGATAGATAACAAGCTCAGACGTCATTTTTGCAGCTATGTTAGGCAACAGATATAGTAGCCCAAAGCACAACAATATTACCTCTAAATATGGGCCATAGGTATCATAAATACCGAACACTGCAATGAAAATATATTTGCATAGATGGGTTCAATTTTTGGGGACTTAGATGTGCTTGATTTTACTTAATGAAGTAGTGCAATGTAAAAGGAAATGCAACATACATCAGAAAGTGCCCACAAAAAAATGAACTAAAGGTTTTGGTTTCCACCCAAAATGTACCTTATTACAAATGCCAAATTATTTTTCAAAGCTGAAAAAATTCAATCTCTATCCCCCCTTTTCATCCTTTCATGAAAATTTTGCAATAAATAGGATTTGAAAAACAAATCCCCCCCTTGAGTTTGCAAAATAAAGGGATTAAAAAAAAAGAATTGACAAAGGTACATAAAATGATTATTTTGAAAGTAAAAATTTTAATTTTATGAAAAAAATTGAATTTTAATTAAATTTATGATCAATTTCTTAAGGAAATTTATAAAATATAATTTAAAAAAAATAAAATTTAATTAAAAAATAAAGAATTTAATCATAAAAAAATAACTAACAAAATATTTTTTTTTAACAAAATATATACCTTTGAGGTGGTCGAGGGGGTTTGAACCCTGGAACTTTCTATGGGCAATGACTTGGCTACCGGCTACTGACCACCCTGACTACCACTTCCAGGTGGTTTTAAAAGAAGATAAGCTTCTATTTCAAGAAATGTGATGTCCACAAAGCCACCAACAGGTAGTGACACTGCTCCTCTTCCATATTGGTGGTGCTACGAATGTCGAGCGACGACTTCACTGCAACACAAATCTTCTAAAGCACATATCCATGACCTTGATCAAATGAAAGACTGTCTGTGACTGCAAATAAAAAATAAATAGGTCTAGATACAATTTATTACGGTGCTCGAAGTCTTCTGCAACTTGGGAACTGATCGCTATCGATCTGTGGCTGCTAATGATCAATTACAATCAACGTTGTTGATATGTGATTGTGAGATCATAGCTGGTCTTAGTGATTAAGCTGAGAAACAAAAAAATGATCACTGCCAATTTGTGGCTGCTAACGATTGATTTAAAATTAATACTACGAATATGTTTAATATTGGTCTCCTACAACTGGTGCATGGCCACCAACTAAGAGACATTTGATGTAGTAGTTTAAAAAAAACAAATTATCCCACACTTGGGATACCACAGATAGGGGGATGTTTAAAAAAAAATGCTCCAATTACTCAATATCCACCTAATGGTGGGTGACCCTTCTATATGTAAAATGTTTCCCTCCACTTATTCTAGGATTGTCTTATCGCCATGTGTCCTTGCAACCACAAGTCCACATCTACCTAGGTAGGTCTAGTGTCCCACGTTGCCATATCCGCTTAGGGTGTCCCACGTCGCCACGTGTTAGCATCACCTTGGGCCTACATGCAAATTACCCAGTCGCTACCAATGCTAAGTCATATCTCCTTTTCTGGACCTATGTGTACGTGCAAATTATCCAGTTGCTGAGTCAGATCCTTGCTGTAAAAATTAGAATGTTGTCTACGCATCCAAAATTTTGTCTGGTCTGACAACATCAGATTCAAATCAATCACATATAAATCACCTCAATAATTGTGCCAATATTGAGCCAATCAAAGCTATGAGATGAAAATCAAGCTTTGACCCAGTATGCTTTAATACCATGTAGAGAAATCGAACAGTTTCTATTGATTCAAGGAGAAATAAATAATACATGATAGCCCATATTAGTCCATGTAAAGTGGATCTAATCAATAATAATGCTAACATTATAAGATGTGATGCTAACAATAATGCTACGATGCTAAAAATAAAATATGTAATAACAACTATATGCTAACAATAACCATTAAAGTATCAATAGAAATATAGCTCAAAGCTTCGAACCTCTTGCACAAGATGATGAAGATGACAAATTTTGAGTCAAAAATCAGAGTAATGCTCCTTCCATTAGCTCACAGGAACATTTATAGTAGGGCAAGCAAACGCACTAGATCCGAACTTTAAAAATGAGGGTTCAACATCTATTTATAGTTTGTAAATAAAATAATATTAAGGAAACATTACAAAGATTACATAATTACAACTTAGTAGAGAGTTTTTCTAGCATTATCTTACTAGCTAGTGCAATCTATGAAATCTGTTGTAAGTAATCCACCATAGCTACTTAGCTCTGCAACTTATTGTGGTAGTTGGAGTTCTATCAGTTGAAATCTATACACAATCCATTGATCATTCTTGAAAGATTTGATTTGCCATCGATCTGCAACTACTTCTAGTTATTGTTCTTGAAATCCTTCGACGCTTCGTCTTTCGGCCTTCCAACTAATTGCACTCTGATTCGATGGTAAATTGCTTTTACATACTTCAATAATATTAGAAAAACTTGGTCTGTTGATCTTCATTATTGGATGGCTATGATTAAACCTCTTGAAAACACTTTTGTAAATCGATCGAGAAAGAACAAATGTCATTCCGTACTTTTAATCATTGATGTCAGCTTTGGTGACTTTAGTTCTATGAAATCAGATTCTGGCATGGAATACATTGAGGAATGAGCGAAATGAAATCCACTACCAATTCGCTCCTTAGCCTTTTTTATCTTCATTGACATTAAACATATTTCAATCCACACCAAAAGTATGATGACATCATCTTTCCCTTAATTGGAGTGCGGAATCGCCAATTTGCATTGGAAGTAGTTCAAAAATTATTTTTTCTCCATTTCGCACTAGAGTTAGTGTAAAATACTCTTTGTACTCGACGGATTTGAGCTTACTGATACTTAGTCGCTTGGATCACGCACCAAACCAACATCGATCACCATTTCATACCAAAGGTAATATAAAATGAGCTTTTTCATCATTCTACTTTGGAAGGAGTGTAAAATACTCTTTGTAGCCATTCCACATCAAATTACTTGTGGAACTCAGTGGAATGAGAACTTATCAACACTTAGCCGCTTAGAGCATGCAAAAACTACCCATGATCATCATTTTGCATTTCTTCTCGTGTTGGCATCATCATTACCCAAAATTTGTGCAAAATTAGGACTCGCCTGGAATCCTCTTCCAAATACACTGTAAATTGAGCAAAATGAAAATTAAACTGCTTAAGGCGAAAATACACTATGTTTTGAGTAGATTGGGAAACTCATGTTGTGGATCCGCTCCAAAATACACTAGGAAAAGTGCAAAAAGAAGATTTCATGCCTTAGAATAAAATTTTCAATGCTTTCTAAGGATGTGGTCATTTTGGGTCTACATTCTGGATTTGCTTGCAAAGCCATAGAACTCAGAGTCTTATCCATTGGACATCAGGAGTCAAAAATGCTTATCTTCAAAAAAATTCTTTAAAGAATAATTTCCATATGAACACTACCCTCTAAAAATGAACACCTTAGAGGATAAACATTCATATCGAGACCATACTTTTGTGATCAAAATGAAAATTTAAGACAATTGATTAATTAAATATTCATTAACATTAGCTTAGGAAATCCTAAGCAATATATATAGGTTACCAAATAGTATACCAAACCATATTCCCACTATCCACACTAACCAACGTGCCATAGGAGGTAGAGAGTTTGGTTTAGGTTTGTTAACCTATGATATTTAGGAATTAACCATAGTTTACCATTAGATATTTGAAACAATAAATATCTACATGGTATGTAGCAAATAGTAAATATATGTGGTAAAAAGAAAGAAATAACTTTTTACCGTGTGGTAATATAAAATCTACCTAACATAGGAAATAGGTAATTATCCCAAATGATGGAATATTACTCTAACATCCCCCCTTATTACATTATTTTGGTAATACATACATATCCCTCTATACAACAATATTTGGGTAAAGTATATAACTACCCCAATACAGTAAAAAAAATGTTGATCTGTTTGTTCTTTGTTCTGTCATAGTACTCTGGTTGTTCCTAAGAAAAAAATAGGTCATTCCTCACTTTGTCTTCATGCCAACGAATGTCCTTATGGTAATCACATCATCCAACCGAATTGCATGGGTAACTAGCCGCTGCAATCACTAGGTGTAGTAGAGTAGATCACTTCATACGAGATTCATTCATTTTACAATATGAGTTTGCAAAAGATAATGTTGCTAAGGTGTCGGTCGCAGCCGAAAATGCACCCTTATAAGTTCTCCCCTTATGGTAATTTCCTCTTTATCCAACCTCTGTTTCTTGGAAATATCTTTCTCAGTTATTTTTGGTCCCCTTTTGGCTTTTCTTTGAAAAACTTACAAGGTGAATTTCTCACTTTCTGTATCTTCTTCAGACAACCCTTCTTGTACTGATTCCTCCTGTAATATCTGCTCAAAAATAGGATTTAATTCCATTGTTTCTGCAGTGGTGAAACTTAGAGGTGTAAACCTAAAGCTCTCATCCTTCTTATTCCAGTCTATATTTGTATCTTAAGGTTGTCCACCCAGGGCTAGGCACTTGGGCCTACTTATTGTCTCTATGAATGGTGTACTAATAGTTATTTCATCATAATAGTGCATCTTACTCATCAATTGTGCTCCTTTCAAAAATTTCTCTATCTACTCAGTTGTAGGCTGAAAAGTCTTCTAAATTTTAGCAACAGTCAATGGAGTATCAGGTTCCTCTTCTTAAAATTTTTCTTCTGAAGGTGGCGATGGGGAATCAGTCTCAGTTTGTGACTTCTTATATACTAGCACTATATTCTTTGGGTCTTTTGGCTTCCAAGTTGTGACGTTATCATCATACATTTTAGAAAAGTCACCATAAATTTTAAATCCAAACCTAGATTTTTATTTACCAATCTCAATTCTCATCCTCCACTAGTCTGATATCTTGGCTTCGTTCCATTTCTCCTTTTCCTCGACTTCATCACCACTAGGTTCTTAAGACTGAGGATATTTTTTCTTTTCTATTTTTCCTCAACTTCTTTGATGGAAGACTCCTTCAACCGATGTTTTTTATTATTTTTTGGATCAAAATCAACAATTTTTCATAAAATTCTAACCATGGAGGAAGTTGATCCATATTAGAAACATTCCACTCCAAAAGAGCAATTTATTTTTTATTTTTGCCCTGTTCAAAATGAGGTCTAGATTTATTTTCAAATTTTTAGGTCTTTTCTCCATTTAGGGCTACGTTCCTTTTATAGAATACATCATCTGGATCATAAAAATCCATCTCTGGGGAATGTAAAACATACCCAAACTATCTAGGTATTGGTCAAATTGTTCACCTTGTCACTTCTTGGTAATAGTTATATCATCAACATTGTGATAGGTCAACATAGATCTCCTCTTTCTCCTAGATCCATAGTTCAAATCTATAAATTCTGCTTACCTTAAGTATTCTAAGGTGAATAGCATGTCTGTAACAGAATGGGGTAGTAGAAAAGGCTTACCCATAAAGCCATACAAGCTAATGATTGTACCCTCTGTTAGAATGTACCAATATTCCTCCTCTGCACCTTCTATTCTTAACAATTTATTGGACAGAGGTGACAGCCTAGGGCGTTCTCCATACATTATTTTCAATGCTGGCCCTAATAATTCCAAGTTGAATTTATAAAAAGACTCAGTGCTTCTCAGATGAGAAGTCCAATAATAAACTGGAATAGGGTCTCCCTCACTAGTCTTTTCTTTGATTGGAATCCAAGGCATCATATCCCTTACAATAGCGAAAAACATCTAGACCAGGCTTGAGCAATGCTGAAAACTAGGTGCATCAGAGCTTCTTTTCATTCTCACTAATTGCTCATGCATTCTATGAGCAAGGAAAGTCAACCAGTAAAAATAAATAACCCTAATTCCCTTCTTCTCTACACCTTCCTCATACATCCTTTCATTGGAAATGCAGTACACAATGGCTATTTTCCAATCGTTCACCATTTTATTACAGTCCAAACCCTCCATACATGCTAACATAGAAAATAGCTCTGGATGAATAAACTGTTCAATGGGGATTGGAACCTTGGGCAACCCTTTTTTGGGTCTAGTGTATTTGATTTGATTACAGACCCAATATTTGAAACACTCACCATCATTAGCTCGATTTTGCAGAGATTAATACCTGATCTGGGTGGTTGTTTTAAACTCTTTTGGCCTTACGGATGGTTCTGCTCCTATGGAAAAGGACTTGTGATAGTTTGCAGTAGTGAACCTAAATAGGGTTTTACCTCTAGAATTTTTTACTACTTTTACCATTGGGTCATAAAATTTAATGATAGCCACTATTAACTTTGGATAAGGATGAACGTAATCACAAATGTAAAAGGATAAGGAGAGAACAGAACATCTACCTTGAGTCGACATAGCTACTTCCTTTTTATATCTATTATTGATATTCCTTCTGAGATTTGTTCTCTCTATGAGGACCAGATCGGTGTCTACCATGACTTATGCTTTGTCGATATAGTACCCCACTACCTCTTTCACTAGTTTTTTAGCTTCTTGAACATCTTCAGAGGCCATTTTGTGAATAGTTTAAATTATCTCTGGAATTTACAGGAGATGCTTTCAGCTATAATTTTGGTTTCTTTCAATCAGTGAACACTACTCTTTGTCAAATGAACAAAATTATATGCTTTGACACTTTTAATTTCTAATGCATGCACGTTATTTTCTATTAATGCAGCTATTGTGTGAATTACCTGTTGGCACTCTTTTCAAATCACACTTATTCCCTTTGGAAACTTGGAGGTGGCGTTCTAATTCTTGATTTGCAAAAATTCAAATGTGCTCCAAACTCTCATGGCATCACTTTATCTTTTCTTCCTCTACGGGCATGGGAAATTTGAGCATTTATTTGTGAGCCTTTTACCTTTTGGATGTAGCGCAATGCGGAATACATTTTTCACTAAAAAATACATGCACTTTTGGCAGATTGCAACCTTCTTATATTTCGTTCAAAATAACTCTGAATTATGGTGGATTAGAAACTTCCCCTTTTTTCCACTACCACTTAGTCTTCTCAAGTGCGAAAAATAACACATGTTGCATTCTATTGAAAATGTATTTCATTTAGGTGCATATTGGAATCCACTCGTCATTTCGTTGCTTCCTTAGTGTATTTGAGTGCGAAATGAAAAATTAGATGCACCCTTGAGGACACAACCAATTTTTACACTTTTTTTTTTTTTATATATACAAAATGTTGTCAAAATAAAACTTGATATAAAATGCGAAATGGAAATATGATATAAAGTATGTACATATATTACAATGAGCTTATATTTTAGTCAAAATAAAGTTTAAGATGAAAACCATTAACCAAAATTGGTTTCATATTTTCCTCCAGATCTTCAAGCTGAAAAACATTGGTCTCTTTAACCTCTATTATCTTGAAAGGTCCATACCAGAAGGAATAAAACTTCTGATGTTGTCCTATTTTAGCTCTTTCAACATTCCACCTGAGTACTAAGTCTCCAACCTGGAATATTTTGAATCTTGCCTTCTTTTCAAACCATGCATTTATGTCCCTTGAATTCTTTTGAAAGTTCTCATAGGCATGAGTTCTTCTCTCTTCTAACTGCAATAGGTGTGTCATCCTTGCTTCAACTAGATTGTCCTTAGATTCTTCTTCTATGTTTATCATCTTGAGTGTCATAATATCCAAATGGATAGATAACACTGCGTATTTACCATACACTAAGGCATAAGGAGAAGTCTTGATAGACTTCTTAATAGTAATTATATTTGCCCAAAAATCTTGCTCCAACATTAGGTGCCAACTCCTTTTATTCCTCTCTAGTGATATCCTCAAAATCCTTAACAGGTTTTTTTTGGTAGACTTTACAAGTCCATTCCCTTGAGGGTAAACTTTGAAGTATTCTTGATGGTGATGCCATACTTGATGGAAAACTCAATATACTTGGGCCCTATAAATGCTAGTCCATTATCATTTACCAAGTTTTCTGGAACACCAAACCTTGAAATCAAACTCTCCATAAAATTGATCATAACTTCCTGGTCTGATTTCTTGGTAGGAATAGCTTCTACCCATATAGTGAGGTAGTTTGTAGTAGTTAGAATGTACTTGTGCTCAACTGAAGAATGAGGGTTAAAAATCCCTATGAAGTCCAAACCCCATTTTTGAAAAGGTTCCTCCACTTGTATTAGCTCAAGAGGGAATGAATCATTCCTTGTCCACCCTACATGATGCTAGAATTTATCATAGGCTCTGGTGACTTTGAAGGTATCAAAAAATATGGCAGGCTAGTAATAGCCTGCTCTAATGATTTTCAAGGTTGTAACTCTACCTGAGAAATGTCCTCCAGTTAGCTTCCCATGGAACTCCTCTATGACCTTTTGTTGTTGATCATTTTTTAAACACCTAAGGAGAACTCCATTAAGGTTTCTTTTGTACAGTCCCTATGGTAGTAAGATATACTTAAAATCTTACAATCTATGTCTTCTTTGTGATGCATTAATATCATAAGGGCATACCCTAGTTTGAAAATACTTGACCATCTAATCTACCTAGTCCGATTCATTTGAATGCAATCCTTCCATTTGATTATCTAATGTTGCTTTACAAGTTGTTAACTTTGTTGAGATTACTGCTTCTGTAAGAACTTGGCATAGAGATCTTCCATTTACTCTCTTATCTCCCAGATCACTTTGTAGAATAAAAATTATTACATCCGGATGAACAAAATAAACTAGGGTCTTAATTTCAACCAAGTATTGCCTGAATTTATTCAATGATTTCATTACGATGAATACTTATTTCTCAATAAAATTGTACTTAACCTGGTACTCATGGAGAGTCTGGATCTAAAATAATATAGGGTTCTTCTCACCTTGATCATTTTTCTGGGTGAGCACTAATGCATAACTTTCCTTAGATCCATAAGCATAAAGGATGAAATATTTACTAAAATTTGGATTGACTAGCACTAGAGCTATTGCAATAGATTGCTTAATAATCTCAAAGGCTTGCTTTCTTACTTTAGTCTATTTGAACTCTGCATATTTCTTCAACAGTTCAGATATAGGTCTCACCTTCTGTGAAAATTCATAGATTACTTTCTTGACAAAATTTATTTGACCAAAGAAGGGCTACAACGCTTTCTTATTTACAGGTAGTGGAAGAGCAATAATGGATTTTATTATGTCTGGATCTATGGCCATACCTTCTTTTGAGACCACATGACCTAACAAATTTCCCTCATGTACTGCAAAAAATGACTTCTTAGGATTAAGGGAAATGCCAAATTCTCTAGACTTTTGAAAAAATTTCTCAAGGTGTGCTAAGTGCTCATGCTTGTTGTGGGAAAACATGGTCATGTCATATAAATAAATTAGAATAACCTTGTTAATCAATTCCCCAAAGGCATAGTCCATGGATCTCTGAAATGTGGCTCCCACATTGGAAGCCCAAAAGGTATTCTTTGGTAGGTAAATGTACCCCATTTTGTGGTGAATGCTCTTTTATACTGATATTCATTCTTCATACAAATATGATTATATCCATAGAATCCATCTAGTAATGAGAACCTTTCTGTCCCTACCACTATCTGTAAGATTTTATCAATATGTAGAAGGGGGTAGTGATCCTTTAATTATGTCTGATTAAGATTTATGAAATCCACACATAGGTGAATATCACTATTCTTCTTCCTCACGGGTACCAAGTTAGCTGTCCAGGTTGAATTTTTAATTAGGTATATGATCTTTCGTGAGTAGTCATCTAAAAACAATTGAAAGTACCTCTTCACCCACAACTATTTGGTGTGAAAGGACTGCATAGATCGGTGTGAATTAACTCTAAATATTTCTTTGCTCATGTAGAGATCTTCTCAAATGGTTCTTTATGTTGCTTTCCTTTCAAGAAATCATAACACACTAGCAATGTAGAGGAAATAGAGGGAAGGCCCTTTACCATCTTATATTTACTTAGCTCAAGTAAATAGCCAAAACTTAGATGCCCGTATCTCTTGTGCCAAAGTGAAGTTGCCTCATTTGTAGAGACTACCATGGCAACATGAGGGGTATATATAGCATCTAATGTAAATAAGTCATGCTTGTATGAAGTTGTTGCGATATGTTTACCCCTCTTGGTGATAAAGCAACACTTCTTTCCATCCTCAACATGAAAATCAAAAACCATATATTTATCCAAAATTTATGTGACTGAAAACAAATTGTTTGTCAATAATGGAACATATAGGACTCTTTCAATCTAAAATTCCTTCGAGAAGGTTTATTAAAATTGTACCCTCACCCTGAACCTTGTAGTTTTTATCATCAACAATAGTGATAGGTTTACCCTCATTGGCTTCATATGTCTCAAACCACGATTTATCACTAGTCATATGCTTATTGGCATCGAAATCAACATACCATACATGATCCTTTTTCTTGGAGGCTATGGTAGTCATGAGCACCTTGTGCACCCACTCAAAATCATAGTCAGATTATTCAATAGCAACATTCACCTTGGGTTGCTTATTTTTGTTCTGTGGTTTGTTATGGCCCTTATTTTTAGGTTGTTTGTTTTGTTTCCAACACCTATTTGTGCCATGGGTATCCTTATCACAAATCTTGCAATATCTCTTCGCTTTTTGAGGTTGTTTTCCCTTGGTATCCTTGGAAGAATTTCCTCCATTTTGAAAATTACCCTTCTTCTTAGAACCCTTCATGGTGGAATATAGGTTGTATTAGAAGCTTCATCTCTTTGAAGTTGGTGAGCCTCCTTTTCCTGAAGCACATTGACCTACTCAACAAAGGTAACTTTTCTCTATGACACTTGAAGAGAGGTTATCAATATTCTATATGAATCAGGTAAATCTCTCATTACTATTGAAGTAAGGAGCTTATCATCTACAATATCTCCTAAGGAATTCAACTTTGACTTCAACTCATACACTCTGCAAAGAAATAGTTCAACTGTCTCACCATGATTCATACTCAAAATGTGAAGTTGATATTGAAGGTGAAGAATGGTGGACTCATTCTTACTCTCATAAATGGTATTAATGGAATCCCATGCCTCTTTACCATGTTTTGTGTCACCTATGTGAGGTTGAACTTCATCTGAAATAATAAGAAATATGAGCACTCTTGCCTTACTGTCTTTCTTGTCAAATGCAATATAATCTGTAGTTGGTGTTATAGCTTGAGTTGATATAGCTACTAGTGAATATCTTGTTGTTGTGCCAGAAATAACATCCCCAAATTTTCCATTTGGATAATAGCCTTCATCTTGGTTTTCCATGGTGTGTAATTGGAACCTTTCAGTAACTGAGAACATGTCAGGTACTTGTGGATAGCAACCATAATGAGAGTTTCTTATATCACCAAATTGTCTCCCTTTCTTTATACCTTTTCCAGACCTTTATACTGAACCTCTCTATATACCTACCCTTAAATGAAGGAGACTATAAGTACATGAGAGTAGAATGATGTGGAACATAGGCGGTACTGAAAGGGAATCGTCTTGTTTATGATACCTACCATAGAAGATATTTTATCCTCATGTGTGGGGCATAACTTCCACTAAACACTTTGGATATTAGAACATTCATCAGGATTTACCTCTAACAACAAGAATGATTAGGATAGTGGAATGGAGTAAAAAAATAGCAAAATGGTAAAATTATATCTCCCCAATGATTGATAGAGAACAAGCTCAGACATCATTTTTGCAGCTATGTTAGGCAACTAATATATAAGCCCAAAGCATGACAAAATTACCTGTAAGTGTGGCCCATAGGTATCATAAATACTAAACACTGCGATGCAAATAGATTTGCATAGATGGGTTCAATTTTTGGGGACTTAGACGTGCTTGAATTTACGTAATGAAGTAGTGCAATGTAAAAGGAAATGCAACATACATCAGAAAGTGCCCACAAAAAAATGAACTAAAGTTTTTGGTTTCCACCCAAAATGTACCTTATTACAAATTCCAAACTATTTTTCAAAGCTGAAAAAATTCAATCTCTATCCACCCTTTTCATACTTTCATGAAAATTTTGCAATAAATAGGATTTGAAAAACAAATCCCCCCATTGAGTTTGCAAAATAAAGGGATGAAAAAAAAAATTGACAAAGGTACATAAAATGATTATTTTGAAAGTAAAAATTTTAATTTTATGAAAAAAATTGAATTTTAATTAAATTTATGATCAATTTCTTAAGGAAATTTATAAAATATAATTTTAAGAAACTAAAATTTAATTAAAAAATAAAGAATTTAATCATAAAAAAATAACTAAAAAAATAATTTTTTTTAACAAAATATATACCTTTGAGGTGGTCGAGGGGGTTTGAACCCCGAACTTGTCGATGGGCAACGACTTGGCTACCGGCCACCGACCACCCCGATTACCACTTCCAGGTGGTTGTAAAAGAAGATAAGCTTCTATTTCAAGAAATTTGACGTCCACAAAGCCACCAATAGGTAGTGACACTGCTCCTCTTTCATCTTGGTGGTGCTACAAATGTCGAGCGACGACTTCACAACAACACGCCTCTTCTAAAGAACATATCCATGACCTTGATCAAATGAAAGACTATCTGTGACTGTAAATAAAAAATAAACAGGTCTAGATACAACTTCTTGCGATTCTCGAAGTCTTTTGTAACTTTGGAACCGATCGCTATCGATTTGTGGCTGCTAATGATCAATTAAAATCAACATTGTTGATATGTGATTGTGAGATCACAGCTGGTCTTAGTGATCAAGCTGAGCAACAAAAAAAATGATCATTGCCGATCTATGGCTGATAACGATCGATTTAAAATTAATGCTACGTATATGTTTAACAATGGTCTCCTACAACTGGTGCATGGCCACCAACTGAGAGACATCTGATGTAGTAGTTTTAAAAAAACAAATTATCCCACACTTTGGATATCGTGGATAGGGGGATGTTTAAAAAACAAAATGGTCTAATTACTCAATGTCCACCTAACAGTGGGTGACCCTTCTATACATAAAATATTTCCCTCCACATAGTCTAGGATTGTCTTATCGCCACATGTCCTTGCAACCACAAGTCCACGTCTATCTAGGTAGGTCTAGTGTCCCACGTTGCCATGTTTGCTGAGGGTGTCTCACATCGCCATGTGTTAGCATCACCTTGGGCCTACGTGCAAATTACCCAGTAGCTACCAATGTTGAGTCATATCTCCTTGCCTCGGCTTGTGTGTGCGTGCAAATTATGCAATTGCTGATTCAGATCCTTGCTTAAAAATTAGAATGTTGTCTACACATCCAAAATTTTGTGTCTGGTCTGACAACGTCAGATTCAGATCAATCACTTCTGAATCACCTCAATAATTGTGCCAATGTTGAGCCAATCAAAGCTATGAGGTGAAAATCAAGCTTTGACCTAGTCTGCTCTAATACTATGTAGAACAATCGAATAGTTTCTATTGATTCAAGGATAAATAAATAATACATGATAGCCCATATTAGTCCATGTAAAGTGGATCTAATCAATAATAATGCTAACATTAGAAGATGTGATGCTAACAATAATGCTATGATGCTAACAATAAAATATGTAATAACAACTATATGCTAACATTAACCATTAAAGTATCAATAGAAATATAGCTCAAAGCTTCGAACCTCTTGCACAAGATGATGAATATGACAAATTTTGAGTCAAAAATTAGAGTAATGCTCCTTTCATTAGATCACAAGAACATTTATAGTAGGGCAAGCAAACGCACTAGATCTGACCTTTAAAAATGAGGGTTTGGCCTCTATTTATAGTTTGTAAATGAAATAATATTAAGGAAACATTACAAAGATTACATATTTACAACTCAGTAGAGAATTTTGCTGGCATTATCTTACTGGCTAGCACAATCTATGAAATCCGTTGTGAGTAATCCACCATAGCTACTTAGCTCTACAACTTAGTGTGGTAGTTGGAGTTCTATCAGTTGAAATCTATGCCCAATCCATCGATCATTCTTGAAAGCTTTGATTTGCCATCACTCTGCAACTACTTCTAGTTATTGTTCTTGAAACCCTTCGACATTTTGTCTTTCGGCCTTCCAACTAATTGCTCTCTGATCTACTGGAAAATTGCTTTTACATACTTCAATAATATTAGAAAAACTTGGACCGTTGATCTTCATTATTGAATGGCTACAATTAAACCTCTTGAAAACACTTCTGTAAATCGATCGAGAAAGAACAAATGCCATTTTGTACTTTTAATCATTGATGTCAGCTTTGGTGACTTTAGTTCTATGAAATCAAATTCTAGCATGGAATACACTGAGGAATGAACATAATGAAATCCGCTACCAATCCGCTCATTAGCCTTTTTTATCTTATTTGACATTAAACATATTGCAATCCACACCAAAAGTATGATGACATCATCTTTCCCTTAACTGGAGTGCAGAATCGCCAATTTGCATTGGAAGTAGTTCAAAAATCCTTTTGTCTCCATTTCACACCAGAGTTAGTGTAAAATACTCTTTGTACTCAATAGATTTGAGCTTACTGATACTTAGTCACTTGGATCACGCACCAAACCAACATCGATCACCATTCCATACCAAAGGTAATATAAAATGAGCTTTGTCATCATTCCACTTTGGAAGGAGTGTAAAATACTCTTTGTAGCCATTCCACATCAAATTACTCTTGGAACTCAGTGGAATGAGAACTTATCAACACTTAGCCGCTCAGAGCATGCAAAAAATACCCATGATCATCATTTTGCACTTCTTCTCGTGTTGACATCATCATTACCCACAAATTATGCAAAATCAAGAATCACCTGGAATCCTTTTCCAAATACACTGTAAATTGAGAAAAATGAAAATTAAACTACTTAAGGCACAAATACACTAAGTTTTGAGCAGATTGGGAAACTCATGTTGTGGATCCACTCCAAAATACATTAGGAAAAGTGTGAAAAAAAGATTTCATGCCTTAGAATAAAATTTTCAATGCTTTCTAAGGATGTGGTCATTTTGGGTCTACATTCTAGCACCTCCTGAGTGGATTTGCTTGCAAAGCCATAGAACTCAAAATCTTATCCATTGGGCATCAGGAGTCAAAAATGCTTATCTTCAAAAAAAATATTTAAAGAATAATTTCCATATGAACACTACCATCTAAAAATGAACACCTTAGAGGATAAAAATTCATATCAAGACCATACTTCAAACATCCTCGAGGATAACTATTCACATGAAGACTATGCCATAAACATTAATATCTATGTCATTCTTACAAAACTACTCCAATGCTCCAGCAAAACACAGCTATGTTCTCCTTATAAAGACTTCTTACAATACATGATATAAATGCCTTCACACAAAACTCATTTTTTGCCTCTTCGTGGACTCATGCTTTTATTTTTTATTTTTGACCATGTTTGAGTAAAAATAAATCAAACAAAATATAAAACTTATGACTATATATGTACAAAACAAAAATTACTAAACTTGTGTCCCTTATGGGTCCACAATTTCTCTATCAGGATCTACTTCTTCTTGTTCAACCTCTTCTTCAGCATCATCTTCTTCTTCAGGCTCTTCCTCAGGTGAAGTTTGTTCTTTATTTTCCTCTTCTGCACTATCACCAAATAGTTGTACCATTAGTTTCAAAATTTGTAGGTATTATTTCCAAGTTGCTTCAAAGGGATTGGAAGTTTCCTTTAGCTGCTTATAAATGTACTGTAGCTCACCAATATCTTCATAATTAGCAGCACTTCCTTTGTTTACCAAGTCTTCCATTAGGTCTCTGAGCCTGGTAAAATAAATGATCAGTTGTGAAGCTTGCTCTTGATCAATTGGTTCTTCTAGAGCATCAATTTCAGACTCATATTGTAAGCTCTCACCAGTACTCTTCTTAATTTCTTCTACTAATAGAAATATGTGGTCTTTCATCCATAATCCTCTGAAACCAATCTGGATCATTTACTTATTAATATCGACTACATCCTTGATCACTCCTTAAAAATTTTCAAACAATAGCCAAGCCTTTTGGAGTGCTCTGTGCTTCTTCACCATAATTCTAGAAGCAATCCTAGCAATGTTTCACTCCTTATTAGGAATTGCCTTGGCAGAGTTATTGAGTCTACTATCCACCAGCCTATGAATTTTCTCGATCGAAATCACCATAGGTTGTAGATCTCTAGTGAAAAAATCTAGATCCTTCTGAATGCTTTGGAGTAGGTGGCTGACATCATCTAAATAATCAATGATAAGGTGTATCCGTGAGCATTTCTCTAGAACTTCAGAGACTAGTTCTATTCTTACTTTCCTTAGTCCAACCTTGGAAAAAATAGAAGATTTAGCCTTTTCAATTTGAAGCTGTTGCTTTAGACTCTGTATCTCTTTAGCCTGTTCTTCATTTTTCTTCTTATGTCCTTCTATTTGCTCCTTAAGCTTATTAGCTTCCTAAAACTTCTCTTGCCAGTTCTTAGCTTCTTTTTTTAGAGCCTTCTCCACTTCTTTATGATTTTTAATGGTTTTTTGAAGCTTTTCCATTTGGTTTTCCAACTTACACACATTTTATTTGAATATATCATTTTTTACATAAAATGTTTCCAAGTGGGATTTGGCTATGATTAATTCATCTTCATCAGGTAACTTTTCAATATCTTCTATATAATCTTCTATACGATAATATTGGGCAGTCATCTCAGTTTCAAGCTTGCTCATAAGGGGGGTCATGGATTTGGATGTACTTTGAATTGAAATTGGATCAACAAATATGCTTCTCCTCTTCGTGGCCATCCTATTGGAAGGCTTGGATAGATTTTCTACCAAGAAATATTGAATTTTCTGTGTAGCTTCCTATTCCTTCTGCAAATTTACTTGGGTAGGATAACTCATAGGAAGAGAGGAAGAGACCACAATGTATGCAAGAGCAAAATCAATAGTTAACAATAGTTATGCAAAATTAGCTATAGTGGAATATGTGACCATAGTGGAATCTGTGACCATTTTTGTTGTTGTAATTGGCAGACTCATAGAAACTGAAGTGAGACTCAAATATGGGTGAGTGGGTTTACTAAAAATAGTTTGCTTCTCAGATGAGGGCGATGGTTGCAATGGAAAGGATGGAACTATACGAGATGATGAAGGGATAATCTCAGATTATGAAGCTAGAATTTGAGGTGATCTTGGAGGAGATGGGTTGGTTTATACCTCAATAGTGACTAATGAAATAGGTGGTGAACTATGAGGTGGAGAAGGCACCTTTTTTGCAATTTCTTGCTCAAAAAGGGAGGGAGATTTCCTTGGGGAATTTGGAGGAGGAAGAGGAGAAGAGGGATTAGAGACCATACCTTCACCAACTGATGTAGGGAATTATGGAGCTATTTCTATGATCTACTATTGTACTCACTGTATCAATTCTTCTACAGTTGAAAAAAAAAATTCTTTAACAATTTCCTCTTTATCCAACCTCTATTTCTTGGAAATATCTTTCTCAGTTTTTTTTAGTCCCCTTTTGGATTTTCTTTGAAAAACTTGCAAGGTGAATTTCTCACTTTTTGTATGTTCTTCAGACAACCCTTCTTGTATTGATTCCTCCTATAATATCTACTCAGAAATAGGATTTAATTCCATTGTTGCTGCAGTGGTGAAACTTATAGGTGTAAACCTAAAGATCTCATCCTTCTTATTCCAGTCTATCTTTGTATATTAAGGTTGTCTACCCAGGGCTAGGCACTTGGGCCTACTTATTGTCTCTATGACTGGTGTACTAATAGTTCTTTCATCAGAATAGTGCATCTTACTCATGAACTACACTCATTTTGGAAAGTTCTCTATCTGCTCAGTTGTAGGCTGAAAAGTCTGCAAAATTTTAGCAATAATCAATGGAGTATCAGGTTCCTCTTCTTAAAATTTTTCTTCTGAAGGTGGCAATGGGGAATCAGTCCCAGTTTGTGACCTCTTCTAGACTAACACTATATTCCTTGGGTCTTTTGGCTTCCAATTTATGACGTTATCATCATACCTTTTAGAAAATTCACCATCAATTTTAAATCCAAACCTGGATTTTTCTATACCAATCTCAATTCTAATCCTCCACTAGTCTGATATCTTGGCTTCGTTCCATTTCTCCTTTTCCTTGGCTTCATCACCACTAGGTTCTTGAGACTAAGGATATTTTTTCTTTTCTATTTTTTCCTCAACTTCTTTGATGGTAGACTCATTCAACCAATGTTTTTTATTATTGTCTGGATCAAAATCAACAATTTTTTATAAAATTCTAACCATGGAGGAAGTTGATCCATATTAGAAAAATTCCACTCCAAAAGAGCAATTTCTTTGTTATTTTTTCCCTGTTCAAAATAAGGCCTAGATTTATTTTCAAATTTGTAGGCCTTTTGTCCATTTAGGGCTATGTTCCTTTTACAGAATACATCATCTAGATCATAAATCCATCTCTGGGGAATGTAAAACAGACCCAACCTATCTAGGTATTGGTCAATTTGTTCACCTTGTCACTTCTTGGTAATAGTTATATCATCAACATTGTGATAGGTCAACATAGATCTCCTCTTTCTCCTAAATCCATAGTTCAAATCTATAAATTTTGCTTACCGTAAGTATTCTAAGGTGAATAGCATGTCTGTAACAAAATGGGGTAGTAGAAAAGTCTTATCCATAAATCCATACAAGCTAATGACTATACCCTCTATTAGAATGTACCAATATTCCTCCTCTGCAGCTTCTATTCTTAACAATTTATTGGACAGAGGTGGCAACCTAGGGCATTCTCCATAGATTATTTTCAATGCTGGCCCTAAGAATTCCAAGTTGAATTTATAAAAAAGACACAATGTTTCTCAGATGAGAAGTCCAATAATAAACTGGAATAGGGTCTCCCTCACTATTCTTGTCTTTGATTGGAATCCAAGGAATCATATCCCTTACAATAGCAAAAAACATCCAGACCAGGCTTGAGCAATGCTGAAAACTAGGTGCATCAAAGCTTCTTTTCATTCTCACTAATTTCTCATGCATTCTATGAGCAAGGAAATTCAACCAGTAAAAATAAATAACCCTAATTACATTCTTCTCTACACCTTCCTCATACATCCTTTCATTGGAAATGTAGTACGCAGTGGCTATTTTCCAATCGCTCACCATTTTATCAGAGTCCAAACCCTCCATATAGGCTAACATAGATGGGTGAATATACTTTTCAATGGGGATTAGAACCTTGGGAAACCCTTTTTTGGGTCTAGTGTCTTTGAGTTGACTATAGACCCAATTTTTGAAATACTCACCATCATTATATCAATTCTGCAGAGAGTAATACCTGATATGGGTGGTTATTTTAAACTCTTTTGGCCTTACGGGTGGTTCTGCTCCTATGGCAAAGGACTTGTGATAGTTTACATTAGTGATGCTAAATAGGGTTTTACCTATAGCATTTTTTACTACTTTTGCCATTGGGTCATAAAATTTAATGATAGCCACTATTAACTCTGGATAAGGATGAACATAATCACAAATGTAAAAGGATAAGAAGGAGAGAACAGAACATCTACCTTGAGTCGATAGAGCTACTTCCTTTTTATATCTATTGTTGATATTCCTTCTGAGCTTTGTTATCTCTATGAGGACCAACTCGGTGTCTACCGTGACTTCTGCTTTGTCGATATAGTGCCCCAATACCTATTTCATCAGTTTTTTAGCTTCTTGAACATCTTCAAAGGCCATTTTGTGAATAGTTTAAATTCTCTTTGGAATTTACAGGATATGCTTTTAGCTATCATTCTGGTTTCTTTCAATCAGTGAACACTGCTCTTTGTCAAATGAACAAAATTCCATGCTTTGACACTTTTAATTTCTAATGCATGCATGTCCTTTGCTATTAATGTAGCTATTGTGTGAATTGCCTGTTGGAACACTTTTCAAATCACACTTATTCCCTTTGGCAACTTGGAGGTGGTGTTCTAATTCTTGATTGGCCAACATTCAAATGTGCTCCAAAATCTCATGGCGTCACTTTATCTTTTCTTCCTCTACGGGCATGGGAAATATGAGCATTTATTTGTGAGCCATTTGCCTTTTGGATGTAGCGCAATGTGAAATCCATTTTTCACTAAAAAATACATGCACTTTTGGTGGATTGCAACCTTCTTATATTTCGCTCAAAATAACTCTGAATTATGGTGGATTAGAAACTTCCCCTTTTTTCCACTACCACTTAGTCTTCTCAAGTGCGAAAAATAACACATGTTGCATTATGTTGGAAATGTAGTTCATTTAGGTGCAGATTGGAATTTGCCCATCATTTCGCTGCTTCCTTAGTGTATTTGAGTGCGAAATGAAAAACTGAATGCACCCTTGGGGACACAGCCAATTTTTATGCTTTTTTTTTTTTTTTTTTTTTTTTTTTATATATACAAAATGTTGTCAAAATAAAACTTGATATAAAATGCAAAAAGGAAATATGATATAAAGTATGTACATATATTACAATGAGCTTATATTTTAGTCAAAATAGAGTTTAATATGAAAACCATTAACCGAAATTCATTTTATATTTTCCTCCAGATCTTCAAGCTGAAAACCATTGGTCTCTTTAACCTCTATTATCTTGAAATATCCGTACCAAAAGGAATAAAACTTCTGATGTTGTCCTGGTTTACCTCTTTCTACATTCCACCTGAGTACTAAGTCTCCAACTTGGAATATTTTTAATCTTGCCTTCTTGTCAAACCATGCATTTATGTTCCTTGAATGCTTTTGAAATTTCTCATAGGCCTGAGTTCTTCTCTCTTCTAACTGCAACAGGTGTGTCATCCTTGCTTCCACTAGATTTTCCTTAGATTCTTCTTCTATGTTTATTAGCTTGAGTGTCAGAATATCCAAATGGATAGGTAACACTGCTTATTTACCATACACTAAGGCATAAGGAGAAGTCTTGATAGACTTCTTATCAGTAATTCTATTTGCCCATAAATCTTGCTCCAACATTAGGTGCCAACTCCTTTTATTCCCCTCTTGTGATTTCCTCAAAATCCTTAATAGGTTTCTGTTGGTAGACTCTACAAGTCCATTCTCTTGAGGGTAAAATTTGAAGTATTCTTGATCGTGATGTCATACTTTATGGAAAACTCAATATAATTGGACCCTATAAATGCTAGTCCATTGTCACTTACCAAGGTTTCTGGAACACCAAACCTTGAAATCAAACTCTCCATAAAATTGATCACAACTTCCTGGTCTTATTTCTTGGTAGGAATAGCTTCTACCCATATGGTGAGGTAGTTTGTAGTAGTTAGAATGTACTTGTGCTCAACTGAAGAATGAGGGTTAAAAACCCCTATGAAGTCCAAAACCATTTATGAAAAGGTTCCTCCACTTGTATTGGCTTAAGGGGAAATGAATAATTCCTTGTCCACCCTACATGACGCTATAATTTGTCATAGGCTCTGGTGACTTTGAAGGTATCAAAAAATATGGTAGCCTGGTAATATCCTGCTCTAATGATTTTCAAGGTTGTAACTCTACTTGAGAAATGTCCTCCAGCTAGCCTCCCATGGAACTCCTCTATGACCTTTTGTTGTTGATCATATTTTAAACACCTAAGGAGAAATCCATTAAGGTTTCTTTTCTACAGGACCTCTGGTAGTAAGATATACTTAAAATCTTACAATCTATATCTTATTTATGATGCATTAATATCATAAGGGCATACCCTATTTTGAAAATACTTGACCATCTAATCTACCTAGTCTGATTCATTTGAATGCAATCCTTCAATATGATTATCTAATGTTGCTTGACAAGTTGTTAACTTTTTTGAGATTGTTGCTTCTGTCAGAACTTGGCATAGATCTTTTCCCATTACTCTCTTATATCCTAGTTCACATTGTAGAATAAAACTTCTTACATCCAGATGAACAACATAAACTAGGGTATTACTTTCAACCAAGTATTGCCTGAATTTATTCAATGATTTCATTACGATGAATACTTATTTGTCAATAAATTTATACTTAACTTGGTACTCATGGAGATTCTGGATCCAAAATAATATAGGGTTCTCCTCACCTTGATCATTTTTCTGGTTGAGCACTAATGCATAACTTTCCTTAGCTCCATAAGCATAAAGGATGAAATATTTACTAAAATTTGGATTGACTAGCACTGGAGCTATTGCAATAGACTGCTTGATAATCTCAAAGGCTTGCTTTATTACTTTAGTCCATTTGAACTCTGCATATTTATTCAATAGTTCAGATATAGGTCTCACCTTCTGTGCAAATTCATAGATGAATTTCTTGACAAAATTTATTTGACCAAAGAAGGGCTGCAACGCTTTCTTGTTTACAGGTAGTGGAAGAGAAATAAAGGATTTTATTATGTCTGGATCTATGGCCATACCTTATTTTGAGACCACATGACCTAACAAATTTCTCTCATGTACTACAAAAAATGACTTCTTAGGATTAAGGGAAATGCCAAATTCTCTGCACTTTTGAAAAACTTGCTCAAGGTGTGCTAAGTGCTCATACTTGTTGTGGGAAAACATAGTCATGTCATCTAAATAAATTAGAATAACCATGTTAATAAATTACCCAAAGGCATAGTCCATGGATCTCTGAAATGTGGCTCCCACATTGGAAGCCCAAAAGGAATTCTCTGGTAGGCAAATATACCCCATTTTGTGGTGAATTCTCTTTTATACTAATATTCATTCTTCATGCAAATATGATTATATCCATAGAAGCCATCTAGTAATGAGAACCTTTCTGCCCCTACCACTATCTGTAAGATTTTATCAATATGTGGAAGGGGGTAGTGATCCTTTAATTATGTTTGACTAAGATTTATGAAATTCACACATAGGTGAATATCACTATTCTTCTCCCTCATGGGTACCAAGTTAGCTGTCCAAGTTGAATGTTTAATTGGGTATATGATCTTAGCCTTCAATAACTTCAAGAGCTCTTCTCTCATTATGGCTTCGATCTTTAGATTTACAGGTCTTTTCTTCTGCCTAAATGGTTTGGCATTAGGCTCTAGCTCAATGGTGTGTTGGATAACCCTTTTGTCGTATACTTTGAAGTCTTGATATGACCAAGCCACAATGTCTTGGTAATTCATACACAAAGCTTTAATATCTTCCTCTTCCTCTAGAGAACACCAGATTTCAACCTTGAGCTTCTTTTCTTTTTCTATTTTGACTTCCTTATAGATTTTATCATTGACTTCCATGGATATGATACTTTTCCTATATTCATTTTCAAATAGGCTTTCTAGAGTGACCAAACCTCTAGGTATGTAATTGTTCTTAAGTTGAATGACATCCTGTTGATGAATATCTTCTAGATTTTCCTATTGCATAGTGGATAGATAGGGTTCTCTCACCAAAAAATTAATGATTTGCTCATCAATGTCAAAAACCTGCCAAAAAATTTGCTTATTTGGCACCGTAGGTCTAAAAATCATTTTTATTCCCTTGTATTTCTTAACTCCTATATTTACAATAGGGTTGAAGTTAGCTCCCCTTATTGCTAAGGAATATGCCAAAGTATTATTTTATCTGGGAATAAATTTTATGTTAAGGGTATGAAAGAAATCCATTAAATCCCATACCCTATTTCTATAGGCTTTCAGGTAGTGATGCTTACTGTTGTACCTCTCCCTTACCTAATTTACTATCAACTCAGAATTACCATATATGTTCAAGATCTTAATGCCCATATTTTCTACTTGCATTAGTCCAAGGCATAGAGCCTCATACTCTGTAGTATTATTGGTGCATGCCCATGTTAATCTATAGGAAAACACTTTGTCCATTCTGATTGGGACTTTAACACCACACCAGCACCAATGCCATTTCTACATCTAGCACCATCAAAGTGCATGGTTCATGTTTCTATTTCTCTCAGAGACTGATTAGATATAACATAAACTTTCTTATCTGATTCTATATAAATATTGTATGTACCCATACCTATCCCAAATTGATTGTAATATTGTATGAAAGGTAGCTCATCTTCGATTTCCAACTCCTCAAAGTCATCCACTAATTCAAATTCCTCAAGATGAGTGATATTGCACGTCTCATTCAATTTTTTTAATGTGGTAAGAAATTGACTTCTCAGGTGTTATCCTTATCCTATTTCCTTTGAAAGGAATAACCATGCTGGAATAGTCCATGTACATGCACCCCCCTGAATTTATTGTGAACTCTCTTGAAAGACATAAGTCAAAATAAGGCTCTATATCCACCACTACTATTTCTTGTACTATAGTCACCTCTAGTGCTCTATGCAACCTCATCGAGACATCTTTGATTACTCCCACTATCTTTACAGGTGTTCCATCCAATTGTAGTACTCCAGGGCAGGATCGGGTATACTCCATACCCATATCCTCACAAACTACTTTAGGCATAATTGTAGTAGATGCCCCTGAGTCAATAATACAATTCCAAACCACCCAACCTTCCATCCTTAAAGAAATGTAGAAAGAATGAGGTTTATTCTTTAAAGCAGTAGGGAATATTTCTTTATTTTCAGGGGGTTTACTAAGAATTATGGTGGCTTGATTTTCTTGTGGATATTTATTCAAGAAAGCTTTCAGTAGGTCAATTTGACCAGGAATGAAGAAGGTGTCATATAGACTAGCTTTTGATGGTATCCTCTTCATCTCTTCCACAATATTATATTCAGACTTACCCAAAGTGGGTCTCTTAGGCCTTATTTATGGCTCACCATGTTTTCTATTATATTGTTGAGTGGCTTCTATTCTCTGTCCTTTGTGATAGAAGGGAATCTAAGCCTCTCTTGAGCCTCATACTTAGACTTCATTCTGTCTCCCTCAGTTTCTTTCTCAAATATCTTAGGAAGACTATTTTCTTTTTCTTTAGTCTGAGGAAAAGGGAAAGTGTTATTACTTTGGGGAGGTGGATCACTCTTCTTCTGAGAGGGAAACTAACCCATATTCTATGGATCTACTTGCAGTATTTTCTTACTAGACCTTGTTATAACAACGATAGGTCCATCCTCATCTAGCTCTTTCTCAACCATGATTTGTTCATTTTGCCATAACATGTTTACTATTCCCTCTTGATTCCTTTCTATTTGATCCATATCTTGCTAGACATGGTGTTGGTACATAATACAAGATTGTGAATCATGTGGATCATTACATACCAAACACCAAACATTAATTAGACTTGTCTCTGAAGAACACTCATGCTCTTCATAAGCAGTATTTACCCTGACCCCAATGTTTTTACAAGGATCAGGTCTTTGATCTTTGTTTACACATCAAAATATCCTTTGTTGAGACCTATCCATATCTCTTTTCTTCATTGAATTCATTATGTTTCTAAGAGTTTTTAAAGTATTTTGTATATCAAGGATGACAACAAATTCTTGAGGAGTCTGATAAGGGAGTGGTGGGAAAGGAACTATAGCAGTTGGCACTTTTGGCTAAGGAATGGGAGTCATATGTGGACATGGGGATGACAATGTAGGAGGGTCCATATAAGATGAAGTAGTAGCTTCGATTTTGACATTATTGGTTTCTAGATTGTAAGGTAGCACAACTTTGGGAGGTAATATCCCCACATTAATTAGGATATTTTCTGCATGAACTACTGCATTATAAACTTGTGGAAATGTTTCCACCCCGTATTGTTGGGTTTGTAGGCCTAGCTCTGATACAAGAGCTCTGATATAATACACATAAGCAAGGCATGCAATTTTTCTAGCTGTAGGGGGAATTATTTTCTAGGTTCTGTTAAACCTTAAATTAAAATCTAAGATAGTTTCTTGTTGATTCTTTTGCATCGATGTGAATTTGTTAAGCAAGGAGAAAGTTTCACCAGATTCATTAAATTATGCCACAAAAGGCTTAGCCAATGTTGCCCATGAAGTGATGGTTTTATCCTCAAGAGTCCTAAACCAATGCAATATCTTTCCTATGAAAGATATGGCTAAAATTCTCATAATAACATCCTCATTCTTTATATTAGGGTTTAGATCTTCCTATCCTCATCTCATATGCAGTCAAAGAACCATACATATCATCTATACTAAAATAATTTAGATTTTTAGCTTCTTCTATCACTAAGAATTTGGAATCAAACCTTTGAGAAAGAGATCTTAGTACCTTTTTCATGATGGCAGAGTCTCCAACATCCTCGTCGAGTCCTCTAATCGCATTAATGATTCCATTAACTCTCAGCATATATGCCTCAATGTTTTCATCATCGTTCATTTTCAATGCTTCGAAATGAGCTCGATGTGTCTGTAACTTGGCCTCCTTGATCTTATCATCTCCTTCATGAATACTCCTCAGTTTGTCCTATATCTATTTTACCATATTACAGTTCATGATCTTTACTAGTTCACTGTCTTGAAATCCACACATGAGAGCATTTTTTGCTTTTGAGTTGTTTTCAAATAGTTTCTTTTCATTAGCATCTTTTGGAGGAGTGATGGGTATTGTGTATCCACTATCTACTGAATCCCAGATGTCGTAACCCAAAGCACAAAGATATGTCTGCATCCTGATTCTCCAGAACATGTAATTATATCTTTCAAACAATGGTGCTTTGTTTGATGAGAAGCCTTCACCACCTGCCATTGTGTTACTTCCAAGATCACCCTAACCGGTTAAGCTTGTACAAGAACTTGGCTCTGATACCAATTGTTAGTCTCATAATGACACTGATAGGGGGGGTGAATCAGTGTAGCTCTTTAAACCTAAATTCACAGATCTTAAAACAAAAATAATGAAACCTTAAAACTAGATAAAGCAAGTATCACAAGAGAACATCACACAACATAAGATTTAACGAGGTTCACCAATGTTGCTACTCCTCAAAAATGACTACTTTGAATACCATCCAAATCTAGCCTTTGCAAAGCACCAACTTTACAATCAATTTACCAACACCCACTAGAAGGAGCACCAACCCCTTATTTATTTGCACCAACAGAAATGA
Organism: Wollemia nobilis; assembly: GCA_028583015.1. Taxonomy (NCBI): domain Eukaryota; kingdom Viridiplantae; phylum Streptophyta; class Pinopsida; order Araucariales; family Araucariaceae; genus Wollemia; species Wollemia nobilis. The sequence goes on along the minus strand of JAQPPZ010016677.1, from coordinate 11,171,460 downwards.
GCACCAACCCCTATTTTACCAGCACCAACTAGAAGGAGCACCAACCCATGATGCCAAGCTGCAACCTGGACTTCAATTTTGAATCTAGAAGTTTATCAAAAAAAATACCTTTGCTTTTACAAGACCTTGACTGGTCTATTGCTTACCCAATCTCTCTCACTGTTCACAGAATAGACACTTCACACACTTCTATGATCTATAGCTGCACTGTGCCTTCTACTTTCTCTATGCAATCACTTTGCACACTCTGCTTCGCTACAGTCGACCTTCATGATCGTCTTCTCCCTTTCGTGCACTCTTCTCTCTTTGCAAATTTTACACTTAGCTCGATTCGACATGACTTGCTCTCTGCACACACCGACCAAACTTCGCACTCATCAACCATCTCAAATTTCCAAAAAACCCTCCTTTTATAACAGAATGTTTGAGATGAAAACCCTAATATTAGTCGGCTATAAATCCTAATCTTAGTTGGCTTTCATGACAACTGTAAACCCTAATTTTAGTTGGTTGTTCATCGGTCTTCATCAGCTTCAACTTAACCATGAAAATACATGTCACGAAATCGTGACACTTTTATCTCTCTTTCTCTTTGCTTTGGCCCATGAAAATGTAACATGTCGTGATATTGCGACACTTTTTCTCTCTCCTCTTTCTCTTTGCTTTGGCCCACAAAAATACAACATGTCGTGATATCGCGACACTTTCACCTTCGTACGCTTTCTCTATTCCTTTGTCGCGAAAATGCGACATTACGCGATATCGCTACACTTTTGTTATTATGCCTGCCTATCCTTCTTGAGTCGTGAAACTGTGACATGTCATGATATCGTGACACTTTTGCTTCTCTGCCTTCCTGTCCTTTTCGAGTCAGGAAAATGCAACATGTCACGAAATCGTGACACTTTTGCTTTCAAAGTCTTGCTTTTTGCTTTTGTCATGAAATCATGACACTTCTACCTTTGAGGTCTTCTTCTTTGCTTTTGTCATGAAATCATGACACTTCTGCTTCTGTACTTCACTTCTTTGATTTTTTTGCAAAATCGCGACACTTCTATCTTCAAAGTCTTCTTCTCTGCTTTTGTCACAAAATCACGATACTTCTACTTTTGTACTTCACTTCTTTGCTTTTGTCACAAAATCATGACACTTCTACCTTCGAAGTCTTCTTCTCTGCTTTTGTTACGAAATCGTGACACTTCTACTTTCGCAGTCTTGCTTTCTACCTTTGTCATGAAATCACGACAGTTCTACTTTCATATGTTTCCTCTCTTTCTTTTGTCATGAAAATGCGACATGTCGCGATATCACGACACTTTTTCTTTCTCTTCATTTTTGCCCTTTCTGAGTTGCAAAAATGCGACATGTCACGAAATCGTAACACTTTTCCAACTTACTTTCTCTCTCCTATTTTAGTCACAAAAATACGACATGTCACAAAATCGCGACACTTTTCCAACTTACTTTCTCTCTCCTATTTTAGTTGCAAAAATGTGACATGTCATGAAATCGTGACACTTTTCCAACTTACTTTCTCTCTCCTATTTTAGTCGCAAAAATGCGACATGTCACGAAATCATGACACTTTTCCAACTTATTCTCTTTTCTTTGAACTTGTCATGAAATCGTGACACTTCTTCCTGCTTTCTCTTTTTCTTCCAACATGTCGCGAAATCGTGACAGTTTTTCAACTTGCCTTTTTCTCTTCCAACATGTCACGAAATCATGACAATTTTTCTTGCTTTCTCTTTCTCTTCCAACATGTCACGAAATCATGACAGTTTTTCCACTTGTCTTTTTCTCTTCCAACATGTCGCAAAATCGCGATAGTTTTTCTTGCTTTCTCTTTCTCTTCCAACATGTCACAAAATCGCGATAGTTTTTCCACTTGCCTTTTTCTATTCCAACATGTCGCGAAATCATGACAGTTTTTCCTTGCTTTGCTGTATATGTCGTGATATCATGACACTTTTCTTACTTGTATTTTTCTTTGATATTTTGCATATGGGTCCCTTCGGTCTTCTTGGAAAATCATTGTACACACTCTGAGTAACCTTTGAGCTCCTGTCTTCTGCATCTGAATAGCTTTTGAACTTCCTATCCACTACATCATCAGATCTATCTGATTGTGTTGACAAAAATGACAATACTACTATTGCACCTTGCTCAACATAAAAGTGGACCCTCTATAAGGTAACTCATAATAGAAAAAGAAGTCAAGATTATTCCTTTTAAAAAACCTGGTATACATGAAAGGGCACTAGTCTACAGGGGTAATTATTTTATGGGTTTAAAAACTAGGGAGTCACTAGGTGAAGTTGCTATTTTATGCTTAGCAAGGTCATGATAATTCACCAAATCTTGATTCCTCTGGGTAGAGATAAAACAATAACTCTTATGATGGGTTTTTGTGTTCCTTTTGAGTTGGTCCCATTGAGCGTGCCAAAAACTATTGGGCATCGAATTGACATCAAGTTTTACTTGACACTATGACTATCTATCTTCCAATTTTCTATCTAGGCATGCACCCGATAGTCACAGCTTGACACTCAAGCATTGGATGGACCAAAGGCAACTTCAATCCAACCTCCAAAGTAGGTTGGTTCCTTGTCAGCTTAAAATGATGTTGACACAATTAAATCTCAAATAGGGTTTTGAGAAAAGGGTTAGAAAAGTTTTAGGGTTAGAGGTATTAATAAAAATAGTGGCTAGATAGGCTAACATAGTAAACTATAGAAAAAAGCTCCCACAAACTATTTCCAGTGTCCCATAACTCAATATTAACAACACCCAAACCCATGAAATATTCATCCATTAAAGCATAAATAGAGATATATTGCAGAAAGCAATTCCAACATCTAATATTGATAATCCAAATTAGTAGAATAGACCAATAGTTAGATTTAATAAAAATAAAATTTCTAACAACATAGATCTAACCATGAATAGATTTCAACTACTCTCACAACTAGTAATCCAATAAATTGGAATGAACTAACCATTAAAGTATCAACATAAATGTAACTCAAAACTTCAAACCTCTTGCACAAGATGATGAAGATGACAAATTTTGAGTTAAAAATTAGAGTAATGCTCCTTCCATTAGCTCACAGGAATATTTACAATAGGGTAAGCAAATGCACTAGAGCCAACCTTTGAAAATGAGGGTTCAACCTCTATTTATAATTTGTAAATGAAATAATATTAAGGAAACATTACAAAGGTTACATATTTTTAGCTCAGTAGAGAGTTTTGCTGGCATTATATTATCGGATGGCATAATTTGTGAAATCCACTATGAGTAATTCACCATAGCTTCTTAGCTCTATAACTTGCTATGGTAGTTGGATTTCTGTCAATTGAAAGCTATGTTCAATCCATCGATCATTATTGAAAGCTCTAATTTATTGTCAATCTGTAACTACTTCTAGTTCTTGTTCTTGAAACCCTTCTACGCTTTGTCTTCCTATGTTCTAGCTAACTAGACTCTGATTCAATGAGAAATTGCTTTTACATACTTCAATAATGTTAGAAAAGCCTAGATCGTTGATCTTCATTCTTGGATGGTTGTGATTAAACCTCTTGAAAACACTTTTGTAAATCGGTTGGGAAAGAATAAATACCATTCCACACTTTTAATTACTGACGTCAGCTTTGGTGAATTTAGTTCTACAAAATAAAATTTTGGTATGGAATACACTAAGGAATGAGCGGAATGAAATCCGCTACCAATCCACTCCTTACCATTTTTTCTCTTCTTTGACATTAAACAGATTGTAATCCGCACCAAAATTATGATTACATCATCTTTCCCTTAATTGGAGTGCGTAATCACCAATCTACATTGGTAGTAGTTCACAAATCCTTTCGTCTCCATTTCACACCAGAGTTAGTGTAAAATACTCTTTGTACTCAGTGGATTCGAGCTTACTATTACTTAGTCGCTTGGAGCACGCACCAAACCAACATCGATCACCATTCCATACAAAAGGTAGTATAAAATAAGCTTTGTCATCATTTTGCTTTAGAAGGAGTCTAAAATACTCTTTGTAGCCATTCCACACCAAATTACTCTTTGAACTTAGTAGAATGAGAACTTATCAACACTTAGCCACTCAAAGAATGCAAAAACTACCCATGATCATCATTTTGCACTTCTTCTTGTGCTGACATCATCATTACCCAAAAATTGTGCAAAATCAAGACTCGCTTGGAATCCTCTTCCAAATACACTATAAATTGAGAAAAAATAAAATTAAACTACTTATGGTGAAAATACAATAAGTGTTGAGTGGATTGGTAAACTCTACTTGCGGATCTACTCCAAAATACACTAGGAAAAGTGTAAAATGAAGATTTCATGCCTTAGAATAAAATTTTCAATGCTTTCTATGGATGTGGCCATTTTGGGCCTACAGTTATTGGTATGATTAGGTTTCTATGGAGGTATATGATTTTAAGGCCTTCTATTAGATTGATTTCCTTAAGGAGGCCTTATTTCCCATCTTGGTTTTTGATGTGCCTGATAATGTGGTTGTTGGGACTGTTGTGGATGCTATTGATGAGGTTGCTGCTAATAGGGCTGATGATATATCTATCTCCCTCTCTAATTTTTATGCTAATGTGGTGGATCCCTGTTGGGTCTATGTTGTAAGAATGCCTTTATGGAAAAGGCTATTGATGTGGAATCAATCTCTTCAAATTTTATAAGGGCTTGCTCATGTTTTTTAAGGAGAACTTCAATCTCCTCAAGTGATGAATTCATTGTTTTACCACTTAGATTTAACATGGTAGCATAGGCATGAAATTTTTAAGGGAGGCCTCTCAACATGATTGGAACTAACTCATTATTAGGAAGAGTTAAATCAGTAGTGAATAAATCATTCCTAATAGACTTCACTTTCATAAGGTAATCAGTAAGTGAGCCTTTCATACAAATATTATGTAATTTATGCTTCAAATACAAAATTTTATCCTCATCAGGTCTATCAAATAGCCTATTTAGTGCATCCCATGCTTCTTTTGGTGTAGTGGCAACCCTTATAGATTCTTTACATTTAATACTAGTAGAGAGTTTGATTAAGCTTAGTGCTTTGTTAGAGTTCTTTTTAAATAATGCCTTAGTTGTAGCATCTGTAGTTGGAGTTAATGCTGCTTCATTTTTTTCTCTATCTCTAACATAGTCCCACATACCATGCATCATTAATATGGATTCCATATCAAATTTCCAATTTACATATGTTTCATCTCCCTAAATCTTTTTTGTGAGACCACTTAGGAGATTTGTGGATGTCATGATTAGAAAAGGAATAAGGGAGGAGGGAGCTCAAACAAGGAAGTGATGAGGAACACAAGTTTCAAAACCTCAAAAGAATCTAAGGTACATCAATTAAAACCCACAAGGTGTGGAGGGTTCACCTAGTTCTTCCAATTTGAATCAACAAGTATTTCCAAAAGTGGGAGAAAGACTTGAACACATGTGACCTATCACAACCAAGAAGTGTGAGAAGTAAAATTAGGATGATATTTTTCTTATTGCAATGATTTGCTTGCTTGTGTGCTTGAGAATGGTGTTCATAATGGATGTGCTAAAGAATCAAGTACTTTAGGTGTTGTGACAAGGGTGCTTGTATGCTTGATTTCTTGTAAATTTTACATATTTTAAGTGTCAAAAGTCAAGTGTGTTTATGCAAAGGGAACTACACTTGATTACAATAGATATGCAAGGGTTATAGCAAGCATTAAAATGAAGGACAATGCTACAAAATCTCCAAACACAATGAGGAGAGGTAAGCACCAAACACAATGTGGCCAATATAATACCACAAGAGCTCTACAAGCAAGGGACAAGGGGCCCTAAATAACCCCTTTGATGATGATTGTATTAAGGATATAGCTAAAAAGATAGACTCAAATAATACCTTGAAGTGTGATACAATTGCAAATCTCCAATGAGCTAAGTGCCTCCAAAATTGGCCAAATACAATGAAGAAATCGGCATAATAATATCCCAATGACATAGAAAATATCTCCTCTCAAGTTTGGAAAATATTCTACCCAAGAGTTTAGGATACAACCAAAAATGAACTCTATTTTATAAGATCAACTTTGGGCCACAATTTTTCCTAGTAAATGATTACAAAGTAATCCCACCAATGTGTCCCCCTTGAAAAATATTTCCAACGACTATATATAAGGCTATAGTTAGATACAAATTGAGCCTTAATTTGTGGAAAAATAAAAGGTTGTTGGAGGTAAAAGAAATTGGCAGATTGCCCTGTAGAATTTTAAAAATTTTGAATTTTTTCGGTTTCGATGGTAAACTTAAATTTTTTAGCAAACTGGGCGGTAAAATTGAACTAGGCGATAAACTTTAAATTTGAAATTTTAAACTAGGTGAGCACCAAAACCTAGCACAGGATCCACCAGTTTCGCCTCAACTGTGGTACTAGTGGTGCAGTGGCAGTTGACTAAATTTGGGTGACTTTGCCCTCCTAAACCATGCAGAAATCCTCCCACAAAAAATGTGGGGCTAAAAATTTACCTATCTCCTTGTTGCTGTGAAGGTTTATTGTTATTGTTGAAGACACAGATCTACCAAAAAATGAGGGTAGTGTAGTAGTGATCTAGGGTAGTGATGTAAGGACATGGGTATTGATAAAATGTATGAATTCAATGACCAACAATGCTACGGAACACATATAATCATATGGGCATTGAGAAACAAATCTTCTAGCACAAATGAATGCAAATAGGTACTTTATGCAAGGGAAGCTCCCAACATTGAGGAAACCAATAGGTTTAAATCCAAACTAGGGGCAAAGGACATGGGCATGCAAGCTAAATAATAAATAGGTAGCTCATTACTATGGCTATCATATCCTTATATCCACTACACATTTTTTGAACAAGGAGAGAATCCAACGATGCAAAAAAAGTAATGTGATGTAATGAAAAGGAAATCTAACCAGATTGGCATTAGAAATAAATAGTAATAGTGCAATATTCCCTCCTACTTTGATCAGTACATAAAATAAATATATAAAAAACTAAGTTGCATCCCTGCAAGAATGTCAAGCAAAGGAAGCACAAGCTACAAAAATAATAGTAAGATGCCAATTTATCTCAGAGAGGCTCAAGACTCTACCAAAATCTACTTTTGTCATGGGTGAATCGTGATTCACTGCTAGATGTGAAGTCAGAATTAGTTTTTTCAAAGTGCCACCATGATCACTGGTTCAAGAATGTTTATGCAAACTAGGTGTGCCTTCGACACACAAGGAAAGGACTACACCACAAGCAACGAGTACTATTGTAGCATTGCCTACGCCAACCCAGACACCTACAATACCTCCGCCTATTTGCTAATTATGGAACTAATTTGCATTGTGGTATATTAGAGAGGCTACATGGTTATTAATATCTACAAAATAATATCGCTACTATTTTTTGTTAGCATCAATGAACATGATAAAAAAATCAACACACGATAAAAACATTAGGTGCTATGAGTGCACGATCACTAGTGGTGCAGTTGTCGACTGAGGGACGTATCATTGGAGGTAGTGGCTCAATGAGGTGTGCACATACAATGATTCCAAATATTTGCTCATGTAGAATGGTGCACCTCAGAAATGGTTGATAGGCAGTGTCAAAGTGGCTACAGGGAACCAACAAATGGATTTTAAAGTAGCTATAGGGTCGCACTAGTAAATAAATATCACGGTGTTTTTACTAGGAGGCTATAAAAAATGACAAACCTGGAAGACAGTATAGACTATGTATTTAATACATAAAAACACTGTAATGGTGCAAGAGTATATGATCTCTAAAAAATAGAAAAAATACAGCCTCCAACATAGTAGCTTTTAAAAGGAATGTTCTCACATAAATTAGGGGTGAGGAGACTAAAAGCCAAAAAATTAGAAAAGAGGAGGAGATTTCTGGTTTCTGATCCACTTAATGTGTGGAGAGCATACTCCTTCAACTCAGCTCAGGGCCCTAATGGATTTGATACCAATTGAAGGCCACAATATTGGGGTAAAAAAACTAGTTAAATATGGTCCTATTTCTATCACAACCCTTTTATTTAAATTGTCAAACCAGGGAGCTCGTAAGCTTGTGAAGTACCATAGTCTAGGCTAATTACAACACCATTTTGAGATGACTCCACTAAACCTATCATTGGTGGAGTTTTTTTTAAATATAATTGGTTCTTACACACCAATTAAATCATGCATAAATAAAAGTATGAAAAAATAAATCACACCACACTATGCTTGGAAAATAAAGGAAAGAGATTAAAATCACAGTTGCATAAATAAAAGTGTTAGCATATATGTCTTACATTATTGATGCAAAAGGGTAGCGCACGTAGGCGCTCTCTAGGTTGGTTTAATAACCACCAAGTTGGTTTCATAAACCAACTTATTGTAATCTTTATAATTGATATCAATCGGAATGAATCATTGCTTCGTGAAACTCTACATGGTATCAGAGCGCAAGGTTGGGCAAGGTGGTTCGATGGCGGTTGGGCAAGGTGGTTACTAACTACTCCTCCATTCACGAATACACTCCAAGACGCAGGCTTTGGGAGAGGCAGTGAAGAGACAAGACATAGACGCGACCAGATCACGCAAGACAAGACACAGACGAGAGGCAGTGAAGAGACAAGACATAGACGCGACCAGACCATGCAAGACAAGACACAGATGCAACCAGACCATGCAAGACACAGACGCGACCAAACCATGCAAGACACAGAATGGATAAGGGACAAGACGTAGACGCAGAGCACCAGACCATACATGGGGTATTTGTGGACGAACGAGTTACGTGGCACTGAGAAGTTGGTTCTCCAAACAAAATGGTGAACAGGTGACCGCCCGAAGGCAGTCACCTTCAAAGAAGGCTTTCGCAGTCTTTATATCACTGCAAGTGCATCCTTCGGATGCATGTGGGATAATCCCACTTACATTTTTTTTTTAAATGTTTCTCCGCTCCTTCTATAGGAAGCGGGTGGTGCTGGTTCATTCACAGCGCCCCTTGTAGCGCAGTTGGTTGGGTTGTGTACTGCACTGCGCCCGGTCTCGGGTTCGAATCCCACTATGGGATAACAAAAAGGGCTACATATTTTTTTTGACGTCTCTCCACATTTTTTGATGCCCGACGCCTCTTGTTGATGCCCTATGCATCCTTTTGACGCCTGGTGGACGGCTTTGACGCTTGGCGGGTTTGGTTGACACCTGCGCATTATATTTTGACGCCCAGAGAAGCATTTTGACGCCTATGCTGTCCAAAATTGACACCTTAAAAGGCTTCCATCAACATTTTTTGGAGTTAAGGTACAATTTTTTTTCTTCCTTCTCTATTTTTGCCAAATGAAAGGGGGACAGTCTTCACATGATTCATTTGCAAAATTGTCAGATAAAGGGGGGAAATCAAAACATTTGTGAAAAAAATCTGCTAGATTTGTAATAGGTGTTTAAATTTGTGGGCATTTGTGATTTGTTTTGCATTTAAATATTCTGTTTTCTTGCATTAACAATCATAAATTATAGATAAAAATAAGACCCCAAATTTATACCCTATTTGTGCAATTTATTGCACAACAGTGTTCGGTATTTGAGATACCTCTGGTCCACACTTACAGGTAATGTTGTCGTGCTTTGGACTACTGTATTCGCCGCCTAATATAGCTGCAACAATGACGTCTGAGCTTGTTCTCTATTAATCGTCGGGGAGAAATAAGGCAAACCAGATCTATTTTTTTCCATTTCATACCCACATCGTGATTGTTGTTAGGCGTAAATCCTGACGAAAGTTTTTTTTCCAAAGTGTTTAGGGGAAGTTACGCCCCACGCATGAGGAATAAAACTTTCTATGGTAGGTGTCATTAACAACACGATGCCCTTTCAAGTATCGCCTATGTTCAATATATTGTGCTTCTCATATGTACTTATAGTCTCCCTCACGTAAGGGCGGGTACATATTGAGTAGTATATTGTTCATATATACCTATAGTCTCCCTCACGTAAGGGCGGGTATATATTGAATGGTTACGATATAAATATCTGGCAGGTATAAAGAAAGGGAGACCAATTGGTGATATAAGGAACCTTCATAATGGCCACAATTCACAAGTATCTCTCAGATTCACAGTTGTTGAAAGGTCCTAACTTTGTTCCATGGAAAACAAAGATGAAAGCCATTCTTCAGTTGGAAGATTTATGGGATGTAGTGACTGGCACTGCAAAGCGCCCTCAGACAACAGGAACAGATCAAGATGCTTGGGATAAGAAGGACAAGAAGAGTCTCGTGTTTATCTTGCTTGCTACTACAGATGAGGTGCAGCCTCATATTTGTGATGCAAAAACTAGTAAGGTAGCTTGGGATGCCTTGATCACAGTATATGAAGGAAAGAATCAATCCACTATTCTAAACCTTCAAACTCAACTACATACTCTCAGTATGAATTCTGGGGAAACAGTTGATATATTCCTTTGCAGAGTGGCTGACTTGAAAGCCAAATTGAATGCCATGGGAAAACCAGTGGATGATGATATCTTGAAATCTGTCATCTTGAGAGCATTGCCATATTCCTACAAGATGTTGATCACTTCTCTCAATGTTTCTGGTAGACAAGTATCATTTGTGGAGTTGGTAAATTTGCTTCAGACTGAGGAGGCAAATCAGGTTCAGAAAGATGACGTGCCAGATAATGCCCTTTCCATACAACAAAGTGGTAAGAAACAAGGTCAGTTTCAAAAAGGGGGTCCTTCTTCCAAAGGAAAAGGGAAGCAAAATCAGCAGAAGGATAAAAAATATTGCAAGATTTGTGATATGAATAACCATGACACCAACAGGTGTTGGTTCAAAAACAAGCAACAAAATGATCAAGGTCCTAAGAAGAAGGGCAAAGACAAACATAAATACAACAAGAAACATAAGCAACCTAAAGGCCATGTTGCTTATGCCGACTCCAACTCAGACTCAGATTCTCCCGGGTCCGATTCAAATTCTGACTCTGAAAGAGCACACAAGGTGCTCATGACCCATACTTCGTCTTCCCAGATAGATGTTGTATGGTATATTGATTCAGGAGCTAGCAAACACATGACTGGGGACAAATCATGGTTTGATACTTTTGCGGAGAAAGAAGGTAAGCCAGTCACAATTGCTGACAATCAAGTCTATCAAGTAAAGGGAGAAGGGGATGTTTCTGTGTCCCTTCCTGATGGTAATTGTCAAATTGAGAAGGTTCTCTATGTTCCAGGATTAGCCAATAATCTGCTCTCAGTCACACAAATGTTGGATAGAAACATGGATGTCGTGTTTCGAGTTGTCAAAGGCAAGAAGAGATGTTTTATCACCCACAGTGGTAAACATGTTGCAACCGGATCCTACAAACATGGCTTGTTCATTCTAGATGCTCTTTCAACTCCTCATGTTGCTCTGGTTGCAACTACAAAGGAGGCCACCTCTCTCTTGCATAGACGTTATGGGCACCTCAGTTCAGGATATTTGCTTGAATTACATAGATATGGGATGGTGAAAGGTCTTCCTCCACTCTCATCTATCTTACCAGTGTGCTCGGATTGCTTAGCAGGGAAGCAACACAGAGTACCTTTTGAAACTAGCTCCTCTCGAGCTACAAACCCTTTAGAGCTGGTACATACCGATCTGTGTGGTCCTATGCCAACCAGCTATGGTGGAAAGAAGTATTTTCAACTATTTGTTGATGATTACTCACGAAAGATGTGGGTTTTCTTTCTTCAATTGAAATCAGAAGCATTTCTCTACTTTCAACAATTCAAGAAACTTGTCGAGAAGGAGTCGAGATGTTTCATAAAAACCCTCCGCTCAGATCGAGGGGGGAATACACCTCTGAAGAGTTTTCAGATTTTCTTAAGAAACATGGGATCAAAAGACAACTGACTACAGCCTATACACCTCAGCATAATGGAGTTGCAGAAAGGAGAAATCGTTCCATTATGGAAATGGTTCGATGTATGCTAAAGGGAGCACATCTTGAGGATCAATATTGGGCAGAAGAAGTAAACACAACATCATACCTCCTAAATAGAGCACCCACTAGAGCTCTACAAGGGAAAACACCACAAGGAGCTTGGAGTGGTAAGAAACCCTCCATTTCTCATTTAAGGGTGTTTGGATGTAAAGCATTCATGCACATTCCAAAACAGAAAAGGAGGAAGTTGGATGAGAAAACCCTGCAGTGTATCTTTCTTGGCTATGATGAGTATTCAAAAGGTTATCGATTGATTGATCCTAAGACCAAGAAGACACACGTAAGTAGAGATGTTGTATTTGATGAAGCTTTCACATCAAAAGACACATCTACAACTGTATACCTAGATGAAGAAGAACCTAAGAAGGAGGTTCAACTTCCACAACAACAACAAAAAGTCCCAAAATGGTATACTAGCACTTTGAGAGATGCTAAGTTGAATTCCCTTCCAGATCTATCTCTAGATAGGCCATGTACTCGCAGTATGACTCAACAAATGAGAGCAGAGGAATCTACTTCAGAGGTTGACGAACTTTGTCAACACTTTGATGATTTGTCAATGGGTACAGAAAATGATAGAGAAGAAGATGAGGATGAAGAAAAGGTTTATATGTCTACATTGAATGCAAATGAACCCACAACGGTTCAATATGCACTTGATAAACCATAGTGGAAAGAGGCCATGGATGTAGAACATAAGTCTCTCATAAAAAATAATACTTGGAAGTTAGTCGATCTGCCAACAGGAAAGAAACCCATAGGCTGCAAATGGGTGTTCAAAGTGAAGTATAAGGCAGATGGATCTATTGATAAGCATAAATCCCGACTTGTTGCGAAGGGTTATGCTCAGAAAGAAGGCATAGACTATGAAGAGACTTTTGCCCCTACTGCAAAAATGACTACCATTCGAGTACTTTGTGCCATGGGAGCTCAGTTTGGGTGGAGGTTGCATCGGATGGATGTTAAAAGTGCTTTCTTGAATGGTGACTTACAGGAAGAAGTATACATGACTCAACCAGAAGGATTCGTGGTCGAGGGGCAAGAACAAAAAGTATGCAAGTTGATCAAATCCTTGTATGGGCTCAAACAAGCTCCTCGAGCGTGGTATATCAAGATAGACAATCACCTTGTGCAGCATGGATTCAAAAGAAGTCCTTCAGATGCAAATCTCTATATTAAGAAAAATGGTTCTGATATAGTGATTCTTGTACTTTATGTAGATGATCTGATCATAACAGGAAGCTCGAAAAGAATGATTGACTTAGTGAAAAATGATTTGAAGCAATCCTTTGAAATGACAGATCTAGGACTTCTGCACTATTGTCTTGGTTTAGAAGTTACTCAGAAAATATTTCATATTAGAGTAACACAAAAGAAATATGCCAAGACTTTAGTAGAAAAATATCGGATGACTAACTGTAAGTCAAAAGCAACTCCAATGGAGCAAGGACTTAAGTTATCATGATATGATGAATCACCTCAGGTAGATGGTACTCTCTATCGCCAGTTGATTGGGAGTCTCCTATATCTGACAAATACCAAGCCAGATCTCAGTTTTGTTGTGGGCTATCTTTCAAGGTTCATGCAAGAGCCTAAGATGAGTCACTGGAAAGCAACAAAAAGAGTTCTTCATTATGTTCGTGGTAGTACAAATTATGGTCTGGAATACAAAAAGAATAATAAGTTTTTCTTACTAGGATACACGGACTCGGATTATGCTGGATCCATTGATGATCGTAAATCCACTTCTGGATATGTTTTTCATCTAGGATCTGGACCTGTCTCATGGCACAATAAGAAGCAGCATGTGGTTGCTTTATCTTCTACAGAGGCAGAATATCGTGCAGCCAGTGAAGCAGTCTGCGAGATAATGTGGTTAAGTCGCATTCTTACAAACATGGGTCTTCCAAAGAATCTTCCTCTTCATTTGTTTTGCGACAATCAAGGTGTTTTGAATCTTGTCAAAAATCCAAATTTTCATGAACGTACCAAACATGTTGATACCAGATGTCATTTCATTCGAGATGAAGTTCCAAAGCACCATATACAACTTCAATACATTCCTACTGATGCGCAAGTTGCAGATATCTTTACCAAAGCACTTGGACGTATCAAATATGAAAAGTTTCGAGATACTATTGGAATTTGCCAATAATGTAATAAGGGGGGATGTTAGCATATATGTCTTACATTATTGATGCAAAAGGGTAGCGCACGTAGGCGCTCTCTAGGTTGGTTTAATAACCACCAAGTTGGTTTCATAAACCAACTTATTGTAATATTTATAATTGATATCAATCGGAATGAATCATTGCTTCGTGAAACTTTACAAAAAGTACAAGACACTACAAATAAATGATCTAATCTAGAAATAAATAGAAATAACGATAGGAATACTAGCTTGGAGTGAGTCCAAGCTCCGACAACTTCCACCCGATTAATTTATGAAGATATAACGTGAATGGAGGAACTCTCGAGCAAAATTTTATACTAATATTGCATTAAAATGATAAATTCTTACATACACCTCCTAATGCATTTTCAGAGAAGTATGTGTGTTTATATAATACACACAAAGCTTCATGTACAATCCTGTTATAATGAAAGATCTTGCTATAGCCTAAACTCAGATATTTTAGTTACTATAATAGATGCATGATAAAAATAGTCTACAAATTTCATATTTTCTTGGGGATGGTAGATTTTTAGGTTCAATATCTATGTTTCTCGTGTTCTGCTTCATCAAGTGATTGTGCATTTTCTCCAATGTAGCTGGGACAACTCTTGAATTCGGTAGCTCTCCAAGGATAGCCTACATGACATGGATTCAAAGGTCTACCACAGTCAACAGAGCCTCCTTCAGTCACAAAATCAAGGCACTTAACATCAAGGTGCCTACTTGAAGATCAAGGTACCCTTGATGCATGGTGTCAAGGCACCTACTTGAGGATCAAGGAACCCTTGATGTATGACATCAAGGTGCCTACTTGAATATCAAGGAACCCTTGACGTATGATTTCAAGGTGCCCTTGACATATGGTGTCAATGCGCCTACTTGAATATCAAGGTGCCCTTGGTCAAGGCACCTACTTGAAGATAAAGGCACCTTCGGTCAAGGTACTTACCTGAAGATCAAGGCACCTTTGGTCAAGGTGCATACCTTTGATCAAGGTGCCTTCGATCAAGGTGCCTACCTAAAGATCAAGGTGATTTTCCATATGTGCCTTAGACTCGTTGAGAATCGTTGAAGCAGAAGTATACTAGGTCCATGTAGGACCTTGACTAATCAAAATATGATAAAATCAAAAAATATCTACACAAAACACACTTCACACACAAATTAGGTAACACATAATTTCATTGAATATATACATAATATTTCATAAAAAAGATACAAATCTTATAATACTACCATACAAAACCGTTAGAAACTCATACAAAAATATGAGAATTTCTAATGCTCATCATTCCTCCATTCCTAACATGTGCCATACCCTCGTGGTGCCTAAATCCAATAGTAAACCTCTTACAGTAGGCCTTATCCCTCTATATTATTTTCTTATTGGTGACCTTGGACTTTCCTTTGTTCTATTTTTTTTTTTGTTGAGGGGCACTGGTCTGCTGTGGGATGGCTTTCGGTTGTGCTAGATTTTTGCTACATTGATTGCAATTCCCTATTATTCTTGGATTATCACCTATGCTATGCAACACAACCACGATGGTTTCTCCCTTCTGGAATGTATATTCTACTTCCTACAAAATATCAGTATGTTGAGATTGTAACTCCCCAAATGGGATATCAGAGTCATTCCACTATTGTTTGACCACCCTAGCTTTGAATAACTAAGCCTATTCAAGAGTGAGGCCAAAATTTTCTTAATGATTACGAATGCCTATGATTATGTCCAGAATATCCCATATCTCTCCATGTATTTTTGCATTCTAGAGGGTCATCCCTAGGATGAACCATATATCCACTAGAACTGGTTTTCCATAGTAGGATCAATGCAAATGTTGGGCCCTCTTTTGACCTTCTTGGTAGCTTTCCTTGCTACATTTTCCACCTCAAATTATTCATGGAGTCTTTCAAACTTCTCATTCCACTCGAAAAAACTCTTTATACATTCCACGCATTCTTCATCTAACTGGTTAGTCAGTTCTGCAAACATAACTTTGGCCTTGCTCTTGGCCCTCTTCAACCTATCCTCTGTATAATTCTATGAGGAATAAGGCATAGAAATTTACTCTTTAGCTGTAGCATCTTGGGAGGTTTGGGGTCATTCTTCTACTTCTTCGATCATCCCTTGTAATTCATCCTCTTGCTATGTTTTGGTAGTATACTGTGTGTGCACGCTAGAATATTTAGAATCTCTACTGGTAAGATTTCCCTGTGTTCCTCAACATAGTGAATCAAGGCTATAATTAGCCCATTATGGGCTAGGGTAGTAACTACCCCTCCTTGATATCAACAAGATTCATCCTTCAGAGCACTTGTCAGGTAAAATGGCATATTAATATTTGACCCATGCGTGTGTAGAACCTCACTATATGATCGAAGAGTCTCTACAAGTTCTCTAGGAGTCTTTGTTTTGGTAGTCCTGTAGACTCAAATTGGATGTTTGCCAGTCTTAGAAGTATCTCTATACATTGGGATGACACACCCTCCTTGTAAGTGCATTCTCTAGTGAGGGGAATTTCAATAACAATTGAAATGTACTTTAATGTGACTGGGATTTCTAGTCCACGTAGCTGAGTGACCTCCCCTCTCACAATGACAACAAACTCCTTTGCTACTTCAGGATCCTGGTTTTGGTTGACCATGAGGCAATAATTCATCCACCTGACCGCTTAAAACCAATTTTGAAATTCCCTACCAATACCTTTGATGTTGTTGGGTTCAATTTTCTTTTACGTATGATTCTTTGATTGGACCCCCATTGTAAGTTCTTAGCTCTTTCCCCCCCCACCTTTTTTTTCCTTGACTAGTTTGATTCCCTACTTCTACATGAAGGCACCTTATTATAGATCAAGGTACCTACGCAGTGAATTAATTTTGTGATGGGGTTGACAGGATACGTCACCTAAATTGATTTTTGGTACGACGTATAAGACATGGGGGCCAATATAGTTCTTGTGATAACATTATTTTTAGAGAAGTATTTAATCATGAAAAAATATGTAAATATTTAACAAAAATTATGTGCATACTTGATTGGTTGTTCGTCTGTTGTAGAGCATGCCAATTTGATAGTCTATGATAAGGGTGATGGTATATTCTTCATGTGGTTTATTAAGTTGTCTTGGATACTGCAACTCTGTTTGCTCAAGATCCCATGATGAAAATACAAATATCTTGTTGGTTCAGGTGATAGTACGCATATCTCCTTTTTCGGTTGGCTTTGGGACATGCAAAAATCCTTCCTAATAATTTCTCAATATTTGTGACTTCAAATTTCCATCACATGAAGTGTTGACGTCAGCTTTGGTCACTCCCTTGTGCCGTCGGATTGCACAGATGCTTTGATAGGATCAAGGCACCTCCAAAATGTATGACATCAAGGCACCTGGTGGTAGATCAAGGTGCTTTTGATTAAAGTGCCTACTTGTTGATCAAGGTGCCCTTGATGCATGCCATAAAGGTGCCTACTTACAGAGCAAGGCACCTTTGATCAAAGTTTCTACTTGTATAGTAAGGTGCCTACTTGTAGAGTAAGTCACCCTTGACCAAGGTGCCTACCTATAGAGTAAGGCACCCTTAATCAAGGTGCATACATGTAGAGTAAGGCACCCTTGACCAAGGTGCCTACCTGTAGAGTAAGGTGCCCTTGACCAAGGTGCCTACTTGTGTAGTAAGGTACCCTTGACCAAGGCACCTACTTGTGGAGTAAGGCACCCTTGACCAAGGTGCCTACTTATGAAGTAAGGCACCACTTGACCAAGGTGCCTATTTGTGGAGTAAGGCACCCTTGACCAAGGTACCTACTTGTAGAGTAAGGTACCCTTGACCAAGGTGCCTACCTATACAGTAAGGTTCCCCTGACCAAGGTGCCTACTTATGGATCAAGACACCTTTGATCAAGATGCCTCATATTTTTTTTTAGGAACAAGGCACCTTTGATCAAGATGCCTCATCTTTTTTTTTAATGATCAAGGCACCTACGCCTTGTCACTTATTCATAATTGTATTTTCAACAGAAGTCAAGAGCATCTATTGATGAGTATGCAACTTTTATCAAGGTGTCTTGTAGAGCAATGTACCCTTGGCCAAGGGGCCTACTTGTAGAGCAAGGTACCCTTGATCAAGGCACATACTTGTAGATCAAGGCACCCTTAATCAAGGTACCTACTTATAGAGCAAGGCACCCTTGATCAAGATGCCTACTTGTAGAGCAAGGCACCCTTGACCAAGGCGCCTACTTGTAAAGCAAGGTGCCCTTGACCAAGGTGCCTACTTGTATAGCAAGGTGTCCTTGACCAAGGAACCTACTTGTAGATCAAGGTTCCCTTGACCAAGGTGCCTACTTGTAGAGCAAGGCACCCTTATTACTGTTGAAAAGTTAGTAGTTGCTAACATATCTCCTATTGTAGGGTTGATCAGGTCCTCCAATGTTTCTTCCTTGTGCTATGTCAGTGTTTGATTCATCCAAAGAGACGGGTGTTTTTTTCTTTGTAGGGAATTAATGCCCACGTCCATGCTTGGATAAGGACTATCTCCTTCGGATGGAAATAGTTAAATTTCTACATCCAAAAATGTCTAGGTTTATGGATGCTGAGCAAATTTAGGCATTTTCTCCCAAGATACCTTTTTTTGTACAATATGGCCATTTCACCTGCAAAAGAAAATGAGAAAAACTAAAAATAAAATGCATTTTAGCACAATCCATGCCTTTTAGGCCTTGGATCTCAAGATACCTGCAACTTGCATGCGGGCAATGTCCCTGTAAAACACATTGTAAACTAGAAAGTAGTAAAATGTAGTTTGGTGCAATCTATGCCTGTTAGGGTCTGGCTCTTAGGAAACCTGCTACTTGCATGCAGGCACCGTACCTGCAACACATAAAAAGAAAAACTAAGAACTAAACTATTTTAAGTGGAAAATAGTAGATGAGATAGTTCTTGCTTAGGAAGCCATCCATTCCATGGATATGCAAAATTCTCCTTCCATGTTCATTCAGTTAGACTTATCCAAATATTATGACAGAGTGGATTGGCACTTCCTTATCAAAATTTTGAGGCAATTTGGTTTCTCTAAGGATTGGATGGATTGGATTATGGTATGTATCTCTTCAGTTTCCTACTTAGTTCTTATCAATAGCAGGCCTTCTTAGTCTTTCCCAGCTTCTAGAGGTATTAGGCAAGGTGACCCACTATCCCCTTATTTATTCATCATTCTTGTTGAATGCTTGGGGTGGACTATAACCAAAAAGAGGGAAAACAAAACCCTTGAGGGAGTTACCATTGCTCATGTACCTATCTCTCATCTTCAATTTGTGGATGAATCTACTATTTTAGGTAAAGCTACAGTTAAGGAAGCTTCTAATATTAAGCAAATCATTAGCTATTTTTCTAAGGCTACTGGGCAGTTGATCAATGAGGACAAATCTAAAGTTATTTTCTTTCATTGCTCTTCTAGACAGGAATCCATGGTCTTGGATAAGCTAAGATATAAGAAGACCTCTCTTCCAATCACTTATTTAGGTATTCCCATAAATATTCAAAGGCAAAAAAATAAAGATTGGAATTGGTTGTTGGACAAAGTCAAGAAGAAAATTGGAAAGTGGACCAACAAGTGGCTTTCTTATGGGGGTAGAATCACCTTGGTAAAATCAGTCCTTCAAGATATTCCTATTTATGTTTCTTCCATTTTGAATATTCCAAAGGTTGTTCTTCGAGAATTGGATCAAATCAGTCATTGTTTCCTTTGGAGTGGTACTAAGGAGAAAATAAAATGGGCCTTGGTGAAATGGGATACTTTATGTCTTCCTAAGAGTGAAGGGGGGTTAGGTTTACGGTATTCAATTAATAACAACAAATCTTTAGCTGCTAAATTATATTGGAGGATGTTGCATAACCCCAATGCTCTTTGGGCCAATAATCTCCGTGCTAAATATGTTGAGAACAAAAGTCCTAAAGACCTTGTTCGCTATCAACTTCCTACCAAAGGTTCTCCCATTTTAGCAGTTCTTAAGACTGGTGAGGATTTGATAAAGAAAATATTATTTTGGATCATTCATAATGGTCAACATGCAAATTTTTGGATAGATTCTTGGGATGGTCACAAACCTTTGATAACTCAATTTCCCGATTGGAGGCCTTGGATGGAGGAGCTTCACTGAGCTAATTGGATAAAGGTGGATAATTATTTTCGGTACCATACTGGTAATTCAAAGGTTGGTAGATATTGGATCCCTATTGAAGTCTGGCCTATTCAAATACTAGAAATGCAAAGAAAATATATCCAAGGCATCCTTCATATGAGATCCCTCTCTTGGTCCCATGAAAAAGATTGTTTTGGATGGAACAACACTACTAAGGGTGAGTATTCAGTTGCTCAAGGTTATTTGACCTTATGCCATAATAATCCCAACCATTATTCTAACATATTTTCTCAATTTTGGGCTCAAAAGCTCTGGCCTAAGGTGAGGTTCTTTATTGGCTTTTATTGCATCGTATGGTGCTTACTGGTGAGCAACTTATGAAGCATGGTTTTCATGGCCCTTTTAGATGTGAAATGTGTGAAGAGAATGTAGAAAATATCAACCATATTTTTATTGAGTGTACTTTAGCCTCTGAGATGTGGAGGAGAATGGCCATTTTACTTGGCTTACAGTGGTCCAATTTTTTTACTTTTGAACAACTTTGGAGGGATTGGCCTAATTAAGAGGGTGTTGATCATTTTATTAGGCAGTTAGTTTGGATGGGTTCTACCATTCTTCTTTGGAATATTTGGAATGAAAGGAACAACTGAATTTTTAATCAAGATAGTAAGGATATTCACTATATTTGGCAAAAGACCATAGACAACTTAGTTGAATCAGTCCATCATCTCCTTAATCACCCCCAAAACTCCCACCAAATATGGGATCAAGTGATGCAAATATTGAATATTAAACCTTCTAAGGGCAACCATCTTAAAGGGAATGTGAATATTAGTAAATTGGATAGGAATAGAAATTGGCAACCTCCTCCTAAGGATTTTGGAAAAGTCAATACTGATGGAGCCTCTAGAGGGAACCCTGGAAAAGCTAGTGTGGGAGGAATTGGTAGACTTTTAGATGGCTCCTTGGTTTTTATTTTTGCTAAGAATTTGGGTATTCTTTCCAATAACCTTATTGAGGGGTATGGTATCCTCAGAGGTCTTCAAGAGGCTACTAAGGTTGGATGGGAAAAGGTGATAGTTGAGTCTGACTCTCAACTTATGATTAATCTCTTGAAGAATCCTTCTAGAATCATAAGGTGGATTGGAGAATAAAAAAAATTATTGAGAAGATTCAGTTAATCCAGATGGGATTTTTGAAAGTTGATTACAATCATGTGGTCAGAGATCAAAACAAGAGTGCTGATGCTTTAGCTAATTGGGCTTTGGACAAAGGTGATCTTACTTGTTATGGCCACCCTCCTATATGGTGGGCTTCTCAAATTAGGGAAGCTCTTCTTTCTATCATTTCTTTGGATGGCTTCAGTTCTGAAGGTACCTAGTTTCTTCTTGCTTCTTTTTTTGCTTCTCTTTGGTTCATTCAGTTTTTTTTAGTTCCCTAGCTCATTCTATTCTTTATTTTGTTTCCTCTGTTGATTCTTGCCTTAATAGTCTTCTGGTCTAGATAGGTCTTTATTTTGTTCATTTTTTATTTCTTTTTTCCTTTTTGTTTTTTTTTGTTTAGTTTTTTAAGGTGGGTGGGTTTTTATATTTTGTTTTGTTTTTGTGTTCTTTGTGTTTTTTTTTGTTGTTTTTGTGTTTTTGTTGTTTTGTTTTGTTTTTTTTATGTTTTTTGTTATTAATCTTGTGTTTTTTTTCGTTCTTGTTCTTGGGTTTCTCTTTGTTTGTGTTATTTCATGTTTTTATGGGTGAGTGTTTTCTATATATATATATATATATATATATATATATATATTTTATTGTCTGGTTGTTTTTTATTTTTATTTTTGTTTAATTTTTTAATTTTTTAGGTTTTGGTTGTGTTTATTTTTCTTCTTTTTTTGGGGGGGGGGTTATGTCTTTGTAGTGTTATGTTGTTTTTGTATTTTTTGTGTTTTGTTATGTGTTTTTCTATGTGGTTTGTGTTGTGGTTTCTTTTATCTTATTGTGTGTGTTTGGTTGTGCTTTTATTTTTGACACACTCAAGGAGCATGTTTTTTATTTTATTTTATTATTTTTGTTGTTATCTGCTTATTTTTAATTGGGTTTGTGTGTTTGTTTGCTCCTTGAGTGTGTCAAAGGTGGTAGGCCAGGTCCGAGTCCTGGGCATTTTTTGTAGAATGGATACCCCTGTCTCCTTGGGTCTTACCCGAAAGTGGCATCTCTTTTGGGATGTTTTCCACAAATAAAAAAAAAAAATGGAAAATCTTATGTCCAATGTATTACTTGAGAAGTTAAAATATTTTTGGTTGTATGCGGTCTCTCCCATGCCTATTTTGGACTCCATTAAGTTTTGGACATGTGGTATGGACGCAACCGGTGACCGTTAACTATAAATAAGGTTTTGCTGTAATCAATTGTCTTGACATGCACAACACCATTTTTTATCAGTTCTATCACCTCATATGGTCCCATCCATCTCTACATCAGCTTACCCTTCCATTCTTGGAATATAGAATCATACATTAAAACCCAGTCTCCCACTTTGAAATACTTTAGATTAATGTGGTGGTCATGCCACTATTTTCTTTACCTTCAGGTGACTTTTGTCCTTTGCAGGGCATCTAATCGATATTCATCCAGCTTATTTAGCTACTAAATCCTCTCCCTCTGTGCATCATCTAGGATTAGGTTCAATTCTATTGTACTTTTAAGGTTTTTGATTTCAAACTCGATGGGAATCATCGCACTCTTCCCATATACCATCTAGAATAGAATAAAACTTGTGGTTGTTTTCCATGTAGTTCTATATGCCCATACTACCTCCAGTAGTCTTATAGCCCAATATTTCTTATGTTATTGCATTGTATTTTTAAGGATGTTCTCTAGCTCCCTATTGCTCACTTCTACCTATCCATTTGACTATGAATGGTAGGGTGTGGTTTTGTTGTGTAGAATCCTGTATTGTTGCATTAACTCTTGAATTAAATTGGAGGTAAATTGGGACCCCTAATCCATTGTAATTTCTCTAGTTACCCTAAACCTCATGAAAATTTGAGAAAAAAATAATTCTACCACCATTACTTCTTTGGAATCTTTTAGTGCCTGCACTTCAACCCATTTGGTTATGTAGTCAGTGCAGACTAGAATGTATCTCTTTTTATCCGATGGTGGGTTGATTGGCCCCACAAATTCCATCTCC
Organism: Wollemia nobilis; assembly: GCA_028583015.1. Lineage (NCBI taxonomy): Eukaryota > Viridiplantae > Streptophyta > Pinopsida > Araucariales > Araucariaceae > Wollemia > Wollemia nobilis. The sequence continues at coordinate 11,147,934 of JAQPPZ010016677.1, read as the reverse complement.
CATTTGTTGAAGGATTCAATGTGCACATGTAGTTGGAGAGGTATTTCATATCTGGGGGTTGCCCTACCCATCCTTTGGCACTCATCACATTGACTGATATATTTGGTTGCATATTTGAAAAATGTAGGCCAATAATTTACAGTCTGTAGGACTTTATACACAATCCTCCTCCCTACAAAATATCCTCTACATGGTTCATTGTGGCAAGATTTGAGAATTTTCAAAAATTCTCAGCAATCCACCTACTCATAACTTGATCAGGCCCTATTTTAAAGAGGAGGCCATTGATCCATAAGAAAGATGTGCTCTTTTCTATTACTATATGCTTCTCTCAAGGTGAGAGAGCAAAGGATATTTTAACAGTGGCCAAGTAATTGGCTATGTTCATATACCATGATTTCTATTCATTGATGATGAAAAGATATTCGTCAGGGAATTGGTCTTCTACCACTACGTGATTTGATGGTATCAATCTAGATAGGAAGTCTACTATTATGTTGTTTTTTCTAGGTTTATCTATGATGGTGATATCAAACTCCTAGAGAAGTAAGATCCATCTAATGATTATACCGCTAAATGAGGGTTTGCTCATTAAATATCGGGTAGCTGCATGGTCCGTTTGGATGAAAACTTTATAACCCATAATATAATGGCAAAAATTGTTGATGGTGTCAATGACCACAAGCAATTATTTCTTTATTACCATGTAATTAAGATCAGCTCTAGCTAGATTATTACTAACATAATAGACAACATATAATTATTCACCATCCTTCTATACCAGGACTGCTCCAATCACGTTGTTGGATGCGTCAAAGTAAATATGGAATGGTACAACCCAATTTGGGCCCTGTAGAACTAGGGTAGTAGTTACTTTTTCTTTTAACGTTTTAAAGGCTCATTCACAATATTATATCTAGATGAACCCCACATCCTTGGAGAGTAGTGTGTGTAGGGGCTTAGCAATTTTGCTAAAGTCAGCTATGAATCACCTGTAGTATCCAACGGAGACAATAAAATCCTTCATATCCCTTTGTGTCTTAGGACTAGTTAGATCCTTAATGACTTTGATTTTATTTTTTTCCACCTTAATCCCATCTAATGAGATGTGATGACCCATCATTATTCCTTCTCGCATCATCATGAAGCATTTTTTGTTGCTAAGGGATAAATTATTTTCTTCACATTGTTGGAGTGCTCATTCCAAATTTTTTATCGCTTCATCGAAGGTTTCACTATAAATAATCCATGTAAACCTCCATTGCTTATCCCATCATGTTTGAGAAGATGCTCAGAACCACCCTCTAAAATTTGGTTGGTGTATTGCACAATCTAAAGGGCGAGACTCTATAGGCAAATGTCCCCCATGGGCAAGTAAACATTATTTTGTCCTGGTCCTCTTCTCCAATATGGATTTGGTTATATCCACTAAATCCATCAAAAAAGGAGTACTTCCTCCTTGACAGTGTATTAAAAACTTGATCAATTAAAGGTAGTGGGAACTGATCCTTCTTGGTTACCTTGTTCAACAATCTGTAGTTGACACCGATCCACCATTTCTAATTTTTCTTGGGAACCAACAATAGTGGTGACACCCATTTGCTATTAGATATGGCATAGATAAATCCTTCTAACAGAAGCTTCTGCAACTCTATTTTGATGATCTCCTTCATGGCAGGATTCATCATCATTTGTGGCTTTCTTATTGGAGTTGCTTGCTCTTCAAGATAAATTTGATGGGTGCAATTTTTTGGGTTAATTCCTTTTATGTCTAACTAGTCCCAAGTGAAGGCTTGTTGATGCATGGTCAAAACCTCCTTTAGTTCAGTTAGCTATGTGGGTGTCAACCCACTGTTGATGTTTAATGTCCTTCTAGGTTCTATTTTTATCTACCTGATGTGGTGACCTTGGGCACAAACCAATGGTGATTCTAGAATAATAGGAGAGGATTCTCCATGGAGGAAGCTCATAATGATGCCATCCTCATCATCTTATTCCTTCAAGTCCTTCAACACCATCATCGACTATAGCATTGACAATGTCCTTTCATTTTGGTTGTCTTACATGGGCTCTCCCAATGTGTCGACGTACTATGCAGATGAAGAGATTGTCAACCTTTTGACATTTTGATCGTTTGAAATGGTCATTTGTCCATCATGGCAGCTTATGTAGGCATCGGTTGTTTCTAGCCATGGACTCCCCAGGATGAGTGGGTAGCCACTCAATATTAATTTGGATTGCAAGACCAAGAAATCTATTGAGTACTTTTATGCATCCACCATCATAATGATATATTCTAGCATCCTTTTTTGTGCTACAGTAAACCTGTCAGCTAGTTGCAACATAGTCTTGGTGGATTTTAAATCTATGAGCCTCAACTTCTATATAGTTTCATTTGGAATTGCATTGATGGTTGCTCCTAAATCAACTAGAGTGTTAGCCAATAAGTGACCACCATTTTTACGATCAGAATTAGACTTCTTGAATTTGCATATTTAGGGTGGCATGTATTTCCTAGCATTAGTTCAGCCAAATTCCCCACTACATTAATGGTTTGGGATATATTTCATCCTCACCTCCTTAGATAAAGTTCCTTGATCACTTTGGTGTAAATAGGAATGTCTCTGATAGCTTGAAAAAGTAGGGTGGCAACCGTTAAATTCCTCAATATTGAAAGGATATCAAACTCAGGTTGTATTGGTTTTTTTTGCTCCTATAATCTCTTGGGAAAATGAGCTTCTATTTTCTTAGCAATCGGTTCTTCTTCGACCTCCTATACGAGAGGTGATTCTCCTACATTCTTATCCTCTTCTATCAGGGGACGAAATTCTACTCCTAGCTATCTACCTGATCTAAGCTGAATTGGATTACAAATAATATTGCACATTGGATACATCTCTCCTTCTAGTTGGTACGCGGGTTGATTTACCTTGTTATTTAGATTGATCATTGGTTGTGCTGGCAGTTGTGCAGGTCTCATTGTAGGGGAGCTGACAAGATTTTCTATAGTGGGATTTGCACTATGTTTTGTGGAGCTAAGTTCCATGAACCGTGATTTCTCCATTGCTGCTCAGATTGTTGGTATGATATCCATGAGTGCTGGTTAGAAAATGAGGCCCTTAGAGGTGCATTCATCCAAAGTGGTAGCCCCCATCATGCCATATTAAGTGGTTGGGCCTATGCTTGCAGCATGTAAGATCCTCCTCCATAGGGTGGCATTATAACTAGTATATTCCCTATAGGGGTTGTTGCTAGTTCCTTCGATTACCCATGAAATAATATTCATTGACTTCAATATCTTCCTTAATATTTGGAAATTGTGGGCACAACCGGATCTTATGGTACTACTGAAAAATAGCACATACCTTGACTTTATTTTCTGGACATGCATTCCTTGTGTGCTTTCCTCTACATTTTGAACATAAGTAGGCTAGCTCAACTTAATTCTCTTATTTATTTTTCTCCAACATGAGTGTATCCAAATACAATGATAGAGAGGAGAGCATCTTGCTCTTCAAATCCTCCAACATATTTCCTATCTCTATATTTGTGACTGGAGCAGTTGCCTTCATGGTCTTGGAGGTTGGTTTATCTCTTCTTCATGAGTATTTTTGACATAGTTTTCAGATGTCATCCATTAGATGCTGGTAAACATCACCTCCAAATATCATGTTGAGTGCTTCAAGAGACCCATTGTTAAGTCCCCTCAAGAAAATACTCCTAAGGGACTTGTCACCTAGCTTCGTATAAGTAGATATATATATATTAAAGTTGAATATTTTTGAGTATTCCTCCAAGGATTCATCCTCTTTCTACATCATGCTTAGAACCTCCTCCTTGGAATATCATGCTCTACTAAAATATTGGTACTACTCTAGGAAGAACTTTTTCATTCCCTCCAAGGAGGCGATCTATTTTTTCCCAAGCCGATGAACTAGCGTAGGGCTGAATCATCCAATATTGAAGGGAAGAGATTCAACTTATGGAAATATGATTTGTAATCTACAAACCTACATAAGACATCAAAGTTAAATAAAAACATATTAGGATATTTTTTTAGGTATTCCCTAAAGGTAGGAAGATGGGCAGGGGATATGTTTTTCATTTTGGTATCCCCCGCACCTTCTTCTATCGGGAAGAACCAGTTGAAGCCTCTTTTGCTTCAACTAATTTTTTAGGAAATGTGGTCTCTAACATAGTTTCTATAGCCATTGAAATTTTTGTACAAGAGTTTGCAAGTCAGCTGGTGTTATGGTTTTATCCTCTACAAATTTCCACAACAAATCCTCTTTGAAATGTTATCTTTTAAACAAAGGATTTTGTATAATTAGCTCTTTTCCTGGTTGATAAGATGAGGAAGAGCTTTCTGCAAATATGAGGTGTTCACTCCAATGCACTCTTTATGGTGATTGAGGATATTTTAACTTAGTTTCTAAATTTTCAGCTGCCTCAAGTTTTTTCTATGGGCTCTGCTTTATGAATTGACCATCGGGTCCTATTTTCCTCAATGGAATCATGCAAAGTCAAATGGAAGACTTAAGGTATTGTAATTAATATATTATTGGAACTTCCCCAACAATGGTGCAAAAATATTGAGGCAAAAACACTGGTTAAATATGGTCATATTTCTGTCACAACCCTTTTATTTAAATTATCAAACCAGGGAGCTCGTAAGCTTATGAAGTACCACGTTCAAGGCTAATTACAACACCATTTTGATATGAGTACACTAAGCATATTATTTAGAGAGTTTTTATGAAATATCATTGATTCATACACATCAATTAAATCATGCATAAATAAAAGGACAAAAAAATAAATCACACCACAATATTCTTGGAAAATAAAGGAAATCGATTAAAATCACACTTGTGGAAATAAAAGTATAGCACACTATAAATAAATGATCTAATATAGAAATAAATAAAAATAAAGGGATCAATACTAGCTTGGAGTGGGTCCAGGATCCAATAGCTCGGTTAATTTATGAAGATAGAATGCGAATGGAGGAACTCTGGGGCATAATTTTATTACTAATATTTTAGTATAATGATAAATTATTACATACACCTCCTACTACCTTTTCAGAGAAGTTTGTGTGTTTATATAATACACATAGAGATTCTTGTACAATGTTTTTACAATGAAATATTTGGTTATAGCATAAACTGAGATAACTTAGTTACTGTAATAGATGCATGATAAAAAAAGTCAACAACTTTCATCTTTTGCTAGGTATGGTAGATTTTCAGGTTTAATCTCCTTTTTGCCCGTGTTATGCTTCATCAAGTAGTGCATTTTCTCCAATGTGGTTGGGACAAATCATGCATTCAGTAGCTCTCCAAGGATAGCATGCATGACATGGATTCAAAGGTCTACTGTAGTCAACAGAACCTCCTTCAGTCACAAAATAAAGGCACTTAACATCAAGGTGCCTACTTGAAGATCAAGGCACCCTTGATGTATGGCATCAAGGTGCCTACTTGAGTATCAATATGCCCTTGATGTATGGTTTCAAGGCACCTACTTGAAGATCAAAGCACCCTTGATGTATGACATCAAGGAACCTACTTGAGGATCAAGATGCCCTTGACGTATGACATCAAGGTGGCTACTTGAAGATCAAGGTGCCCTTGGTCAAGGTGCCTACTTGAAGATAAAGGTACCTTCGATAAAGGCACCTACCTTAAGGTCAAGGTGCCTACCTAAAGATCAAGGTGCCTTTGGTAATGGTGCCTACTTGAATATCAAGGTGCCTTCCCATATGTGCCTTAAACTCATTGAGACTCATTGAAGCAGAAGCATGACGGGTCCACGTAGGACCTTGACTAATAAAAATATGATAAAATCAACAAATATCTATACAAAACACACTTCACACACAAATTATGTAATGCACATAATTTCATTAAATATATACATAATAGTTCATAAAAATATACAACTCTTATAATACTGCCGCAAAAATTTGTTAGGAACTCATACAAAATAATGAGCATTTCTGATGCTCATCACACAAAACAAATTATTGATGAATAACCAATACATATATACAGGTATCATGCTAGTGTGAGATTATGATAAGTGTCATGATATCCATAATCCTACATGGTTTAATCCATATGACATGCATAAGATAAAATATGCATGAGACAATGGATAAAAGTGCACATAAGACAAAAAATAAAGTGCACATGAGAAAAAAGGTAAAGTGCACATTAAAATATTCTAACAAACACACACACACATATTTATATATATTCAAACAAAAAGAACTACTATTTCCAGTTTTTAATTCACTTTTGCCCTGGTTGCATCCTAAGGTATTTTTACAACCAAGTTTTATTTTCAAGACTAGTACATCAAACATTGGTTTTCATACTAATATTGACCCAATGGTGCCCCTAAGAGGGTTTTCACCATTGTATATTTTATTTTTTATTTTAAAATAAGAGGACATAATCAATTATCCTTCATAGTGGGAGATGAAGTCTCCACTACTACATACATGTTAGATTTTAAGAGTAAATAAGTAGAAACATCATCTTTTGTCATCGGTTTTTGATATAACTTGAGTCAATGTACATTTACAACCATATTTCTTCTCAATTCATCCATATGTATCAATAATACAATACCATTTTCAAAAACCTATTTAATATTGTATGGTATGATCCATCTAGTCTAGAGTTTTCCATTGAAATCAAGCTAACGTGAATCAAATAAGAGCACCCAATTACTTGGCTTGCACTTCTTGGTTTGGATGTGCTTGTAATGCCATACTTTCTATTGTTTTTTATAACCTCCATTTTATGAAGGGTATCCCTTCATAGCTCATCAAGTGCATTCAACTACAATATCATTTCTTGTTGTACCTACAATAACTCAATACCCAAATCAAGTACAATGCGTAAAGTTTGTAATTCAAATTCAATTGGTAAAATGGGTTTTTTCATAAAATAGATCATAATGGGTGAGTGCACTAGTGTATTCCAAGTGATACTATAAGTCCATACAACTTTTGATAACCTATCGACACAATCATTTCTATGTGAAGCTACTATTTTTGTTAAATTGTTCTCTAATTCCCTATTGGTAACCTCTACGTGACCATTATCTTGTAGGTGATATGGTAATAATTTTTTATGTTTCACTTGTTAGTGTTCCATGAATGATTGGATAACATTTGATGCAAAGTGGGGTCCCTAATCTGACACAATCTCACAAGGGGAACCAAAGTACTAAAAGATATGCTCATATAAAAAATCAACTACCTTTTGCTCTTACATAGATTGGAGAGTCACTACCTCAATTTATTTAGTCACATAGTAAGTGCACACTAGTATGTGATGTTTTCCTTGTGATGGAGGATTAATTGGTCCTATAAAATTGATTCCCCACTTCTCAAAGGGTTATAGAATAATTTAGGGTTGAAGATGCATCTCATTCTATGTCATAGGTTTTCCCATTCATTGGCATTGATCACAATGGAAGACATACTTCTTCACATCCTTGTGAAGTGAAGGCCAATAGTACCCTACTCTCAAAACATTTTGTACAATTCACTTTGTAGAATAATGTCCCTCAAAAGGTTCATCATGATATGCACGAAGGATATCATAAAATTCATCCTCCCTTACACATATTTGAAAACATTATTAGGTTTGCATTTAAATAGTAATCATTTTATCCATTGGAATGATGAAATTTATCGAACTAGCTAGCATCTCTCGTTGGGAGTAAGATGATAAGGAATCTTCTTGGTTACCAGGTAGTTAGCAATATCTACGAACCATATAGAATGCATTGATATTACAAATAAATGTTTGTTAGGAAAGGAATCATCCATTGGTTCTTGTTCTTTGGTAGTATTTAATATAGATATAAAATTGGTAACTACATTTGTCATACCAGGTCTTTCTACTATAGTGATATCAAATTCTTGAAGTAATGAAAGACATCTAACCACTCATCCAATTATAGTTGGTTTATTCATAAACTATTTGAACATAGAAAGGTTTGTATGTATATATAGGATAACCTATAATATAGTGATAAAATATATTGATGACATATACTATTGCTATAAATTCCTTTTTAGTTGTGGTTTGGTTTTTTTTCAACGCCCATTAACTTTTTACTAATATAGTAAATAGCATAGTTTTTCCCATTTTCCTTATCTTGTTGGCCAAGAATTGCATCAATAATGATGTTGGAAGCATCTATGTGTATATGAAATGGGAGCTTCCAATCGGGTCCTCTTAGTATAGGTGTAGTGACCAAATTTTATTTGATAGCTTCAAATGTTTCTTGGATTTGTAGTGTCCATTTTAACTCGAATTCTTTAGTAAGAAGCATGAATAATGGAGCTACAATTTTTCTAAAATATTCAAAGAAGCACCTATAGTAACTAACATGTTCCAAGAAGCTTCTAATGTCCATTTGAGTCTCAAGTGAGGGTGAATAATCAATGAATTCTATCCTCTTAAGATCTACTTTTATTTCTACTACTGAGATATGATATCTCAATACGATACCTTCATAAATCATCATTAAGCACTTTTCATTGCTTAAGGACAAGTTATGAGCTTCACATCAGGTAAGAAATTGATCTAGATTATGAAGGACCTCATCAAAGGTTTCTCTATAAACTATGAATTCATCCATATACACTTCACCGCATTTATTGGTAAGATTTTATAAATTAGAAAGGACTAACTACTGGAAAGTTGTGGGAGTATTGCATAAACCAAAAGGTAAAATTATGTAGGTGAATGTTCCCTAGGGGTATGTGAAATTAGTTTTATCCTAATCCTTAGGTGTAACCTATATTTGGTTGTACCCATTAGAATCATCTATAAAGGAGAAGTACTTCTTTCCATATAGGGTATCGAGTACTTGATCTATGAAGAACATAATATTATACTGAGAGGGAGGGTGAAAAGTATAAGACCAATTTTTACTTTTATTTTCAATTCAATATTATGCTGTGTATAGATAGTAGTATCAATAGCAGTAATAAAAGCAATGCACAAAACACCATACACAATAGAGACACATATTTTAACGTGGTTCACCCAATGTGGGCTACCTACACAAAGAAAATATTTCTCAAATAATCTCTTTGGTAATACTTTCCAATTACAATGTTTATGGACCTTTGTACAAAGGAGATGCTGATCCCCTAATCTCAAGTTTGTGGATCTCTTCCATAGGAGAACTCTTTCCCCTTCTGATCTAGCTAGTGATATTCTAGAAGACTTTGTCTCTCTGCTACACTGACTAGTGGTTCTCTCTCTACTTGAAGACTCCTCACTTAGAAGATTTGTCTTCAATTTTCCTAGCTGTTGGATCTCTATCCACTGAGACTCTGTCCTCTATACCCTATCATCTCCAAAGCTATATCAATAGGCTCACTTAGAACCTTCTAAAATATGCTCAATAGGTTCACTCAGAACATACTCAAATCTAATCAACAAGTCCACTCATAACATGCTCAAATATTATCAATAGGTTCACTCAATTTCTACTCAAATATGCTCAATAGGTCCACTCAGAACCTACTCAAATATGCTCAATAGGTCCACACAGAACTAGTCAAAATATACTCAACAGGTCCACACAGAACCTGTCCAAATTTTCTCAATAATCTCACACAGAACTTGTCCAAATCTACTCAATAAGTCCTCTCTAGGACTTTCTCAAATTTGCATTGCAAGCTTCCACAAAAGCTTACACAAAATCAGTCCACAAGCCTTCTCAAAGACTTGCCTCAAATCTTCTTAACAAGTCCACACAGAACTTGTTCAATCACATAGAATCATAAAGAGAATTGTTAGAGACTCAATATGTTCTATACTCAATGCTCAATCAATATCTCAACTCAATCTCATAGAAGCATAAAGAGAATTGTTAGAGACTCAATATGTTCTATACTCAAATCCTAATCTCAACTCAAATCAATCTTATAGAAGCATAAAGAGAATTGTTAGAGACTCAATATTTTCTATTCTCAAATATCAATCTCAACTCAAATAAATCTCATAGAAGCATAAAGAGAATTATTAGAGACTCAATATGTTCTATACTCAAATCCCAATCTCAACTCAAATCAATCTCATAGAAGCATAAAGAAAATTGTTAAAGACTCAATATGTTCTATTCTCAAATCTCAATCTCAACTCAAATCTTTATATAGAATAGTTTGTTTCATGTAATTTGAACAACCACTTCACACAATCACTTGACTAGGCTCAATAAACTCTACTCAACCAATCACCTCAAGGATCAATATTTTCTCACAAACCCTAGTCCAAGCATTAATCAACCAACTCAAAATGTTTCCAACAATGCTCAACAACAAATATCACATAACAATGATAATCATGTTCAAGTTCTTTGTACAACGAATGGGCTTCAACAACAATGCTTATAAATAAGGTTTAATCACAACTCTCAATTCAAAAAATCTTGAAGCATTAAACCGACGACTCTAAAAAATGTTAACCATAATCAATCCTTTTCTCTCCAAAGATATTTTCAGAAATCAATCACCCACATAAGTCAATGAATAATATTTCCCATACATTTTTGATGCCTAATGAGTTGTCCACTAAATCTGCCACACTCAACACACTTTCTTTTTCCAATCTCAAAAAGGGTTAGAGTTAATTAGCAATAACACAATAATCAAAATAATATCTCAATAACACCTTATTGCTCCTCCTCAATAAAAATGCATCAAACCCTCTTATGCAAGAAATAATCCCTCAAAATAATGAATCAAAATTACTTTTGGAACTCCTTGACAAAACCAGAAATATATTCTTGTGTATACCTTATTTCTCCCTCAAAGTAATCTAAACAAGTAGCTCTTGAAAATAGCTTTCCAATGATATATAATATGATATACTTCCACAAAGAAAATCAGCAGAAATATTTATCTTTCCTAGGGCATACCATAACCTTATTTCTCCTTAGGAAACCTTGGTAGAAAATAAAATATTAAACAAAAATTAAATTTACTTGCCTTGCCCTCGGTGGGATTCGATCCCTCGACTGTTTTCTTCCCAATGCCTTAGCTGTAGACAAGCCGTCATTGGGCCACACATCGTGACGTGTCTAAAAGGGTATGTCCACCATGCAATATCTTCGAACAGTGAAACTCTAAAAAAAACAAGCGCATAGAGTGCTTCTTCCTTGAAATAAAAAAATAGACCTCACACAAATCAAACTTAGAACCTCCTCCTTAGCACCAAGCCAACATACCACTAGTCCACACTGGCCTTTGCGCTTAGGGCTTCTGAATCTTCATAGCTGTATACTTCATGAAAATCATAAGGTTTTTGAAACAAAAATATCTTTTGCATGCACTTCGAAACCAATAGCAAGGGATACTTGGTAAATGAATTTTTTTGGTATTTATATAATATATTTTGCTTTCCTTAGCATCACGTCGGCACTTCTAATGAATTCGACGTCGACGTGATATAATTTATAATAAATTTAAATTTAATTTTAAATTTAAACATTAGAAATTAAAATCAACCTTAGAACTTTGTCTTAAAGAGCCAACCTTAGATTTAATAAAACCTTAGAACCTTGTCTTAATGACCAACCTTGGTATTATTTATAAAATTTAAATTCCTTGTGAATTTAAATGATTTATAAATAATTATTAAACCTATTTTTTAAATTTTGCAATAACCCAAATTAGGTTTTTATAAACCAATCATTTAACATGTGCTCTCAATAATATTAAAATATTATGGATCCTTTTTCCTTTCACTTTTGCACTGATGAATCTTTTTCTTGGATGACTTGGGCGAATTTATTTCTTGCTGAATTCCTTGAGATGAGTGATAACTCTATCAGGTGACATCAATGACAAATCTGACTTAGAGGACTCAAAATGTCCAAAAATATCCCCCTTTGTCATTGATGGCAATCCTTATCCTTTACTAAACCCTGACCTTATTTTCTGGCCCCCCTGGGACTTTGCTCCCCCTGGCTCAATGCTCTCTCAAATATCAAATCTCTCCACATAACAAATATCTCCCCAATACACAAATATATCCCCCTTTGACATCAATGGCAAAGGGTCACCTTTGGGGCTCGGGGCTAAGAATGAGCCTATTAGATTAGCCCCTCCCCCACCTCCACATATGGTGGTTAATTCTGGGGTGGGAGTATTTCTACTACATGAAAGCATTGCTCTTTGTCCTTATATTTTTATCTTCTTTTTTGAGTTTTTTGAATCCTCTCACTATTTCTTTCCAAGTCATCATCCCTGTTCCTATCTTCACTTATGTTCCTGTTCTTATTCTTGTTTTCATCCATGTTCCTATTCTTGTTCATGTTCTTGTTATCATCCATGTTCATGTTCTTGTTCTTGTTCTCTTCTATGTTCATGTTCATGTTCCTGTTCCTGTTCATGCTTTATTCTAGAATATTTTCTCTACATCATATTGCTATGTGACCATAATTATTGTACTTATAACACCTAGTGTTATTGTTCTTGGATGTGCAATTGTATTAGAATTTCTCCTAGTGAAGCCATATCCTCTTCTGTCATGAACCCTGCAATTCATTGCCTTGTGACCAAACTCATTGCATGAGTAGAAATATCCTTGGAAAATTTGTCCTTTCCCATATACCTATATTTCATGTGTCCTACACTATGAAGCCATGTGCCCAAACCTGTGACATGAAAAACATCTTCCCTTGAAGAAACCTTGCCTAGACCCCATTGATATTCTAGTTCCTCTTGACTTGTTCTGATTGTTGTTCCATATGAATCTTCTTTGTTAATTGTTCCTATTCCTACTAGACTCACTGTTATATGACTCATCCTTAGGAGTTTCACTTTCAATTTCGCTCTCATCTGAGAAACCCTCTTCTAAAGTATCCTCTTCTTTTGAAGTGTCTTCAGAACTGGTAGTTAGCTTATCCTCTTGAACCTATTTAGAACCAAGACTTGTCTTGTTTGTTGCTCTTCTTTGTATCTTGACTATTTTATCCACACTCTTTGCACTATTTACATACTTGTATAGCTTATTCTTGGAATCCTCTAAATCTTCTTTTAATAGGGCCACTTCTTGTGTTATATTTTCACATTCCAAGATCTTTGCTTCTAACTTATATTTAAACTTGCTTGCCTTAGCCTTTGACTTTTCTAGATCCTCTATGAGCAATAATATTTCTTCATCATATTCTTGAAACTATTTTTCAAGCTTAAAGTTAAAGTGTTGATTTCTTACCTTTTTTACTGTATAAAGGGCATAGATAAGTTCTCCATTGAGATCATATCCATTATCTACTGAATAATCCTCTATTTTTTTACCTTTGTACATATAATTACTTCCTTTTGGCTTGTCTTCTATAGAATCACTCACTTCTTCTAATTCCATTAGAATATTTTCATCTGGTCTATCAAGTGCATCTTCAAAATAATAATCACTGAAACTATAACCATCCCTTGTGCAATCATCTTCAATATGTCCAAATCTACCACATCTAAAACACTTGAGAATAACTGGAGTCTTTTTCTTAACTAGATATTTTCTTCAACCATAAATAAGACTTCATCTCTATCATTGTCTGAAAAAACTAGTATCAATATAAAATGAGTACTTACTTGCATTATCCACATAGTAGCTTCTCTTTTGTCTTTGGAAGAACTTATTCCATTGTCTATTTTGTCCATACTTTATCTTCTTTTGGTACCTGTGTCTTTCTGATTCCTTGTACCTATGATCATGTTTTTCTTCTTCATTGTTGCTCTTGGTATTTTTTCACTCTATTGCATTATGTCCATACTTTCCACAATTAAAGCACTTAATAGATATTATATCTATGGGTCTTCTAGAACCTTTATCTCTTCTACCATATTTAGCTTCTTCATCACTGGAAGATTCACTGCTTGATTCTAAATTCTTACCCTTTCTCTTTTTGTCCACTTTGAATGCAACTTCTTTTGGAGGAATATGATCTTTTGTTATTATCTAAAATGTAGTAAGCATGCCAAGAAAATAATTCCTTGTCAAATAATCACTATCAATTGATGTTTCTATAGAAAAAACCTTTTCACTGTACCTTTTTGGAAGAGTTCTCAATATCTTATCACAAACATCTAATTCATCAACCTTCATTCCAAGACCTTTCATGTCATGTATGGGTTCATCAAAATTGATGAGATAGTCATGAATGTTCTTATCATCCCGCATTATTAGGTTCTTAAATTCTCCTTTGAGATTTCTGATCTTAGCCTCCCTAAAAATTTTATCTCCTTCATATATGGTATGCAATAGATCCCACATGTCTTTTGTTGTCTTACATTCCATAACCTTCATAGATTATGATCTACACAACCCTTTTATAATTGCATTCATAGCTCTTGAATTTGCATGAAATAGAAGCTTACCTTCCTTATATATAGGAGGATTGGATCCTGAATCATATTCAAATTCCACTGCATTCCAAACTTCATTACCAAGTGCCATCAGGTAAAATCTCATCAGCACACACTAATACAATAAGTCACTCCCATCAAATACTGGTACTATATTATTGAAGAACCCATATTTTTGATCTATTACGTTATTACACCGATTTTCCTTCAAGCTATCAAACTCTTATGAAAGAACCTACTATTATACCAATTGAAGAACACACGATTATACTAAGAGGGGGGTTGAACAGTATAAGACCACTTTTTAATTTTCTTTTCAATTCAATATTATGCAGTGTATAGATAGCAATATCAATAGCAGTAATCAAAGCAATGCACATAACACCATACAAAATAGAGACACAAATTTTAATGTGGTTCACCCAATGTGGGCTACCTCCATAGAGAAAATATTTCTTCTAAATATTTCTCAAATAATCTCTTTGGGAATCCTTCCCAATTACAATATTTATGGACCTCTATCCAAAGGAAATGTTTATCCCCTAATATCAAGTTTGTGTATCTCTTACATAGGAGAACTCTTTCCCATTATACTCTGGCTAGTGAACTTCTTAAAGACTCTGTCTCTCTACTACACTAACTGGTGGATCTCTCTCCACTTGAAGACTCCTCACTTAGAATATATGTCTTCAATTGTCCTGGCTACTGGATCTCTATCCACTAAGACTATGTCCTCTATACTTTGTCACCTATAAATATCTATCAATAGGCTCACTCAGAACCTTCTAAAAAATGCTCAATAAGTTCACTCAGAACCTAATCAAATATGCTCAATAGGTCCACTCAGAACCTGCTCAAATTTTCTCAATAGTTTCACTCAGAACCTGCTCAAATCTGCTCAATAAGTCCACTTAGAACCTACTCAAATCTGCTCAACAAGTCCACATAGAACCTGCCCAAATTTTCTCAACAGGTCCACACAAAACTTGTCCAAATATGCTCAACAAGCTCACACAGAACTTATCCAAATCTGCTCAATAAGTCCTCTCTAGGACTTGCTCAAATCTACATTGCAAGCTTCCACAAAAGCTTACACAAAATCAATCCATAAGCCTTCTCAAAGACTTACCTCAAATATGCTTAACAAGTCCACACAAAACTTGTTCAATCACATAGAATCATAAAGAGAATTGTTAGAGACTCAATATGTTCTATACTCAATGCTCAATCAATATCTCAACTCAATCTCATAGAAGCATAAAGAGAATTGTTAGAGACTCAATATGTTATGTACTCAAATCCCAATCTCAACTCAAATCAATATCATAGAATCATAAAGAGAATTGTTAGAGACTCAATATTTTCTATTCTCAAATCTCAATCTCAACTCAAATCAATCTCACAGAATCATAAAGAGAATTGTTAGAGACTCAATATGTTCTATACTCAAATCCCAATCTCAACTAAAATCAATATCATAGAAGCATAAAGAGAATTGTTAGAGACTCAATATGTTCTATTCTCAAATCTCAATCTCAACTCAAATCAGAATATAGAATAGTTTGTTTCATGGAACTTGAACAACCACTTCACACAATCACTTGACTAGGCTCAATAAAATCTACTCAACCAATCACCTCAAGGATCAATATTTTCTCACAAACCCTAGCCCAAGCATGTATCAACCAACATAAAATGTTTTCAATAATGCTCAACAAAAAATCTCAAATAACAATGATACTTGTAGGCCCAAAATGGCCACATAGTAAATTTTTTTGTGATTTGCTTGTTTAAAATGATTATGGGGAACTCCATTCTGGGTCCGGATTGGAGTAGGATTGCAAAATCCACAAAATTTTGTGAGAGGTGGTGACGTCAACAAGAAAAAAGTGCGGAATGGCCCTTTTGCATATACCCAATTCCGAAAACTCTTTTGCTCCCCATCCCGGATTAGCGTTATCCTCAAATCCGCAAAAGTCTCAAGGAGATGATGATGTAAGCAGAGGAAAAGTGTGGATTGACAATCCAGAGAATAAACGAGTCTTTTTCTATCCGGAATGAAGATAAGGTGGAATGGCAGAATGATGTAAGAACTTGACTCCGGATCCGGACTAAGGAAGATGCTCATTCTATCCGGAATGGAATCCACACAAGTTATAAAGAAGAGGTGACATCATCAATTTTTTAATGCGGATTAGAAAAGATAAAAGCTCCGGAGCGGATTCAAGGTTCGAATTTCCAAGATCCGGATTGGATGTTCTACTGCTAATTAAAGTGACGTCGTCCAACGGATGGGCTCTCAGCTTATACCGGATCTAATCTGGACCATGGGATAAAGAAGATCAATGGTGGAGGTTAGTCTGCTAAATATGGGCCATTTAAAAGGATGTTCCTACACCAGAACTATAACATATTGGCTGAAAGATGAAGCATCAAGAGTTTCCAAGAAGATCAAACCAGAGGTAGTTGCAGATCGATGGTGGCGCTCTACTCCCAAGAAATATCTATGAAAGTGCATGATCTAGAATGTTCTGAACTGTAGTTCTAATGAGCGACCAACAAGTTGCAGAGAACCCATGCTGCCATGGCGGTTTCCCTTTCAATGGATTTCTCGGAGGTTTGACCAATGAGCTAATGCCAGCTAAGTTCTTTGTTGAGTTGTTGTAACAAGATTTGATGTATTGTTTCTTGATTTGTAATATGAAAAACTATAAGTAGAGGTCGAACCCTCATTTTGAAGGGTCGGCTCTAGCGTGTTTGCTTGTACCATTGTAAATATTTTTGAAGAGCTGAATGAAAGGAGCAATACATTGATCTTCGCCTCAAGGCTACGTTTCCATGCTTGATGTCAGAGGTTCGGATTTCATAGTTGTATTTTTGTGAATACTTAGATGGTTAGTTTGTGCCTATCTTGGATTACTAGCTGTTATGAGTAATTGAAATCTGCTTTGAAGTTTGTTCTGTGTTATTAGTAAGTACATTTCTGTAAAATCTAGTTTTGGTGAATTCTGCTATTTGGATTATCATTTCTTGGATATTGAAATTGCTTGCTATAACATTTCTCTGTTATGCTTTAATATCTGAAATGAGCTATCTTGGGATAAGGGTTGATCTGAATGTATGTCTTTAATATGGTTTTTGGGAAGCTTTTTATGGTGATGCAATGTTGTTAACCTATCCATCCACTGATATCTACATCTCTCTAACCCTAACCTTCTCTTACCCTAAACTCCAAGCCCTAATTGAGCATAATTGTGTCAACAATCTGCTAAGTTGACAAGGAACCAGCCTACTCTGGAGGTTGGATCGGAAACCCTAGTTTTGGTCCTTCCAATGTTGAGTGTTGAGCTACAGCTATCGGGTGCAAGCCTAAATAGAAAGTAGGAAGATAGACAACCATAGTATCAAGTAAAACTTGGTGCAATTCAGTGCCCAACAATTTTTGGCACGCCCGGTGGGACGGTTCACAAGGAACACGAAACCCATCTAGAAGAGTTAATATTATCTCATCCCGAAGGAATCAAGATTTGGTGAATTATCTTGACCTTATTAGCGGAGAAAAGAAAGTTCACCTGGTGACTCCCTGGTCAGAAGACCCTAAAAAAGTATTGTAGACCAGTACCCTTTCATGTATACCAGGTCTTATAAGAGGAACAACCCTGATTCTTTCTTTCATTGTGAGTTACCTCAGAGAGGGGCTGCTGTTATCAGAAGTTTAGATCAAGATTTTATTGAAGAAGAAGAACTTCTGGAAGAAAACCCAACAGTTCCCCCAAGAAGACCTACAACCAAAAATATGGCACAAAATGTGGCTCCCAATCAGCCACTACAGAAGTACCCTAATTGGGATTCAACTGGGCCCCTTAGATTAGCACAAATGGATGCCATTCCTCAGGCTGTGTCTAAGGCAACCCCCACATATGATGGATTTGGGAAAATAGCTTACGAGCACTGCCAAGATATCCTGAATCTGGCAGCAATCCACAACATAAAAGAAGAAAATGTTATTGTCAAAATTCTAGCCCTATCCTTTCGTGGAAAGATATTGCATTGGTTCAGAACTCTGGAAGATAATTCTATCACTTCATGGCAATCTTTGGCTGAGCCATTCATAGAAGAATTTAATGAATCTGCTGACCCCTTTTCTCTGCTGAATCAGTTTACAGCCATGCAAAAAACTCAGCAAGAAACTGTCTCAGACTTTAATTTGAGATTTAGCAGAACATGGAAGAGAATTCCCCCTACTGCT
This sequence comes from Wollemia nobilis, assembly GCA_028583015.1. Lineage (NCBI taxonomy): Eukaryota > Viridiplantae > Streptophyta > Pinopsida > Araucariales > Araucariaceae > Wollemia > Wollemia nobilis. The sequence goes on along the minus strand of JAQPPZ010016677.1, from coordinate 11,129,275 downwards.
AGACCAACTGCTTGTTTGGCTTATATGTATTACATCCATGCCCTGGGATCAGAGCTAGGTCTACAAACACAACAATCTGGAATTGAAACTTTCCCTCAAGTTTATAATGCAGTCGTCCATGCCGAGAATATCCTGATCAATGTAGGAAGAATTCTCGCAAAGACCATGTTGCCCTACAATTCAGAAACCAGTAGTAGCCATGAGCAATCCATAAAATCTTCCTACATGGACCCCCTTTCTTTACCATCTCCATCTCCTAAGATAAATCTAATTCCTGGACCTAAACCTGTGTCCTCCATACCCTCTTTTCCCCCTCTTTCTTCTCAACCTTCTCAAGAATTATCTGCTATTCTGGACATACAAAATACCATGAAAACTCTGAGTAATAGAATGAATTCAATGGAGAAGAGAGATCAGGAAAGGTCACAATAGAGGAGATTCCCATATGTAAACAAATATCAAAGGCCTGGCCCTAGTAATAGTATCGAGGTTAGGGTGAATGCAACATATGAAGATCCAAAATGTTCTGTAGATACCACTCTTGCAAATATCTGGTGTTTAGTATGCAATGACCCCCATGACTCACAGTCTTGTGTGATGTATCAACACCATGTTCAACAAGCCATGGATCAAGCTGAAAGAAATCAGAAAGGGAGAGTTAATATGTTATGGCACCTTGATCAGATCATGGTTGGAAAAGAGTTGGAGGAAGAAAGCCCAATTGTTGTTATGACAAGGTCTAGAAACAAAGCTTTACAAGTAGACCCTCAGAATATGGGACAATTCCAGGTCCCTTCTCAAAAGAAGGTTGACTTCCCTCCTCATAATAGTGACACTTTTCCTATTCCCCGAGCCAAGGGAAAAGAGAAAACTGATAATTTCCCTAAAAATCTGGAAAGAATACCGGAAGGAGATAGAATGAAATCCAAGGGTGAAGAACAAGAAAGGCTCAGGTTCCCCTCTATTACCAAAATATAAAGGTTAGAGGTAACCCAACAATACAAAAGGAGGTATGGTGAGCTAGATAGAGGACTAGAAAGACTATCCCTAACCAAGTCTGAGTATAACATTGTGGAAGAGATGAAAAAGATTCCATCAAAAGCTAGCCTATATGATACCCTTTTCATCTCGGGCCAGATTGACCTGCTTAAAGCTTCCCTCAACAAAAATCCCTAAAATAGACCAACCACTACCATCCTCAGTATACCATCAAAAAAGAAAGAAATGACACCTATTGTTCTAAAGAACAAACCTCCCCCTTTTTATATATCCCTAAGAATGGAGGGATGGGTAGTCTAGAATTGTATGATTGATTCAGGAGCATCAACCACAGTTATGCCTAAGGTAGTCTATGAAGAAATGGGTATGGAATATACTCGATCTTGTCCTGGAGTGTTACAGTTATATGGGACACCTGTCAAGATAGTTGGGGTTATTAAAGATGTATTGATGAGGTTGCACAGAGCCCTTGAGGTGACAGTAGTACAGGAAATAGTGGTGGTAGATTTAGAACCCTATTTTGGGTTATGTCTCTCAAGAGAATTTACTGCAAAGCTAGGAGGATGTATGTATATGGATTATTCTAGCATGGTAATACCTTTCAAGGGAAAGAGGATAAGGATAACTCCTAAAAAACTAGTTGCTTATCATATTGAAAAAATTGAAGAAGATATGTGCAACCTTAACCCTTTGGAGGAATTTGAGCTAGTAGAGAACATTGAGGAACTAGACATTGAAGATGAGTTACCTTTCAAAGAAGATTACAGTCAATTTGGAACTGGTATGGGTACATACAACATCACAAATGAATTGGAAAAGAAACTCCTTACTATTTCTAATCAATCCCTAAGAAACAATGAAACATGGGTTATGCACTTTGATGGTGCTAAATGTAGAAATGGTGCAAGGGCTGGTGTGGTTTTACAATCACAGTCCGAAGGAATGAAGAATTTTTCTTATAGACTGACATGGTCATGTACCAACAATGTTGCAGAATACGAGGCTTTGTGCCTTGGATTAATGCAAGCTGAAAGCATGGGCATCAATATTTTGAACATATATGGTGATTCTGAGTTAATTGTACATCAGGTAAGGAATAAGTGTAGCAGTAAGCACCATTACTTAAAGGCTTACAGGAATAGAGTATGGGACCTAATGGATTCATTTGATGCCCTAAACCTAAATTTTGTGCCTAGAGAAGAGAATCACCTGGCAGATGCATTGGCAACAAAGGGAGCTAATTTCAATCCTCCTATGGATTTTGGGACTAAGAAGACCAAGGGAATTAAAATGGTTTTCAGACCTACAGTGTCGGATAAGCAAATATTCTGGCAGGTTTTTAAAAGTGATGAATAGATTCTAGACTTTATGATAAAAGAAGCATGCCTCACAACTATCCAAGAGGAAGACTTGGAGGAGATAGATCAGCAAGACTTCATCCAGCTGAGAAACAATCATATCTCGAGGGGATTGGTCACCCTTGAAAGTTTGTTCGATAATGAAGATAGGAAGAAGGTTGGAGCTATGAAGGTTGGTGAGAAGATCTATAAGGAGGTAGAAGTTGGAATAGGAAAGAAGCTAAATATTGGGATCCAATGTTCTCCTGAGGAAGCAGAAGAAATCAAAGCTTTGTGCTTAAAATACCAAGACACTGTGGCTTGGTCATATGAGGACCTTAAAGTTTATGACAAAAGGATTATCCAACATACTATTGAGTTAGAACCTGATGCTAAACCATTCTGGTAAAAATAGAGGCCTGTCAATCCAAGGATAGAAGCCATTATGAGAGAAGAACTTTTAAAGCTGCTAAAGGCTAGGATAATATATCCGATAAAACATTCCACTTGGGTAGCCAATTTGGTACCCGTAAGAAAGAAGAATGGAGATATACGCCTATGTGTGGATTTTAGAAATCTGAATCAAGCTTCCCTCAAAGATCACTATCCCCTTCCTCAGATTGACCAGATCTTACAAGTGGTAGCTGGAGCAGAGAGATTCTCGCTATTGGATGGTTATTCTGGATATAACCAAATTTGGGTAAAAGATCAAGATCAATACAAAACAACATTTACTACAAAATGGGGTACATTTGCCTATCAGAGGATGCCCTTTGGTCTGTCTAATGCAGGAGCTACATTTCAGAGGGCCATGGATTATGCCTTTGGTACACTTATAAACAAAGTTATTCTGATTTACCTAGATGACATGACTGTGTTTTCTCATGATAAAAATGATCATCTGTCTCATTTGGAACAGGTTTTTCAAAAATGCAGGGAATTTGGTATTTCACTAAATCCTAAGAAGTCGTTCTTTGCAGTACATGAGGGAAAACTACTAGGACATGTGGTCTCAAAGGAAGGTATGGCCATAGAGCCGGATAGAATTAGAGCAATTCTAGCTATTCCATTGCCTACTAATCAGAAGATGCTGCAGTATTTCTTAGGTCAGATCAATTTTGTCAGGAAGTTCATTTCTGATTTTGCATAGAAGGTGAGACCTATATCTGAACTACTCAAGAAAAAGGTAGAATTCAAGTGGACTGAGGTTAGGAAGCAAGCTTTTGAGATCATCAAGCAATCCATTTCCACAGCCCCAGTTTTGATAAATCCTGATTTTAACAAATATTTTATTCTCTATGCTTACGGAGCTGAACAAAGTTATGCTTCGGTGCTCACCCAAAGAGATGATCAAGGGGATGAACACCCTGTATTATTTTGGAGCCAAAATTTACATGACTATCAAGTAAAATATAACTTTATTGAAAAACAAGTGTTTGTTGTGATGAAGTCACTTAAGAAGTTCAGACAATATCTGGTACAAAGCAAAACTCTGGTGTATGTGGTTCATCCAGATGTGAGAAGTTTTATCTTACAAGGTGACCTAGGAGATAAAAGGGCTGGTTGGATTACTAAGATCTAGGAGTACGACATGGAAATACACCCCACCAAGCTGGTAAGAGGTAGAGCCTTGTGCCAAGGATTGACAGATACTTCAGCATTGATTGGAGTGACAACTTGTCAGATAATAGAAGAGGATCAAGTAGAGATTGTCCACACTCCGGATTCTGATTGGATCGAACAAATGACCAGGTATTTCCAAATAGGAATTTTCCCACCTGATCTGAATCCTTCTCAAAGAAGGAGGTATAGACTTCATGCTCTAAAATATGTATTACTTCCTGAAGGGTTGTTCAAAAGAAACTTGGATGGTATTCTCCTAAAATGTTTGAAGGAGGACCAACAAAAAAGAGTCATTGAAGAATTCCATGGAGGGTCAGTAGGTGGCCATAGCTCAGGCAGAACTACAACTTTGAAGATAATAAGAGTAGGCTATTATTGGCCTACTGTGTTCAATGATGCTTTTAAAGTCACCTAGGTCTGTGATAAGTGTCAAAGGTATGTTGGAAAGACTAGAAATGTTGCATCCCCCTGAAGCCTATTCAAGTTGAGGAGCCTTTTCAACAATGGGGATTAGATTTCATAGGAGTCATAAATCCTAATTCTTCAATAGAGCACAAGTTTATCTTGATAGCTATATATTATCTTACCATATGGGTAGAGGCTATTCCTACAAAGAAGGCAGACCAAGAAGTTGTGATCAACTTTATGGAGAGTTTAATTTCTATATTTGGAGTTCTGGAAGCTTTGGTGAGTGATAATGGCCCTACTTTTATAGGAGCTAAGTACATTGAGTTTGCCAACAAGTATGGCATCATTCTTAAAAATACTTCAAACTATTATCCACAAGGTAATGGACTTGTAGAATCTACCAACAAGAACCTATTAAGGATTTTGAGAAAGTCTCTGGAAGGTAACAAAAGGAGTTGGCACCTATTGCTCGACCATGCTCTATGGGTAGACATGATTACTATTAAAAATTCTATCAAAACTTCTCCTTATGCACTGGTATATGGAAAAGAGGTAGTACTACCGATTCACCTAGAGATTCCAGCACTTAAGCTTGTCAGTACAGAAGAAGAATTGGAGGATGATCCAGTAAAAATTAGGTTGACACACTTGCTACAACTGGAAGAGAGCAGAACTCAAGCATATGATCATTTTTAGAAGCATTCATCAGACATTAAAGCATGGTTTGATAAAAAGGCCAGGTTCAAAAAACTTCAAGTAGGAGACTCAGTTCTCAGGTGGAATGTGGATAGAGCAAAGTCGGGTAAGCATGAAAAGTTTGATTCCTTTTGGGATGGTCCTTTCAAAATTATGGAAGCAAAAGAGTCTAATGTATTTCAGTTGAAAGACTTAGAAGGAAACATACAACCAATTTCGGTGAATGGTTTCCACCTTAAGCTTTACTATATATGAGAAATAGGCTCATTGTAACATATGTATATATATTGTACAAATATTTCCCTCTCCTTTCTGCACTTTCTATTTCATTTTCTTTCTGCACTTTGTAATTAGTTCTTTTTTGGAGAAATGCTAAAAAAAAATAAGAGAAAGAAAGAAGAAGTTTTGCAAGAAATGACTAAGTATTGGCCGGATTCATGGTAATATTCCATCCCGCACATTGTGTCATGCGAAACTCCTCGGAGTGACATTCCACCCTCAAGACTGCATGGTCGGATCCGGATTGGCGATTCCACAAGAAAGGTCCATCAAAAGAAAAACAAGAATGGTACTAATCCAGGAACCTCCCAAAGCTAAAGATAGCCGGAGCAAAATCAGGGTAAAGCCAAACAACAAGTTCTAAGTTGACACGTGGAGGCTAAATATTGCTCACACATTCAATTCTAACAAACTCGCATGAGGACTGAAGAGTAGCCGAAGGGATGCGATGAGTTGGCAACACGATTTCAAAATTCAGCCAATGAGAAGGAAGGATGCCATTTTCTTTAAGCCACCAAAGAAATAAAGGAGGGGATGGTGAAGTGTGCCAACAAGATGTCATGTAACTACTGCATTTATGGTGGATGATACACATGTTCTAGATGATAAAAGTGATGAAGTATTGCACGAGATTCATTTTGCAACCACTAGATTGTAGAGAAGCTTAGCAGTGTTTCGAAGCCCTCCTTGCTTACTTAGTGCACAAAATCTTACTATTACAAAATGGCTCCTAAGAAGTCTCCCATAGAAGCTGTAGAAGATGTCCCAAAATTTGAAACTCTGGATGAAAGAACATTTGTGCCTTACCTGGACAAAGCCAAGGTAGTAGCGGATACAAAAATGACCATCTCTAAAAGGATAAAATTAAGGAGGAGCATGAATGACAGATACAAAAAGAATGTTGCTCTATCGGTAGAAGGTAGATGCTCCATTCTCTCTTATTTGTCCTTTTATATTTGTGATTATGTCCATCCATGTCCTGAATTGATAGCTATGATAGTGAAATACTATGACCCACTGGCTAAGGTAGTAAAAACTAGTGAGGGAGAAACCCTTTTTAGCATCACTACCTCTTTCTATCATGAGCTTTTTGCCTTAGGGTCTGACCCATCGGTACCACCAAAACCCTTTAGAATTGTTGAGCAAGTGGGGTTTTATTCTACAAAGAAGTGGGTGAATGATGGCGAGTCATTTAGGAATTGGGTCTATAAGTAGCTGAATACCAAACCCTAGGACGAGTTGCCTGAAGTTCCCATTTCTATCAAAAAGTTTGTAACTCCCATTCTGTTCTCTATGTTGGCCTGCATGGAGGGTTTGGACTCTGATGAAGAGGTTCATGGTTGGAAAATTACCGCTGCATATTGTATCTCTAATGAAAGGATGTACGAAAAGGAGGCGGTAAAAAGAGGAATAAGGGTGATTTATTTCGATTGGCCAACGTTTCTCACCCAAAGGATTCATGAACAATTAGTAAGCTTAAAGAGGGGCTCCGACGCTCCTAGCTTTAGGCATTGCTCAAGCTTAGTATGGATGTTTTATGCCATTATGAAAGATAGAATGTCATGGATCCCAGTCAAAGATAAAACCGATGAAGGAGAACCTATGCCAGTCTACTATTGGACAAATCATTTAAGAAGTAGTGAGTCTTACTATAGGTTCAATTTGGAATTTCTTGGACCGACCCTCAAAATAATGTACAAAAATTTCCCAGGTTACCACCCCTGGCCAAAGAGGTTCTGAGGAATAAAGATGCAGAAGAAGGGGACTGGTATCTATTAACTGAGGGAATAATCATCAGATTATATGGTTTCATGGGTAAACCTTTTCTTTTGCCCCATTTTTTCATAGAGAGACTCTTTGCCTTAGAATATTTGAGGTAGGCAGAATACATTGACTCAAGATATGGTTCAGGGAGAAAAAGGAAGTCTTTGCTTTCCCACCACACTTTAAGTGATATCACCATTACTAAAAAGGGGTAAAGTCAGCAAATTGACCAATACCTGGATAGGTTAGGTCTATTTTATATCCCACAGAAGTGGAGTTATGATCCTGATGGTATTTTCACTACAAAAAATAAAACTTTGAATGGAGATAAGGCCTACAAATTTGAGAAAAGACCCAGGGCTCATTTTGAACAGGGGAGAAACAATGATGAGACTACCCTGTTAGAGTGGAATGTTTCCAAGATGGATCAGTTACCCCCATGGTTGGATTTTTATGAACAGATTGAAGATTTTGATCCTGACCACCAGCCCAGTCATCATATTACTGAAGAGATGATTGATAAAATTAAAGCCGAAACTACAAAGAAAAATAGGCCCTCTTCCAAGTCAAAGTTGGCAAAGAAAAAGGACATGCCGTCTAAGAAGGAAGCTTCAGAAAAAGAAGAAGAGGATGATTTCAAGGGACCATGGGAGGATGCCAAGATCATGGATTGGTGGCGTATGAGAGTTGAAATTGGAAAAGTTGAATCTAAATTTGGAACAAAATTTGATAAAGAGTTTTCAAAAATATATGATGAAAATATTGATACTTGGGAACTCAAGGATGTAAGGCACATTGTATTGACGGTTGAAAAACCCCAGGGTGATTCTGAATCTCTCCAACCTTCTACAAATCAAAGGACTTCTTTAACAAATACTGAAGCATTGAGGACTTTCAGTCCTACTTCTGAGCAGGTAGAGATATTCCCTAAAGGAGCTAGGATGATGAGTAAAATGAAATGTTCTAAAGAAAAGGTTGTTAGTACCCCGATTATTGAAGCAAAATCTAGGCCTAAACATTTAGCTCTAGGAGCACAACCTCGAAACAAAGTTGTTGATCAAAAAGGGAAGGGTAAGAGCATTGGAATCAAGCCACTTTCTTTTACTCCTATGACGTCAGCAAAGCCTCAATCCATTACTGAGCAATCTTTACCTTTCGGAGGAGTGCAAGGAGAATTATCAGGAGAAGATACTAGAGATGAGATGGATGCTTTCTGATTAGTTCATAAAAGGGCTAAGAGAACCCCAGATACGAAAGGGATAGAGCTTTCCAAAAGGTAGAAAATGAGTATGGAGGAAATTGTGGAAGAAGTAGTTATTTTTGATACAGAAGGATTAGTTGAACAAGAACAACAGATTGAAAAGGGAGCTGAGCAAGAAAACCCTACATCTGTAGGTGAAGGTATGGTTTCTAATCCCTCTTCTCCTTCTCATCTCCATGAATCCCCAAAAGAATTGCCCTCCCTTTCTGAGCAAGAAAATGTGGTGAATTTACCTCCTCCATCTCCCAGTTTTTCTCTCATTCCATCAGTATCTATGGAGGTACCAGTCAGTTCTGTTATGTCACAATCCTTCTCAAACCCACCTTCCACTTCTGAGGCATCCACTTCAGTATCCACTATCATTGCACCCCCATTTTCTTTGCCACAATCCATGGGACACTACGTTCCAAGTTCATCCATCCCTTCTACTATCAGTACTATCCCCATTTCTCTGAATTTACCTATGTCCATAGCAGCGGTGGTCACAGAATCTACCATTGTAATAGAGGTTATTGTCAATATATCTCCACCCCCATCAATAACAAATCAGTCCACCCTTATGTTTTTAATGTCGTTATCTCCTTTGGCTATTGATATTTCAAGGTCTATTGTTGTATCAAAAGAACAGATAACTACTCAGAGTATAAATGACTATTGGGCAGAGAAGCTTACCAGGCCTTCCAACAGAATGGTCATGACAAGGAAAAGTATGTATGTTAACCCTGTCACTAGGCAAAGGGTTTCAAGATCCTTGATTCCGTAGGTAAGCAAACCTGAAAATGAAATGACTGCTCAAGATTATAAAGCAGAGGAAATCATAGAAGATATCGACAAGCTTCCTGCTGAAGATGAGTTAGGGATGGCAAAGGCTCACTTGGATACCTTTTATGTAAAGACTGATATAGCAAAATATAAGGTAGAAAAGTTGAAACAACAAGTTGAAAAGCTTAAAAAAGGCCTTCATGATCAGAAAGAGGTGGAGAAAGTTCTGAGGAAAGAGGCTAAGAGTTGGTAGGAAAGGTTCCAGAAAGCTAATGAGTTGAAAGACCAACTGGAGGAACAAAAGAAGTTGAATGAGCATCAGGCCAAAGAAATTCAAAATTTAAAACATCAGCTTCAGATTGAGAAGGCCAAGCCCACCAGATTTTCTAAAGATGGTTTGAAAAATATCAAGGAGGAATTGCTTTCTAAAATTCAAGAAAAATGTTCAGGCCTTCAACTTATCATTGATTACTTGAAAGATGCCAGCCAGTTGCTATCTGCCATTCAGAAGGACTTAGATCAGATCACTGGAGAGTTGCAGCCTATGGTGATTCCAGTAGAATGAATGTACATATTGGTTTATAGTAGGCTCAGTGATGCCGCTAAACCAATTCCTAGTAAGGAATGGAATATAGCCAGGGTAGCCTCCAAGATAGTAGTAAAAAAGCATAGGGCAGCTCAAAAATCTTGGTTGTTGTTTGACAGAATAGATAGGGGGATTAAAGAGATCATTGAATTAAATGAGGAAATGATTAAGGTCAGTTTTAGAGGACTTTGGAAGGAAGATCACAACTTGTTATCTATGGAAGAAGTCCAACAAAGCATTAAGGATAGCTTACAGGATGAGGCTGGAATCGGTTCATTAGAAGAACCACTATCTCAAGAACAAGCTGCTAAGCTAATCATGAGCTACACACGACTAAGAGATCTCATGGAAGATCTAGTGATTAGAGGAAATGTTGTTGATTATGAGGATGTGGAAGAATTACAATACATTTATAAGCAGCTCAAAGAAACATCAAATCCTTTTGAGCAAGCCTGGAAGCAGGCTCTTCAATATTTAGAATCAATGATTCAGGTGTTCGGAGATACCATTGGCAAAGATAATCAGGAAGTATAGACTCTTGGAGAGGATGAAGAGGAAGAGGCTGTAGAAGAATAAGAATAATATTGAGCAGTTACAGGCCCAGGAGGGGCTCATGCTGAAGACATTCTATGTTTGTACATATTTCATCATTTTTGTATTTCTATTTTTTACCCTGACGATTGTCAGAAATAAGCAATAAAGGTATGAAGTCTACAAAGCAACATTTTTGTGTGAAGGCATTCTTTGAAATAAATCCTTATAAAGGAGGTAGAGTTGTGTATAGTTTTGGAAAACAGTAATAGTACTGGTATTATGGACACAAGTCTATTACCGAACAAGTGGGTTTTATGAAATCAGTTTTGTTTTGACTCCTAAGGCCCAATGGATAAGACTCTGGATTCGATTGGCTTTGCGAGAAAATCCACCCAGGAGGTGCCAGAATGTAGGCCCAAAATGGCCACATACTTAGTAAAATTTTGTATGATTTTTACTAAGTGATAAAACTACCATTCCGCTCCGGAACAAGGTTGATAAGATGAATCCGCTCAATAGTCATGCAATTTTGCTTGTTTAAAATGATTTCGGGGAACTCCATTCCGGGTCCGGATTGGAGTAGGATTGCAAAATCCACAAAATTTTGTGAGAGGTGGTGACGTCAGCAAGAAAAAGTGTGGAATGGCCCTTTTGCATATACCCGATTCTGAAAACTCTTTTGCTCCCCGCCTCGGATTAGCGTTATCCTCAAATCCACAAAAGTCTCAAGGAGATGATGATGTAAGCAGAGGAAAAGTGTGGATTGACAATCCAGAGAATAAACGAGTCTTTTTCTATCCGAAATGAAGATAAGGCGGAATGGCAGAATGATGTAAGAACTTGACTCCGGATCCGGACTAAGGAAGACGCTCATTCTATCCGAAATGGAATCCGCACAAGTTATAAAGAAGAGGTGATGTCATCAATTTTTTAATGCGGATTAGAAAAGATAAAAGCTCTGGAGCGGATTCAAGGTTCGAATTTCCAAGATCCGGATTGGATGTTCTACTGCTAATTAAAGTGACGTCATCCAATGGATGGGCTCTCAGCTTATACCGGATCTAATCTGGACCATGGGATAAAGAAGATCAATGGTGGAGGTTAGTCTACTAAATCTGGGCCATTTAAAAGGATGTTCCTACACTAGAACTGTAATATATTGGTCGAAAGATGAAGCATCGAGAGTTTCCAAGAAGATCAAACCAGAGGTAGTTGCAGATCGATGGTGGCGCTCTACTCCCAAGAAAGATCTATGGAAGTGCATGATCTGGAATGTTCTGAACTACAGTTCTAATGAGCGACCAACAAGTTGCAGAGAACCCGTGCTGCCATGGCGGTTTCCCTTTCAGCAGATTTCTTGGAGGTTTGACCAATGAGCTAATGCCAGCTAAGTTCTTTGTTGAGCTGTTGTAACAAGATTTGATGTATTGTTTCTTGATTTGTAATATGAAAAACTATAAGTAGAGGTCGAACCCTCATTTTGAAGGGTCGGCTCTAGCGTGTTTGCTTGTACCATTGTAAATATTTTTGAAGAGCTGAATGAAAGGAGCAATACATTGATCTTCGCCTCAAGGCTGCGTTTCCATGCTTGATGTTAGAGGTTCGGATTTCATAGTTGTATTTCTATGAATACTTAGATGGTTAGTTTGTGCCTATCTTGGATTACTAGCTGTTATGAGTAATTGAAATCTGCTTTGAAGTTTGTTCTGTGTTATTAGTAAGTACATTTCTGTAAAATCTAGTTTTGGTGAATTCTGCTATTTGGATTATCATTTCTTGGATATTGAAATTGCTTGCTATAACATTTCTCTGTTATGCTTTAATATCTGAAATGAGCTATCTTGGGATAAAGGTTGATCTGAATGTATGTCTTTAATATGGTTTTTGGGAAGCTTTTTATGGTGATGCAATGTTGTTAACCTATCCGTCCACTGATATCTACATCTCTCTAACCCTAACCTTCTCTTACCCTAAACTCCAAGCCCTAATTGAGCATAATTGTGTCAACAATCTGCTAAGTTGACAAGGAACCAGCCTACTCTGGAGGTTGGATCGAAAACCCCGATTTTGGTCCTTCCAATGTTGAGTGTTGAGTTGCAGCTATCGGGTGCAAGCCTAAACAGAAAGTAGGAAGATAGAAAGCCATAGTATCAAGTAAAACTTGGTGCAATTCAGTGCCCAACAATACTCATGTTCAAGTTCTTTGCACAACCAATGGGCTTCAACAACAATGCTTATAAACAAGGTTTAATCACAACTCCTAATTCATAAAACCTCGAAGCATTAAACCAAAAACTCTCAAAAGGGTTAACCACAATCAATAATTTTCTCTCCAAAGATATTTTTAGAAATAAATCACCCACATAAGTCAATGAAGAATATTTCCCATACCTTTTTGATGCCTTATGAGTTTTCCACTAAATCTGCCACACTCAACACACTTTCTTTTTCCAATATCAACAAGGGTTAGAGGTCATGAGTAATAACATAATAATCAAAATAATGTCTCAATAAAACCTTATTACTCCTACTCAATAAAAATGCACCAAACCCTTTTATGTAAGAAATAATCCCTCAAAAGAATGAATCAAACTTACTTTTGGAACTCCTCGACAAAACTAGAAATATCTTCTTGCACACATCTTATTTCTCCTTCAAAGCAATATAAACAAGTAGCTCTCAAAAATAGCTTTCCAATCATATATAATTTGATATACTTCCACAAAGAAAATCAGTAGAAATATTCATCTTTCATAGGGCATACCATAACCTTATTTCTCCTTAGGTAACCTTGGCAGAAAATAAAATATGAAACAAAAATTAGATTTACTTGCCTTGCCCTCGATGGGATTCGATCCCCTAACTGTTTTCTTCCCAATGCCTTAGCTGTAGCCAAGCCGTCGTTGGGCCATGCACCATGACGTGTCTAAAAGGGCACGTCTACCATGCAATATCTTCGAACAACGGACCTTCTAAAAACAACAAGCACGCAGAGCGCTTCTTCCTTGCAATATAAAAAATAAACCTCACACGAATCAAACTAAGAACCTCCTCCTTAGTACCAAGCCAACATACCACTAGGCCATGCTGGCATTTGCGCTTAGGGCTTCCGAATATTCACAACTTTAACCTTCACAAAAATTGTAAGGCTTTCGAAATCTTTCGCATGCACTTTGAAACCAATAGCAAGGGATACTTGGTAAATGAATTTGTTTGGCATTTATATAATGCCTTTTACCTTCCTTAGCATCACGTCGGCGCTTCAAATGAATTTGACGTTGTCATGATTTAATTTATAATAAATTTAAATTTAATTTTAAATTTAAATATTATAAATTAAAATCAACCTTAGAACTTTGTCTTAAAGAGCCAACCTTGGGTTTAATAAAACCTTAAAACCTTGTCTTAATGCCCAACCTTGGGTTTAATAAAACCTTAGAACCTTGTCTTAATGCCCAACCTTGGTATTATTTATAAATTTTAAATTCCTTGTAAATTTAAATGATTTATAAATAATTATTAAACCTCCTTTTTAACTTTTGCAATAACCCATCTTGGGTTTTTATAAACCAATCATTTAACCTATGCTCCCAATAATATTAAAATATTATGGAGCCTTTTTCCTTTCACCTTTGCACTGATGAAGCTTTTTCCTAGATGACTTGGGTGAATTTATTTCTTGTCAAATTCCTTGAGATGAGTGATAACTCTATTAGGTGACATCAATGACAACTTTGACTTAGAGGACTCAAAATGTCCAACAATCTATAAATGGTAGTGGAGAGTGGTCTTTTTGAGTGGCTTTGTTAAGTTTCCTATAGTCTATACACACTTGCATTTTCTCATTCTTCTTAGGAACAATGAACAATTGTGAGACACATTGGATATCATAAATTGGATAAATATATCCTACATCTAATGACTTCTCAAAGTTTATTTTCACCGTGTTTCTCAAAGTAGGATTTATCCTCCTTTGGTATTTTCAAATTGGTTTATTCTCGATTGTATACATCTGATGAGTGTATATGTTAGGATGGATCCCATTCATATCATTGTATTACCATGCAAAAACATACACATACCGACTTAATACATCAAATAACTTACCTCTTCTACTTCTAACAACCAACTATTAACATTAACAAGTTTTCTTGGTTGTAACTGATATTGTTTGGTGCTTGGAATCACTGAATAAACTCATTTTCTTGTCAATGCATTCAAAGGACAATGATGGGGTAGATAGGAATGAAGAATACAAGTATTTTCATTAAAGGTAATCCCTATAGGGGTAATATTTTTTAAAGGATATTTAAAGGTTGTAAGGAGGTTCCTTTGTTGTCTATGTGGCAATGTGAATGGACTTGCAATGATATAGGTGAAAAAGGCTCAATGATTTCTTCCTCATCCTTCCACAAAAACCTATGAACTATAGTCCCTTCCTCATCTAAGCAAGGCTCACTCATAGAATCCCTCAAAATGGTTTCATCTTTGAAGAGGGATTCTTACCATAGGTTTAGCTCTTCAACATGTTTTTTTATAATGATTGTCACTAATCAAGCAAGATTATTTCGTTCCCCAGGTTTGTCCAGCCATAGTTTTTTAGAGAAATTCAAAGAAGGCCTAGTTGGTGGGTAAAGAGAATTTTTTGTTCAATCTATTGGAGATAGTCATGTCCCCTAAACAACAATTTATGAATGTTGTGGATGTAACCAAACAAGGTCATCTAAGAATCAATAGATAACCATTCATCTTGGCTCTTGGTTGGAGAATCATGAAATCAATGGGATATTTTCAAGATTCCATAGTTATAGGTATATCCTCTACTATTCCCTTAGGTTGAGCTATCGACTCATTAGCTAGTTGAAGTATAGTAGAAGTGGACCCAATATTTGTTAAATATAATCTATTCATGGTTTCAATGATCATGACATTAATTACTGATCCTAAGTCAACTAACACATTAGATTTTCTTGTTGTACCAATAAAAATAATTATCATTGGATTTCTAGGATGTCCACATTTTGGTGGAATAAGCTTTATTTCTAAGAGGTCAGCTAGCTTTTTATCTACTTGTATGGTTTTGGGATAAGTTTTTTATTTTCTCCTTGGCTTTTTTTTATGAACATTTACTAGATAACTTGATTGAATATTAGTATATTTTTAATTAATTAGAGCAAAGATATTGTTATGTGTAAGAATTTTAGTTCTTCCAATAGATTGGACCCATTGGAACATTCTTCTTTAAATTCTAATCTCTTGGGGTATGGTGCTTTTTAAATTTCTATAGGCACTCTTCTTGGAGGATCTTCTTCCTCTATAACTATGGGCTTAGGGTTTAATGAAGTTAGTTACTCTTCTTCCTATATTCTATTTTTTAAGGTTCTATATTTGGAAAACCTTCCTTTAGAAAAGCTTCACATTATTATAGTAAGTGGTATTAATATTGATTGTGTCATTATGTTCTGTATTATAGATAAGAGTTGTTTATATATTATTATTTGGATTGGCCACATGATGGGTTGGTAATGGAGGTTGCTTGGGTGGTTGTGACTGCATAGGTTAGGAAGGACTCATGGGTGTTGGAAAAAATGCTTTTTGTTGTGTTTGAAATCATCGCTGACCCCATAATATTGGTAGGAGTGGATGGTATTAACCATTGTTAGCCTTGGTTTGACCATGAATGGTTTGGCATTACTTGTGTCCATGGCTGGTTAAACTAGTCTTGGCTTCCCCACTCTAGATATGGAGTCCAGGGGTACTAGCCCCATTGTTGTTATGGTGGGGGTATATTCCATGGATTTTATCCCCATGGTGTTCTTTGCTAATGGGAAAATTGTTTTTTATTCCATGTAATTGAGTTCCTTTGCATTGAAATAACTTTTCAAAGTTGGATTTTATTATTGGTAGGTCACATAGGTCTATAGGGTGGTTTTTATGGCAAATACTATAAATATTGGTCTTATTAAGAGGACATTCATGTAGGGCATAATTTTACCTACATCTTAGATAGTATAGCTTTAGCTTTGGATAGAATGTTTTCCAATGTGGTGTTCAAATGTAAAATAATATCAACTTTAAAGTTGGTAAATTCCTCTAGTAGTTCTCCTATGTCACTTCCACTCTTTCCTACTCAGTTTTTATGTGTCCCTCTCCTTGTTCTAAAGTAGTTTCTACGCAACTCCATAATGTTATAAAGATCTCATTAATTTATATCTCCTTTTCCATAAGGTTTAAAATGTCCCTTGACTCATCTTGTAATCCTTATAAGAAGTTCACTTAGAAAAGTTCAAGTTCCATGTTTTCCCTTAATATTTTTGAATGAAAAGGAATCTATCTAGGTAATCTTCAAGGCTCTCATCCTTGTCTTGATTTATCCTAAATAGTTCTTCCTTCCAATCCCTAACACAATAATATTCCTGATATTTTTCTAAAAGTAGTTTTCCATCTCATCCCAATTACATATGCATTCTAGGGATAACCTCATGAACCATCACATAGTCACATATTTGAGTTTGAAAGGGACTAATTTAAGTTTGTGATTACCAATTGTATATTTGTAGGTTTGACATATGATTTTGAACTCAAAGAAAAATTAATCTTGGTTTTCTAAAGTAGTTTCCCTAAATATAAGTAAGTTTTCTAGAGATATGTTCTTCATTTGAGCTTACATGTTGGGGTCTAGTCGAATAGGGTATGTAAAGGTTCTAACTCCATTGTTATTTTCCCAATGATGTATACCACTTTGTCTATCATTAGGATTATTTACTTCTTGCCTATCTCCTATCTTGTTATTTCCTAAAAAATATTATGAAATCGATTGTATTCTTGAAGATTTCTTAATGAAAGACATAGATAACTATCAAGTTCTTCTAATTTATGGAATACTTCAAATTCTAAAGTAAGTGATGATTGTTCACTAGTGTTTTATTTGTATGATTGCAATGGGTTGTTTATAGTCTCAATTACAAGTAAATGGTATTCTTGTGCAACCTCTAAGCATGATTGATCCACCCTTGTGGCCTATTGGGGTTTGTTTTGATAAACCTCCCTTTATTATCTATAGGTTTAAGCATTTAAAGAACATTTTCTAATTATCTCTAATACCTACTACCTCTCATTACCATTATATTTTGTTAGGTTTTAAGCTATTTATCCTCCTTTTGATTTAGAATGGACATAGGATCATCTACTATAATTGGTCAATAGATTGGTCATAACCTAGTCTTATGACCACCTCATAGTGGTTGTTATTCATAGTCCATCGATTCCACTTAAAAAAATGGAAATAGAGGTAACAATAGATCAACTAAAATTGCTTTGGGCTAAAAGGAATGGAATTGTGATTGAGCATTTTAACTTCCAAGGTCTTTAATCATGCAATCATAACTTTAAGATCACAATTTTCTCATGACTATGTGGGTAAACTATGAACAAGATAGTCAATTGGGGAATTGTGGTTTAGCACAAGTCTACACAAATAGCTAATTAAAAATCTAACAAAAAGATAATGATATTGGGTGTTGCACGGTTTTTGGAAGGATATTTCTATCCTTCTGTTCCAGAAACTTGCAAGATAAAATAATAAACCGAAATCAAATACGAACGAAGTTGACAATAAGAAAATGCAGTGAAACGAATGGAATAAATCAACGGCCACTTAAGGTGGGCACACCCTTGCGCAAACGCAGATGAATAAAATAAAAGATATGAGATGATCCTTCAATTAAATTATTATGAACCCATATATAATGAATTTTACACAATTGGATAATATAGCCGACTCTTCATGTTTGGAGTGTAACATGACTCCCCTCCTCGGAAAGCTTTGTCCTCAAAGCTGGAAATGTCTGGAAGATACTTTCAGGTTCCCATGTGGCATCCTCCTCTGGTAAATCTTGCCATTTAATGAGAAATTCTTGAATCTGACGTGATCTTAGTCTTCGGATTCTATGTTGTAGTATATCTTCAGGTTGGAGATGTATGCGTCCTTCCTCATCGAGCACTGGTAAGTCTGATTGACTTTGTACTTTCTGACCAATTACTTTTTTGAGACATGAAACATGAAATACCTGGGTGTATTCGTGATGATGTAGGTAGCTCTAATTGATAGGCTACTTCTCCAATGCGGCGCACAATTTTGTAGGGACCATAGAATCGTGGAGCCAACTTTTGGCTGGACTTTAACCTTAACGAGGATTGTTTGTAAGGTTGCAGCTTTAGGAACACCCAATCACCTATATTAAAGGTTCTTTCTGATCGGTGCAAGTCTTGTTGTTGTTTCATACGATTCTGTGCTTGGACTAAATTCTCTTTGAGGATGGTGAGTGTAGACTGCCTTTGTTGGAACCAATCATCCACTTTGGCTACCTTGGATGATCCCTGGACGTAATCTGCAATGGCTGGAGGTTTGGTGCCATACAATGCTTCAAATGGAGACATCTTAATTGAGTAATGGTAAGAAGTGTTGTACCACCATTCTGCCAATGCTAACCAATGGCTCCATTGGTATTGTTTATCTTGAGCAAAACATCTTAAGTACGTACCCAAACATTTGTTAACTACTTCTGTTTGACCATCTGTCTGTGGATGGTAAGCTGAAGACATGTTCAATTTGGTACCACTAAGGCGAAATAACTCCCTCCAAAAGTTACTAGTAAAAATGGGATCTCTATCACTTACAATATTTTTTGGCATACCATGTAATTTGAAAATTGAATCCATAAATACCTTTGCCACCTTGCTTGCGGAAAATGGATGTTGTAAAGCCTGAAAGTGAGCATATTTGGATAACCGGTCTACGACGACGAAGATTACTGTCCTGCCTTCTGATTTTGGAAGACCTTCAATGAAATCCATGGATATATGTTCCCACTGTCGTTCAGGGATGGGTAAAGGTTGTAATAATCCTGGTGATTTGACTGTTTCTCCTTTATTGCGTTGGCAAACTTCACATTCTGCTACCCATTGTTTGACTTCCGCTTTTAATCCTTTCCAACAAAATGATTGTTTGACCCTTAAATATGTCTTCAAAAATCCTGAATGTCCTGCTGATGGAGAAGCGTGTGATTCGTCGAGGATCTTTGATTTGAGTTCTGAATTATGTGGAATGTAAATGCGGTTCTTCTTCCGGAGGATGTTATCTTCATAAGAGAACAAAGGGTGTTTGGAAGACCCTATAGATAATTCATGAATTATCTAGGCAGTTTCACTATTGGACAACCATTCAACTTGTAATTGAGTTACCCATTGGGAGCAAGGACCTGAAATAGCATTAATGACTACTTCATCTTCATATTTTCTGGACAGCGCATCGGCGGCTATATTTTCCTTCCCTTTCTTATATTCGATAACGAAATCATAGCCCAGAAGTTTGGTTAACCACTTATTTTGTTCCGGATAAGAAAACCTTTGCTCCAAAAAATGCTTGAGGCTACTATGATCTGTTTTTATAATGAAGCGGCTACTGATTAGGTAGTGTCTCCATTTTTCTACTGCATGAAGAATAGCCAACATTTCTTTTTCGTATGTTGATCTTCCCAAATTTTTTTCGAAAAGTTGTTTACTTTCAAATGCCAATGGATGACCTTCTTGCATTAATATAGCCCCAATTCCTATTCTCGATGCATCACATTCGATAATAAATGGTTTGTGAAAATTGGGAGTTGCTAATATTGGGGTTGTACACATGGCTTGCTTAAGAGCTTCAAAAGCTAGAGTAGCCTCTTCCGACCAACGAAAAGCATCCTTTTTTGTGAGTGTCGTGAGAGGTGCTGCAATCTTACCATAATTCTGTACAAACTTGCGATAGTAGCCCGTGAGACCCAAAAAACCACGAAGTTTCTTGATGGTTTTAGGTAAAGGCCACTCTTGAATTGCCTTAATCTTATTGGGATCGACTTTGACACCCTCATGTGAAACTATATGACCAAGATACTCGACTTCTTGAACACCAAATGAACATTTGGAGCGTTTAACAAATAATTTTTCTTTGTGTAGAATGTGAAGGGCTTTATCCACATGATGTAAATGGTCCGTCCATGTTTTGCTGTATATGAGGATATCATCAAAAAAAACTAATACAAACTTACGGAGGAGTGGACGAAACACTTGGTTCATGAGACTTTGGAATGTGGATGGTGCATTAGTGAGACCAAAAGGCATGACCAAAAATTCGTAATGACCTTCATGAGTACGAAAGGCCGTTTTGGGAATATCTTCTTCTCTAACACGGATTTGGTGAAAGCCAAAGCGAAGGTCTAATTTTGTAAAAAATTTTGCCCCATGCAACTCATCTAATAGGTCATCTATGACGAGGGATAGGAAATTTGTCCTTGATAGTGAGTTTATTGAGAGAACGAAAGTCGGGACACATACGCCAAGAGTTATCTTTTCGTCTAGCCAGGACTACAGGTGAGGAATAAGGACTAGTGTTGTGACGAATGACTCCATGATCCAACAAATCCTGAACGATCTGTTCGATTTCTGTCTTTTGTGGTTGAGGATAGCGATAAGGACGACTGTTAGGTGGGACACTCCCTGGCATCAAATGGATGGCATGATCATGAGATCGTTTAGGTGGTAATCCTTGAGGTTCTTGGAAAACCTCTTCGTAATGTGTTATAATATCTTGTAACTCAGGTGCAATAATATCCGAAGTTGCTGAAGATTGTTTTTCCAAACAATTAATTTGAGCTATAAAACCATATCCACCCTTTTTTAACATCTTCTCCATACTATGAGAGCTCACCATTTGTGATGGAGGAGTAGTAATGCCTTGTAAGCGAATGACTCGTCCATTTTCCTTCCATTCCACAAATAATTTTTTGAAGTTGAAACTAAGCTGTGTCTAATGTTTCCAACCATTCAACACCCAAAATGACATCAGAGTTCCCTAAATTCATGACAAAAAGGGATCCTAACCAGGTATAAGTTCCCATATTTATGGAAACTTGAGATGTGCGACCCACACATTGTGCGTTCACCCCATTGGCCACTAGAACCTGGAATTTGTCTTTGTTGGAAGAGTTAATGAATAAATTCAAAGCTTTTGTTGTTTTGATGTCGATAAAATTGTGGGTGCTACCAGAATCAATTAGCACATTCACCTTTTTCTGGCGAAGAAATCCTGGTACCTTGATGGTATGGTGGGCGGTTAAACCCATGAGAGCATGCACTGAAATTGCCATTGTATCCTCTTCTTTTTCGTCTATAGTACACGGTAGGTCTTCTGGCATAGGTTCTTCTGATTGGTAAGGTTCATCTTCTTCTCCTTCACAATGATCACCTTCAATATGAAAGTTTTGTTTTTGGGCACAAGCTTGTTCCCTGGGGTGATGAGTGCGACATTTATAGCAAAAATATCTTGATGGTTGATCATTTCTACGAAAGGAATTGTTGCGATATGAAGGACGACTATATGTTTCCCGCTGTGCGAGACAAGCGATGTCTCTTCTCGGCCAACTTGGCTATTCTTATACAAGCTGTTCAACAAGGTTGGATCGTGCATGTCTACCTCCACTCGAATACTTTCTTTCAAACCATTGCGAAAGGCACCTACCACTGTGTCAGGACTAAGGTCCGAAGTGTATGGTAGTAAAACTGGTAAACTCCGAAACGAATTCACTAACTGACCCTTTTTGTTTAAGAGATAACAATCTTACTGTGTAGGATGATGTAGCTCCGTCGTCAAATCTTTCTAAAAAAGAGGTAGTGAATTTTCTCCAAGTAATAATAGCTTCATTCTCTCGTTTAAGCCATACAAACCATTGGTAGGCCTCAGTGCCTAATTTTGATGCGGCGAAAGGAACTCTATCAATTTCCTTAATTTGATATAAGTCAAGGATGCCTTCCATTTTGGCTAACCAACCACGAGGATCATGACCTTCAAAAGTGGGCATATCAATTCGTGGAAAATTAATATTAGGGCCTCTTGGTTGGTGATAACCCGTGTCCCTTTCTTGATTTTGGTTATACCGCTGTCTTTGATAGGGATCCCTGTAATTATCCGAATCACCCTGTTTTTGTTCCCAATCATCATTAGGATCGACAGTTTCTTCATTCCGTTGGGCATGGGAGTGATTTTGGGGATTAGTATTAGGATTAGGTTGTTTTTGTGCTTTCACAAGGTCTTTTAGGAGGATACCCATTTCGTTCATACCCTCGAGTAAGCATCGAAGAGACTCTCTATCAGACATGGCTGAGTTACTTGAGTTTCCTTGCGGGATGTTTTCGTGAGTTGGGGAGGGATTATTAGCCATAGGATCTACTAGTGGATGGTGTGGATTATAACTACCAATTTTAAAAGGAGAAAGAGAATTTTTTGTACCTGGGCTGCGATTAGGTCTTCTTGTGTTGTTATTTTTCGAGCTTGATAATCGACCGTCAGGTCCTTTGGTCCAGCTTTTACTCATGCACTGCTTACACCTTCCGGATTAGTAATCCTTGCTCTGCAAAATTTGGTTATCTTTTGGTAAAAAATTTGGTGTTGATTCCGCCTTAATTGCCACTCCAACTGCGGCGCGAAAGTTGATGTTGTGTGCTCCGAGGACACTAGACACGACTCATAAGACCGAGACTCAATGGATACAACCCGAGCAACACGTGACACAACACTGCGTAAGGACTGCGACCAGGGACGAGGACGTGGGGAACACGACGGACAGACCTCGAACGGACGGACAGACCTCGAACGGCATGGACACAAGGCGACGTGATGGACAGGACACGTGGGAGGACGCGCAACACTACGAACCGGACAACACGACACGAACCAAACCGAACCTGACAGGACACGCTGGCGACACGCAACACTGCGAACCACACGACACGAACCAAACCGAACCTGACAGGACACGCTGGCGACACGCAACACTGCGAACCGGACAACAGACGCCCAGACGACACGACAAAACCGCCCAAGCTGACCACGCACGGACCGAACCACAAGAGGAACAGACGCCAAGACACCACGCGAAGGAGCAACTAGTATGTGACCGAGGTCACACCGTTTAAGGTGTGACAATGGCTAGTTAAACCACGAGTTGCACCCTGTATCCCGAATGTGGGATAAATACCACAAAACGGAAATCCGACGGATGACGTCAGCGAAATATTAATCGCAAAAACCTTAGCTTGCCCGTTTAGAAAAATTAAACGTGAATTTTGATTGGTTGACGACGCTGGCGATAGTTTGGCTGGACTGCGTGCGTTTTCACTCTGCTTGCGTTCAGATTCGGACTGCGTCGATGGATCTAAGCTCCTAGACGAAGCTGTGGTAACGGCCAGGCCACCTGGTTTTGGTTTTGGCTACGAAAGATAACGGGATAATTCGGGACCTGCTGTGTTAATCGGCTGTGCACGAAAACGAACGAACGGAGACGAAGGCGAACGAAAACGAAGAGGAAACGAAATGAAAGGACAGAGAGACGAACGGCGGCAGTAATATTTGTTGACTCCAAATACGCAAGCGCTCCCGGGATCGGCTAGACTGATACCACTTGGAAGGATATTTCTATCCTTCTGTTCCAGAAACTTGCAAGATAAAATAATAAACCGAAATCAAATACGAACGAAGTTGACAATAAGAAAATGCAGTGAAACGAATGGAATAAATCAACGGCCACTTAAGGTGGGCACACCCTTGCGCAAACGCAGATGAATAAAATAAAAGATATGAGATGATCCTTCAATTAAATTATTATGAACCCATATATAATGAATTTTACACAATTGGATAATATAGCCGACTCTTCATGTTTGGAGTGTAACAGTTTCCTATCAACATAGCGTTCCTTGACAACAATACCAAAAAATAATGGGTGTCATTATTACCATACTTTACTAAGGTTACTTTTAATTTGTCAAACTAGGGGTGGTGTCCTATGGGAAATATGCACTAGGAAGTATTTGGTATAGGAGTTATAAACTATTGTAATTTAGAAAACATAATTAAACTTCTAATTACAACTAATAATAGAAAGGTTTAAGCAGATTAATGCACTTTGCAAGAAATGGAAAATTGTAGTAGAAAAGTAAATAAAATTGTGAGAAATATATCTAAAATTAATGCATGTAATTATATATTTTTTCTAGGAAATAAATTATGTACTAATTAGCTGCTATGAATGCATGAAAAATGATAACATAATCTAATCTAGTAATGTAGCAAAATAAAACATAAATGAAAGTACCTTCCACCTTGCTATGAGTGGGCCCTTACCCATAAAAACATAGAAGGGAATATGTCTCACTTCATATGACATATAGATATCACATTAACAAGTTTATAACTGAGTTTTATTGCATACTAATTTCAACAAATAGCTTTATAAATTATAGCAAAAAATTAGTAGCATAATAGTATTATTCATATCCTATATGTCTATAGGTCCTAGGATGTTGATATATATAATATATATATATATATATATATATATATATATATATATATATATATATATATATATATATAATGGAGAGGAAAAGGCCCTCTCATACCCATGTGGTTGAATATTTATAACAAAAAAATATTTAGATAACAGTTCTATTCCTAATCAGCAAGTGAAGACAAAATGAAAGTTACACTAGGCAATTTGATTTAGCAAATAACCTTAGTGCACCTCAACTACCAATTTGGAATGATTTGAAAATAAATAAAATACATTAAAAATAG
This sequence comes from Wollemia nobilis, assembly GCA_028583015.1. Lineage (NCBI taxonomy): Eukaryota > Viridiplantae > Streptophyta > Pinopsida > Araucariales > Araucariaceae > Wollemia > Wollemia nobilis. The sequence continues at coordinate 11,104,355 of JAQPPZ010016677.1, read as the reverse complement.
TTCCTAAATTCTATGTCTAAAATTTGGTGGTTTTGTCTTCTTTCTTAGCTTGTTGCCAATTGGTAACAACATTTTGTTATGATTGTTATAGTTGGTTAAAATATATCGACTAGAATCAACAAAATGTTCTCTACCCAAATTGGCATCTTATTGAATATCATCTAGGTATATTATTTTTCTATAGTGCCAGGTCATCTTTAGGATGTTATACCAGCACTTCCAGCTAGTTGCTATAGCTATGTGGCAATTTTGTTCAACTCAGATTCAAGTGATAGGCCATAATATTGTTTGATGCCAATATAGGATTGTTGTATCCTGCATGTTATTGTGTTGTTCAGTACCTAGTGAATAGGGTCATAGTTAAACACTTCATATGATTTTATTACTATGTAAGGAGTGGGTCTAATATAGGATCCCAATTAAACCAAAATCCTTTACTGTGATAGAAGCTACAAACACTTATTTTTATTGTACCAACTTGAAAAAATCCAACATATTAGTCATTTATTATCTATGTTAGTAAAATATTTCACTCTATCTATATAAGTGAACACTTACTCCTATTTCCCATATCTAATAACATCATTAATGTAATAATAAAAATAATACATATCATATAGGTGCAAAAAGATGGTCAAAAGTCATAATAAATGAGGTATTTTTATGCCTCATCACATGTCATGGTTGTCCTAAGTAGAGAGACATGGTATTATAAGGATATATCCCTACATCCCCACTTCATGTGAATAAATATTCATATGAAAGAAGTATTAGTAGAAAGGATTCAAAAGGTATGGTCTACCTTTAGTCAAAAGGGTGAGTGTTGGCTCTATAGTATAAGGAAAGACAAACAAGCATCAAGCCATGCTAGTCATTGGATTTTTAATCAATAGTCAATGCTTTTATTCCACCTAAAGAAAGTGGCCAAGGTATGTCAAATCACATGGGCCCTTGATCTTCCATCCAATAATCTATGCTTCTTCCTTTGATAGAAGTTAGCACAAAAGAGGAAAGGATCTATCACAACTGAGGATTGGGAACATGGGAACCACTCAAGAGTAGGAAAGGAAGTGCTAGGAAACAATGAAGGAATAACAAAGGTCCTTTAATTCTACTTATCCTGACTATTATATGGGATCTGATCCTTGCTTCAATGGGTGCCACTCTTGAGAGTTGTACATCCATCACAACCAATCTCAAATAGTTATGGTATGGAATAACATAGGTCATTTAATTTCATTTGTCCACTTGTTGTATGGGATTTTATCCCTGCTTTAGTGCTCAAATCTCTACCTTATTTCATGGGGGAGGATATTGTTACCATGACAAAACATTTGCATTACCTGGTAAGCTTATGTGTAGTATATTTTATTGAAAATGAAGACATAGACCTAAGGTTTCTAGATGCCTCCTTTAGAGAAAAAACTTGAGAGTGGTACATCAACCTCAACCCCTAATCAATAAAAATTTGGGATTAGCTAGTGGGTCTATTAATAGATAAATTTGAAGATAAGGAAAATGGGGCATCTCTCCTTAAGTAATTAACAACCATCAAGATACTTTTCATGGAGATCATGGATAATTTCAATGTCTTATTCCATAAAACTCTAAAAAGTATTCTTTATAATATTGAACCTCCCTTGAGTAAGGAATTTATCTATTATTTATAAGATTTTAATTTTAAGATAGCTATAATACTCAAATCTAAAGGAGAAAAGTCATTGTCAAAATCCTATGAAATACCCATATTGGATAAAAATAATCTAATCCAAATTGGAAGGCTATTCCTAAGTTGCCTTTGCCACCATTTATCTTCATTTAGCCTTTGTATCACCCTGCTCCAAGCATGCAACCCATTATTTCTTAGTTTGTTCTTGATGTAAGATTAGGGAAAACCCAAGTTCTTGACCCATTCTGAACATTATCTTACCCCAATCCTTATGCTTCTAAATTTAATGAAATAAATATTATGATGTGAGAATTTACTAATGAGATAATAGACTTGAAGAGGAAACATAATGTTAAGAGGTTACCCTATTAGAACTACTTGAAGCCTCCTTTCCAACAAGGCAATCAAGTATTTGACCATTCTCACATGGGTATCAAAGGCCTTTACCCCTACCTAGTGGAATTGCAGGTCAATCCCAAGTCTTGGCTCAAAAAATAGTCCCTATATCAATTCCTTTATAACAAAAGTTGCCTAACCCTATTAGGATCCCACATACTAACATTACTTATTAATTATTATTTATTACTTTAATTATATATTTCATTATTATTGAAAAGTCATGGTTGAAAAGTCATGATTGAAAATTCATGATTGAAGTGTCATGATTGAAAAATTCTATATATATGACATGAGAGGAATCCATATCAAATCATCCATGAAGAAGAATATATAATTTTTTATTGAATGAATTGGAGGGACATTCCTACCAATGAAACATTGATTCTTTATAAAAGTGATTCTTTTAATTTAGATACTATTTTAATTATTTCTTTATTAAAATTGTGCTAGAAACTTTAGGGTTCTACCATCTGGTATCAAAGCCATGTTGGACCCAACCATGTTTGACCCAGTTAGGTTGGGTGCACTGATAAAAATCAAGGAAATTAAAAGCGACATCACATACTTTAGAATATGGAATGAACAAGATCACAATAAAAAAACATGGAACTTCTTGATGATATTTTAAGCGATATCGAGTATCTAATAAATACCAAAGTGGAAGCTAAGGAATATGAGAAAGATGTATAAAACAAGGACAATGAGCAAGAAATACCCAAAATACCTGATCCCACCAATGTCAGCAATAGGGTTGATATGCCGAAAGTGATTGATGCACCAAGCAAGGATGAGGTAGACATACCCAAAGTGATCAATGCCAACCAGACATGCACTCTACAAGACCTACACACACCTTCCTCACCAATAGTGAGTTCTCACCACATGACCAAACCTATTCGGAACCAACGTAGAGTGACTACACACTCCTTCTCCATTGGCTCTACCAAGGAACCACAAAAGGATATGAAAGTGTTACCATCACTTTTGATGCATCATTTTGAAGTGTTTGAGGAACCCCAATGGTTTCCCTCCCATCATCATCATGATTCTCCTAAGGAATATTCTACTATTTTTCTTGGAAACCCATCACTAACACTTCGACCTTCAAGATATCCCTACCTTCGAAAAAGTGACATTAAGATAGTACAAGAACTTGCACAAATTCAACTAGGAAAATAAGCAACGAAGCTCCTTACTTTGAGCTTTGAGGACAAATATATTTTTAAGGAGGGTGGCATGTTAGGATCCCACATCCTAACATTAATTATTAATTATTATTTATTACTTTAATTATATATTTCATTATTATTGAAAATTCATGGTTGAAAAGTCATGATTGAAGTGTCATGATTGAAAAAGTCTATATATGATATGAGAGGAATCCATATCAAATCATCCATGAAGAATAATATATAATTGTTTATTCAATGCATTTGAGGGACCTTCCTACCAGTGAAATAATGATTATTTATAAAAGTGATTTTTTTAATTTGGATACTATTTTAATTATTTCTTTATTAAAATTGTGCTAGAACCTTCAAGGTTCTATCAAACCCAATTAGGGATCTGATCCCTATGCAAAACAATTATGTTGAAGATCCTAATGTATGGTACTATTTTGCCCTTGATTTTTATCCCTCTGAATCTCATGTCAGGAGCAAGTCTTAGGTAGCCAAAATGATCCCACCAAATATTGCACCTACTCCATAGCTATAGTCATATGCTCAAATACTAAGCCAAGGATCTACAAACCAATATTTGAGTACATCACTAGCATCCAACTCCTTAGTTCCAAAGGAGACCTAGTTATTGGTATGAAGCAAAAGTATGTGTCATATTAAATAAGGTGGGTTCATAATATCCTGGGAGGTAGTAATTCCAATCATATTACATAAACTATGATTAAGATAAAGGTTATCAAATATCAAGGGAAGCCTAGCTAGGTAGACCCTAAGTCCTAGGGTAAGCCAAATTACAATCAAAAGGACACCTCAATGCAAAATTTGCTAGATAAAAAGGTCTAAGTATTTTTTATAATTGTAAGGATAGACATAGAGCTTTTGAAGTGGCTTGCTACAAAACCACCAAGAATTCCTTTAATAGCAAAAAATTCCAATCCTCAATTGTCATTAGGAACCATCCCAAGGACTTATTTTATCAGATATTTCAATATGGTGGATCATTTGAGGATTTTCATAGTAGTAATGCTCCTCTAAGACATTATTTCAATACTTAAGTATATGAAAAACTTAGAAGGATCTAGGAAAGCAAAAAACACCTTGGTATTGTAGGTATCTAGCTCAAAAGCAAGCCAAACTAAACCTATGCCTTTCTATTTGACCCTGATCTAAGAAGACAAGTTGATACATATTTGTTTGATCAATTACAATTTTAGCACATTCGTCGTGCCTAAAATTATAGAGGATGCCTAAAATGGCATTAGTATATGAGCCTATTAACAATAGGATAGTTCAACTAGATGACACCTAATATAGATCTTTGAATTGGTGTGGGACCTTCCCCTAGCCCTTCAAGCGTACCCTGACCTCATGATGCATCAAGATATCATGGTGATTGAGCTTTGGGTCACATTTGACATATTCCTAAGGGATATATATCTCTAGACTAGAACCATATGCTACTTTAAACTAGATATAGTACTAAGCAAAAAATCCCATTGGAACCTTTCTACATTTATCACATAGAACAAGTTTTCTCTATTGAGATTAGTGGGGATTTAGCTTACATGACCAAGGAAGAAGTACCAGGATCAAACATATCTAATGATGAAGGGTATCCATACATTCTTGAATATCATATGGATTAGTGGATGTCAAATTCATGGAAATCAGTTTCTTATAGAACATTCGATAAAACTAGGATGGGGTGATCTGATGTCATAAGTATGTCGTATAAATTGTAAATAGTCTTAAAAATATTCCAAGGTGTATGTATGTATCTACAAAACTAGTCTAGCTTCTCACAAATTCAGAAGGTCTTCCTTTATATAATATGGATCGTTAGATCGAAAAAGGAAAATCTATGTCTATCTGATCAAATAAAAATAATCCTCTACCAAGAATACATGACCCAATTTCATAGAAGAATTCACATTGAATATAATACTTTAGCCAAAGAAGTGTGAGTCGATCAAATATCAATGAAAGAACAAAATACTAGGATATAATTCAATATTATGGAGCAATGCTTGTTGGACATTTTGAATCCCTAAGCTAAAATGTTGTCATTGATGTCAAAAGGTTATTTGATGTCAAAAGGATCTATGATGGTATGCACCATGTTTTGTGAAAAATAAAAGGTTTTATTTAAAACCATGGATGGAATATTTGAAATGGGTTTTTCTTAAAACCCAAGTTGGCTTTTCATTTCATCAAAAAAGGTGCCCCGGTGATGGAGAAATTTAATTTTAAAGGTTTAGTTTAAATTTTAAAATTAAATAAGAAGTTTTTCGCCATGTTCGCTGACATCATGAGGGCAGTTTTAAAAACACTAATTTTTCCAAGCGAAGGGAAATGCATATAAATATGCCACCAAGTTTTTAAATCGATTATCCTTGCTCGTTGATAATCTTGCATGGTATATGCGAAGGAAAGAGCTTGTGTTTTGTTCTATGTGATGCAGCGAATGATTAAAAGCATACAACGACCACTTCCCAAATCACATTGGGTAGCATGGCCTAGCGGCAGCTTGGATTGTGCAAAGGTGTTGATAGCACAAAGGTCATGAGTTCAATTCTCGTGAGCATCATTTTAGCATTGTATTTGTTGAAGTGTTGTTCGTTGTTTAAAATATTGTGGGCGAAAAGAAGAAGCATAAGGAGCACAAGGTGGAATAGCTTCCACGTGGGAAGCTTATCCCACTTGGTGGGTGGAGGGAGTGCAAAGGCACACTCACTGCAGGTCTTGGGTTCGAGTCACCCAAAACTCATTTTCGCATGGTTTGTTGTCGTCGCATTCTTCGAAGCCAAAAAAAATATTTTATTTTCTAAGGTATGCTCATCGCCACAATTTTTGGAGAATGAATAATTAATGTTTTAATTTGTCAAAGCTAAGGTTTCAAGCACCATTATTGAGGGTATACTATGGTGATGTGATTTATGAGTTGTGGTTTATATTTTGCACTATTTGATGTGTGAATTTTTGCATTAAGGAGCTTAGTGAGTTGTGCATTAGTGCAAAGTGATTTTTAGGAGAAATAATGGAATGGTAAATGGTTGTGGTGATATTCATGCTATGCTTAATTAATTGAGGAAATAATTATTTTTAATTTTTTTCTAGTGATGGATGTGATTTTTGACTAGGAGAAAAAGGTGTAAAAGGTTATGATATTTGTTTTGTAATTTCTCCTAACCCTCATGAAGTTTGGCAAGAGAATATTGTGCTTGTGGAAGATTTCCAAAGAGGCTTCTTCATCTTTATAAAATGTATGAGCACATTATCCTATTGATTCATTTGGGTGGTTGATTTTTGAAAATATCATTGGAGTGAAAAGGATAGATTGTGGTTTCCTTTTTGAAAGTGGTTGAGTTAATTCTTCACGGTTTTATGAATTGAGAGTTGCTATTAAACCTTGTTTTATAAGCATTGTTGTTGAAGCCCATTTATTGTGCAAAGAACTTGAAATTGAGTTAGAAAAGAACATGAGTATCATTGTTATGTGAGATTTGTTGTTGAGCATTGTTGGAAATATTTTTAGTTGGTTGATACATGCTTGGAATAGGGTTTTTGAGAAAGGGTTGTTCATTAAGGTGATTGGTTGAGTTAAGTTGATTTAGCCTAGTCAAGTGGATGCATGTGGTTGTTCAAGTTCCATGAAACAAACTATTCTATATTCTAAATTGAGTTGAGATTGGATTTGAGTATAGAACATATTGAGTCTCTAACAATTCTCTTTATGCTTCTATGAGAATGATTTGAGATGAGATTTAGATTTGAGTATAGAACATATTGAGTCTCTAACAATTCTATTTATGCTTCTACGAGATTGATTTGAGTTGATATTAGGATTTGAGTATAGAACATATTGAGTCTCTAACACTTTTCTTTATGCTTCTATGAGATTGAGTTGAGATATTGATTGAACATTAAGTATAGAACATATTGAGTCTCTAACAATTATCTTTATGATTTTATGATATTAGGCAAGTTCTATGTGAGCTTGTTAAGCAAATTTGAGATAAGTCTTTGAGAAGGCTTGTGGACTGATGTTGAGTAAGATTTTGTGGAAGCTTGCTATGCAGATTTGAGCAAGTCCTAGAGAGGACTTATTGAGCAGATTTGAGAAAGTCCTAGAGAGGAATTATTGAGCAAATTTGGACAAGTCCTAGAGAGGACTTATTGAGCAGATTTGAGCAGGTTCTGTGTGGACCTGTTGAGAAGATTTGAGCAGGTTATGTGTGGACCTATTAAGCAGATTTGGACAAGTTCTGAGTGAGCTTGTTGAGCAAATTTGGACAAGTTCTGAGTGAGCTTGTCGAGAAGATTTGATAAGGTTTCAAGTTAACCTATTGATACAAAGCTTTGGAGGTGACATAGTATAGAGGACAAAGTCTCAGTGGATAGATATCCAATAGCCAAGAAAATTGAAGACAGATCTGAGTGAGGAGTCTTCAAGAGGAGAGAGATCCACCAGTCAGTGCAATAGAGAGACAAAGTCTTCTAGAAGATCACTAGCCAGAGTAGAAGGGAAAGAGTTATCTTGTGGAAGAGATCCAAGAACTTGAGATTAGGGGATAAGCATCTCCTTTGGATAGAGGTCCATAAACATTGTATTTGGGAAGGATTTCCATGAGATTATTTGAGAAATATTTAGAAGAAATATTTTCTCTATGGAGGTAGCCCACATTGGATGAACCACGTTAAAATTGGTGTTTCTATTGTTTGTGATTATTTATGCATTGCTTTGGTTATTGCTGTTGATATTGCCATTGATTATATTGATTAATACTATATGGGAAAGAAAAGTAAAAAGTGATCTTATACTTTTCACCCCCCTCTCTCACTATAAGCTTGTGTTATTCAATGCTAACCTTCATACTAAATGAAAGTAAGACACGTAGTGAATATTTTATAACATAAATCTAGAGAAGAGAGTTCTTAGGATGAAACAATACTTGTTTGATCAAAATCATATATGACCAAGGAGAAACATGTTGGTTAAGAGTCTACCCTAGGATAAAATGTATGTATGCGTCCTAGACCCAAAAAATATTGAAATGCTAAAGGAAATACATGTCCTTAAGGCCAATCTCTAGAGGGGGTTGGTTCCCTTGTTATTCTAAAAACTAGAATAAATATTAGGGAAATAAAATAATAGAAAGGAAGAGAAATATGACTATAAGATGAAGAGATAATATGAGGATGAACTAATAGCAAGTTTAAAACCCAGTTTAAACTAACATCATTCAATAGAAGGACAAATTAAAAACTGAACTTAGATCATACTATAAAGCATGACTTCCAATAGCATTCCAACATTCATTCCCATTGAAAAACTAAAACTCAGAATTTCATCCACCAATGACGATGTAAACTTAATAGAAATGTAGAGCATAAAGTATAAACATACATAAAATGATCTGAATTTCAGAGCCAAATAGTCCTTGAATCAATGAAAATGTTAAAATATGAGATTTTTACAAGAAAATGTCCATCTCCATTTTTTAAATGAAGTTTCTTACGATATATAGAGGATTTCACCTCCAAAATTGAATGATCATTAAACAAAATGGTGGCAAGTCAAAGATTAGTCAACAGTAATTTCTCTTTGGTAGCAGCAACAAACCAATCCGATGGTACATTGGGAAGCAACGAGCAATTTCGATGGATGGCACATCGGGACTTAGCCAAAATCAATGACAAAACTTTCATCTTCATAGTGGTGCCTCGAAAATGAGAATTCACCACAGTGGATGGTACCTCAAAATCAATAAGATCATACTAGAGTCAAGGGCTAAGCGAACAAAATTTAATTTTGGTAATCTTATGGTCATCTGTCAAATATAATCTTCATTAGAAATAACTTTGAAAACATTAACTCCTTTGCCCCAAAAATTAAATTTGTTGGCATTGGAATTTCCCCTAAAATGATCCTTGCTCAAAGTGCCATCGAAGACGATTTTCACTTGGAGGAAATGGCAAAAATTAATTTTGCTAAGACGATGCTCGAAATATGTTTTTGCCATGATTTTTTCCCAAAATGTGCTTTCACATTGAATTTTACCCGAAAAAGGTATTTTTGCCATGATTTTCACGTAAAAAGTATTTCGTTGGGAATTTCGCCTGAAAAGGCATTTTCACCCATAATTTTACCCATTTTCGCCTGAAAAGGGATTTCGCTGAGAGTTTTAGATGAAAATGAATTTCACTGAGAGTTTTAGATGAAAATGAATTTCGCTAAGATTTTCAAGCAAAAATGAATTTCGCTAAGATTTTATGCGAAAATGAATTTTGCCAATGTTTTTGCTCGAAAATGAATTTTGTTGGACAAAAGTCATTGCACACTTAGGCATAATTTTAAATTTAATTTTAGTGTGGCAAAAATACCAACACTTCTAGCGGCTCGTGGGGTATTTAGCTCACTTGAATGCAATTGATCCCAAGGCCTTTATCCATTGGGCTCAAAATTACCACCACCGACTACATAAAATTGTCTACTGCTTGCACCAGTCTCTTCCTAACCTTTGATATGTGAACATGTAGTTTCATATACTATGTAGTTTCAATACTGATCACCTAATGAGTCTGAAGTGTATCGATAATGTACCGAAATGTTTGAACCTACTCTAGGTCAATGTAGTTGGCCCTTTGGCTGAGCTCCATCAAACTAGATTTGATGTGAGTAAGTTTCTTCATTAATGGCAACACGTGCTCTTCGGTGATGGGCTCTTCCTAGCCATCAATCTTTGAAATGTCATTTTTAAACTATATGCAAGGCAGGGGGAAAATGTTACAAGGTGATTATGGATAGTGGGAGTATGGATAATATTGTATTCAAGGAGATGGTGATCAAGCTAGGATTGAAGAGGATTCCTTATCCTACACCCTACAAGGTGGCATGGCTACAAAAGGGGTACAAATTGGTAGTCAAAGAACAATGTCTGGTGAGTTTTAAGATTGGTAATTATTATGATAAAGATTTATGTGATATTATACCTATCGATGCTTGCCACTTGTTGCTTGGAAGTTCTTGGCAATATAATAGGAATGATGTCCATGATGGGAGATAAAATACATGCACCATATGGAAGGACAAAATAAAATTTAAGTTGAAGTTGTTGCAGGATAATCAAGAAGAGGTGGAACAAGAACATAGAGTAATGTTGATAACATGAAATAAATTTCTAGAGATAAAGAAAAATTAAGGGATGTGTTTGACTATGGTAGCTAAACCAGTAGATGTAAAGGGTGAGAAAAGGAAGGAAGAATATCCAGAAGAGATAAAAAAAATATTGGAGAAGTACGTGGATGTTATGTCAAAATGTTTTCCAAGTGGATTGCCACTTATGAGGAAGATCAGCCATCATATGGACCTAATTCAGGGTTCAAGCCTACCTAACAAGACTGCATACAGGTTGACGCCGTAAGAAAATGAAGAAATCCAGAGTCAAAATATAGGGTTACACAAGCCATTGCCTATTCCGTAAAAGCCATGGGAAGCTATAAGTATGGATTTTATTCTTGGATTTCCTAGGACAGTGAAAGGTATAGACTTCATCTTTGTTGTTGTTGATAGATTTAGCAAAATGGCATATTTTATGGCTTATAGAAAATGTAATGATGCCACACATATAGTTAATTTATTCTTCAAATAAGTAGTGAGATTGCACGGGTTGCCATTAAGCATTGTTTCGGATAGAGATACTAAATTTGTAAGTCACTTCTAGAGAACATTGTGGAAGAAATTGGGAACAAAGTTGAGTTTTAGTTTAGCTTATAACCCTCATACGGATGGGTAAATGAAGGTTGTCAATAGGATTTTTGGAAATCTATTGAGGTCTCTTGCAAGTGATAAACCAAAATAGTGGAATTTGGCATTAGCACAGATTGAGTTTGCATACAATGACTCAATAATTAGGAGCACTGGAATAACACCATTTTAGACTGTGTATGGATATAGCCTTAGAGGAGTTTATGAATTGAGGGATATAGCAGATTTAAATATGAGAAGTGTTGATGCTGAGGAGTTTGTGGAGGTAATACATGAGATGCAGAACAAAGTAAGAAAGAGGTTGCAAATAAGTACCAAATAGTACAAACAACATGCAGATTCAAAAAGAAGAGAAGTCAATTTGTAGGTTGGAGACGTGGTATATGCTTACCTCATGAAGGAAATATTTTCAAAGAAGGAATATAATAAGTTGAAGTCAAAGAAAATTTGTCCATGTAGAGTGCTGAAGAAATTCAGGGATAATGCATATGAGATAGAATTATCGGATGGAATTTAGATTTATCCAATCTTCAATGTTACAGGTTTGTATGCTTATCCAGACTTCGCTATAGAGGATGACTACATGAAACAAGCTGAAAAAGTTCATTAGGAGCAATGTATGCCTAACAACAAGAGGAAATAATCGAAGACACAATAGATAAAAGAGTGTATAGGAAGACCAGGAAAAGAGAATATTTTGAATATTTGGTTAAGGGGAGTAACAGGCCATTAGAGAATGCAATGTGGATGAAACCAGCTGAACTAACGAATTTTGGGCACACAATTGAAGAATATCAAGCCTTGGCATGAGCAGGAGATCATGCTAAAAATTTTCTTACCCCGGGAGTATGATGCAGGAGCTTTAAAAGGGAGTATGACGTGGTAGTTTCTTTTATATATTTTTTTAGGAGTCGTTTGGCTTGAAAAAAAGGTAAATAATAGAAGTTTATGGAAGAATATAGAGAAAAACAAAAATAAGCTTCTAGAGGAAGTAAACAAAATATAAATAAATAAATATATATATATATATATATATATATATATATATATATATATATATATATATATATATAGAGAGAGAGAGAGAGAGAGAGCGAGTAGGAAGGGATATATAGAAGACCACCGAAGTCTATAGTGAGAGAGGGAATACATGAAGAATAAAATATTGTATATTGTATGATGCTCTTTGAATTAATACAAAAATACTAGTAGTTGATGTGCCTTTTTTGTACGTTGTGTACTCTGTGTGATTGACAACAAAGTATAAACACTTTGTGTTGTTTCTCATAGCCGGTGCTTGCATAAGAAATTATAGGATTTTTTGGATCCTTTGGTTAGAAGGTTGATATGCATGAAAGTCACACAAGGTAATATCCCATTGAAGCTTGAAAATAACAAAAATGAGGAGAACATTGAAAATTTAAACATTTGAAAAGCAATAATTTCTCACTTCGTAGAAGCTCTATTATTCATTTAATACCTACACAATTAGGTAATAAGAATATGGGAAAATGAAGGAATTTATGATAATATGGTATGTCAATTGGGATATTTTATAATCATTTTTCATTAAGGAGGACAAAGAAGTAATTTTTCAATAAGGCTTGTTGTTCTTTCATAGTTCAAGGCTTTATATGAAAACTTGTATATAAGATTTAAACCCATGAAGAAATTATCTTTGAGTGTTTTAGTCTAGATCTACTCGTGTGAATTGTTATATAACTTCTAGTCTAGATATATGTTTAAATATATAGAAAAATATATACAAACTTAATTTATACAAATTAGATAACACGTTAAACTTATGGATATTTTTACAATATTTTGTGCCAATCAATTTCTTGATAAAATGTTGATTAAAACCTATTACTTTGGAAGTGGAAGGGATGGCATGGGTTCAATAGGGAGTTTATAAGAATATCATATTTGCATGTAGATTGTGTCATGAGTATGTGTATTTTATTAGAGATTTCCTTAAGGATTCAAATGCTCCTTAGGAGGAAGACTTCAACCACAAGGCTTAAATGTTGGTTTTTAAATACCTAAATATAGAAGCATAGATCCTTCAAGGATTGGTGGGGGAGATCAAGTAAACATAAATAATAAGAGAAATCAATTTAAACAATTAGCCATACCTAAAAAGGAAGATATGTGACAAACTATTCATTTTCAATAAATTGAATAACGAAAGTTTCCCTCTTAAGAATGATTATAGACTCAAATTAATCATAAATAAGATCCTGGTGGAGGGAAGAATGTTGATCGAACAAGGATGGAATAGGAGAAGATAGAATTAATGAGTATGAAACCAACCTATAAGAAACAATGTTAGAAGGCATACAATTAACCAAAAATATAGATGACACTATAGGATAGGAACAAGAAGAAATTATTTAATGTAGTAGAAAAAAAAATTGAGAAACAATAATAAGCAAGGTAGATAAAAATATTATAAATAATAGAAGGGAGCAATATCATTGCTCGAAGTAGCATAGGTTCATTAATACAATTAAATATGTTTGTCATGAAGTAAAATAAATCTTGCCTTATTTGATGAAAATTACGTTGTGAAATATTTAGGGGATTATGCATGTCATATTATTTAGTCCTTAGGATAAGATAGAATAGTATTTTTGAATTTTGTTTTCACCCTTTATGCAAAGACATAGAAAAATGATGAAGAGCTTCCTTCTGTTTATTTTGAGAAAATATTAGCATAGTGATATAACAAAGGAAACAAATTTCACTTTAAATGACAAATATCACTTCTTGAAATATTAAAAGGATTGACAACCTATTAATTCTTAAAATATTAAAAGGATTTATAGCTACTTTAAGTGAAAGTTACTTATAAATTTTATTTTTTAAAGATAATTATTTTCTAAAACTCAGAAACTAGAAATAACATACAAACAAAGATGTAAACATCAATAATCATATGTGCATATAAAATGTAGAAAATTAAAAATATAGAATATGAAAATTTAGAAGGCTTTCCATTGTGCAAAACTATAAGTTTATGGGTAAGAAAGCAAAATAAAACAATCAATTTTGTAAAAAACAAAATCAATTAAAAAAAATTAAAAAAAAATGTTATTACAGATGAAGATTATCCAACCAATAACAATGACTAAACTTGAAAAAAATACAACGAATGGAATATTATTTTTCACAGCTAGTATGCTACATCTTATTCACTTGGCAGTCTTTTCCTTCAACAAAATCATCATCAAATTTAAAGATATATCTTTCTTGGCTTAGGAACCAGACAGAAACAGAGACTTCCATGGCAGGTTGCCAGTCAAGCGGATCCTCTCCACCAGAGCCGTCACCCGGGCCGTCTCAGCTTCAGCCTTCGACTTTTCAGCGATCTTCTTCCTTTCTACCATTTCGTGGATTCTCATTATTTTCTTGGGCGTCTTTGTCCTTATTTCCTCAAGTTTCCTCTGCATACAATTAGACATTCTTGACCGTGGAAGAAATTTGTTTCAAATTAATTTTTTAAAAAAGAAAAAATTGACATTTGTACCTCAGCTTTCTCCAGACACTTATTTGCCTTGTCTTTCTGTTTATTTTCCCATGCATCAATATTGTCTTCCTCTCTTTTCAACCTGCATCCAGATCCAGAACAATGAGAGAACCCTGGCGAAATAATTCATTCGAAACCCTCAAGAAGGAAGAAAATAAAGAAAGTGGTAGTGACCTGGTTAAGACTCGTGCTGTCATGGCTTCTTTCCAGGCTAACGTCTTGGCCTCTAACCGATTTCTCTTATGTTCTTTATCCTTCTCCGCTCTTATCAACTGCAACGAATCCTCCGCATAACTTGTTACAGAAGATGATCGCACAGGAAAATATGTGGTAAAATCGACTTTCTTCTTTACTTTGGCCTGTGACTCCGTACAATGCTGTTCCCCATCCATGCCCGTGTCTGATTGTCTTCCTGAAATTATCAATAATAACATTTTGTCGAATCATCAAGAGTTCAATCATATGATATAAAAACTGACTGTGTTGCAGTACATGAAACTGTAAAATTATTAAAAACAGGATTGCAAAATTGGGTTAAAACACAGGAAATACAACGCTATGGAATGTTAAACGAAATTACACGTTTACCTGAAGATTCAAGAGCCCTGGCGTTGTTACTAACGTTTTCTTCCTCGTCAATCGAGGGCAGACAAAAATCCTTCCCGGGGGTTGTGGGATCAAAACCTTCGGAAGAATCATTTGGCTCTGTAGAGGTTTTATTACGGCGATCGCTGCTCTCTGGACTAGTTTCTAAGCATGACTGCACAGAAGTTTGCAATAATTCCGAGTCTTCTTTCCTGCTTTCCACCGTGATTTGGTGATCAGAGTCTTCGGGAGCCAGAATTCTAGGAAGGTTTGCTCGTCGAACAGAAAACCCCTGCCGGATTCGACGTTTGGGGCGTTCTTCTTCTTCCGCCTTATCTGTCAAAAGAAAAAGACCCTTACTTATCAAATAAATCTTGTAGATTTGAGTCTCCTTGATTATTTACAGTGTTGAAAATAGGCTAAGAATTTATGCTACAAACCTTCAAATAATGCACGGGCGGGCTTTCTTTGTCCGAGATCAAACAATGCATTAGCAGACCATGCCGAGAAAGACGAATTTCTGCTATGGCCTTCGGAATTTCGTAAAAGGCTTGATCTCTGAACGTAATTCAAGAAACAAGAAAACAATTGGGTATTTGCAGCACAGAATAAAGAAATAAACCCTTACAGCTATGAAGTGAACAAGATTGTTATTAAAGGAAAGAAGACTGCAGACCTCCGTGGTGATGGTGGATTCTCTGACTTCTTCATGGAAGACGGGGTTATTATCTGGTGAAGAGGCGTGGGAGCTGGCGGTATCGTAACTGGGACTGCAGATTGGGGAAGGAGAAGCAGGGCATTCTATCGTCTCCGGACACAAACGCAGGTTCGAATCGCTCCTGGAAGGCTGGTGCTTTACACATCGGGCCTGAGGCAAATCGAGGGATCTCGTGCGGGGCTGATACTTATCGTAATAATCTTGATCGTTAATGCTGGTCCATGTTAATTGGCGTTGCTGGTGGTGTCGAAACACGCCGGTATTCATGGTGGAGTTCGAAGGAGAGCAGTAGGGATGAGACTCGTGCTGCTTCAGCTGGAACGTTCTGCTTCGATTCAATACACCGCTTCACTTGCAGAGGTGCTAATTTGATTTTTTTTCTCATAAATGTTTGAGAATAAAACATGGAAGAAATTAAAGAAAGGAAAAGAAAATCCTTGTATTTCACAACTACTGTTTACTCGCACTTTAAGATCAATACAAATTGTTTACTATTTACCATCAACCACATAAGCGTCAATAATAGTTGCCGCCACCTACATGCAAATATTAAGAATTTTCTTTTGCTTTACTATTTACCATCAACCAGATAAGCGCCAATAATAGTTGCCCCCACCTACATGCAATACCAGATAACCGTCCATAATAGTTGCCCTCACTTACAAATATTAAGGATTTGTTTTTAAATATAGAGTGGAATAGGTATCATTATTGATTATTGTTATTATCAATTTTAGTTTACTCTCATATATATATATATATACATATATATATATATATATATATTTAAACTTAAAAAATTGGTAATATCATTGGATGTATTGGATGTTGCAATTATAAACTTTAATCTATCTATTTATAAATATTAAAATTTCTTTAAACCTTAATCTTTTGGGTTGGAGGAAATCAATGAGACCTTGACACTCAAGAACATCATACAAATATTAAGAATTTTTTTAAGACAAGAAGAATGGGTAACATCATTGGATGTTGCCACTCTAAACCCTAGCTTACTCATGTAAGCATCAAATTAATAATTGGTAGTTAATTGGCAAACACTCGAGGACCTCCATCTAGGCTATCCCTTTCTTGGTGGTTTGAACCTTGGACCTCCCTAAGAGAAGCCAAAGTCCTAACCATTATTTTATCCTTGTCAAACAAATCTTAGGAATATTTAATAAGCCAATCCATGAAGTTTAGGGGAATAAGAGGGAATTTAAATGAAGGTATTATCTCAAATTAAGAATTTTTAATAAGACAAATATAATATTATTGTCTATGACTTTTAAAGGAATTGGAAGGAAGTTAAATCAAGGTATTATCTCATAGGTGAATTTGGATTTTAAATTTGTATTATTAGTTTTTTTGAAAAAGGTGATTATTATATTAAAAGATAGATTCAAACTTACAATAATTGGTTTGCTACTTTTAACCAATCTCAATATTCTAATAAAATTATCTCTAACATCTTTTATTTTACATGAAGGGGTTTCACAATACCAACAACACAAGAATGGGTTTTATATACCAACACAAGAAGGGGTTTTACAATACCATGGGTGCAAAACCATGGGTTCAAATATATTAACCCAAATATATTAAAACATGGGTTCAAATATATTAACCCAAATATATTAAAACATGGGTTCAAATATATTAACCCAAAACAACCCATATGGGTCTAAACATATAGGTCTAAACATATGGGTCTAAACATATGTTAACTTGCCAAAATAACATGGAAAATATTCAACATATTTCCAATAAAGATGAAAAATAAAAACAGGGTACTTATCATGGGAAAAGAGATGTGTATTATGTGTTTGAGCTAAAACATAATTTTCTAAGCATTGGGTAGCTTGTGCAAAAGGGGTACACTATGTATTTTGAAAATGGAACCTACAATGTTAGAGATAAAGAAGATCGGCTCATAGAAAATTTGACCATGACTAAGAAGAAGATGTTTTGTCTGAATATTTAGAGTGAAATTTTGCTCTCATTTAGTGTAGTTGTAAAGAACACTACATGGTTGTGGCATATTAGATTTGGTCACTTGAGTTTTAGTGGCCTAAACTTGTTGCACAAAAATCAAATAGTGAGGGGATTTCCTCTCATAGAGCAACTGAATCAAGCATGTGAAGGTTACCCAGTAGGAAAGCAACATAGGAATGCATTCCCAACATGAAAATCATGGAGAGCTCCATAACCATTGGAGTTGGTACATTCAAACATATGTGGGTCTATGCAAACTAGCTCATTTACTAGCAATAGATACTTCTTGACTTTTATAAATGATTCAGTCGAAAGACATGGGTATACCTCCTCAAACAAAAGTTAAAAGCACTTGATAATTTTAAGAAGTTTAAAGTTTTGGTTGAAAAGCAGAGTAGGTGTTATGTGAAGACTCTTAGCACATATGGAGGAGGTGAATACATCTCAAATAAATTCTATAACTTTTATAAAGTAAATGGAATCAGAAAGTCATTCACAACCAAATACACATCATAGTAGAATGATGTAGTAGAAAGAAAGAACATAACCATAATGGATATGGCAAGGAGCATGTTAAAGGTAAAAGCATTGCCAAATAAGTTTTGGGTAGAGGTTGTAGCATGTGACATGATCCCTCAAGAAGCATGGAGCAAGAGAAAGCTAAGTGTTGTTCACTTGAGATTCTTTCAATGCATAACATATGTACACATTCTAGATGAGAAGAGAAGAAAGTTGGATGACAAGGCTAAAAAATGCATCTTCATTGGGTACAATGAAGAGTCAAAGACCTATAAATTATATAAAATTGTTATAAAGAAGTTGATAATAAGTAGAGATATGGATTTCATGGAAGATGAAGCTTAGAATTGGAATTCTAAGATTGGTCAGTAGAGGACAACAGGTATTGAGTCTAAAGACTTGAATGAAGAAAATGTGGATCAACTTGCAACTTCAAGTAGTAGTATCGATTCAAGCAGCAAACCTTCATCATTAAGCTCACCATCACTTGCAAGAATGATATCCAACATGAGAATACCAACAAAGACAAGGAACTTGCAAGAAATATATGAGGTAACAAGAAATGAAATAGAAGATAATAAACATTCTAATTTTACTTTATTTTCTGAGTATGATCCTATTTCATTTGAAGAAGCTATTAAAAATAGTGAATAGGTGAAAGCTATGGATAATGATATGGAATCCATTTCAAAGAATCAAATTTGGGAGCTAATGGATCTTCTAGTAGGAAAGAAAACCATTGGTGTAAAATGGGTATATAAAACCAAGTTTAATACCCAAGGTGATGTTGAAAGGCATAAAGCAAGGTTGGTTGCAAAAGGGTATAGGAAAAAGTTACGTATTGAGTATCATAAAGTATATGCACTTGTAGAAAGACTTGACATAGTCAAAATATTTCTCACATTGGCAACCCTTATTAGATGGATGTGAAGCTTACCTTCCTAAATGGAGTGCTAGAAGAAGAGGTCTGCATAGATCATCCACCTAGCTATGAGCTAAAAGAGAAAAAGAAAAGGTGCTAAAATTGAAGAAATTCATGGATGGTTTAAAGCAAGCACCTAGGGATTGGTATAGCCACATTGGTGTATAATTTTAAGAGAACAGATCCATCAAATGCCCATATGAGCACACTCTCTACATAAATACCAATGCATAGGGAGAGATGATAATAGTCTGCTTGTATGTAGATGATCTGATTTATACTAGCAACAATAGTATGTTTTCTAATCAATTTAGAAATGCAATGAAGCATGAGTTTGAGATGACAAATTTTGGCCTAATGAGATATTTTCTTAAAATTGAAGTTACCTAATATATAAATGATATCTTTTTCTCTCAAGACAAATATGCAATGGATGTCTTGAATAGATTTAGAATGGAGGACAAAAAACTAGTCATCACTCCAGTTGCAACAAGTCTAAAATTGAGTAAGAAGGATTGTAGTAGCAATGTTGATCCAACATTCTATAAAATATTAGTTGGAAGCCTCATGTATTTGATAACAACTAGATTTGACCTAATGTTTGTAGTGAGTTTAATCAACAAATTTATGGAAACACCAAAGAACACTTACTTGCAAGCATGGAAAAGGATACCGTGGTATGTCAATGGGACTAGAGACCATGGGATCTTTTATGCAAGAAAAGACCAATTTGAACTTATTGGCTACACAAATAACAATTGAGATGTCAATATAGATTATAGGAAGAACATTTTTGGTTATGCATTTCCTCTTGATGCTTTATCAAATGGAGAAGCAGAGTACGTTGTTGCTATATCTATAGCATGTCAAGATTTTGTGAAATAAGGCTTAAGGGAGGATGTTGAAAATTAGTCCAAATTCACCTACCTTTGACAAGATCTCTAATAGATCTTATTTTTCATGGATATTAGAATTCATTGTCATATTCTAGAGCACTTAAAATTATTCTTGGTAGTTGTAGCTATTTGGAGATCTAATTGACACTACATTTTACATTTAATGCATGTTAGGAAGTTGGTGATTTTTTCTCCATTCCTAGATATATATATGAATGTTGGTCATGACTTCAATAAGTGAGAGTAGAAGCTTGCTAAAATTATTGAAGCACAAAGAAGAGTGAGAGAGAGGAGAAGATGCAAAGAGCCTCAGTATAGGTAAGGTGGAGAAACACTTTCGACCAAGTGTAGAAGTCCCTTTTGGCTGATAGAGAATATTATTGTATGTTGTATAAGACATCTCCAACCAATAGAAAACAATATCCAATTAGCAAAAAATATATCCCACTAGTGAAAAGCTAAGTCAAATCAATAGAAAGCTAATCTTGACTAACAAGGAGAACATTTGACTAATATCCGACAAGTGTAGAAGCCACATGTAGTCAAGAGGAGAAGTGCATGGCCATCTATCCAACAAGTAAAGCCTCTTACCAGTCAAGTTGATGTTCTTGGCCATAGAAAAAGTACTTTTGATCCAAAAATTCATTACTTTTGATCACTTAGAAAGGAGTTTGGTGACTTGTTGCTTCTGCATTACTATAACTCTATTGTTGTAGCTTTTGATAATATTAATAAATATTTGTATTTGGAAATCATTGTGTTGTGTTATTTGTTGTGTGTCTTTCATTATCTAGCTTTCAGTTCACCAAAGCATAGCTCTAGCTTGTTATTTCTCTCAATAAATAATATTTTAAAGCTCACATTGATAATTTTTATAAGATTATATACTATAGTGAACTTAAGCTCGTAGATCAATTTGGAAATTTGGTCAAAACCACACTATTTTTAGTAACGGATAAGAGTAGGGTTCAAACCATAGGGGTTGCTCCAACCAAACCTATTTCATCTTGTTATTGTTGACTCAATGTCAAAGGGACCACCAATTGCTTAACATTTGTACCATTATTGTCGGTCTAGCATGTAGAGGATTCAAATTAGACTACTACCTTTACAAATAGACTGCCTCTGAGGTTTGAACCTGGGTGTCTTCTTGGTAAATACTTGGACATACAAGCACTTACCAATCTACCTAGCCCTAGGAGGCAAAAGGCTTTATAGTAAACTAGTGTGATTTGAACTGAAGTTGCATGTATCTACAACGTAAGGATCATGTTCCTCAAATGGCTGCCTCACACGAACTTAGCTACACACTCACGCTTTTTGGCTTTCTTATAACAACTCGGCTATGCACTCACGCTTTTTATGATAAAGCAATGTGATTTGAACTGGACACCAATTCGGCTATACCTTGTAACCGCTGCCTATTTCACAATTGTCTATTTTTAGTTTTGGTTATAATCATCGTGCAGCCTACATATAGTTATAACCATATGCATATGTATGTATAAATATCTATGGTTGAATCAATACAAAATTATCTATTCTGATCCAAGTATCACAGCAGCTCTTGAGATTTAGGCCTGTGTGTAAGCCATCGACGATTTAAGGTTGTTAAGGTTGCTAAATGCTGCATAGACCTACAGGCCAGCTGTAGCTATCGCTGGAATTAACAACGAAAAGAGCTCCCTATTAATATGATTGACGCAAATAGAAGTGGAAGTTCTGTGGTAGGCTATAGCCACTATTAATAAAATTGACACGGATAGAAATGGAAATTCTATGGCAGGCCAGTGGCACTAGTGAAGGTGTTTGTCGCCACAGGATCAAGAAAAGTTGTGATCCTTCAAGAACGCACTGATTGCTTTGCTAAAAAAACATCTATCACGGATTTTCACATTTGATACCAGTGTTGTGGCAATAATCCAAGAGCAGGCAGAAAACCCGAAAGAGACCATATTATCTCCCGTGGACATCCGTTGAGGATCTACGTCGAGAAAATGGCCCTTTGCATTTGAGGAGCAGTGGTGACCCATGCAAGTCCTTCGTATCCAATTTAAAACCTGAGCACAAAAAAAAAAAAAAAAATGGAATTACTTTCTAGGAGCCTTGGAAAACATCATGGAAGACGGTGAGAGATAGCATCCCAGAACCTGCAATTTCAAAAAGTATATATTGCATGCAATCTGGACAGCAATGAGTACACGAGATTTACTGCGCTTGGCAGGCGGAGAGCACCGCAGGTTTAGCAGGCTGGAAGGAGGTGAAAACGACGCTGACCAATGACCAAAGCCAAGTAGCAGTCGACTGGCGACGCGTGGGCGGACCCACCGAGGCTAGAAGAGCCGCCGTAAAATAATTAATATTTATATTTGTGCTTTCTTGTACAGGACAAGCGGTTCCGCTGTGCTGATTAACGTTCAAAAGTCAACCCTCCAACTCCTAGGACCCAACTTCTAATCCCCCATTTTTTTTTTATTTGGTTATTGCGAGAAATTCTTATGATCGGGCTGAGCAGTTTCTTTCCAACCATGACTATACTTATTAATAGAGAATTTAACACAAAGCCACCACACACCCACCCCCTCACACACTCACTTATGCCACAGCTTGAACCTTGGACCTCCTGAAGAAGAGCCAAAGCCCAAATTGTTGTGCTGCATCCCAGGTGCCTAATCCCCTAATTTTTTTTTTTGATTTGGTTATTGTGAGAAACCTCTATGACCGACACATAGGGTTGAGCAGTCTCCTCCCAACCATGACCCCTCGTAAAACCAAAAGCTATACTTATCAATAGAGAATTTAACACAAAGCCACCACATACCCACCCCCTCACACACTCACCCACACCACGGTTTGAACCTTGGACCTCTCAAAGAACCTAATCCCCTAATTTTTAAAAACATATGCATATATATATATATATATATGGAAAAGAAGACCTTTAATTTTTTAAAAGGAGTATATTTTTTTAAAAGGGAAAATAATTATTTTACAAAATTAAAAAGAAGTTTTTGGTTTTATTGTATAAAGGTGTAATATCAGCAAAGTAAAGTCTAATACCTTTGATCCTATATTTTGGAAGATTATACAAAGTCATCAAAAATTATAAATGATGTATTTTTGGTGAAAACCAACACCTTAAAATATGGGAAAATTTAAGAAAAAAAAGCCCAAAATAATAAAAAGTACATCAATATTTCCTAGAATGTGAGATTTTTATGAAGACAAACAATTCCTCACATTAAGGAGTTGTGTGTGAACAATTCTCAAAGATGCTAATGTAAGATCTTCAAAAAAATGGTGTTATATTTCCTATTGATGCTATACGGACAATATACATGGCAATAATCACACTAGATATTTATAAGAGTAAAACAAAAGAGGAACCAAAGGAACAATTAAAGGTCAAGCCCATGGTGACCAATGCTTGTTGTGACACAAACAATCTCAACCCCATGGTGGAAAATGCTTGTTGTGACACAAGCGTCCTACAAACCTTGATGGAAAATACTTCTTATAACATAAGCAATCTTATCAAAAGATTGATCTAGCTTGTGACACCAATGATTTAAAAACTGATAATGATTTAAAAATTGATAGTCCTTAAAATGAGCACCATGATTTTATCAATTGTGACAAAGGTAATATTATTAGAGGCCTTGATGATGAAGCACTTGTGTGTTTTGAAAAATACACCAAAGAAATTGGTTCAAAACTAATGCTAAGAATGGGATACGATGGTCAAGAGTTGAGTAAAAATGGATAAGGCATAATTCCATAATGCCAAATGTTAGGCCAAAGAATGAAGGCCTTGGCTATTATGGTCAGGCAAGAAGAAGTGAGACTAAGTTTGTGAAACTTGAAGTCCCTACAACTCCTAGAATTAATTGTTGAAGTCATTATGAAATAATTGGACATGTAATAACTAGGTGTTGGAACCTACATCGTTGTGACATATGCAATTGTATTAATCACTTTCCTATAAACTGTTGGTACAAAAAGAAAATGACTAACAAGATTCATGTTTATTGTGGATGGAAAAATATTACACAATGAAACAAAATGAAAGAAATATTGCATGGCTTCTATAGAAGAAGTTCACCTATAGGTATACCCAATGATAGACTGAGTGGTAGACCCAAAGGTTGTGACCCAGAGGTAGACCAGATGCAGATCCAAAGGTAAACCAAAGTTAGATCTAAAAGCACACCCGAAGGCATTGACCAAGAGGTAATCTAGAGCTAGAGTCAAAGCCAAGAGCTAGGAGCCAGAGCTAGAGACAAGAAGCAAGAGCCAAAGCCAAAGCTATATTTCATTGTTCTCTCTACATTAAGAAAGTATAGTAATATTTGTTCTCTAAAATAATGTGATAAAGGGGGATGTTGAGAAAGTTATTATTACATTATTTTGGTATAGTTAATTTTCTAAAAGCTTGCGTTGATAATATATAGAAGATTAATTATTGTAGTGAACTTAAGTTAGTAGATCTATTTTATTGTAATCATTACCTATTCCTTATTTTGGTTATAATCAAATATGATAATGCAACCTAATATTGCATATGGTTATAACCATATGCATGTATAAATATCAATGGTTAAATTATTACAAAATGATATATTCATATTTATGCTATAAACCTTCAAATTATGCACATTCGAGATTTCTTTATCCAAAATCAAACAATGGATTAGTAGACCGTGCTAAGAAGGAAAAAGCCCTTGAAGCACCCGTTCTTTTATCACCTACAAAATTTGGAAAAAGGCCTGATTTCTGGATGTAATTAAAAAAGGTAAAAAAACTCTTGGATATTTGTAGCACAAATTAAAGAACTACGTGCAAATAACACTGAAATAGGTAATATTATAATTAAAGGAAGTATGACTATAGACCTTCATGGTGATGGTGGATCCAAAAATTTATTTCAATTGTTCACCCTAATATGTTTCATTCTTCTTTCCTTTTGGTGTAGGAGCATCCATGTGTGAAACTGACTGATGTGTCAAAACTCGTATGTTAGTTGTCTAAATAGTTGAACCATATAGGTAGTTGAGAGGTAACTGTTTCACAACCTATAAATTACATTAAGTTCAAGAGACTAAAAGAGTATAGAAAAATAAAAGGGTATGAAAGAAGAGTAAAAGGAGAGAACATTGGAGAGAGAAAATGAGAGCTAATGTGAATGCTCTCCACCATAATTTATAACCACACTACCACATAGGCAAATTATTAATGAAAGATATATTTTTTATTGGTGTGTTAGAAACTCGTGTGATGTTTATATGAATGTCTAAATTTATATTTTGTCAGAAATATTGTGTTGCAATTTGGGATACACCAATTGATATAGTTAAGAATATTGATTTTTTTTTAAAGACAACCCCAAGAGATTGTGTTGGCAGTTTTGCCACACTGAATTTTGTTGTAAAAATTCTAAGTTTACAAATTAAACAACGCAATTTTTTTGGTCTGTGAAATCTTTTGTGTTGTTAGTTTGATATTTTTTAATTAATTAATTTTATTCTCATAAACAAGCAGATGCTTTCGTCCACTTTCCCAAGTGAAAATGGGTTATAGATAGTTTTGCCTAAGTTGGGGTGAAAACAAGGAAAAATACCTAATTGTAGCAGAGAAAAAATTTAATAAGTAAAGGAGAGAATGTTTTACCCAAAATCATGAATTCTAGATAGTCAAAGGGGATTTCACTCTTTTCGGGGTGAATTGCTATTTTCAGTTGATTTCAAGATGAAAATACTAAGTGAGCGCCATTCAAATGAAAGCATGCAAAAAACCGTCTCTTTTCTAACAAATTAAATGGTTTCACCCAAAATGGGGCAAAAACAAGAAAAAGCATCTCATCTGGAGTGAAAGTAACTAAGTGCATTTACTTCACGTAGTCAAAGTCAACTTTGCCTCAGGAAAGAGACGAAAATTCACCCTTCTTTTGGGTGAATTGTTGTTTTAAGATGAGTTCGAAGTGAAAATAATACAAAGGCTCTCAAATTGGGAGTAAAAATAATGTAAAAAGCATCTTGCTACATGGTCAAAGTCAATTTTACCCCTCCTTTGGACAATATGCTATTCTTAATCAATATCGAAGTAAAAGTAGTTGGCAGATGTCTCTCCAATTGAAAACATATTAAAAATTCAAAGCTCGTTTCACCCAGTGGTGAAAATAGGAGCAAACGAGTTGTCTTCTGCAAGTTTTTCTAGTGAAAGCCTCCGTTGAGGAGTTTTGCTCCTTTTTCAAATGAAAATCTACTTTCATCCCAGGTAAAGCGAAATTCATCATTTTTTCCCCTTTGGTAGTGGAATTTATTTTTACCCCATTTCTTGGCAAAATCCTCCCATGAGAAAGAGCAAGAGCAAGCAAGAACGTTTTCGAATGAAATTGAAAAAAATATTAATGAAAATTTGGACAAAGGCGCTTTCACTGTAGATCATTTTTAGGAAAGACTAAATGATTGATGAATTTAATTCTTGGGGCAATGAATTTAATATGTTGGGGACTATTGCAAAATATCTTCCAAGATTAAATGTTGCACTCCTGATTCTAGTATGACCTTGTTTGTTCTCAAGGCACCGTCCATTGATTTCACTCCTTTTCCAAATGAAGATTGATTTTCGTTGGGTCTTCCTAGAAAAAATAAAAATTTTAGGTGCAAGACGATGAAGTGGTAAACAAGGTTTAATGTTCGAGCTCTTGATTTTTGTGTGATATTGTTGTATTTCAATGGATCGACTCCTGAAAAAAATATTCACCTGTCCTATCTACTACAAGATATGAGGTAGATATTATTGCTTATTCAAATACAACCATACACTAAAATATTGGATTAATTATGAAGATAAGAGATGCATTGCCCTTTTCATCCAGAAATCATTCAATCTCAGGAAAGAACTACTTAGTAACATTTTGCATAAGATAACATGATCCTGACTTATCAATTCATTCTTCCAACCTCCAAAGGCCACGATCAGGAAGCGCCAGGGTGATCACAGAGATACAACAAGATCAACTCATCGTTGACTCCAACAAAGAACATCTACGATGACATCCAACTCTTACATCACTCACTTCTCTTCAGCCTTGAATGTTGGGAGTAATCTTTGATCCACATATCTTGTATATCATATGTCATCTTGTTTACTATTTTTCTTACTTTATTTTCTCTAGAGTTGCATTAGGCCCTCTCATTGCTTTGTATATGTTCTACTTTATAGTCCTATTGACCTCTTTTTATCAGCAATGGATATTTACAAATTCAAATTCATCATTCATCCTTGCTGATTTCCTAGGCACTCTCCACTAAAATGGGATCACTACTTCTTGAAGAAAGCATTAATTTGTGCATTGCTATTATCAAGGATAAAATTGCTAATGTATGATCTTTGACCAGTCGATATTTTGTTTTAATATGAATTTAATTATAGAGGTGCAACCCTCTATAAATACTAAGCATTTTGATGGAAAAGTGGAGGATAGACATTCTGCTAAAAAACACTTTGAGTTCTTTGCATCGATTGAAAAATATTTACTTTGGTTCATGGATTAGTGTTGTATAGAATCACTTTCTGCCTATCATTTTTTTAATGTTTGTTTCCATTATTAGATAAGTTTATATTCTGCATCTGAATTTAATTCCTAATATAGGGATGAATACTAAAATATTTATTGGAAGTTATCCTTATCAAGCTTTGAATGGTTCTTGTGTTATTTCTTTCTATTACATGCTAATCACAACTTGATTTGTATTTTAGCTGCTAGTTTATCCCCACCTTGCGTATCTAGCTCATAGCCATATTTCTCATTCCTTTCTATAATTTTCCATCTCTTTCTATTACCCTAAGCTTATACCAATTGTTATATTAGTACGGTAACAAAACCTCTCTAGAGATTAGCCCAGAGGACATCTCTTTCCTTCAAAATTTTAATGTTGGTCGGGTCTAGGGCACACATATATCATGTACTTAAGAAGATTCATGACCAATAATTTTTGGCACGTCTGATGGAACATTAAAAATTTTCACTATGAGTAGTAAGAAGTTTTTATGTTCATCTTTTACTATTTGAATAAAACATCTAGCAACTCAGTTTTACCCATAAGCTTTCAAACATGAATTTGGTGAAAGCTTTACTTCATGATCACAATATTGAAAGATAAAAAATTTGAAAACCTTGTTGAGTTCTTTGAGCTTGAAACCCAAATTTTAGGAGAACATCCTAGCTTGGTCAGCCTAATTATCCCATCCATTACAACTTCTTCACAGGTAGCTGGTGTGTTTTATGTTCCTTCAAGTCTCGCTAGCACAACCACCAGCATTCCTCCCTAAGAAAATACTCCAGTCAAAATGGCTCAAAATCTGCCACCACCACCAAGAAAGTTTTTGACTTGGAACTACTCTGGAGATTTGAATCTACAAACTCATAACTCAATTTTGCAAGCAATGTTGAAGGCTTTGCCTAATTACGATGGTATGGGCAAGAAATATTACGAGCATGTTCAAGATGTGTATTCTATGGAAACCATTCATAACATTATAGACAAAGATGTCATGGTAAGATTGTTCATGCTTTTCTCTTAGAGGGAAGTTGTTGTACTGGTATCGATCTTTATAGCTTGCCACTATTACTACCTAGGACCAATTGTCTAAATTATTGATAAAATATTTCAACGAACAAGCGGATCCTTTCTCTCTATTGCATCACCATTCAAAGGCATTCGTAGGAGAAAATTGTTGACTTCAATTTCAAGTGCACCCAAAATTTGTAGAGAGTCCCTGATGGTCTCCAATCAACACTCGAATAAGTCGTATTAGATTACCTCTGAGCCTTCAATTTTGACATTAGCATGGCCCTCTATCAGTCCAACATCGACATATTTTTCACCTTTTACTCTACTACGTAAAAGGATGAGGTTGATATGATTGTTATTGGTAAGCTTCCACTGAATATGACGATACTTATTTTTCCTAATATTCTATAGTATTTGTATTCCAATGCATCTTATCAGTCCTTTCCAATGTCCTCCATGTATTTGATCCCTTTATGGAATCCAAATTCATCTCAGAATATGATGATAGTTTATGTCCTGCAACTGCCTACTCCATTCATTCCATAGTTACCCACTCTAGTTCCATTCTCAACATTGGCATCTCTTCCTATACCACTTCCATTACTAGCTCCTCTAGCACCCTCAAATCCTGAGCACAAAAGAAGTTGTTGAAAAATATGAAGTCAATGAATTCAACCATAAAATTGATGGGCAATGAGATCACAGTGATTAAGAAGAAGTAGGCTGAAATATATTTATAGCCTAGGATATTTCAACCTTCGTCGATCACCAAGGAGAAAACAACTTCAACCATCAAGATGCTTGAGATAAATTCGATCGTATTGAAAAATGAAGAAGTTGGCCCATCAAAATAATTGTACTAGTGCTCTACCTGCAATGATCCGCATAGCAAAGAAACTTTGCATGGTTCACCTGAACTATGTGTAGACATTGAAGAATAGTTATTCCGATGATCAAATCAAAATTATTACTGAAGTTGATCATAATTTCATGGTCCCTTATGAAGAACAATTTTTAGTTCTCACGAGAACTAAAAGAAAACCCATCATAGTAGATCCAACTAAAATGGAGCTATTGAAGGTACTTGCTAACTTGAAGGTGCAAAATGAGAAAAAAAATGCAATAAAAAGTGTCTATTCCATTACCCAAAAGCATAGATTCCAACGCCCATGTCATATGTGCCTATATTGTTAAAAGATATTTTACCTTTGTGAGCGAAAGAAAGATTACAATAAAAGGCTTCATCTTTGCAAACCAAGGCTGAAACAGAGGAATAGGCTAGAGAAAAACTCAAATACCCATCCTTGACCAAGCGTCATAGGGTAGAGGCTACACAACAGTATTAGAGCAAGTATGAGGCTGCCATTGAAGGAAAGGAGTGTAGTGCTTCTATGTACAACATTATTGAAAAGCTAAAGAGAATTCTAACCAAGGTTAGTCTCTATGATGCATTGCAGTTGTCTGGACAAGTCGATTTGTTGCAAGAATCATTGAATTTTATGAAATATAAGGGGAAGAATCCTACTCAGACAATTTTTCTCAAACATTGACTATTTCAACTACTACAAATAATAGGTCAATCCCTTTCTACTTGTCTCCCAGGATGGAGGGTTGGATTGCGCACAATTGCATGATCGATTTTGGTGTTGCGATAACCATCATACGAAAGGTATTTTGTGATATTATGCATATAGAATATACCAAAAGTAGCCTTGGCATATTAAAATTAGATGGAACCCCTTTGAGGATGGTAGAGGTCATCAAAGACATCCCCATTGTGTTGCATAAAATACCTCAGATCACTATGATCCAAGAGGTGGTTGTTGTTGATTTAGAGCCATATTTTACCATGTGCCTCTCAAGGGAGTTCACTACCAAGTTTGGAGGCTATCTGTCCTTGGACTATTCCCATATGGAGATTCATGTTAAAGGGAAGAGAATATGAATCTATAATTAGGAACCTTTTACTTTTCATATAGAGAATATTGAAGAAGAAGAAAAATCCATAATTTCTATCAAAGTGATGACTAAAGAATTTGAATAATTAGATTTGATGGAAGAAGTTCTAGATGAGCTTCGAACATAAGGCAAGTTTTCAATGCTCAATTTTAATGCCATTATGGAGACTAAAATTGGTTGTTAAACCATTACTAATTATAAAATTTGAAGTGAAGGTGTCTGATGATCAAGATCCTATTCTAGATCAATTATGGAAGTTGTACTTCAATGGTGCGAGATGCAAGAACAATGCAGGAGCAGGGATAATTCTCATTTCTCCTTTTAGCATATGAAAAACTTATTCATATCAACTGACTTGAAGTTGTACCAACAATGCTATTGAGTATGAAGCATTGTGCCTAGGATTGAAGAAAGCAAAGAAGCTTAGGATTAAAGAACTATAGATTTTTGAAGATTTTGAACTGATTGTACACCAAGTAATGAACAAATGTGTATCTAAGAAACATTACCTAAATGCATACCACAATAAAGTCTAGAATCTATTTGAGGCTTACACAAAATTGAATATCCAAGTGATCTCACGAGAGCAGAACAAGCATGTGGATATTCTAGCATCCCTTGGTGCTAACTTTTATCCAATTGAGCATGTGGTGAGAAAACCCAATACTGTGAGGTTAGTTTAAATATATTCAGTTCTTAACAAGAATGTCTACTAGAAAGTGTTTGACAATGATGAAAAAATTGTAAATTTCTTGATAAGGAAGGATAGTACTATGGAAGGAAGAACACCTGATGAAGAGGAAGCTGAGGGATTAATCTAGTTGAGGAATAATCATATCCTAAAAGGATCGATTACACTCAAGCTCCTCTTTGATAAAAATGATAGAGCATAAAATCATAAGATCAAAGTGGATGCAAAGTACATTGAGCTACAGTTCGAACCTAAGAAGTCAATCAAAGTTGGTACCAATTTCACTCTAAAAGAGTTGGAGCATATCAAGGAGCTATGCCATCGCTTGGAGATACCAAATTTGAAATGCCACAACAAGGACATGATCCAACATACCATTGAGTTACAGGAAGTAGTGAAATACTTTAGGTAGAAGCAGAGGCTAGTCAATGCCAATATTGAAACCTTGATGAAAGTTAAACTGCTGAAGATGTTGAAAGCCAAAATATTTTACTCGATTAAGAATTCTACATGGGTATCAAATCTAGTCTCTATGAGGAATAAGAATGGAGATATTCATCTGTGTGTTGAATTCTAGAATTTGGATTAGTCATCCCTGAAGGATCATTATCCTTTACCTCAAATTGATCATATTCTTCACGTAGTTGTAGGAGCTCAAATATTTTCATTTTTGGATGGATTCTCTAGCTATAATCAAATTTGGGTCAAGGATGAAGACCAATATAAAATGACAATCACCAAAAAATGGGAAATGTTTTCTTATCAACGAATGTCGTTTGGTCTCTTGAATTTTGGAGCAAATTTTCAAAGAGCAATGGATGTAGCTTTTGGTGAGTTGTTAAATTATGTCATTGTAATTTATCTGGATGACATGACTGCCTTCTCTCACAACAAGGAGGAGCATAGTCTACATTTATGACAAGTGTTCAAGAAATATCTAGAGTTCAGAATATCCATCAATCCGAAGAACTCTATCTTTGTTGTAAGGAAGGAAAGCTCTAGGCCAAACCATTTTAGAGAAAGGTTTAGCTATTGATCAAACTAGAGCTGAGGCTCTTATGAAGCTTCCATTTTCAACCCATAAGAAGGATTTGTAGTCATTATTTGGGTAGATAAACTTTGTCCAAAAGTTTATTGTAGATTTTTCCCAAGTGGTAAAACTAATGACTAAGATTTTAAAGAAAAATTTTGAGTTCATATGGACTGAGCAAAGGAAGTGAGCATTCAAAGAAATTAAAGAAATAATTGCTCAAGCCTCAGTTCTAGTAAACCTTGATTATTTAAAATATTTAATCCTATATGCCATTTATGAACAAGAGAGTTATGCAGCAGTGCTCACGCAGAAAGGAGATGATGGAGATGAGCACCCAATCACTTTATTAAGTCAAGTCACCCAACCGTACGAAGATAAATACAATTTCATTGAGAAGCAAGTATATGTGGTAATGAAGTCCTTGAAGAAGTTCTAGCATTTTATTTCCTAGAGCAAAACAATAGTTTATGTTGTTCATCCATATATCCAAAGTTTCATCATTTAAGAAGATATTGGAGACAAGAGAGCCAGTTGGGTTTCCAAAATATAGGAATATGATGCTGAAATCAGACCAACCAAATTAGTTCAAGGTTGAGCACTAGGGTTATGCATAAGGGGTTGGACTAAAAATGTACTTGTAAAAAAATGGTGAATCCTAAGAAAATAAAATCAATCATATTCACACCAAAATTTGGGGCATTTGAAGCCCTAAAAAGTAAGGTCATATTTGGGATAAATTTTTACCTATTAAATCACCATATAACTTCATAAAAATACCACCATTATATCAGGATCGAAAAGATATTTTCAACAAGTACAAATATACCTATGTTTGCACATATATTGTGGTGAATTGAATCTAAGAAAAAATTGATCCTAAAAATTTTAGGTGAATGGGCTAGCATCGAGGGTCCTCATATTCACCAAAATTCAATTTTAGAAATCCTAATATTCACCCAATTTGAAAATATTTACCACTATGCATAACCCTACCGAGCACTATGTTAGGAGCTTGCAAGAAGTGTTGATTTTGAATCCATGGTTTATCAACTTGAAGATGTAGTAAGTGAAAGTAATTTCACTAATCACTCTATAGTTGATTGTGTTTGGACAAAGGACCTTATCGAATATTTCAATTCGAGAAGATATCCTTCGTATCTTAATGCTTCATAGAGAAGGAGATTCAGAGTATAGACTCTGAGGTATGTGATGTTACCAAATGGACTATTCCATAGAAATATTGATGGAGTACTTCTCAAGTGCATCAAAGAATCAGAGAAGTAGACAATCCTAGAAGAATTCCATTTTAGATTTTAGGAGGCCATTATGCAGGGAGACCCATGATGTTGAAGATCATCAAATCAAGTTATTTCTGGCCCACTCTCTTTGCAGATGCTTTCAAATTTAGTCATAGTTACGAAAAATGCTAGATATATATCGATATAAGTAGGAATGCATCATTGTCCCTTCATCTGATCCAAGTAGAAGTACCATTTCAGCAATGGGGCTTAGATTTCATTAGGGTCATTGATCTTAATTCATCCACTAGGTATAAGTATATTTTAATTGCAACTAACTATTTCAATCGATAGGCCAAAGCAATCCCAACCAAGAAATCCAACCAGTAGGTGGTCATCTCGTTCCTTGAAAGGATTGATCACTCATTTTGGCATCCTAGATGCAATTATAATAATAATAGAACCCCATTCATCGATGCTAAAATTAGTGAGTTTGTTGGTGATTACAATTTTTATTTGAAAATCTCATCAAAATACTATCTACAAGGAAATGACCTGACCAATGTTAGAGTTACTATGCTATAGTAACTATAAATTATTACCTCATTTGGTAAATTGTAATATTCACCTAAGTAGATTTTATTTACCTCATGGTAAAAAGTAGTTTGTTACTTTTTACTATTACTATTACTATTTACTTTTAACGTGGATATTTATTTTGGTTAGTAGGTTAGTTGTTAGCTACCTTTAGCTATCTTTATGGGGTATTTTCATAAGGCTATTTATATCCGATGTTTGTCCTATTTAAACCTACAAACTATAAATAATATTTTGAATGCTTATGGTTTACATCTAATTATTTCATATTGGTATTTTCCAACATTGGCATTAGAGCTACAGAGGAGGGAAGCAAGGAGGCAAGACACACTGGGAAATGTGGGAGGAAGTCTCATTCCAAATTGGGCAAGGCGAGATGAAGTCTCTTGTTCCATGTGTTTCAAGGCAACCAAGGTGTTTGTTAGTTATTTGCTTAATTCATTTGTTTTTCTAATGTTTTTAAGACCAGAGGATCATAGTATATTCATCCACATGAGCAGGAGGTCCACATGGACCAACCGACCTGTAGTCCATCAACCATAGGCATGACATCTGATCGATGATCAGAGAGGAGCCTTCGATGACCGATTTGAGGTGGCTAATCTTGACCAAAGGGTAGGAGCACCCTCTGATCTAAGAGGTAACAGGTGATATACCTTACCTAATCCTCTCGATAGGATAGATAGGCAAATGATAAATCTGCAATTGAGATAGATCTTGGACTCAAGACGCGATAGGTGATTCACTTAAGCCTGTAGATGTGATGACCAGATAAACCCTAGATGTGACCACCAAGGAGAACTAGACCAATCAAATCTGACCAGACAATGACCTAGATGGAACTACTGACTACACTGAATCGATGCAATAGATACTAACCTGATAACTTGACCACTCAACTCTGATCAAACTAGACCTCAAGACAGACATTGGATAGGATAATACCTTAGACTAATGCGACCACAAGACTCACAACACCTTGATCGACGTGACCACAAGATTGATAACACCCTCACCCGATGTGACCACAGGATAGAAATTAGATCTAGACCGACCCCTAGACCAACAAGACCATGAAATATTCTACCTCGGTACATGATCCATGTGACACAATCTTTGACAGATACATGGTGATCAACTAACTGAACCAACGTGACCTCCAAGTTTGACATCGTAGACAACTCAGTAGCTAATGTCAACCAGGCATAGATCCTGAGGTGCTGATATAGTGGTACATAGATCAAAGCAAGTAGATACATAACAGTCATATGAGTACTGATATGGTAGATAATTGGTAAGGTTGAGCTGCTTGTGCGACTGTCATGACATGATCTAACTAGCTGATGATGTGGTGAGTGTGAGCAAGCCCCATCGATGGATATGTGATACAAGTTATATGTCCCGATTTCCCAAAGGCAATCGATAAGGTATGTGTTTTTTGGTTTTTATTTCTCAAAAATGCACCCATAGGGTGCATGTGGGACTAAATACAAGTCCCACTGTAGCTTTAAATTTTTAGTTTGTCCTTGCTACTCGACGGGACAAGAATGAAAAGAGACATGTTTTCCCTTAGTTTTCGTCTGACAGCCTAGTTGGGTCGGTCAAACGACAGCCACTAAGGCACTCAAGCACTCTAGACGGGGGATTGAATCCTTCCCGTCACATAAAACCAACAATTTTTTAATAAAAAATTTCAAAATAAGGTATTTGTTTTATTTTTTAGTATTTTTTAAAATAATTTAATGTTATTTTCTATAAAATCATTTTTATTTTAATAATAAAGTGATTTTTAATAAAATAATTTTTATTACTAATGAAATTATACTTAAATTAATTGGACAAAAATAAATTGAAAATTAAAAGACTTATTATTTTGCAATATCTAACAAAATAATGCTTTTGTTTTCTCCAAGTGGAGATATAAAACAAAGGACACTATTTTTCTTGCAAATTAGAGAACCTAAAAATCTTCTTCAAACCTTGTTAATTTTACAAACAATAAAGGATCAAAATTGAATTCTTTTTTGCCAAATTATAACACAAGGAGACACAAAATTTTGTAAAATTCAAAGGCAAAGTGTGCATTTGTTTTCTCCAAGGGGGGATATAATACATGAAATTGCACATTATATTTTTTTACAAAATTGAGAAGAAATTGAAGACCTTGGGTCCATAAAAACCAAGTTGTGTGTCGACTAGTTCTAGAAGCTCGTGGGTCATGTGTCGACTTAACTTGAAAGGAGTGCTACTTTGTTAATTTTGTAAAACAAAGAGGGGAAGACAAGAAATTGTATTTCTTTGAAAAATTGTAACACAAAGTGAGGAGCACTTAAAAATCAAAACTTGTTAATTTTGCATCACAAAAAAAGAAAGGTAATTGTTTTATGCCACGTTCTTTGCAAAATTGAAAAACAAGAGGAGACAATTGAATATCAAATTTTTGCACAATACAAATACAAAATTTGTTGCAAAAATTAGTAATAAGGTGTATTTCTGATATTACTCAACACCTTTTTTACAAATTGGTAAATTAGGTGCATTTTCAGTTGCATCCAACACATAAGTGATAATAATTTGTGGGCACTCTTTGATTGATTATTGCATTTAATTTCTTGTTTTATGCAATTATAAGTCACAAAATCAAGAGCACTCAAAAACCCCAAATTTCACACTCACTTGTGTAATTCATTGCATAGGTATAAAGCCAATTTTTCTTGATATTCTCTCCTAAATCAAAATCCCTAATTCACTCTTATTTGTTTGGCTCAATTTCCTCAAACTGATTATCCTTCTTCAGGAGGATTTTCAGGCAGGTGCCATTAAATATCTTTTTGAGTGAATTATATTTTGGTACTCTTTTAGGGTATATCAAAAGAAAGAGCAAGATTTTGTAAAATAAGGAACCTTGAAGGTAGCAATATTTTGCACTAAGGGAGGATAATTATTTTCTTCCTTTAAACACATATTTTGACAAGAGGGAGATAAAACTTGTAAAGGCAATCAGAAAAGTAGAAGTCATCAAAATTATATCTTTTCTTTTAGGCTTCATAATAGCAACCATGCTTGAAGTACTTGCAATAAGGAAGGATTATTTGGTGAACTTTTTTGATAAAATTGCCTAGGAGGCAAAGTTTTGCACAAATTGTAAAAAGGACAACCATGACACCAATCGGTGTTGGTTTCAAAATAAGAAAAAATAAAATGGCAAAGGCACATCATAGAGGCCATGTTGCTAGTGAAGTTTCTGATTCCGATTCTGATTATGGTTTAGAAAGAGCACACAAAGTGCTCATGGCTAAGACAATATTGTAAAGGGAAACAAATTTGTCACCTTAGGCAAGCACCATTTACACTCTCTTTTTAGGCTTCATAAATAGAATAAGTTTTTATTTGAAGTACTTGCAATAAAGAGGTGATTATACCTCTTTTAGGATTTATAAATAGCAAACTCTCATTGTTTGAAGTAATTGTAATAAAAGGGGGAGATTTTATGGTGTAAAATTTGCCTAGGAGGCAATCTTTGTAAAAACCTTAACAAAGTTTCATGAGTTGCATATATTTTGTAATTAATGGGGGATAAACATTAATTTCCTAATTCACACAAAATTTTGTAAAATGAAGACTTATAAGGGTGAATTTTTGGTAGCAACAAACACCTTAGTCACACTTCTTTCAAAAATTTCATTACAAACATGTTTTGCAACAAGGGGGAAACTTATAAGGGTGCATTTTCGATAGCGACTGAAACATTAGCTACCTTATCAAAACTTTTGCAAAATCATATTGTAACCAAATGAACCTTGTATATAGTGATCTACTCTAGTACACCTAGCGGTTGCAGTGGCTGGTTACCCATGCAATCCAGTTGGATGATAAGATTACAATAAGGACATTCGTTGATGTGAAGACAAAGTGAGGAATGACCCAATTTTTTCTTAGAGCAACCAGAGCACTATGATAGAGCAAGAGCCAACAAATCAACATATTTTTACTATATTGGGACAATTATATACATTACCCAAATAATGTAATAAGGGGGATGTTAGAGTTACTATTCTATAGTAACTATAAATTATTACCTCACTTGGTAATTTGTAATATTCACCTAGGTAGATTTTATTTACCTCATGGTAAAAAGTAGTTTGTTACTTTTTAATATTACTATTACTATTTAATTTTAACCTGGATATTTATCTTGGTTAGTAGGTTAGTTTTTAACTACCTTTATGGTGGGGTAACCTATAACGTGTTAGTTAACTATCTTTACAGGGCATTTTCCTAAGGCTATTTCTAGCCTATGTTTGTCCTATTTAAACCTACAAACTATCAATATTATTTTGAATGCTTATGGTTTATGCCTAATTTTTTCATATTGACATTTGCCAACAATCGAATCCATGAATAAGAATCTGCTCAGGATTCTAAAAAGGACTCTGGGAGATAACAAGCGAAGTTGGCACATGCTCTTTAACCAAGCATTATGGGTGGATCAGATATCAATTAAAAATTCTATAAAGGCATATCCTTATAATCTGGGGTATGGTAAGAAAGTAGTCTTACCTATTCACATTGAATTTCCTATCCTTCAATATTTATAAATGCTTGAGGATGAAGGTGACTAATTTGATCCCATGAGCGTGAGGTTGGCTCAGGTTTTACTATTGGAAGAGGAAAGAGAAAAAACATATAAATCTTTCATGGAGCATGCCCAAATGACATAAAAATGATTCGGCAAGAAGACTTCTAAGAAGGCATTCCAGATTGGTGATCTTGTGCTTAAGTGGAATGAGAACAAGGCAAAGCCAATAAAACATCATAAGTTCAAATCGATGTGGGAGGGCTAATTCTAAATTTTGGGTGTAAATCAAGTCAATTCATATTACTTGTAGGACATGAACGACCGTGTGTTGCCAATTCCAGTAAATGGTCTTCATTTGAAGGCCTATCATTAGTGAAAATTTTTAGACCAAGTATGTAAATATGTGTATAGTTTTCTTTAGTGTCATTTTATTTTTAATGACAAAGTAGCTTTGCTGGGAGGATTTAACTTCACCCCAGGAGACTATTTTTGCTTCTAAATCACTTCTTCACTAGCGAAAACATTAAAATAAAATAGGTAATTTCATCGACAATATTCTTAAAGGTTTTTTTATAGCACATGTTTCAGAGCACTGAAACATACCCCCATTATTATTTTTTGAGAAGATAAGATAAAAAAATAAATAAATAAAAGATATTTTTTCTGCCTGGAAAAGTCAATTTCACCTCACATACTTTATTTTCGGAGCAAAATCCCTTTGCGCTCCAACAAATAATTTCAAGGTGAAAACTCAAGATGAGAAAA
The DNA here is from genome assembly GCA_028583015.1 of Wollemia nobilis. NCBI lineage: Eukaryota > Viridiplantae > Streptophyta > Pinopsida > Araucariales > Araucariaceae > Wollemia > Wollemia nobilis. The sequence goes on along the minus strand of JAQPPZ010016677.1, from coordinate 11,064,739 downwards.
TAAAATCTTACATGCTTTTTTGGGACTCCAGTTGGCAAAATTATTTTGGCATGGAAGGGGTGAAGTTAATTTTTGCCTTGCCTTTTTGGCAAAGATGCCTAGTTGCATTAAAAGCTTGCTTTTTCCAAATAAAGCTTATTTTTTTGGGCAAATAAAGAAGATGAATTATTTTAAATATTACCAAGCATGTAATTTTGCCAAGCAAAGCAAGGAAGAATATTTTTGCAGTGCTATTTGAATGAAATTATCAGTTGCATGATTACTTTCACCCTAGTTGATATTTCTAGAAAAAAAGTGCACCCAAAATAACATTTCACGCTGGCATGAGCTAAATTCGAAGTGAACTTTAGTTAAATATATGATATCGAGTTAATTTCATTGATGAAACTTAGAGAGGATGTTTTCAATATTTTTTTTTTTTTTTGTATTTACATGGTGGAATCCGTAGTCGCCACGAATCTGGGTAGGTTTTCCAGCTTTTATGGCCGCCACAGTATTCTGTGTTGTCTACCTCAAAATATGCCACATAGATCTTTGTGTATTTTGACCCTATAACCACCATGCCATAATAATTTTAAACCTTTTACGCCACTGAAAGCACTAAGAAAGGGACAAGAGTTCAGTCCGGTAAATGTTTTCAATATCTTAATAAAGCAATTTTACTAATTTTTACCCAAAGAGCGCTCCCATCACATTCATCATTCTTGAAGTCAACAATTAATAACCAGATTGTACCCCTCAAGATTTAAAAGTAGTTGGGCATGACCTTTGAAGAAGATTTGTAGTGCAAGGATGTTATTAGTAGTTTATTAGCAGTTAAGAAATCATAAAAAAAATCATAATGGGTGAGAGAATCGAGGAACACATTTGCTCGAATTTCTCAAGGTGTGCCACATGCATTAAATTGGGTAGTTGGGGGTAAAAAATATAAATAAGGTGAACCAAAAGCTTGCAGATGAAGAAATATTAAGAGTATTTTTCTAGAGTATTGCAGTATCGCCATTCAACTTTGTCAAACTATCATTTCTTTATAGAACTATCAGAGTGCTGAAGTGAAACTATTGAAGGATGAATATGGGGAAGAAATCTATTGAGACAAATAAAATGTAAAAAAAAAATAGGAGGCAAGAAAGCTAAAAAATCTAGGTGAAATGAAGATATAGAGCTTCATTTGTATTATGATGCATTGTCTCAGATCGGTGGTTGCATCATTTTGAACAAGGGCATGGAAAAATTGCACCAGGATGTAGAAGTTATTGTCAGACAAGGCTTGACACTAGAAAGCTCATTGACTATTACGTACCATACATAGTTTTTTTGGTACCTATGTACACCTGTAAAAACTTACCCAGAGATAGTATTAATGATTTCAAAATAACCCCACCACAAGAGTTTTTCATAATGCAAAGGGAGATAGATTGTTCACCATTTTAACTAACACAGTCAAATAAGAATTTGCTTGCAGGGTGAGACCCCCTTCGAACGTTATGTTCAAAAATTTAAATCTCAAGAAGCAAGATGAAAGGTACCAGTTGACTGTGATATTGCACCAGTTCATGGAAAAATAGTTGATAAAGATGCCCCAATTTAGATATTTGCCAACTTTTCTAAAACTCTTGATAGATTTCAAGAGTCTAGACATGTTTTCTATGATGTCTTGGGTGATTGGTCTTCCTAACGATTCTACCATACATAAATGGCAAGTGACACTTGTACAATGCATTTTGTAGGTAGAATTTTATGCTTCAATAACAATGAAGACGAGCATGAACCCGATTTTATTTGATTGAGTAGATTACTTGACTTGAAGGATGCATACCCAATTGGAGAGAGTATAGAGTGGAGAAGAGGTAGTATTCAAAAATTCTTCATTTTTATCCTGGTATTTCTTTTTCCACATGCACCAATACTTTTCATTTATAGTTGTCAAGCAAACTGATGTGGTAGATAGGAGGTTGCCATTTTATTTATGGACTCTGAGTTTATCCAAGAAGGAGTCATATTATAATTTCAATTGAATGTTCTTGGGATCCACCCTCGAGCTTATTTTTTGCACATGTGAGAGAGTGTTGTTAGAATAAATAATTATTCTCTTAAGTTATATTAGGATAGATTTACTTGAGTTACCACTCTTCCATGAGTCAGGTGAACTCTCGGTTTAGACTAGTTCAAATTTGATGAGTTGTTGTAATGCAACATATCTCAATGATCAACTTTACTATTTATACAAAGTTGATCCATGGAATAAATCAATTAGTTCTACTCTTCTCTTCATAGTTTTTTTAATGCCTTGCATGTCTATTTTTGAGAAATTCTAACATGGTACCAGAGCAGGATAGATTTTTCTAGAATTCTCTCTTGAAGTTTTTAGGAGTTGGTTCTTTGTATCTATTGTAGACTAATCACTGCTTTGTTCAAGTCTATAAATTTTTTTATATATAGTTCTTTCTAACTATATTTTGTTTTGAGATATATGTAAAATGATTCTTTTGAATGATATTGTCTTTTTCAAAGATCTGTAGAAAATTCACTACTGTTTTAGTGTAATCAGAATTTTTTTAGGCCAAAAATTGCTATCGCAATCTTGGCTTCAATTTTTTTTTACCTTTTTATATATCTACAAATTTTTAAAAATCCCAAGCCAATTTTTAAAAGCCTTGATGCCCACCACCATCTTACTCTCCTTTCCAGAGAGACTACAACAACCTTCGTTCAAACACTTCAAGCAAGCGAAAGAGAAGATGCCATCATTAGCATGAAGAAGGTACCATAATTATCGTAGTAGTGACATTCACAAAGCTTTTTTAAGTCTCATTTGTTGAGACTACCAAGGGTACCAACGTCCAAAAATTCATACACGTTGGCCAAAGCCAATGTGTCCACTTTGGCTTAAACATTGCGTACATGTTCACTTTGGAAGTTCTGATCCTTGGTGTCCTCTTACTCTTGAATGTTGTAACACATTTATTTAATGGTAATCTTGTTCCCTTCTTGGGATATCAATCGATTCTCTTTGAAGATACAATAGTGTTCACTACACTTCGGTTGGTGTTTTTTTTCCTTCGTGAAGATCTATTGCACTCCAATATATTAAAGTCTTCAATATTTTGTAAAATTTTATAATGTCTAAATTTTTTCTTATAATATAGCCTTATTTTCTTTCTTACTCATTTGAAAGCTCAAAAGTTGTCTACTAAAAAACTTAAAAAGTGTAGAGAGAAGCACATTCCTTTATTTGGTGTTCAGAGATGAGAGTAACTACGTTGAGGGATTGCAAGCTGATGCACCACTGTGTTGAGGAACGACTACACCACTACGTTTGTGGCTACGCTGAAGGACAATACCACTATGTTCATGGCTATGTTAAAAGTATGCACCACTGAGTATGTGGACTTCGTTCAAAAGTACCACTACATTGAGGAGGGACTGCACACTATATTCGAGGTACACGTTGATGGACTGCTCCACTACATTGATAAGGGACTGCAACACTGCGTTTGTGGACTACGTTAAGGTACTGCAACACTACTATAAGGAGGGACAACACCACTACATTCAAGATTGTGTTAAGGACTACATTAAGTACAATGTCAACACCTGAATGCACTTGAATGGTTTCTAAACCATTCAACTGTGCAGATCAATGGGCACCATATCAAAGAGTCCATTATTGCATGGCTTTGGTATATCTTCAAAAGTTATTGTATTAAATTTTTAATTTATTTTTTCAAAATATTTGTAAAATCATACATCATTTAAAACCCCTATCATTTTTTCTCTCCCTAATATACAAAGGCAAGAGAGTGATGGGTCCCCATGTACAATCTAAATAAAATATCTTTTCAGGGGGTTTTTTTTAAGGTGCTACTTCTTGTACATATTCTCAATACTTCAGGGGGGTTGTTAATGCTAGTCCTTGCATCATTTATGTTGGTCCTTGGATTTGTTCTCACATTCCTTTATATTGTTGCATTTATTTAAGTAATATAGGAGGAAATTTTGGTAGTGGAGACTAAAAGTGTGGTATTTTTTTTGGCCACTTGAAATTTTTGCTTACATATCATTTCAGCATCTTCAAAAAGTTCATCCTACATATATGTTTTTAAAAAACACATGAAAATTTGCAAGAAAAATATTTGCAAAGAGCACTAAAATTTTTTAAATCACCTATGTTCCATGTATTGGTCTTCTCATTTACTTATAGTTTCCCTCACGTAAGGGTGGGTAATTGAAAAGATTCAGTATAGAGGTCTAGTTGATTTTTTCTTGATTCATAAGCCTATGTTCCACATATTAATTATCCTTAACTACTTATAGTTTCCCTCACGTAAGGGCGGGTATTTGAGAAGATAAGGTATAAAGGTATGGTTTAAAATTCTTGCTTCATTAAACTAAGTTCCATGTATCATTCCTCCTCATTTACATATAGTTTTCCTCACATAAAGGTGGGTAATTTGAGGATATTGGTATAAAGTTTGGGTTTCTGATGCATCCTTAAAATAGGTGGTTCTACTACAACATCTTATATTCTATAAAGAATTTGTTGAAGTTAAAGGAGGGGATTATTGGTTAACTTCAATTTTATCTGGAAAAATGAATACAATTGATCCACTCACTCCTCATAACTATCATACATGGAAGCCCAAAATATCAAATCTCATTTCTCAAAAAGGGATCACACACTTGCTAGAAGATAAGCAACCTGAATTTGAAAAAGAATATGAAAAATTTGTTCATAAGAGAAAGATGTATGAAATAATTGGTATTATAAGAACAAATGTAAATGAAATATTATGGTTTCACATTTTAGAATGTAAAACCCCTTTTGAAAGTTGGGAAAAGCTAAAGAACTTGTTTGGTAAAGTGGATAAAATAAGGTCAATGTAGCTAGAGTCAGAGTTAACAACATTTTGTAAATAAAGGGGTAAAAATTTATTGATAAAAAGTCTAGATTACAAAGTACAGCTGAGCCCCCACCCAGGACTCAAATAAGCAACAAGATAGGCTAAATCACCAGACAAGGTCAACTCCCAAAGAAAACCAAAAAAAACAAACCACATTAAGTCTGAACATCCTTATGGATCAACTCCCGTAGGTGTTGAGAATCCCCAAACAGGAGACTCTCCTAGTTATCAATACTCTGAGTATCCAATAGCTCAGAAGCCCTTTTGGCTAGGTAATTAGCAACCCCATTCCATTCCCTTGGAATGTGCACAAAGGATATAAATTCAAACTCTTCACTCATTCTGAGAATCTGAATGGTCACAGAGGCCAACTGCCAATTAACATCCTCCACTCTTTTGTTGTTTAAAATATTAACCAAAATTTGAGAGTCAGACTCGCAAAGAATCCTGTGCCAGCCAAGAGAAAACCCCCTTTGCAAGGCCTCAAGTATCACTAGAGCTTCTATAATTTTGTTGGAGTGAACACCTTTATAAATGGAAAAGAAAAAACTGACCACGCCAGTAGAATCTCTCCCAACACCACCAATTCCAGCATGTCCAGGATTGCCCCTAGACAACCCATTAGTATTAATTTTTAAAACTCCTCTAGGGGGCAGTCTCCATCTACCCTCTCTCCTAACCTTCTTGCTAAGCTAAGGAATCCTACTAGGGCTAGAAGAATTCACACCAACCCCAAACAAACCAAGGGCCTGTCGTACCTTCTCCTCCCTAGAGTCCAAATGGGGGTCCACATCACATTTACTATGGATAGTTTCTTGAACCATACATAGGATCCTTTGCCAGATCTGTTGAACAGCCAAATGACTTCCCTAAAAAATGTGACGGTTTCGTTCAAGCCAAATCTGCCAGATGATGCAATAAGGGTCCAAATTCCAAGCCACTTGGAGGAAGGGGGCCTTGGTCGGAGGTCTGCCTAGACTACTCCAAAACTCCACCAGGGAGAGCACATGAAAACAAGGATGGTTCCAGGCACTCCACCAATAGTTCCAAATGTCTCTGGCAAGGGAGCATTGGAAAAATAAATGAGAAGAGTCATCCTCATTCCTACCACAAAGGACACATAAAGATGGACCCTGAAATCCCCTCTTCCTCAAGTTATCCCAAGTGATGCATTTATTACGAGCTACCAGCCAGAGAAAAAAGTTACATTTCGGCCAAGTAAATCTATTCCACACCTTTTTCTACCATGTGATAGGGAGACTCCCAAACTTTTGCTTATCAAGAACTTGATAACCATAGGCTACAGAGTAGGTTCCCTTGGGATTAGGGTTCCAAGTGTTGTAATCACAATGACACTGAGAAGGGGGGGTGAATCAGTGTGTTCTTTAAAAATTTCTAAAACATATGATTTAAAATCATCAGCAGTTTAAAATAGATAAAAGAAGTATTAAAAGCATCACACATAACACGGCATTTTAACGAGGTTCACCGATGTGGCTACTCAAAATGATTTCTTGGACTACCATCAAATCCAGTCAAATGCAAAGCTACAACTATACATAATCATTCACCAGCACCAACTGGTAGGAGCACCAACCCCTTAGCTTTATCTGCTTCAACAGAATGGAGCACCAACTCCAATTTTTCCAGCACCAACTGGAAAGAGGCACCAACCCCTTTTTCAAGCTACAACTTGGAGATAATAATAAAAATTATAGAATGTAAACTTTCACCTCACTTTTCATGATCTACTGCTTGACTGCTGCTGTGAAAGATGATTCGCACTGTTCAACTGCTTCTCTATATCTCTTCGCGTTCTCTGCTGCAACTTCACAGAAATATCACTTCTCCAACCCGTGCACTGTCATTTCAAACTCGGAACACGACTTCTACATATCGCATTCACACACCTTCTTTGTTCTTGATCAAAACTTCATGCACTCATGCCTCACTCATTCACACTCTATCTCATCACTGCTATCTCTTTTCTTCAACTCCAATGAACTATCACTCTGCTCACACTCGAGATCGAAACAACTCCCTCTCTGCACACAGTCGCTTTCGCATATGCACTCTATCCTCTTTCTCATATCTTTCCATATTCAATTAGACTTCCTTTTATAGACGTAATGTTTAAGACAATGGTTGAATCACAGTCGGCTATAATTCTCTGACGTCGGCTTGCAAACCCTAACGATGTCTACTTGAGAAACCCTAGCAACTGTCGACCTTGAAACCCTAGCTCTTTTAGCTTTGAAATTCGAACGACGTCCATTGTGAAACCCTAGCTCTATCCTCTTCAAACCCTAATAAATATTTACTGCAAAACCCTTTGTTAAAGTTGGCTTTGAAACCCTAAACAAGATCCGCTGCAAGAGCCTCGATGATGTCGACTTTGAAACCCTAATAAATCCTTTGTAAAACCCTAGAAAAAGTCAGCTTTGAAACCCTAGGAATTGTCGACCTCGATTCACCTTGTCGGCCTCAAACACTGCTACTCCCTCTGTCACCTTTCTCATTGATATTTCCATAAAACACTAACTTGTCACGATATCGCGACCTTTTACCTGACCGTACGCCTCCATGCGCTTGCTGTCGCAAAATCATGACCATTTTGGTCTTTGCAATATTTCCTCGCATCCTGTCATGAAATCGTGACCGTTTTGCCTTTTGCTGACGTCATCGACCTTTTTGTCACGAAATCACAACGTTTCCGGTTTCCAACAGCTTTCCTCGCTTCCTGTCACGAAATCGTGACCGTTTTGGCTTTTGCTAATGTCATCAACCTTTTTGTTGCAAAATCACGATGTTTCTGATTTCCAATAGCTTTCCTCGCTTCCTGTCACGAAATCACGACCGTTTTGGCTTTTGCTGACGTCATCATCCTTTTTGTCGCGAAATCATGACGTTTCTAGTTTTCGTACACTTCAAGCTTCATGCAGTAGCGAAAACTCTTCAAATTTGCCTTGTGCTTCCAACTTGCTTCTTCTTGACACATTATGACTTGTGCCTTACACTTTTTGACTCGAGGTATGATTGCTGTAACTTTGATGCCTGCACTTTTAGACCTGTAGCGAAATCGCTACACCTTCGAGTTGAGTGTATTTGCCTTGTAGCGAAATCGCTACATCTTAGTCTTACGTACCTTTTACCTGTAGCGAAATTGCTACACCTTTAATTTGTGCAACTTCTTCACGTAGCGAAATCGCTACACCTTTAATTTGTGCAACTTCTTCACATAGCAAAATCGCTACAACCTTTTCTTTTAACACTTCCTCCTTGCTATTTCCAGCGAAATTTCAACATGTAGCGAAATCGCTATAGTTTCTCAAATTTGCTTCTTGGCCTCCGACTTGTCTCAAAATCATGACATTTTGCCTAGCTCTTTCTCTCTCATCACTTCCGTCGTGAAATCGTGACATTTCCAGCTGCACTTTCTCTCTCCTCATTTTCATCGCGAAATCATGACATTTCTCACTGCATTTTCTCTCTCCTCACTTACGTCGCAAAATCACGACATTTCTCGTTGCACTTTCTCTCTCCTCATTTTCGTCGTGAAATCAAGACATTTCTCACTGCATTTTCTCTCTCCTCACGTCGCGAAATTGTGACATTTCTCGTTGCACTTTCTCTCTCCTCATTTTTGTCGCAAAATCATGATATTTCTCACTGCATTTTCTCTCTCCTCACTTACGTCGTGAAATTGCGACATTTCTCGTTGAACTTTCTCTCTCCTCACTTTCGTCGCGAAATCGCGACAGAAAACATGTCGCGATATCGCGATAGTTTTCTAACTTGTCTTTTTCTTCAAAATTTTTATCTTCTACATCTGAATGACTTCTGATCTGTCTACCCACTGCATCCTTGGATCTCACTGCCTGTGTTGACAACAATGATAACCTTCTTGTAGCACCTTGCTCAATAATCTCCCCCTTTGGAATTGTTGGCAACACCTTCACCTTCCTGTAACTCTTCTCCCCCTTTGTCAATAATACCAAAGGGCTGCTGTAGACTCTCCCAGAGTCCATCCTCACACTTCTCAGGCACAATTTGACTCCCCCTGAGTCCATTCTCAAACACTCAAGTGCTCCCCCTGATAAGGTGATCCTTGTAGCTAGTCACTTCTTCGAAAGTGTGACTACTCCTAATTTTCTCTGAAGATACTCAAATACTTCCTTGGGCAAAGGTTTTGTAAAAATGTCTGCCACCTATTCTGTAGTTGGGACATAGTCCAATCTAACTTCTCCTTCTCCAACTTTTTATTTCAAGAAATGATACTTTATAGCAATGTGCTTAGTCCGTGAGTGCATTACTGGATTCTTAGAAATGTTGATTGCACTGGTGTTGTCACACTTTACTGATATTGGTTCACTAAAATTAATACCTAGATCTTTCAAGGTTTGTTTCATCCACAAAACTTGTGTGCAACATGTTGCTACTGCAATATATTCTGCCTCAGCTGTAGATAAGGACACTGACTCTTGCTTCTTACTGTGCCATGCAACCAATCTATCCCCCAAATAGAATGCTCCTCCACTGGTACTTTTTCTATCATCAACACATCCAGCCCAATCTGCATCTGAATAGTATATAAGAGTGAAATCTTTGCTTCTTGGATACCACAACCCTAACTCTATGGTGCCTTTGAGATACCGAAAAATCCTTTTAACTGCTGTTACATGATTCTCTTTGGGACTGGCCTGAAATCTGGCTACCATACAAACTGCCTACAGAATATCAGGTCTGGTTGCAGTTAAATATAGTAAGCTTCCTATCATTGATCTATACATGGTTTGATCTACAGGTGGAGATTTTTCTTCCTTACTTAGCTTGCAGCCTGTTGTCATGGGAGTGCTTACTGGCTTACTGTCCTCCATAGTGAACCTCTTTAACATCTCTTTCACATATTTGATTTGGGAAATGAATATACCTTTCTCATTCTGATTAACTTGTAGCCCTAGAAAGTAAGACAGTTCACCAATCATTGACATTTCAAATTCATTCTGCATCTTGGTTGCTAAGTCTTTACAAGATTCATCTTTGTTGCTGCCAAATATGATGTCATCCACATAGACAACAAGAACAATGAGGTGCCCACTTTCTGTTTTCACATACAGATTACTGTCCACTAAACCTTTCTTAAATACCTGTTGAGAGAGATAATTATCTAGCCTAGCATACCATGCCCGTGGTGCTTGTTTTAATCCATACAGTGCCTTCTTTAATCTGTAGACAAGGTTAGGATCTTCACTGATTTGAAAGCCATATGGTTGTTCAATATAGACCTCTTCTTCAAGTTTCCCATTCAAAAATGCAAATTTGACATCCATATGATAAACTTTGAAGTTCTTGTAGACTGCTAGTGCCAAAAACATCCTAATAGCTTCTAATCTAGCTACTGGTGTGAAAGTCTCTTCAAAGTCAATCCCTTCGACCTATGCATAGCCTTTGCAAACTAGTCTTGCTTTATTTCTAATGACCTGACCGTCTTCATTCAACTTATTGTGAAATATCCATTTGGTGCCGATTACATTCTTGTTTGCAGGTCTAGGTACTAATTCCCAAGTTCTGTTCTTTTCAATCTGATCCAACTCTTCATTTATTGCCTTCATCTAGCTATCATCTTTGCTTGCTTCATCTATGTTTTTGGGCTCAATGCTGGATAAGAGAGAGTAATTACTTATTACTTTCTTTCTTGTCTGAATGCCAGCTGAGGGATCACCAATTATTTGGTTTCTAGGATGATTTTTCTACCAGTTGCCTGTTTTGAATTTTCTATTTTCCTGTATCTCTGAGTCATCTGATAAGTTACCTGCATCAACCGTAGACATATTTTTTGGGCCATGTACTTCATCCCCTTCAATGACTTCTTTGTAGATTGGGTAGTTTTCTTGAAGATTGATTATTTGTTTCCTTCCTTCATAAAATTTAACATCTACACTGTCCACAATTTTCTTGAGTCTCTTGTTGTAGCATTTTTAAGCTTTGCTATGTGGAGAATAGCCAACAAACACACCTTCATCTGCTCTATCTTCAAACTTTCCAAGGTTGTCATCTGTTTTTCTGATGTAGCACTTGCAGCCAAATACTTTGAGATGTTTTGCTGTTGCTTTCCTACCAAACCACAACTCATACGGAGTTTTGCATTCATGAGTTCTTAACATATACCTGTTCTGAATGTATACAACTGTGTGAACTGCTTCTTTCCAGAATCTATCTGCTATTTTGCTTTATGCCAGCATGGTGCGTGCCATTTCTTGAATTGTTCTATTCTTCCTCTCTACTACACCATTCTGCTGAGGAGTTCTGGTTGCTGAATATTGTCTCCTGATACCATATTTTTCATAGTATTCTAAAAATTCATTCGAAATGAATTCTCCTCCTCTATCTGATCGCAAGCATTTAATTATTTTCCCTGTTTCATTCTCGACTAGCTGTTTGAAGGTTCTGAACATTTCAAAAGCTTCTGTTTTATCTTTTAGAAAGAATATCCAGGTCATCCTGGAAAAATCATCAATACACAGCATAAAGTATTTATCACCGTTTATACTTTGAGTCCTCATGGGTCCGCATAAGTCTATATGAATGAGTTCCAAAGGCCTGCTAGTATGATATTCTTTTGTTTTAAATGAAACTCTGGTCTGTTTTCCCTTCTGACATGAAGCACACACACTGTTTGCAGGCTTCTTAATGGTTGGAATATCTCTCACTGCTTGTTTAGAACTGATTCTTACCAGATTGTCAAAACTTATGTGTCCAAGCCTCTTATGCCACAACCAGTTTTCTTCTTCTTGTCCCATGAAGCACATACCTTCTAAAAATTCTGAGAGTGTGTACAGATTGCCAGACGTCCTTGAGACGATTGCTATTAATTTACTGCTCTTTATTTTTCTGACTTCACAACCCTGCTTCTTGAACACTACTTCATGTCCTTTGTCACAGATCTGACTCACACTTAACAGGTTATGTTTCAGGCCATCAACATATAGAACTTCTTCTGACTTGATTTTCCCTTCGCTGATTTTGACCGATCCTTTACCTATTATTTTGGCTCCATCATTATTGTCGAACTTCATAGAACCACCCTCATATTTCTGTAGATTTTCAAATTTTTGTTTATCACCTGTCATGTGACTTGAGCAGCCACTATCAAGAATCCATGGTACATATTTATTCTGAGCTCTAAAAGTAGTCTGCACTATTAAGGATTCCTGTTCTTTCCTGAGCTGTTCCTTTTGTTTCCATTTTTTCTTAACTATGTTGTTGGGTTCAAGCTGGGATTTCCCTTTTTTAGAATTTTGCACATATCCTTAAGAGGAACTACTATTGTGTTTTGCATTATATGGTTGAGTTCTTCTTTTCTGAGATTGAAATAGAACAGACATACTATGATAGTTTCTGGAAATGTGCCCGAAGTTGTGACACTTAAAGAATTCTACCGCATAACTCATTAAAGGAGCAAAAGCATTTCTACTAGTGAAGCTTCTTAGAACTGTATTATATTTGCAGTCAACAATTTTATGCCCATAATTATTACATTTAAAACAGAAACCATAGAAATAGTGATTGAACCTGAAAGATGGTCTTGGCCAATTTGTTGCTGGAGCCTTGGATCTTCCTTTCTTTTGATGTGTGACCTTAGTAAATCCATCATTGTCAGCTGCCATTTTAGGACTTTCTTTTGCCTGATGTGTTTTACTTTCCACAGCCTGTTTCTTGTATTTATTCTTTTCGCTTTCAACATTGCTTGCATTTGGTCTAGTTGATGATTCTCCTTCAGTAAAACCGAGACCAAATTTGATACCTATGGATCTTTGATTGCTTAGAATTTTGTCCAGCTTTATTGAACTTTCCTCATGTTTTAAATGACAGTTGATTTTTTGATCCAGCTCTTGTATCTGTATTCGGAGATTAACATTTTCTGCTTCCAATTTGCAGCAGTAGTCTATCTTCATGGTTACTTGTATTTCCAAGTCTTCGGCCCTTTTCTTGTATTCATCTGTCTGTGTTTTTAGGCAATCAATGACATCATTCGCATCCTTAAGTTTCCTTGACAATTTTTCATTCTTATTTTTCTCAAATTTCCATTCCATAAGTGTAGACACCAGCTCACCCTCCAAATCAACTTCAGCCTCAACTTCTTCAATAGAAACTTCAAAATTCATTCCCTCTCTATTTTCTGTATTATCTACCTCTTTTGATTCATCTATTTCAAACACCATGAATAGAGCCTCACCTGTTCCTTCCTCAGAGTCTTCACTAGAACTATCTTCTGAAGATTCTACATTTCGTGAGATAAAGATTTTCTTTTTGAAATTGCCTTTTATGAAGTTTGTCTTCTTCCTCCATTCACCTCTTTCTTGATGCTGTGTTTCTTCACCTTTGTTCTTATCATTGAGAGGACATTTGGTAGCAAAGTTTCCAATGCCTCCACAGCTGAAACATTTAAGAGGTAGTTTCCCTTTGTATTTTCCTTTTCCTTTCTTCAGCTTTCTTACAAAATTCGCTTCCATTTCATCCGAATCAATCTCTTCTTCAGATACTTGATTTGTGCTTTTGCTTTTAAGAGCTTTGAAAGCTGCTTCTCTATCAGTGGGATTAGATCTTCCTATTCTCATTTCAAAAGCAGTTAAAAAGCCATGCATCTCATCCATACTAAAATGATTTAAGTCCTTGGCTTCTTCTATGGCAGAGACTTTTGAATCAAATCTAGGAGGAAGAGATCTCAATACCTTTTTCACGATAGTAGCATCGGTTAGTTCTTCGCCAAGACCTCTGATAGAATTTGTGATCCCATTGACTCTTTGCATGAAAGTCTCTATGTTCTCATCATTCTCCATATTTAAAGATTCGTATTGAGCTCGGTGTGCTTGAAGTTTGGCCTCCTTGATCCTATCATCTCCTTCATGAATTTTCTCTAGTTTATCCCAAATATCTTTTGCAGATTCACAACTTATGACTTTGACTAGCTCACTGTCAATTAGTCCACACATAATAGCATTTCTTGCTTTTGAATCATATTCAAATGCCTTCTTACCTGCAGTGTCTATTGGAGCGGTGGCAGGAGCTTTGTAACCATTAACTACCGCACCCTAGATGTCAAAGCCCAAAGCACTGAGATATGTCTGCATTCTAATTTTCCAGAATGCATAGTTTGTTCCATCAAACATTGGTGCTTTGTTCGAAGAGAATCCTTCACCACTTGCCATTGCATAACTTCCAAGATCACCTTAGCTGATTGAGCCTATTTAGGAACTTGGCTCTGATACCAATTGTTGTAATCACAATGACACTGAGAGGGGGGGTGAATCAGTGTGTTCTTTAAAAATTTCTAAAACATATGATTTAAAATCAGCAGCAGTTTAAAACAGATAAAAGAAGTACTAAAAGCATCACACATAACATGACATTTTAACGAGGTTCACCGATGTGGCTACTCCTCAAAACGACTGCTTGGACTACCATCCAAATCCAATCAAATGCAAAGCTACAACTATACATAATCATTCACCAGCACCAACTGGTAGGAGCACCAACCCCTTAGCTTTATCTGCTTCAATAGAATGGAGCACCAACTCCAATTTTTCCAGCACCAACTAGAAAGAGGCACCAACCCCTTTTTCAAGCTACTTGGAGATAATAATAAAAATTGCAGAATGTAAACTTTCACCTCACTTTTTCACGATCTGCTATTTTTTTGCGATCTGCTACTTGACTGCTGCTGTGAAAGATGATTCGCACTGTTCAACTGCTTCTCTATATCTCTTCGCGTTCTCTGCTGCAACTTCACAGAAATATCACTTCTACAACCTGCGCACTATCATTTCAAACTCTAAACATGACTTCTGCATATCGCATTCACACACCTTCTTTGTTATTGATCAAAACTTCATGCACTCACGCCTCACTCATTCACACTCTATCTCATCATTGCTATCTCTTTTCTTCAACTCCAATGAACTATCACTCTGCTCACACTCGAGATCAAAACAACTCCCTCTCTGCACACAGTCGCTTTTGCATACGCACTCTATCCTCTTTCTCATCTCTTTCCATCTTCAATTAGACTTCCTTTTATAGACGTAATGTTTAAGACAATGGTTGAATCATAGTCGGCTGTAATTCTCTGACATCGGCTTGCAAACCCTAACGATGTCTACTTGAGAAACCCTAGCAACTGTCGACCTTGAAACCCTAACGACGTCCACTATGAAACCCTAGCTCTGTCAGCTTTGAAATTTGAACGACATCCATTGTGAAACCCTAGCTCTGTCCGCTTCAAACCCTAATAAAGATTTATTGCAAAACCCTTTGTTAAAGTTAGCTTTGAAACCCTAAACAAGATCCGCTGCAAGAGCCTCGATGATGTTGACTTTGAAACCCTAATCAATCCTTTGTAAAACCCTAGAAAAAGTCGGATTTGAAACCCTTGGAATTGTCGACCTCGATTCACCTTGTCGGCCTCAAACGTTGCTACTCCGTCTGTCACCTTTCTCGTCGCTATTTCCATAAAACACTAACTTGTCGTGATATCACGACCTTTTACCTGACCGTATGCCTCCATGCGCTTGCTGTCATGAAATCGCGACTGTTTTGGTCTTTGCAAGCTTTCCTCGCATCGTGTCGTGAAATCGTGACCGTTTTGTCTTTTGCTGATGTCATCGACCTTTTTGTCGTGAAATCATGACGTTTCTGGTTTCCAATAGCTTTCCTCGCTTCCTGTCGTGAAATCGTGACTGTTTTGGCTTTTGTTGACGTCATCAACCTTTTTTTCACAAAATCGTGACATTTTCGGTTTCCAACAGCTTTCCTCGCTTCCTGTTGTGAAATCGTGACCATTTTGGATTTTGCTGACGTCATCATCTTTTTTGTCATGAAATCGCGACGTTTCCAGTTTTCGTACACTTCAAGCTTCATGCAGTAGCGAAAACTCTTCAACTTTGCCTTGTGCTTCCAACTTGCTTCTTCTAGACACATTATGACTTGTGCCTTACACTTTTTGACTTGAGGCATGATTGCTGCAACTTTGATGCCTGCACTTTTAGACCTGTAGCAAAATCGCTACACCTTCGAGTTGAGTGTATTTGCCTTGTAGCGAAATTGCTACATCTTAGTCTTGCGTACCTTTTACCTGTAGCGAAATCACTACACCTTTAATTTGTGCAACTTCTTCACGTAGCGAAATCACTACACCTTTAATTTGTGCAACTTCTTCACGTAGCGAAATCGCTACAACATTTTCTTTTAACACTTCCTCCCTGCTATTTCCAACAAAATTTCAACATGTAGCGAAATCGCTACAGTTTCTCAAATTTGCTTCTTGGCCTCTGACTTGTCGCGAAATCGTGACATTTTGCCTAGCTCTTTCTCTCTCATCACTTCCATCGTGAAATCACGACATTTCCAGCTGCACTTTCTCTCTCCTCATTTTCGTCGTGAAATCACGACATTTCTCACTGCATTTTATCTCTCCTCACTTACGTCGTGAAATCGCGACATTTCTCGTTGCACTTTCTCTCTCCTCATTTTCGTCGCGAAATTGTGACATTTCTCACTGCATTTTCTCTCTCCTCACTTACATCGTGAAATCGTGACATTTCTCGTTGCACTTTCTCTCTCCTAATTTTTGTCGCAAAATCACGACATTTCTCACTGCATTTTCTCTCTCCTCACTTATGTCGCGAAATCGTGACATTTCTCGTTGCACTTTCTCTCTCCTCACTTTCGTCGCGAAATCGTGACAGAAAACATGTCGCGATATCGCGACAGAAAACATGTCGCGATATCGCGACAGTTTTCTAACTTGTCTTTTTCTTCAAAATTTTTATCTTCTGCATCTGAATGACTTCTGATCTGTCTACCCACTGCATCCTTGGATCTCACTGCCTGTGTTGACAACAATGACAACCTTCTTGCAGCACCTTGCTCAACACCAAGCTAGAATGTCTTTATCGCTCAATGAAGAACAGTACCTCCCCGCAAGAATAAGAGCAAGCACATCTCTATCCTTAGCCAATCCCCCTTGGGGCCATTCCTACGGATCTTTCCATCTGTACATCTCCATATTTCCAAAATACTAAATTTTTTTTAAGTCCTCCACATGAGACCAGCCCGCTTCCAAGAAACAAATTCTTAGGGAATGTAACCTGGGATATTGAATCAAGATAGGAGGGTGGCCATCCCAAGAATCCTCCCAAAAAAGAACATTTGATCCCCGATTGCAAATCCAGAACAAACCCTACTTAATTAAATTAGCTCCTCTTTTCAGAGTGTCCCAGATAACAGAACCTTTCCCAACCAAACTGGCTCTAGGGATATCTACCTCAAAAATACCTCTCAAGTATTTATAAGATAATATTTTAGCCCAAATCTGATCTTGAGAGGTACACCATCTCCAATAAAGTTTCACAGCCAAAGCTTGCCCAGAAAGAGTTGCCTGTCGCAATGCAAGGCCTCCCTCTTGAACTGGCCTACAAATGGAATCCCGTCTAACCAAACTCCATTTATATTAATCAAGTTTTCCAGACCACAAAAATTGTCTTGACAAAGCATCCATGTCCTTGATGAAACGAGAAGGAGTTGTTTGCACAAAACATCCGTAAATGGGTAAAGCTTGAATAACAGATTTTAAAAGCAATACTCTACCTGCAGAGGATAGCCATCTAACAGTCCAGTGATTTACCTTCCTTCTAAACTTATCAAGTATAGACTGCCAAGAAGATCTAGGCAGAGGATGAGATGAAATCAAAATCCCAAGATAAATGAAGGGGGGAGTCCCGACCTGGAATCTTAGAATGCGAGCAATCCTAGCTTGAATAAGAGGGGGGTATTGAAGAAGAAAATAAAGGACTTGTCCTCATTAATCACCTATCCAAAAGCACCAAGATATATGTCAAGAGACTGTCTAATGTTTCCAGCTTCCTTGATAGTGGAAACTCCCAACAAATCAGTATCATCAACAAATTGAAGGTGGGAAAGACGTGGCAAACTGTTATCCCACTTCCACCACTAAATGAGACCATGCCTGACCTGAGACTTGAGTAATCTGCCCAACCCTTCTACCATAATGATAAACAAATAAGGAGATAGAGGATCTCCTTGCCTCAATCCCCTTGAGGCCTCAAATAGCTTCGATGTCTCATTATTAACAAGAATAGAGAATGAGGAAGAAGAAATACAACTCATCACCCATCTAATCCATTCCTCCTCAAAGCCAAAAGTAGCAAGAACTTTTTGAAGAAAGGACCATCTAACTCTATCATAGGCTTTTGCCATGTCCAACTTAATGAACATAGTTTTCTCCTTAGAAGTTTCCATTGAGTGAATAGCTTCTGTAGCAATAACAACCCCATCCATGATTTATCGACTAGCAACAAACCCACCTTGCTTCTCAGAGATGATTTTGCTCAACCATATATTCAGCCTCTCAACAATAATTTTTGTGATGATCTTATATACAACATTATAGAGAGCAATAGGCCTAAACATATCCAAGGAATTCACTCCCTCCTTCTTGGGAATAAGCACCACAAAGGTAGCATTTAGGGCCCTTAGCATCTGTTTGTTCTTTTGGGACTCACGGACCACATCCAAAAGGTCAAATTTGATTAACTCCCAAAACTCTTGATAAAACTCAATCGGGAATCCATTCGGACCTAGGGCTTTCCCCTTTTTCATCTTGAATACAACACTTTTCAGCTCCTCAAGGGAAATTGGACCCATCAAGTGCTCATTCATCTCTCTAGAAACAATCGAGGGAATACAGTTTAGAATAAGTTTTTCTTCCTCATCATCTGAGAGGGCATCCTCCTTGAAGAGAGAGGAAAAATACCTCTTAGTCTCTTTTGAAATATCCCTAAAAGAAGAAAGCAGGGCACCCTGAGAATTAACAAGAGAGGTAATCAGGTTACCATTATGACAAGCCTTAACAAAGTTATAAAAGAAGGTTGTGTTCCTATCCCCTTCCTAAAGCCAATCTACTCGAGCTTTTTTTTTCCAAAAAATTTCTTCCCTCAGTTCCCATTCAGCAAGGTCTTTTACAGCCTCAGATTCCTCAACAAGAAGCTCCTCTATGAGTCCCCGATCTCTAATCTTCCTTGAGGCTTCTTCCACCCTCCTAAGAGCTGCCAGCTTAGCCAAGGAAAGGTTCCCAAAATTTAGTCTATTCCATCTCTTCAATTTATGCTTAACAAATTGAAGCCGCTTCATAAAGGAGTACATAGCGGTGCCATGAGGAGGTTTGCCATTAGTCCACCAACCTCGCATGAAATCATGAAGCTTAGGATCTCATAGCCACATAAGTTGAAACTTAAATGAGGGATTCTTTTTTAGCCCTAACTCTAGAGTAGAGAGTTTGATAGGCCAATGATCAGATCCTCTACCCTCCAGAATCATAGAACTAGCGCTTCTATTATTGCCAATCCAAAAACTAGAGATCAAAAACCTATCCATTCTCTTTGAAATGGAATATTCCCCACATATTCTATTATGCCAGGTAAATATCCCATTATCCGGCTTGATGTCAACCAAGTTCAAGGCCTGGATATGAGCATTGAAGACAAAAGAAAAAGGCTCAAGACGATCAATCCCACCATGTTTTTCCTCTAGACAAGTGATAGAATTGAAGTCTCCAGCCAAAATCCATGGGTATAGGGGAGCTAGACTTCTCACAAAGCCAATGTGCTCCCATAAATTCACTTTACCATTGTAATCAATAGGAGCATACACGTTTGTAAGTAGGATGGTCTCACCAGATTCATTATCATGCCTGATCATTGAAATAGACCACCTGCTAGAAATCCAGGTAAGAGGAGATATCTTAACTGGATCCCATAAGGCCACCAGCATATCCACATGCACCAATACACTGACATTGCCCCTTTCTCCACAACTTGGGAGCAATATTGAACAAACTATTAATAGCTAATTTAGTCTCCTAAATAAAAACCACATTTGAAGAATGAACACGAATCAAATCACAAACAACTTTTTATCTGGGGATGTTGTTCAACCCCCTTACATTCCATGAAAGTATAATAATTTTTGGGGGTTATAAAAATGGGAGTCCAATGTTCTCACCAAACCTGACTCTACCAAAGTCTCCCCCATTAACTTAATTTTATCCTGGTCTTTCTTCCGACCCACCTTCATATTATTATCTGAAGCATTTTTTTTAATTATTTTATGCTACAATCCCAACACCGTAGGAGTTTTACAGTCCATGGATGACTGCATCAGTGCCTGGGTAGGAGAGGGCATATCTAAATCTATGCCATTTTCTAAGATAACTTCACTTCCAGGGCTAGGGCCAACCATATCACCTATACTCGAAACCAAAGCCCTCTGTTCTTCATTTAAACCCCCTATATCTGATTCCCTTGGTTCCACCTCATGAAGAGACAACTGATTTGGTCATGTTATTTCTATAACAGGTAGCGATGTTTCAGGTATCTCCATGCACTGATCAATATTCTCTAGAATTTCAAAACGGTTGAGCTAAGCATCTTATTGGTTATCCTTAATGTCTCTTTTTGCCTTTCTTCCTTTGTTTCGAGGTTTTACCATAACAAAGCCTTCCTTATCCTGATCCCCCTCCTTTATCAAGGCTTTTCCTTTATCCATATTTTGTACAGCTCAAGAGGGCCCAAGATTTGAAGCCACAAGCAGGACAAACTTAGGGCATTTTCTTTGTAAGTGGCCATATTCATGGCAAATCCAACAACGAAATGGAAGAGCTTCATAGTCAAGTTTTTGAACCCATGTGGTTGATCTAAACTATATTTCAATAGAATCTAGAATAGGATTGTTTAAATCAATTTCAACACAGATATGGGCAACAGATATTACCTTTTTATCCAGCGTCTGTCGTGACGGCCCAACCGACTTCCCAAGTAGAAGGGCAATCATATGCAAGATGTCATTTCTCCAAAATTCCAATGGGAGCCACGAAAGCCGAACCCACACCAAAACCCATGACGATCGCTCCTCTGATGGGTTGAAACCCACATGCCAGGGTTTAAGAAAGAGTCCCACTTGGTTATAGAAATAGGGACCTCCTTCAAATGCTTTGTTATGATCTGCAAGACAAGAAAAAACCACCATAAAATAGTTGTTTGCACTCAACATCACCTCCACATCACCTTCAACGTTCCAAGTCTTCCTAACCCAAGCATCCATAAAGGGAAGAGAAATTTGGATGCCCATAAATTTACCAATAAGTGCATGTTTGGTTAAATACTCCACATCTTCTGCCATCGAGTATGGTTGAACCACTAGAACCGGCCTGGCTTCACATCGTTCCAAACATCCATTGTTCTTTAACAAGTGATTCCTAGCATGCAATGGGAAATCCTATTCCTTCCAATCATTTTTAAATGAAATACCATCCCTAGCATGCACGCTCTATGACGGACCTGATGCCATCACTACATTCCTCCAGTTGTTCATACCTCCTCCAGAAACTGCTGCCATCCCCGCAGAGCCCACTAGGCCAAGCAGCTGCTCCACACCACTTCTACCTCTTTGTTCCACCTCCTTACCTTCTTCACAGTCCGTCAGAGTTAACAACATTATCTGCTAAGGACTTCAGCAATATTTTTGACTTTCTCACCAAATTTAAAGAAGTCCTCACTCAAATAAAAGGTAGTGGTAAGGATAAACTAGAAAAATAATGCATATATCTTGTTCATTCTAAGTTAAATGGAGTGTTTCAAAATTTTGGTACCACTTTTTTTTCTACAAAAGATGCACTTGGTACAAGTTTTAAAATGTCCTCTTTAGAGGAGTTTTGTGATAGGCTAACTAGAGAGGAAATGAAACTTGAAAAATATGATATCTCTCCCTCTTCCTCAAAAGCATTAGTAGCATCCACCTCCACTAAAGAAAAATTCAAAAAGAAAGAAAGAGGCCCTATAACTTGTACACATTGTAAAAAGAATGGACATTCTGTAAACAAATGTTGGAAAATACTACAACTGGAGGTAGCAATGAAGGATCACAAAATAAACATCAAGAAGGAAACAAGGAAAGCTTTAAATATTCAAGGAAAAAATATAAAACTCCATAAAAATATTGGGTTCTAGATTCAAGGGCAACTCATCATATGACTTCTTCATAGGAGTCATTCTCTTCAATATCCTCAAGCTCAAATTGTAGTATAGAAGTTGGTGACTCATCCTTTATCCTTTTCAAAGGAAAATGTGACATATCCATTTATGGTGGGTATATCAATAATGTTCTCTATGTCCCAAATATAGCTACAAATATCGTATCCATCTATCAGATTTGTACTTCTTCAAAGGAAAAAATAGTTCTATTTCCACCAACAAGGGTTGAAAAAATAGAATTTCAAGAACCTCACTCTCTCATAGAAAAAGGAGATATTGATCATAAAACTTACCTATTTCACTTCAATGGATTCAAAAATTTAGATAAAGCATCTTGTTTTGTTGCACATGGAGATCTTGAAAGCAAAATTTGGTATGAAAGGTTTGGACATCTCAGTTATAACTACCTAAAGGAATTGAACACCCATGAAATGGTAATAGGGTTGCCAAAAGTCTCTTCCATTGATGGAGTATGTCCTAGTTGTGCCTTTGGAAAGAAACATAAATATACTTTCCACCCAAGTGGTTCTCAAAGAGCCTCATCTCCTCTAGAGTTAATCCATAGTGACTTGATGGTCTTCCCAGAACCTTCTTTCAAAGGAGCAAAATACGCTTTAACCTTAAGTGATGATTTTTCCAAAAGAACTTGGGTCTACTTTATAAAATACAAAAGTGATGTTCTATCCCACTTCAAAATCTTCAAGGCCTTAGTTTAAAATCAAGCCACTTGTAAAATCAAGCAAATTCGTACAAATAATTGGGAGGAATACTTCAGTAATGAGTTTTCAGTTTTGCTCTCAAGTCATGGCATAATTCATCAGCACTCA
Organism: Wollemia nobilis; assembly: GCA_028583015.1. Lineage (NCBI taxonomy): Eukaryota > Viridiplantae > Streptophyta > Pinopsida > Araucariales > Araucariaceae > Wollemia > Wollemia nobilis. The sequence continues at coordinate 11,041,903 of JAQPPZ010016677.1, read as the reverse complement.
GTCTCCCATAATCCACAGCAAAATGGCATTGCAGAAAGGAAAAACAAAACTTTAAAGGAAATGGCAAACTATATGCTTCACTCAAGAGATATTCCAATAGTTTTTTGGGTTGAGACAATTAAATGTGAAAACTATATTCAAAACCACACACCTCATAAAGCTCTTGACCATTTGACTACCGAGGAAGCATGGACTAGATCAAAACATGATGTCTCTTTCTTCAAAAAATTTGGGTATACTGCTTGGGCATATATTCCAAAGAAGAAAATGAAGGCTCTAGATAAGAAAAATAAACAACTCATCTTTGTTGGTTATTGTGAGGAAATGAAAGCATACAGGCTTCTTGATCCCACAACTCATGAGGTATTTTTCATAGAAATGTTCAATTTGATGAAAAATTCCCTAATAAAGATCCTCAACCATCCTCTTCCAACATTATTTCTCTTGACCCATCTCCAATATTAGAGCCTCAATATAATGAAGATCCCATTTTGGAGATAAATGATCAAAATGACCAAAATGAGGATCCTATACTCCAAAATCCAACTCAAAATCCTGCCACTCCAATTACTCCTTCCACCATGGAAAAATAGGCCCACACTATAGTTAAATAAGCCACTCCTTACATCCAAAATATTCCATCATCCAAACTAGGCAACACTATAGGTTCTAGTCTTGTGTGTCAGTCCATATCCACATATCCTCAAACCTTCAATGAAGCAACTAGAATAAAATAATGGGATGATGCCATGGAGAATGGATTCTCTTCCTTAATCAAAAACAACATTTGGGATTTAGTTCCTCTACCTAAGGGAAGGAAGTTAGTTTGCTGTAAATGGATTTACAAAACTAAGTATGGACCTGATGGAGAAATTGACAAACACAAGTATCGCTTGGTAGCTAAAGGTTTATCACAAATTGAAGGCATTAATTATTTTGAAACCTTTGCACTAGTTTCCAAAATGGATTTTGTTAGGCTGGTACTTGCGCTAGCTGCTTCCAAAAAATGGCTTATTTTTTAGATGGAAGTTAAAAGTGCTTTCTTACATGGGGACTTAAAAGAGGAGATATTCATGGAACAACCTGTTGGATTCACTCAAGGCTCCTCCCTTGTTTGTAGACTAAGGAAATATCTCTATGGCTTCAAACAAGCTCCTAGAGCTTGGTATGAAAAAATGGTCTCCTTCCTTCTTTCATCAGGTTTTTCTCAATATGAGTCTGATGCCATAGTATACATTTGGAGAGATGAAGAAAAAATCACCTTACTTGTTCTTTGTGTTGATGATCTACTACTAATTAGTAGTGTCATTTCTCACATTCAGACTGTCAAAGACTCCCTTTCTAAAATTTTGAAATGGTTGATTTGTGTTTAGCTCATTACTTCCTTGGAATTCAAATAAATCAATCAGATGCATGAATTTCATTATGTCAACAAAAATACACTCTAGACCTTCTTCAATGGTTTAAGATGACTGATTGTAAGCCCTATTCTACATATTTTCAGTCTGGAGTCACTCTAAGTACTTCATGCACATCCCCTCTATGTGATGCTACTCTATACCCATAGCTTGTAGGGAGTCTATTATACCTCACTCATACTCGCCTAGATATTTCATATGTTGTTGGATTTATATCTAGATTCTCACATCAACCTAATTTAATCCATTGGCAAACAACAAAAAGAATCCTATGCTACTTGTAAGGAACTACTCAATTTGGGCTCTTATATGAAGTAAAATCCATGGATATAATTGGTTACATAGATTCTGATTGGGCAGGTTTAGCAGAACATAGATGTTCAACTTTTTGTTGTCTTTTGTCTTGGTTCTTCATGAATTGCTTGGTCATGCAAAAAGCAACAAGCAGTAGCATTATCATCTACATAGGCAGAATACAAGGCAACATTTATGGCAAGTCAGGAAGCTCTTTGGTTTCGTTAGATACTAAGAGAATTTTATTTTTTCCATGACAAATCTATTACTCTTTGGTATGATAATCAGATGACAATTCATATTACCCATAATATAGTTGAGCATTAGCATACCAAGAGCATTGAAATTCACATGCACTTCATTCGGCAACATATTTAGAGAGTGAAAATACACTTGGACTATATTCCCACAGAAAATCAAATTGTAAACATCTTCACCAAATCCTTTCTTTCTCTATGATACATTCAGTTACGAGAGAAACTTGGGGTAAGGCAGATGCATTAGAAGGTACAAAAGAGGTTTTCACCTCTCATTTCTTCTTATTGTTTCTTTTCTTTGGAATATGGTTTTTTTGCATGTGTTTTTTTTCACCATCTCTCCTATATGTAATAACATTGTACATGAGTTCCTCATCAGGCCTAGTTACTGAGAATAATTTCTTTCTGTTTAATGAGGAAAATATTCATCATCCAAAGATATGCCTCTTCTTTTTATTTTTGATAGATGGTTTTTTCCCATGTGGTTTTTACCATCTCTTCAATAAGAATCATTGTACATAAGTACCTCATCATTTTTGGGACTCATTTGTTACATTCACCCCTAGTATCACTTAAGGGGAGGTGTTAGAATAAATAATTATTCTCTTAAGTTCTACTAGGATAGAATTCCTTGAGTTACCACTTTTCCATGAGTTCGGTGAACTCTCAGTTTAGACTAGTTCAGATTTGATGAGTTGTAATCCAATGACTCTCAATGATCAACTTTGCTATTTATACAAAACTGATCCATTGAATAAATCAATTAGTTCTAATCTTCTCTTCATAGTTTTAGTAATGGTTTGCATATCTATTTTTGGTAAATTCTAACAAGTGCCAAGGGTGATGAGAGGATAGGTCATTATGAAGGATAAAGGTGATATTTTATTGTTGATGTAGGATATCATTTGAAGGACACAAGCTTATATTGAGATGGGGTGAACAATATAAGATCAATTTTTACTTTTCTTTCTCAATCAATATTATGCAATATATTAATAGAAATATCAACAATAATAATCAAAGCAATGTACAAATCACCACAAACAATAGAGACACCAATTTAACATGGTTCACCCAATGTGGGCTACTCCACGAAGAAAATATTTCACTAAAATTTTCTAAACAAATCTCTCGGGAAACCTTTCCCAATTACAATGTTTATGGACCTCTATCCAAAGGATACACCAATCCCCTAATAAAGTTTGTGGATCTCTATCCATAGGAGACACTAATATCCTCATCTGGTTCATGGATCTCTATCCATAGGAGAACTTCTTTCTCCTCTACTATGGCTGGTGATATTCTAGAAGAACTTGTGCCTCCGCTACATTGGCTTATGGATCTCTATCCACTAAATACTTCTACCCTCACTCAGAAGACTTGTCTTCACTACACTAGCTAATGGATCTCTATCCACTATAGACTATTATCCTCTATACTCTATTACCTCCAAATATTGCTCTCATATCTATCTCAAATATGCACTAAACATAATTCTTTGGTCTAACACAAATCTACTCAATTTTTGTCTCTTATTTTAACTAAACATAGTCCTTAAATATAGCACAAATATACTCAATCTCTATCTCTGATTTATACTAAACACAGTACTTTAGTCTAGCACAAATTTTCTCAATCTCTATCTCTAGTATGGCACAAACCTATCCTCAAATCTGCACCAAAATCTATCCTCAAATATGTCCTCAAGATTTAACACAAAGCTTGAATCAATCACAAATCAACTCTGCTAGATCTACTCCAAACCTTAACTCAAGTTTTGAATAAATTAATCAATCAACTTTACTCACAAGTATTCTCAAAGAGTTACCTCAAATCTATCCACAATTCCTCTCTAGAACTTGCTCTCACTGCTCTCAAGTATTTACGAAGACTTACCTCAAATTTGCTCAATAAGTCCTCACTAGAACTTGTCCAATATGTTCAACAAGTCTTCACCAAGACTTACCTCAAATCTTCTCACAAGCTTTCACTAAAGCTTATTCAAATCAAATCAATCTATCATAAAAACCTCTTCAATCACACAAACAAGTTTCACACAAAATCTTGTTTGACTCACATAAACATATAGAGAATGGTTAGAGACTCAATATGTTTCACACTCACAAACACTCAATCACTTCCAATCTCTCTTGCTTAACCATAGAAACATATAGAGAATGGTTAGAGACTCAATATGTTTCACTCTTGCACAACACTCAATCTCTTTCAATATCTCTTCAAAATTAAATCGGAATATAGAACAATTTGTTTCATAGATATTGACTTATCACTCCAATACCTCTAATAAACTAGGCTCAATCAACTCCACTCAACCAATCATTCAATGAATATTTATTCAACAATTCTTATCAAACAAACCTCACATAACAATGATGCTCATGATATTTCACAAACCCTAGTTCAAGATAGTTCACAACTTCACATAACAATGATACTTAAGTTCTTGCAAAATCCTAGTCAAGCATATGAAAGCTTACTCAATATTTCCAATAATGCTTATCAAACTAGGTTTCTAGTATCAACTTTCATTCTAGAAAACCAAAGTCAATAATTCTTATCAAACAATCCTTTTCACTCCAACTTAGCATTCACAATATTCAACAATCACTCAAAAGGGAAAATGTGCCCATACCTTTTGTTTGTTGAAGGATTAACCACAAAACTTGTCTCAATCACAATTACTATCTTTGCCAATCTCAAGGGTTAGAAAATATATATCCTTAATATTTTCTTTCAAAATATTTCAAAAATATCAAAAACTAACCATACCTTATTTCTCCTTTCAACACAATTTTTATGAACTTTGTTTCAACAAAATATATAACTCCCTTGGCACACCTTATTACTCCTCTTATAAACTCTAAGAACTCAAAAAATAAAACCCAAAAATAAAAATATGCATATCCTTTTATCTCCCTTTGTATAACTCACAAACCTTTTACAATATGTAAAATTAAATTTATAAAACCTTAGGAAATAAAAAATCATTTCCACCTTTGTAATTTTTGGATGCAGCAATTAACCTTAGCAACTTTAGCAACTTAAGTGCATACCTTAGACCATTTACCAAAAAGGGCTTTGGCAGGTTTCAAATGTACAATCCCTTCCTATCAAGCACCTTTGAAAATTGTGCACCCACCATGTGGGCTACATGCCTTCATGCAAAGAGAAAGGTAAGCGCCTTCCATTTGTTTCTCTCAAACTACGTAGACCTCAACCAAAAAACTTCTTTGCTTGCAAAAATGAATACCATAGAAATTTATCTCTCAAACTTGCACCAAAAAACATCCTAGTGTAGTCTCTGGCTACCAATCGTGCTACCCAAATCCTTACATGGAGTGAGATCCCCTCTTATTTTTCCTTTATTATCCTCATTAAAGACTTTAAAAACCCCACAATTTTATATCCTTCTTTGTGCATGATTTTTGCTTACCTTAAATGAATCGCATGGATTATTATTTTGCCATAATGTTTGTCCCTTCTTATATGCAAATTATCATATGCTCAAAGACATCGACGATTCGATTTAATTCAAATTAATTAAACTTTGTGCCCTTTTAACCCCAACCTTTATGTTAGTCTCACAATAACACTGAGAGGAGGGTGAATCAGTGTAGCTCTTTAAAACTTAAATATTCAACTCTTAAAGCCAAAACAATGAAAACTTAAAACCAAATAAAGAAAATATAACAAGAGAGCATCACACAACACAAGATGTACCGAGGTTCACCAATTTGGCTACTCCTCAAAAATTGACTGTTTGGACTCCCATCCAAATCCAGCCTTTGCAAAGCAACAACTTTACAATCAATTTACCAGCACCCACTGGAAGGAGCACCAACCCCTAATTTATCTGCACCAATAGAAAGGAGCACCAACCCCTGATTTATTTGCACCAATAGAAAGGAGCACCAACCCCCAATTTACCAACACCAACTGGAAGGAGCACCAAATCCTGATTTATCTGTATCAATAGAAAGGAGCACCAACCCCTGATTTATCTGCACCAACCAAAAGGAGCACCAACCCTTGATTTACCAACACCAACTGGAAGGAGCACCAACCCCTGATGCCAAGCACCAACTTGGACTTTGATTTTGAACTATAAGATTGACATAAAAATGCCTTCACTTTTACAAGACCCTGACTGGTCTATTGCTTACCCAACATCTCCCACAATTCACAAAACACACATCCTTCTTGCTCGCCTCTTGCTCTCCTCTCACGCTCCTCTCGTGCACTTCACCAAATAAATTCCTCATGCTTAGTAAATTCTCCAAGCAACACTCCTTTTATAACCATCCTTTCTCTTTGTAACTCCAGTTGTAACTCCTTTTAACCATCCTTTCTCTTTGTAACTCCAGTTGTAACTCCTTTTGTATATTTTGAGAAGGCATTTTGTCAAACACGTCACATGCAAATAATTGACACCATGTTCTCCTACCATGACTGTTCATCTTCTCGGTCATGACTGTTCATTTTCTCTTTGCATGTCTGACTGTTCATTTTCTTTTTCCTTGTGCATGCATTTGTTTTCTCCTTCGATGACTGATTGTTTTCTCCTTCATTACTGTTCGTTTCTATTTTGAGGTTTTTCTTGAGTCACAAAAACGTGACATGTCGTGATATCGTGACACTTTTGTTACTCTACCTGCCTGCCCTTTTCGAGTCGTGAAAATGTGACATGTCGCGATATCACAACACTTTTGCTTCTCTGCCTGCCTAACATTTTTGAGTCACAAAAATGTGACATGTCACGATATCACGACACTTTTTCTTTCTCTGCCTGTCTGTCCTTTTTGAGTCACAAAAATGGGACATGTCGCGATATCGTAACACTTTTTCTTTCTCTACCTGTCTGACCTTTTCGAGTTGCAAAAATGTGACATGTCATGATATCATGACACTTTTTATTTATCTTTCTTCCTAATGCGTAGTCGTTATACCATAATTAATTCTCAATGAATTTGTCAATCCAGGGCTGTGTACAAGGCTATCTACGGAAGAAGAGGCAAAACAACTATAACTTAGGTCAATCTAGAGCAATAGGTCTTATTGGTGAAACCAGTTGTGTGGGGGGTTTTTAGGACATTCATATTTCTAAATTGCATGAATTAAACCTTAATCTAATTGTAAAAATGGAAACTAATCATTAACTACATAAATGAAATCCTGATTTACAATTGCAGAATGAGACCTAATTATGTTGCAGAAATAATAGTTGTAGAATTGAAATTCTGATTCTAATTACAGAAAGGAAATCTATTTACTTTTGCAGCAATGGAAATCTAATTATAGCATGGAAAATAAATCCCTATCAAGACTCTGTAATAGAAGGTTGTCAATCTTCTATGCAAGGGTTGACAACAAAACACAAAATGCAAGAAATTGTAGAAAACAACAAATTCTAGAAATAATAGTCTGAAATAAAATGGAAGCTTTGCTGAAAGTAAATATTACAGCTAAAACATTAAGCACAAGATTAATCTAAACATAAATAAACTAATTCTACAGATATTGTCAGTTGTTTACAAGCAATTGAAATAACAAGTTCTACAACTCATTTTGCTGTAGCAAAATCAGAATAAAAACCTATTGTTAGTCCTCCTCCTAGGTCAGGAAGTGGCCAACCTCCTTGTACAGAAGAAGGTATGAGTCTCCCTCTCTCTAGATCTTAATCACACTCATTTACAAGCAATATGAAATAGAACTGGTGCACTTTATTGATTAAAGAACATGATTACAATAATTTTGTTGAAAACCTGTTACAAGACTGTAATAGTCAAATTCTACTTATTTTCTTTACTTTCTGCTTTCTCCTAGCTTCCTTACTCTTTTCTCACTACCTACTAGGCTCAACTTGAATGGGAGCAATATTTATAGATGTCCTATGATCTAATTACAAACTATGAATATCTCAAAAAATATAATCCTACTATGCTGTAACAAATTCTGGGTTTATTCTTTGATATTTCCATTAATGATGGCTTTGGTCGGCAATGACAACAAACACAAATGGAAGATCTTTTCCTTTACCTTTTTTGACCTTTATTTCCCTTTTTTTAGCTTCAAAAATTGGTCAACAAGTCAAAAAGCACATTCTATTTTCATTCCGAAGATAAGTGGCTTCATTTCGAAGACAATGCAATTCTCATTTCGAAGATCGCTCATTCTAAAGATACTACAATTCTCATTCCAAAGATACTGCAATTCTCATTCTGAAGATCCGCTCATTCTGAAGATCCGCTCATTCCGAAGACGTTGTGTTCTCTCATTTCGAAGATATTTGTTCATTCCGAAGATACTTCGAAATGAACAAATGTGTGCTTTTCCAGTGATTTCTTCTGCATATCTTAGGTGGGTTATCTCCTAAGATCAAATTCCAATGGTCTTCATCTCTTTCCACATGTGAATTCCATGCCTTGCTATTTATGGATAGCTGGCTGGAATTTACATGGAAAAGACCAGTTTTTGCTACACAACAACAGTTTGCTTGCACTGTTGCCCGATTTAGGTGAAATAAATGCTTGAGACAAATCAAAACATGATTAGTGAAATGCTGCTATTATTCTAAGCATATCTCATTTTAGCAAGTCATAGCAAAAAGAACACAAAACTATGCAAAAAGCTATAAAAATCAGTATATAATATTCCAAATACATTGATCATGCAAAATGGTTAATATACAGTATATTGAATCAACTTAACTAACATATCAGATAAAACATAAGAGTTTATAGGGAATTTTAGTGTTCAAAACATGTTATGATTGAGGCATTTCTAGGCCTCATCACTTCCTGCCCTTTTCGAGTCGCAAAAATGTGACATGTCGCGATATCGCGACACTTTTTCCTCCTTGCATTTTCTCTTCACTTTGGACCATGAAAATACAACATGTCGTGATATCGCGACACTTTTTTCTCTCTGCTCTTTCTCTTCACTTTAGACCGTGAAAATGCTACATGTCACAATATCGCAAAACTTTTTCCTCGCATTTTCTCTTCTCTTTGGACCGCAAAAATGCAACATGTCGTGATATCATGACACTTTTTCTCTTTGCTTTGGTCCGAAAAAATGCTACATGTCGCGATATCATGACACTTTTTCTTCCTTGCATTTTCTCTTTGCTTTGGCTCATGAAAATACAACATGTCGCAATATCGTGACACTTTTTCTCCTTGCTCTTTCTCTTTCCTTTGGCTCGCAAAAATACAACATGTCGCGATATCGCAACAGTTTTTCTCCTTGCTCTTTCTCTTTCCTTTGGCCCACGAAAATACATGTCGCGATATCATGACACTTTTTCTCCTTGTATTTTCTCTTTCTTTTTTGGCCGCAAAAATGCAACATGTCATGATATCGCTACACTTTTTCTTCCTTGCTTTTTTGCTTCTTTAGCATATGGGTCACTTTGGTCTTCTTGGACAACCTGTAACAACTTCACCCAAACATCAAAAAACATCCTTATAAGCATTTAACATCATTGTACATACTTTGAGTAACCTCTGAACTCCTATCCACTGCATCAACCGATCTATCTGACTGTGTTGACAACAATGATAATACTGTCGCTGCACCTTGCTTAACAATCTCCCCCTTTGGAATTATTGGCAACACACATGCAATTTCTTGTAACTCTTCTCCCCCTTTGAAAATAATACCAAAGGGCTGCTGCAAACTCCCCCTGAGTCCATGCACAACATTCTTAGGAAAAAATTATTATACTTAGCAAAAATCACAAACATGAGAAAAAAGATAAAAAAAATACACAAATGCTCCCCCTGCGTACAACACGTTGTCGCTACAATATATTCTGCCTTTGCTATGGATAAGGAGACTAACTCTTGTTTCTTACTGTGCCATATGACCAACTTGTCTCCAAGATAGAATGCACCTCCACTGGTACACTTTCTGTCATAAAGTCTTCTTGGATAAGCACTCTAATATCTACTCATCATATTATAATTCTTCTTGTACCTTGCTTTTACTTATTTCATATAGTTTGATCAACATGCAACTCTCAGCTATGCAAAAGTTTCTCCCAAATCAAAAGTGATCAACTCTCCAAGTAGCCTATGCGTAATTTCTTCAGCCTTTTGACTGCCACCTCCTCCGTGATTGACGACTTTGCCTCGCATTCGTTGTGCAACTCAATGTCTCTAGTTTCTAACAACTGTCATGAATGTTTTCATCATCTACATAGGTATTGATAGTAGACTGTTACATCTAGCATTGGAACCTCAATCTGCATGCAGTCACCAACACTTGGTATTCTACTTCTTTCTAGGGCATATGTTAGGGCTACTCAATGTATTAGGCGAATGTTTCTCACGTGATTCTAGGGAGAATTTCTCCTTGCTACGCTCAAGGGATTCATTAGGTAATATCTCACATTTCTCAAATAATGCAAGACTTTCTTAGGTGCATGGGCATCTTGTCCTCCTTGGCGCTTCACCACCTGGGCGCTATTCTCTCAACATCTCTGCCTTGCATGTGCCACTTGGCACTCTTGACGAACTGGGTGCTAGTGCCATTGTTTGCTTTGACTCTGGCATCTCTTTGATAATGACTACTTCTTTAGAGAAAATTAAAGCTCTCTTATTACCTCCATAAACAACTACATGAACTGAAACACACTTTGAAAACTATACAACTCCCCCTAAATACTTGCCTTTCATCCTTAGATAACCAAACAACATAGGAGCATTAAAATAAAACTTTAAGATTGCTCTACCTGAGGATGCGTTACTTGGAGCTGCTTAGTGCAATAGAGGAGTAATCTCCTTCAGTCCAAGGAGACACGATTTCCTCTCTTATTTCTTTCTCCAATATTTCTTGAACTTGGGCTTGAGTTTTTCAACTACATCCCTATTTTGAACCTTTTTGTGAACTTGAACATTTCTCTTGGGTGGTTGTCTCTTGTGCATCCTTGATGGATGATTATTTTCCATCCTTTGATGCACATGATTTCTTCCCTGTCTGTGTTGCATTCTTTGTGTTTGATGAAACCTACTGTCTTGCCTTAGATTAGATACAAAATTTCTTGGACAAAACATTGCTATGTGCCCATGACCATTACATTTAAAACATTGCACATGGTGTTCAACCGGAATAACAGATGTATTTCTACGAGCATAACTCTTTGATCTATTATTCAATCCATAATAAATTGCCTTGTTACCATAATGGTTGCATCTAAAACAATAGCCATTAAAAGCATTATTATGAATAAAGTGAGAGTGATAGAACCTCTTTTGTTGTGGTTGCTTTGCTATAGATCTCCTTTGAGATTTTTTTTCTTTTGAGGATTCAACTTCAATATTTTCTTGCTTTGATCCTTCAGTAGTGGACTTCTTCTCTGTAGATTTAGAAGATGAAGGTTGTTCAGCTTCACATCCAAGACCAAGCTTACACATGGGGCTTCTTTGTTGCCTTATCATTTTATCTAGCAACTCTGTGCTCTTCTCATATTTGAGATTTGTATTGGCCTCTTCTAGTTGTTTTCTCAATAAAACAATCTCCTCTTCTTGTTTGTAGCAAACAATCTCTTTCTCATTGATCTGTGACCTGAGAGTTTCTTCAATCCTTTTGGACTCTTCTACTTATAGCTTTAGATCATTAATAAATTTGTTAGATTCCTATTCACATTTTCTACATACATCGCCTTTATCATCCATGTGTGACTTCAAGGCTTCTTCTATTTTCTTGGCTTTATGAATTTGTAAGAAGAGATCTTCAATATTATCCCCATATTCTTCCAACTTCTTGGATAGTATTTTGTTCTTTTTCCTTTCTATACCCAAATATTCAAGTGCAACGATCAACTCACCTTCTAGATATACTTCACCCTCAAGGTTTTCATCACATACTTCAGAATTCACTCCTATATTTTTTAGTTCAATTTTCTCTTCCACAAAGATGCCTTATTTGAGGAGGATCTATTCTTCTTACCTATTGCGTACTAATCCAAGATCAACCCTAGTTGATTTAGCCTAACAAGGGAAACTGGCTCTGATACTAATTGTTAGTATCATAATGACACTGATAGGGGGGTGAATCAGTGTAGCTCTTTAAAACTTAAATCTTTCTCTTAAATATGAAATAATGAAAACTTAAAACCAAATAAAGCAAATATAACAAGAGAGCATCACACAACATAAGATGTATCGAGGTTCACCAATTTTGCTACTCCTTAAAAATTAACTGTTTGGACTCCCATCCAAATCCAACCTTTACAAAGCAACAACTTTACAATCAATTTACCAGCACCCACTGGAAGGAGCACCAACCCCTGATTTATCTACACCAACAGAAAGGAGCACCAACCCTTGATTTACCAGCACCAACTAGAAGGAGCACCAACTCCTGATTTATCAACACCAATAGAAAGGAGCACCAACCCCTGATTTATCCACACCAATAGAAAGGAGCACCAACCCCTAATTTACCAGCACCAATTGGAAGGAGCACCAACCCTTGATGCCAAGCACCAACTTGGACTTCGATTTTGAACTATAAGATTGACATAAAAATGCCTTCACTTTTATAAGACCTTGACTGGTCTATTGCTTACCCAACATCTCCCACAATTTACAAAACACATATCCTTATTGCTCACCTCTCGCTCACCTCTTGCTCTCCTCTCATGCTCATCTCATGCACTTCACTGAATAAATTCCCCTTGCTTAGTAAATTCTCCAAGCAACACTCCTTTTATAACCATCCTTTCTCTTTGTAACTCCAGTTGTAACTCCAGTTGTAACTCCTTTTGTATATTTTGAGAAGGCATTTCATCAAACACGTCACATGCAAATAATTGACACCATGTTCTCCTACCATGACTGTTCATCTTCTCGGTCATGACTGTTCGTTTTCTCTTTGCATGTCTGTTCATTTTCTCTTTGCATGACTGTTTGTTTTCTTTTTGCATGTTTGTTCATTTTCTCTTTGCATGACTATTTGTTTTCTTTTTCATGTCTGATTATTCATTTTCTTTTCCCTTGTGCATACATTTATTTTCTCCTTCGATGACTATTCGTTTTCTCCTTCATTACTATTCATTTCTATTTTGAGGTTTTTCTTGAGTCACAAAAATGTGACATGTCGTGATATTGCGACACTTTTGTTATTCTGCTTGCCTGCCCTTTTCGAGTCATGAAAATGTGACATGTCGCGATATCGTGACACTTTTGTTTCTCTGCCTGCCTGCCCTTTTCAAGTCACAAAAATGCGACATGTCACATTATCGTGACACTTTTTCTTTCTCTGTCTACCTGTCCTTTTTGAGTCACGAAAATGCAACATGTCGCGATATCGCGACACTTTTTATTTCTCTTCCTGCCTAACCTTTTCGAGTCGCAAAAATGCAACATGTCACGATATCGCAAAAATTTTACTTTCTCTTCCTTCTTACCCTTTTTGAGTCGTGAAAATGCAACATGTTGCGATATTGCGACACTTTTTCTTTCTCTTCCTTCCTGCCCTTTTTGAGTCGCAAAAATACGACATGTCACGATATCGCGACACTTTTTCCTCCTTGCATTTTCTCTTTGCTTTGGACCGTGAAAATGCAACATGTCACGATATCACGACGCTTTTTCTCTCTACTCTTTCTCTTTGCTTTGGACCACGAAAATGCTACATGTGATATCATGACACTTTTTCCTCCTTGCATTTTCTCTTCGCTTTGGACCATGAAAATGCAACATGTTGCGATATCGCGACACTTTTTCTCTCTGCTTTTTCTCTTTGCTTTGGTCCACGAAAATGCTACATGTCGCGATATCGCGACACTTTTTCTTCCTTGCATTTTCTCTTTGCTTTGGCCCGTGAAAATACAACATGTCATGATATCGCGACACTTTTTCTCCTTGCTCTTTCTCTTTCCTTTGGCCCGCAAAAATACATGTCGCGATATCACGACAGTTTTTCTCCTTGCTCTTTCTCTTTCCTTTGGCCCGTGAAAATACATGTCGCCATATCACGACACTTTTTCTCCTTGTATTTTCTATTTCTTTTTTGGTCGTGAAAATGCAACATGTCACGATATCGCAACATTTTTTCTCCTTGTTTTTTTGCTTCTATTTTGGTCGTGAAAATGCAACATGTCACGATATCGCAACACTTTTTTCTTCCTTGCTTTTTCTCTTCTTTAGCATATGGGTCACTTCGGTCTTCTTGGACAACCTGTAACAACTTCACCCAAACATCAAAAAACATCCTTATAAGCATTTAACATCACTGTACATACTCTGAGTAACCTATGAACTCCTGTCCACTGCATCAACCGATCTATCTGACTGTGTTGACAACAATGACAGTATTGTCGCTACACCTTGCTCAACACTTTAGAGTTTATTATATTTAATCATAAACTAATTTATAATTAAATTATTATAATTAATTTATAATTAACTTAATAACTCTTAGAGTTAATCAAATTAAATTATAAATTAATTTATAATGAAATTTTTATAATTAATTTAGGAATAATTTAAATCTCTAGATATTGACCTTAGACCTTTAATTTTATAATAAAATATTATAATATTATTTTTCTCAGGCCTTCCCATTGCGTTTTAGACCTCATCTAACCACCTAGAAGCAATATTTCTTTTGCATTGATTATGAAAAATAATTTTGCTCACTGAAACTGACGCTTGACATTATTCCTCTTCCATTGCTTACTGAAACTTACTCTTGACATCAATGACAATAAATATTGCTCATATTTCAAATAGTCTCCCCCTTTGTCATTAATGGCAACCCAATTACCTTTTACCATTTCCTTTTATCTTTTCCTATTCTACTCCCCTAAGAAACTCCTCCCCCTGACTGAATGCTCTCCCCCTAACTAAAATGTATTCCCCTTACTCAAATCTCTCCCCATTTGATATCAATAGCAAAGGGTCACCTTTGAGGCTCAAGGCTAAGAATGAGTCTCTTAGCTTAGCCCCTCCCCCACATCCTCTTCGAGTGGTTAATTCTGGGGTGGGAGTATTTCTACACCCATAAAGCACTGATCTTTGCCTTTGTCCACTTTATTTCTTGGCTTATTTTTTTTATTCCTCTAACTGTTCCTGTTCCTACTTGTCTTTGGAATTTTTGCTCTACACCATATTTTTGTATGCCCATCATTATTGCACTTATAACACTTAATATTGTTATTCCTTGGAGGTGCAAATGTCTTGGGATTTCTCTTTGTGAAGTGATATATGTTCCTTTCATGAACCCTGTAATTTATTGATTTGTGACCAAACTGATTACAAGAGTAGCAATACCTTTGAAAAAAATATCCATTTTTGAAGTTTCCATATTCTTGTCTTTCATGTGTTCTACATTGTGTAGCCTTGTGCCCAAATCTGTGATATGAGAAACATATTCCATTGAAACTACCTTGCCTTGACCCCATGGATACTTTAGTCTTTTTTACCTTGTGTTGGTTCTTGTTCCATCTATTCCACTTTTGTGAATTGTTCCTTTCCTTGTTGAAATTTTTATTGTCCAACTCATCCTTAGAAGTCTCATTCTCTCTTACACTCTCTTCTTTTGAAGTTTCTTCTTCAAAAATTGAGGTTGAATCCTCTCCTTGTTTCTTTTGTACCTGTTCAAAACCAAGACCTGTCTTATTTTTTAATCATATTTGTACCTTGATAATCTTGTCTATGGTTTTTGAGCTTTTACCAAAATTTTGTAGCTTTTCCTTAGACTCTTTTAATTCCTTCCTTAGTAAAGTTACCTCATGCTCTAACCTTTCACATTCTATAACCTTTGCTTCTAACTTCTCTTTGAATCTCCTTGTTTTAGGTATTGATTTGGTTAGATCTTATATACGCTTTCCTTTCTCTTCATCACATTATTGAAATTTAAGCTTGAGCTTTGAGTTTTGCTTTCTTACCTCCCTTAATGCATCAAGGTCATGAATAAGCTCACCCTTAAGGTCAACTTCTCCTTTCTCTGATTATTTCTCTATTTTTTTGCCTTTGAAAACATCTTCATTCTTTTTTGAATATTTTCTACTAGCACTTCCTTCTTCTTCTATTGCCATAATAAGATTCTCTTCTAGTATTTCAAGTGTATCTTCATATTCATCATCATTGAAACTAAATCCATTCCTTTTACAACTATTGCCTTATCTGCATAGAAATTCTTCTTATATATTTGGAATAACTTCTTTCCTTTCTTGCCTTGTCCATCCCTGCTTTTCTTTTTGTACCTATGTTTTTCTATTTCCCTATTCTTATGATCTTGTTTTTCTTCATCATTGCTATTTCAAAATTCTTGACAATTAGTTGCATAGTGACCATACTTTCCACAATTGAAACATCTAACTAATTTTATACCTTTATACTTTCTCAAATCCTTGTTCCTTCTGCCATAATTTGCTTCTTCATCACTAGATAACTTATTGCTTGAATTTGGATTCTTCCCCTTTGTCTTCTTAGTAGCTTTGAAGTTTTTTTCCTTCTAGATATTAGGTTCCTCTTTTGTTATCATCTCAAAATATATGAGAATGCCATGTAATTCATCTCTTGTCAAAATATCACTATCTTTTGATTCCTCTATAGATAAAATATTCTCACTAAAACTTTTTGAGAGTGACCTTAAAATATTATCACAAACATCAGATTTTTCAAATTCAAGTCCAAGTATTTACATGGAGTTAACAACCTCGTCTACATGAAGTAGATAAGCACTAATGTTTTCCTCATCGTTCATTTTCAGGTCTTCAAATATTCCCTTGAGATTTCACAAATTTACCTTTTTGACCTTGTAAATCTCCTTCATATATGCCTTGCAATTTATCCCAAATTTCCTTTGCTGATTTGCAGTGCATAACCTTTATAAACTTTATTTTATGTAAACCTCTCAAAATTACATTCATTTCTTTTGAATTTTAATGATATAAATTTACCATATTTATCTATAGGTGGAGTAGCTGGTGGTGTGTATCCATTTTCTATTGCTTCCCATATTTCATTTCCAAGTGTCATCAGGTGGATCTTCATTCTCATACTCCAAAATACATAATCACTCCCATAAAAAACTAATGCTAAATTATATGAGAATTCACTCTTAAAATCCATTTGTATTCTTGTAAGCTTATCCTTCAAGTTGTTAAACTCTTCTGAAGGAAACCACTCTGATACCAATTGAAGAACACAAACTTATAATGAGAGGGGGGTGAACAGTATAA
Source organism: Wollemia nobilis (assembly GCA_028583015.1). Taxonomy (NCBI): domain Eukaryota; kingdom Viridiplantae; phylum Streptophyta; class Pinopsida; order Araucariales; family Araucariaceae; genus Wollemia; species Wollemia nobilis. The sequence goes on along the minus strand of JAQPPZ010016677.1, from coordinate 11,024,717 downwards.
TACCTCTTTTTATTTTTCTTTCCCAATCAATGTTATGTATTATATCAATGGAAATACCCAAATTAGTAATTAAAGAATTGCATAAATAACCACACACAATAGAGACATCAATTTAACGGGGTTCACCCAATGTGGTCTACTCCATGGAGAAAATATTTCACTAAAATTCTCTCAACAAATCTCTTGGGAAACCTTTCCCAATTATAATTTTTATGGACTTATATCCAAATAAGACACCAATACCATAATTAATTTCATGGATCTCTATCCATATGAGACAGCAATATCCTCAACTGGTTTGTGGATATATATCCACAGGAAAACTTCTTTTTCCTCTGATCTAGATGGTGATATTCTAGAAGAACTGCTACCTCCACTACACTAGCTTATGGATCTCTATCCACTAAAGACTCATGCCCTAACTTAGAAGACCTCTCTTCATTATCTTGTCTAATGGACCTCTATCCATTGGATATTTTTATCCTCTATACTTTGTCACCTCCAAAGCTTACTCTCAGCTCTGTCTCAAATTTATACTAAACATAGTCCTTTTATCTAGCACAAAAATTCTCAATCATTGTCTCTGATCTGCATTAAACACAATCCTTCGATCTAGCACAAATCTGCTCAATATCTATATTTGATCTGCACTAAACATAGTCCTTCAATCTAGTACAAATATGCTCAATCTCTATCTCTAGTCTGGCACAAATCTATCCTTAAATATGCACCAAAATCTATCTTTAAATATATCCTGAAGCTTTAACACAAATCTTGACTCAATCGCAAATCAAATATGCTAGATCTGATCCAAAACTTATCTCAAGGTTTTAACAAATCAATCAATCAACTCTTCCCATAATTCTTCTCAAAGACTTGCCTCAAATGTATCCACAAGTCCTCTTTAGAACTTGCTCTCACTGCTCTCAAGTCTTTACCAATACTTACCTCAAATATGCTCAATAAGTCCTCACTAGAACTTGTCCAATCTACTCAACATGTATTCACCAAGACTTACCTCAAATCTTCTCAACAAGTCCTCACTATAACTTGTCCAATATGCTCAACAAGTCTTCACCAAGACTAATTTCTGGTAGATAAGATACTATAGCATTAATGCCAGGTTTTATAGGTTGACCCAAAATATTTTACAAAAATCATCCCAAGGCCGTTGATGAACATATCCTTACTAAGGATCCTATATATGTAAAATCTACACCTCGCCAAAGCCATTACATCCGGTAAGGCACATAGCCTGTTATGAAAAAGAAGCTTCCCATACAACATTTTGGGTATACCTTGAGAAAATACACATGCATCATAATTACAAAAAAAAAAAAAAACACGGATCCCTTCCTTGAGACAATGGAGAAACAAAAAGCTACAGACACACATAAAAAAGTACTGAAAAAACTCCCACAAGCTCTATATTGATAGTTACTCTTAATAATTCTTTGGTAATTGCTTTCTTTCGTATATGACATGCTTTGGTACCACATACTATCTTTGCCAATTAGCCTTGGATAAGTGAACCTGTTGGCTAGATTTAGGGCGGTGGCTATCTTGTGGTCCATGTGGCTTTGGTTCGAAGTCTTACATTACCATTTATTTCCTTCCCTATGATTATAAACCAACCTAAAATTACTAATATGACTAGGAGCCATGTTATCTGACATGTTACTATCCCCATTATTCTTTGTGGTATTTCCAAGCAGCATCCACGAAGACGGACAGCTCAGATAAATTTTATTGCAAGTCCAATTCAAAAAAGAGACGGGAATACTCCTAGCATTCGAACTTACAGTGCCTTCCTTGTTAGTAAATTCAACTATCATTCTTGGAATTCTTGTTGAATAAGCTCCTATACTTAACTCAGGACACCGTGTTCCCATTTGAAAAGTTTTTCACCATTGAAACCCAAATTAGCCAGCTTATCAACAATTTTGTTAGCTTCCTGAAAGACATGTTGGGTTTTTCTATCCTGTCTTCCCTGGAAAAGTATCCTAGCCTCTTCAACAATTGTTTTAATCCTCCAAGGAGGTGTTTTCCAATTATTGAGGAGATTTATAACATGCATAGAGTCTCCATCTATGATCAAATTGCCTTCTGAGTCTTGAGTTATTTGAAGGCCTCTCCACATAGCTCTAGATTCATCTTCGTTATTTGTCCTTGTTCCCAAATATTCAAAAAACACAAGCATCATATTCCCATTATGATCTCAAACAATGCCACCAGTTCCTGCTCTACCAGGATTGTCCTTAGTCGCTCCATAAAAATTAAGCTTAAACCAACCCGTAGGAGGTGGATATCACTTAAAATTGGCTCTGGGGTTGACTACCCTAGGCATAGACTCATCTAAAAAGGTTAATCTTAAATATTGAGCAATCATGGTCTCTTGCAGATGAGGTTTACAGCTATCAAAAGGGATAAGGTTCACATTCTCATTGGCAAAGAATAGGATCCTGGCAATGATAGTTTGATGATCATGGATAGACTCATTAAAGACTCTATGGTTCCTTTCTAACCACACCTGCCAAAGATAGTGATTGAGAAAAAATTTCCACATGTATTTAAGTCTTTGGATTGAAAAGGGGTAAGGCCACTGGATGAAAAAATCAAGTATGGTGGCTGGTTTAACCCATGAAATATTGAAGGCCTGAAAAAATCCACTTAGGACAGTCAAGGAAAAATGGCACTCAAGAAAAATGTGATAAATGGTCTCCCAATTAGCCATGTACAGATAACAACGATTAGTGATACAAATAACTTTACATATCATATTATCAATGGTTAGAATTCTTCCTTGGATAACCAACCATGAAAAGACTACAATTTTTGAAATTAAATTTTTTATCCAAAATAAGTCCTTTTGGAGGACAAAATCCTTGTCATCAAGCAGAATCTTGTAAGCTAATTTAACAGTGAATTACCCATTTTTCGTAGGAGCCCAGGTCACTTGATCTTCCTTGGGTCTCATGGGGATAAACTGTTGCCTGAGAATGTTACAAAGATCATTTGATTTCTTTTGAAATCCTTGAATTCTTATTTTTTTATACTTCATTCTACCTCTGTCCTCAACCATATAATTAGAGACTTTTATGCCAATGAGTTATTCTATGATATCTCTGATTCGGGCTAATTTAGGATACTGCGTCAGTGGTTCATCCTTAGCCCACCTATCATTCTATCAATTTATCCTCTCACCATTGCCTAAAACCCATCTTAAACCTTTTTTGATGATTTCCTTACAATTAATAATTGCTTTCCAAAAAGCAGAACCTTTGATTGGAATTGAGTCACTTAGAAATTCCATATTTTGAAGATACTTTCATTTGATGATAGTTGTCCATTCATTTTCTTCACCAGAAATGAGACGCCATGTCTGCTTAGCTAGTAAAACTAAATTTATATGAGCAATTATCCTTAGACCTAAGCCCCCATTTTCCCTAGGTCTGCACACTTTGGTCCATCCTACAAGGTGTATCCTTTTTTTCTCCTCTGATCCAGTCCATAATTTTTTTTTGGAGTTTCTCAATTTTTTGGAAAACCTTCACAAGGGCTTTGAAAACGGAGAGGAAATATATTGGAATGCTCTGAAGAGAGTCCTTAGTGAGGGTTAGCTTTCTTGCTTGAGATAGAAGATGAACTTTCCATCCAACAAGTTTCTTTTGAATTCTTTCGAAAACCTCAAATATGCTCATGAGATTTCACTAAAGCTTATTCAACTCAACTCAATCTATCATAGAAAACCTCTTCAATCACACAAACAAGTTTCACATAGAATATTGTTTGACTCACATAAACATATAGAGAATGGTTAGAGACTCAATATGTTTCACTCACAAACATGCAATCACTTCTAATATCTCTTGCTTAACCATAGAAAATAGATAATGGTTAGAGACTCAATATGTTTCACTCTTGCACAACACTCAATCTCTTTCAATATCTCTTCCAAATAAAATCATAATATAGAACAATTTGTTTCACAAAAATTCTATCACTCCAATACCTTAAATCAACTAGGCTCAATCAACTCCACTCAACCAATCACTCAATAAATATTTATTCAACAATGCTTATAAAAAAAAACCTCACATAGCAATGATACTCATGATCTTTCACAAACCCTAGTTCAATATAGTTCACAACTTCACATAACAATGATACTTAAGTTCTTTCACAAGCCTTAGTCAAGCATATGAAATCTTACTCAATATTTCTAACAATGCTTATCAAATAAGGCTTTTAGTATCAAATTTCATTCCAAAAAACCAAACTCAATAATGCCTATAAAATAATCCTTTTCACTTCAACTTAGCATTCACAACATTCAACAATCACTCACAAGGAAGATGTGACCATACATTTTTTTTTTATGAAGGATTAACCACAAAACCTGTCTCAATCACAATTACTCTCTTTGCCAATCTCAAGGGTTAGATAGCAAATATCTATCCTTAATATTTTCTTTCAAAATATTTCACCAAGTCAAAATATCAAAAACTAACCATACCTTATTTCTCCTTTTAACACAATTTTTATGAACTTTGTTTCAACACAATATCTAACTCCCTTGACACACCTTGTTACTCCTCTTATAAAATATATGCACTCAAAAATCAAAACCCCCAAAAAAACTATGCATATCCTTTTATCTCCCTTTGTATAACTCACAAACCTTTTAGAATATGCAAAATTCAATTTATAAAACCTTAGGAAATAAAATATTATTTCCACCTTTGCAATTTTTGGATGCAGCAATTAACCTTAGAAACTTAAGCAACATGAGTGCATACCTTAGACCATTAACCAAAAAGGGCCTTGGCGGGTTTCGAATGCACAACCCCTTCTTGCCAAGCACCTTTGCAAAGTGTGCACCCACCACATGGGCTACGTGACTCCATGAAAATGTAATGGCAATTGCCTTCTCTTTGTTTCTTTCCAAATGTGCATACCTCAATGAAATAACTTTTTTGCTTGCAAAAATGAAGACCACAGGAATCGACCTCTCAACCTTGTGCCAACAAACTTCCTAGCACAACCTCTAGCTGCCAATTGCACTATTGAGTGCCTTGCAATGTGAAGTGAGCTCCCCTCTTATTTTTCCTTTATTATCCTCTTTAAAGCTTTTAAAACACATGATTCTGCCTCCTTCTTTGTGCATGATTTTTACTTACCTCAAATTAATCACATGGATGATTATTTTGCCATAATGTTTACCCCTTCTTATATGCAAATTGCCATATGCTCAAAGACGTCGACGATTCGATTTAATTTGAATAATTCAAATTAATTAAACTTTGTACCCTTTTTTTTTAAGCGAAAAACCCCTTGCGAGGCCACCTTGGTCTGAGATACCATGAACAGGGGGTTCTACACCATCAAAGTCACCCGAGAGTCGCACCCGACCCTGCTCGCACCAACATTATCAATTGGATTTTGGATACCCAATTTAGCTTTTTGGTAGGGTGGAGATTTGAACCTTGGACCTCCCTTGGAGGATTGCCCTCTCCTCTCCAATTCACCTACAACACCTGGGTCAAACTTTGTACCCTTTAAACCCTAACCTTTAGAGTTTATTAAATTAATTTATAATTAAATTATTATAATAAATTTATAATTAACTTAATAACTCTTAGAGTTAATCAAATTAAATTATAAATTAATTTATAATAAAATTATTATAATTAATTTATAAATAATTTAAATCTCTAGGTCTTGACCTTAGACCTTTAATGTTATAATAAACTATTATAATATTATTTTTCTCGGGCTTTCCCATTGTCCTTTATACCTCATCTGACCACCTATAAGTAATATTTCTTTTGCACTAATTACGAAAACTAATTTTGCTCACTAAAACTGATGCTTGACATCATTCCTCTTACATTGCTTACTAAAACTTACTCTTAACATAAATGACAAAAAATCTTGATCATATTTCCAACATCATTGTATGAATTTTTGGCTTTAATGGCAAGTTATTTCTCCTTTTGTATTTTGCTACAGAGCACCTTTTTGTGTTGGAGGTTTCTTGCTAGAACAATTTTATTAATCACGTCTATGGGACGGGTCGAGAAAAATGAGCCACATGTACCATGCCCTTTTGTTTTGACGATATCAAAGGAATCCATGTTGGACCAAATTATTTGATTATAGAATCCCTCTATGACCTAGGCTTCGGTGAGTTGCCCCAATGGTGGAAATACAATCCTTTGGGTCATTTCACGCCATTGATTAAAGAAAAAGTTTTCAATGCTATCCCAAAGTAGATATTGAGTAGCAAAGAAATTATCCAGAAGGGCATGATATCAAATGGTATATTGAGAAAATAATGATGTTCCTACCATGACATGATTCCTATGAGATGGAGACCAAATATAATCTTGAATTCCACAAGCACTAGATTCCTCCTTTGGGCATGTTTAGCAAAATGAAGGATTAGTTGCCTGCTTGGTCTGAGGAAAAAATCACCAATTTTTGGGTGATGAGGGACCACCAAGTGATGGATGATATATTTTTGAACATGTATTATGAATATTATGACAACTACAAGATGATCTCCTTCGCTAAAATCGTACCTCAAAGCTTTCAAAGATCTGACAGTGAAGACATCATGGCTGGAAAATAACTACTTGCAGTAGAAAAAGAGACACTTATGGAGGAATAAAAATAGTCATCACCATAAAATTAGCTCTAGCATAATAATAGGAGTATGCATGAGGAACTTTATTTTTTGAAAATCTCCAATAAGACAAGGACTAATGCAATCTCTTCATCTGGTACAAACCCTCCTCCTGTAGTTGTATACACACAAGTTGACGTTTTAGAGACTGTTCCTTTGGTCTAGGAAGAGTGTAGCACAAGGGTGCAATATTCCTAATGGGTAGGTGTTTCTCAATGGCCTATAGTGATCAAATTATTATCCTTGATCGATTGTCCAAATCATACAATTGTACAATCTTCACAAAAATCCATATGCAACCACAAAATAGCTTGTACGGATCTCAAATCGTACCATTGTACGATCCTAAATCATACAGTGATAGGTTTTGTACAATTTTACATTTATATTTGGTTTTACAAGCTGTCGTACACAGTTTTATAACCAAATTGTTCAATTTTCCAATATTGCCAAATCGGGTAAGTTTCCCTCAATCGCATAAACTACCAAATCGGGTAAGTTTATCTTGTACGATTTGTAGCACGCTTGGTGTACAATTTGTATGAAATGAAAGTTCAAAAATGTGCCAAATTGGATACTCTTATGTACCAATCTCTCTCAGATAAGTTTTGGGAAGTTCTGAAATGGTAATTAATCCATTTCTACCAACATGCAAGTTCTATCATCAGGGTTTGAGAGAGTTATCTCCAATGGCAATATACAAAAATTATACAACATTATTCAAGATGTCTCTCTTAATATTATCTACCTCATAGATCAATTATAGGGCTCACACCAGTGCTAGTTCAATTCCATCCTTCATAGCAATGCATTAATCATCAACCATAACATAAAGAAGTAACATGCAACAAAGATAAACTGCAAAACATTACTCCATCATTCTAGGATCGTACAGTACATGAGAAAAGACTATGAATTGAGATTATTATTCATTACTTTTCAACAATGCAATACAATCACTAAAAGGTACTCAACAATCATAGATATGCATTCAATACTTCATACTATTTAGACCAACTCATAACCAGAACTAACCAACATTAACTAGACTATCTAAAATGAAGGGGGTCTTATATAATGTTGCCAAGGCCATTCCCAAGTGGTTCTCGAGGCAATTCATTATTTACAACTATCCATGCATAATGGAATATTATTTATAAAATTTATATGCAATTACAACTCAAATTGCACTTCCCTTGCATTTCATCTTATTTCATTTCACTTTGTATGGCTTTCCCTTCAGTTAGTATGGTTTACCTTCTACTTGTACGGTTTGCTAAAACTTATCAAAATTCTTAAAATTGGAAAAATCCTCTTGTCACTTCTTCTTCTTCTACGATGTGGATTTTCTGCCTACATCTACCCTCCCATTTACTTTGGTCGGTGTCCTCACCAACTCATCTTTCTATTTCAGCTAAGCCTCATAATCTCTGACTATGGCTTCTAGGTCTTCCACCTATGTGCAAAGAATTATGTGTTTATTTTAAAACTTGGTTGCATAGTTGCCCATTTCTACTACTTTCATACCATGGTAATTGACTATCTCTTTGGTAGTCTTCAATAATTCCCTCAATTGTTGTTTGCGCTCAATAGAACTCTTCTTAAGCTTCTACTACAAATGTGCTTCTATTTGAGTTGCTGCTTCTAACTCTTCATTCTTATCTACAATGGTCTTCATATGGTTATTAAAATCAACCTCCAAGGCATGAACAGTCTCCTCCTTAACATTAAATTGTGCTTGCTTATCCAAAACCATATCTTTATACTGTTTATTGTCCTATGTGAGCTCCTCTATCTTCTTCTCTTGCATTACCATTTGCTCATATTTCATAGTCAACTGTGTTCTCAGATGTCCATCCTTTGCCTGCAACTATTCTTATTTTGCTCTTAGTTGAGATTCTAACTCCTTGATCATGTCTTCTACCATTGTGAGACATGTCGCTTCTCCTCTTCAAGAAAACTAATTCTAGCCTCAAAACCCATAATATTACATAGCAATTCTTCTTCTAGTTTCTTTATTTTATCTTATGTCGTAGCCTTATTCTCTTACAATTCTTCCTCTATTGCAACCATTTCTTTTCGAGTAGCCTCCATATCTTCTTTCTAAGCTTCCTTGAGCTAATAGATATTTTCCAATCCTATGATAAACCACTCTATCCAATATGTTAGGAAGTTCAACTTCCTTAGAGTGATTTCTAAACCTGAGGTGACCCTCTTATGTTCCAAATCTATTGTGTTCAAGGTACAAGTAATATAGTTGGCTCTATCCAGGTACAACATCGGTTTATTCTTGTAATTGGTTCTCACTCAATATGGTAAGTCATATATTCCTAAAATCATTATTATCTCTTCTCTAAGTAACTTACATGGGTGTTGTACATGAATATCTACAATTTTCCTTGTATGCTCGTCGCTACTCACCCATTATATTATCTTTTCCAGTTTGATAAACACTTGTTCTTACCATAGCTTCAAATCTCCCATGCATCCAATACAAAACTATAGTTTAGCACTGGCCATGGCATTGCCTACTTGAGAGAAGAAATATTACACCTGGTATTCTACTCTTTTTGCATCCTCCTTTGTTTCAATATTTGAGAATTGCGGTACCTCCAATAGGTAACTTTTTTGCATCCTCTGCAGTTCTTCCTCTATAGGAGTTTGTTCTTCCTCTTCTTCCAAGTGGTGACTAGAGCTTCCTCCAAGCTCCATTAGTGCTCTCTATGTTTATATTTTTCTGTGGTGGAGTTTGTCCCACAGTCCTCTTCATTTCCATATCTTCTTGAATATTCACAATATCTGGATGAGATTGTTGTTGCCTTGTATATTCTTGTACTTCTTTTTGTTCAGTTAAACCCACTTGTTGTTCTTCTATCACCTGCTCTTCTTCCTTATTAACTAAGTTTCCATTTTTGTGACTTCTTCAAAAATAATATCTTCCTATTCATGTGATGCATGCATATCTTCTTGTGCATCACTCTAAACATTTTGATTATTACCTCCTCCCATCATGAATCTGAAGTGAGGCTTATTCTTCTCTCTTAACTCTTCTTTTGAGGCTTCCACTATCACATTGGATTTCTCATTTTCATCTTGAATAGTGACTACTACTTCTTGTACTATTTGCCTCACTTTTGTATCATCAAAAAATTTTGAAGAGTCCAAAATTTCAAAATAATGTTGGAAAATCTATGGGGACTCCACCATCTCTTCCGCTTCTGCCCAATTTCAATCTTCCAAATCTAGATTCTCTGAGTTTGACTGTTCTTCTTATTTGTTATTCTTCTGTAGAGAATCAACTTATTTTTTGGAAGGGATTGTTCACCATTATTTCCCATTGTATTCTTGTTCTTACTTGTACCAAGTTGGATTTCCTTCCCACAATTTCCTCCCTTTCCTGAACTAACAACTGCTCCTACTATCATTGCTAAAGTGCTTGTTGTTCCAGTTCAGATTGCAACTTCCTAGGCCTTTTACTTTGATGTTGTACCTCCTCCTCTAAAGAATTATCCTCATGCACTGTAGTGGCCTACTACGTAGGTACTTTATTTTCCTAAGACTTATCTGGAGTCTCCTTCTGAATTGGTACTGAATTTTCCCACCATAGAATGTCGGCTTACCTACATCAATATTCCTAGGTTCTATCAAACCTAAAAAGTGGATTCCCATCTCCGTAATAGCATTCAATAACAATCTAATAACATGAAAAATCATCCCAAAATTCTTAGATCTCTTTGTCGGTATGTCATTCATATTTTTCTCCAAATAGGTACCCCAATCATATCAAATTCATTTGGTAATCTCTTCCACATATTGAACCATCTATATTGGCATTTTCATGGCTCGTGTTTGCCCTAACAGTCGAGCCATCATAATATTCGTGGTACATGGTCAATATTTCCCTATCATATGGCTCTATTTAATTCCTCAAGTTTTTATACCTCATATATTTGCTTCAGATAATGATTTCACATTGGTAAGTGAAGTGATGATGCGATGTATCTCAATCAGATCAAGCAACTTATTAACTATCTTAGTGCTATATTTTGGCAACCCAATTTTTTTCCTAAATATATCTTCTATGAATTCCATCTTCACCGACAACTTGCCCACATTAACATAGGTAAGTCTTCTTGAAGGATTATATGTTTGAACCATGTACAATAGATAGTTATGGAAAAAGGTCTTCTAGTGCCGTGGAACCTATGTGATTATAGCTACACCAGCCTTCTCAAACTATTTTCTCTATGGGTGGTTTTTATTTTCTTCATTGCTCCACCACTTCCTACATGTATCTACTGTATGAATGATATCTATTCTATATCAACTTGGTTCTCCTCGGACTCACTACTAAGGTCCTCCTTTGGATCTAGTAATGGAATTCACTGCATAATTCCCTCCTCAAAATTCTTTCCTGTGCCATTTCCTCATCTCAAAACATTGGTGGTTTCCTCCTCTGATCATCCCTCCAATACCTTTTCTCTCTCCATGGATTGTATAATTATCTCCTTCAAGGATGAGTACCATGCCAACCATGGGATTGAAATTGTCATCCTTGGTATTATCACGTATGAGACTCTCTCTCGTGCAGAGGTCCTGGTGACCATTCCACTCTATTGGCTACAATTCTTCTTAACTGGTATCCAAAATCTTTGGTTGAAATCATTTTCCTACCATTTCTTCGATTAGATTGCTATTTGGACTCACCTATTATGTAATCAAAAGTGCCTTGAAAATTGTATAGTGATACTATAAATAGTATAGTACATCCTCCACTTATTCATGTATGGTTTTTAGTTCAACAGCCACCTCTAGATCACACAATCTCTTCAACTGCTTCAAACGGCTCAACTTGCTGCAAATCATACATCTGCTACACCAAAATGTATAGGAGCTATACCAATCTATACAATGTCCTTGTCTGCCTAATCCTTTTTGTTTAATCTATACAATTTCATACGATTCTATATAATTTGCTCAAAAATATTAAATCGACCTCTAAACTGCTTGGAATCATACAATTTTTTCTTGAGATCGTACAATCTACCCTCAAAATTGTACAACACGTCATTTGAAACCGTTGTTCATATGAAACCTGTATTTTTTACTTCTTTGCCATGATTTCCCATCGACCCAATTTTTAAAATGTTTCGATCTATTGTTTTTAGTGTAATTCTAGATGAATTTTACATTTTTCATTATTTGGCACAATTTTCCCCACAAAACAAATTTTTTTGGCTATATTACAGGGTCATATGGTCTTCTCCCTTATTTATTCTACATTTTGCAATTTATATTTGGCCACTTTTCTCTTATTAGGGCTTATAATCTCCTTTTCCTTGTAATTTCTTTACTCCAGTTCTAATCCACAATTTCTTCTAACCCTGGTGTACATTTTCCACAATCTAGTTCTTGCATGGATGCCTTCTACTACAAACCCTCACTTTAATTCAATGGAATTGAAACCCTTGCTTTTATCTGTAAGTTCAATTTTTTTGAATGCGAAAAATCTTCCTGGTGCAAATTTAGAAATGGATCATGCAATCTTGTGGTTCACTTTATGAATTTCAATTCCCATATAGTCAATTTCATCCAATTGCACACTTTTCACCTTCATTATCCTAAAATTTTAAATTCCTCCTTGTATGATTTGTAAATTTACTAAAATTATCCCTTTATTTAAATTGCTATCAATCCTAATTGCTCAAATTTTTAAAATTGTACCCTCTTGCATGTCTTTTTGTCTTCCTTTTATCAGATGATTAACATCTCATCGCTTTTCCCATGTGATTTTCTATTTTTCTTGCTATTTTTTGATAACTCATCATTCCACTTATGCGAACATTAAATGCGATGATTAAAAATCGTACTTCTAAAATCGTACATTGTACAATATAAATTGTACAACATTCTTCCTTGTACAATTCTGCTTGTACTTTTTTTATTTTTGCTTATATGATATCCCACTTATACTTTTTTAGCTTTAAAATTGATTTGTACGATATATCACTTAGATTAATTTTTCCATTGAAGAGGTCGTCATTTTCGGTTTTCAACCCACTTCCTTCTTAATTGCATCCCAAGGGATTTTTACAACTAAGGCATTTTATTTTTTTATTTTTATTTTTTTTTCTAGATTTTTTTATTTTTTCTAAAACTATTTACACTTTTACTGATGTGGGAATCACATAGTGACATTCACTTGTACAATCTCATATGATTCTTCTCTTGGAGGTTTGATCGTGATATTTTGAGTGATTGTGTCATGTGGTACCACTTGCTCTCTAGGGAGATTAATCTCCACTTGTGATGTTACCGATTTCCTTGGCCTTCCACTACCATGTGTACAATTTGGGATTGTACAATTGCAAGTTGGATTATCTTCACTTGTTGTCCCTTCCTCTTGTCGTATAGGTGATTGATCCCTTGGTAGTAGTATCTTGACTACTTTTCTATCATTTGAGCGACTTATCTACCTATCTCCTTGGATCAATTCTATCTCTAGACTTGGCAATTAGATCCTTTGTTATCCTTGGTTTCTTTCATCTATAAAATACATGTTTCTTCTACCAGAAAGACCTCTACCATGTGAGTGTCTTCCCCATCCTATTCCTCTTGACATCATGTTTCTTTGCATTAGTGGTGATTCCTCCCTACCTTGGAGTAATCCTCTACCTCCTACCACTCTTCGAGGTCCTCTTAAGATTAGTGGTGGTTATCCCAATGAATACTAACTTGTGGGGTTTGGTAAAATCCCTCTTATACTTGGTATGCCTTATAGATTCCTTGTCCAGTTCAAAAATGCTAAGGGTGCATCTCCTGACCATCTAGAAGTAGGAGGATGAAACCTTCCTTGTCCTCTTCCTCCTCTAGCTATAACATCACCTTGACTTTGTTCATTCCATGGTCAAATACCTCCTCCCATTCCTAGTTGAATCCTTAGGGGTCCTTGTCTATTCCTTCCTCCCATTGCTTGGTTATCAAGAGTTATCTCTACCAGCTCAATGTTGGCTAGTGGAATTTTACTTCATCTTATACCTGGTTAATTATCGTAGTGCTTTGATTCTATGATATGCATGTACTAAGAGATGTCTCCATATTATTTCTTTATCTCTCTATATGCATCAAAAAAATCTATCTCAAAACTTGAGTCATTCCAATTATATTCTCTTTGTTTCAACCAATCCACTCGTAAATTCATCAATCTCTCCAATCCCCTTACTTCTCTCCTTTGTATTCTTAATTATTTATAGGATATTGTATATGCTTGCAGATCAAGATTAGTTTGATGCTCCTATGATCTCCCTAGTTTTTGATGCATTATTGTACAGACTAAGGGATCACAGTCATCTAGAGGATTTTGGGGTCTCCCTAGACAATTTTCATCATCACTAATTTTTGTGCTAGGTTCCCTTACTAGCCAAGACATTCCTTCATCACTGGATTCACTCAAATCCACCCGTGCATTACCTTGTGATTTAGGAGATGTGGTTGCTTCCTCAATATCTCGCTAAAGCATCTCTGCATCTTCATTTATCATTGGTAGATCACTTTGTGGTACTTGTGAACTTGTGCTTGCACCATAATTTCTTATACCACTCATTGGAGTCATCCTTTCATTATCCTTAACTTCCCCTTCTAGTTCCTATAGCCTAGCTATTCTTTGTTCATCCAACCTTCGTATTGTACTATTATGACCTTGCAACATATGATATTCCTCCTACATTTGTTGGTTTTGCAGTTGCATTATCTACTGTAATAGCCCTATATAATCTAATGGAGTAATTCTAGCCAATTATTCATCGATGGTCTCATTCCTATTCTCTTTTGGAACTTCCATTTCAAAAGTGTCCACTCTATCTTCATATCGTACTCTTAACCGTATCCTTCTTCACCCTTTTGCTTATTGGAATAGTTATCTATGCTCTACCCAAGGATACATCATTTTCCAATTTACTTGGGGTGCTTCTTCTTACCTTTTCCTATTTTTGGTAACATTATTATCTCTTGATATTCTCTTTCATTTGGAGGAATCCACTCTTCATCTTCCTCTATTACTCGTTTGGTCCCATCCATAAATCTAGCATGCACCCGCAATATTCTTCTTTCTCTAAGTCAAAGTTATAACTCTTCCTATTCTATAGTGGATCTTGTCTCCTCCCCTTCTAAAAATAAGTGTGTGAGTCCCATGTCAGAATCTTCTTGTGGTGGACCTTGCTCAGCTTGACTTCTCTATTGAGATTTTTCTCATCGTCTTCATTCAATCTCTTTTGAAGAAGTGAATAAGAATTGTACTTTGTAAGGCTTCAACTTTGAGCCATTCACCGTGTTAGGTACCTCAGTCCCATTCAATTTTTATTACATGACTGCTCTATTATTCATTACTTCTACCACTTTGTAGGGACCAAGCAATTAAGTCTTAAAATTACTGGGCTTGATTTCCTGCTTTCCATTAAACTTTAGAACCAAGTCATCCAGACTAAGTTCTAGCTTCCTCAAGTGTTTTTAATGCCACAACTTCCTTCTTTTTTGAGCTACCTCAATCATCCATTGTGAAATGACTCTTATTTCATACAACTTCATCAATGTTACTAGTCACTCTTCCAAACTTTCTTAATCACCCAAGCGATGTGACTCTCAAACTTAGTATAAATAATTCAACTGACACCACTGCCTCTTGTCCATACATCAACTAGAAAGGTGTATGCTCTGTTGTTGGTTTAAAATTTGTTTTTCATAATCACAAAATAGATGGTAACCTTTGTTTCTAATATTCTCCTTCTATTCCTTAGGTTTTATACAAAGTAGATACCAGGACTTTATTTGTTGCTTTTGCCTACCCATTTGCTCTAGGATAGTATGGACTAGACAATGAATGTAAAATCCTAAATTTAGTTGTCAGCATCTTGATGATTTAATTTATAAAGTATCCTTCTTAGTCACTTATTATATGTAGTGGTATTACAAATCATGTAATTACTTGCTCATACAAAAATATTATTGTACTTTTGTTTGAGTTGTTAGGTAATGCTCTCACTTCGACCTATTTTGTGAAGTACTTTGTTGCTACCACAATGTACCTACACTTCCTTCTTCAATATGTTTTCAATGGCCTGACAAAGTCCAATCCCCATTTTTCAAATATTTCTTGGGGTTGTGATGGATGCAATGGCATAAATTCCCTCTTTACTGGCTTTCCTATCCTTTGACAAGTATCACATGCTTTTATGTATTCTTTTGCATCATTATATAGTGTGGGCCACCATAATCCTGCTAGTAATATTTTCTTGGTGGTTGCATATGGTCCCATGTGCCCTCCTTCTAAGACTTCATGAGCTTATTTCAATGGCATATTGACTTCTTCCATCACACATCTCCGTAAGATACCATCACTTCCCATATTATACAGTATTATTGTTATCAATTGGGAAGGTGCTGACTTCATAATCACTTTATTTTTCTTGGTTGCCATCATTTCTTATGGTAACTCTCCTGTGTATATATACTGGCCAATCAAATTGTACGATGATAAACCAACATTGATAGAAAATAACTACACATAAAGGAATTCATCTGAAACCCTTTTTCTTGCAGGCTCTCCTAATAATATCTAAGAACGCTAGTCTACAATTACATGCTTCTTACCAGGTCTTACTACTACTCAAAATACAAATTCCTGAAGGGTGATGAGCCACCTATTAAACCATCCTTGTATCATTGATTTATTTATCAAGTACAATAGATATTGGTGATATACATAAAAATAAAAGATATTCGCTAGTAGGTAATGCCTAAACTTATGGAGTGCATATACCATTTTCAAGGCTTCTCTTTCTATTGTACTGTAGTTTCTCTCCACCCTTGACAATAGGTAACTAGCAAATAAAATAGGTTGATCCAGCCTGAACTATCCTTCTTGTGCCAAAGCACATTTGATTGTAAAATTTTAAGCATTAATGTGGACATGGAATTCCTTATCCCAATTTGGAAACACAAAAATCAAACTATTGATAAGCTTAACCTTCAACTCCTCAAAGGCTCCTTGGTGCTCCTATGTCTATATGAAAGGAACATTCTTCTTTGTAAGTGAATTAAATGGATAGGATACATGTGCATAATTTATGATAAACCTTAGATAATATCTCATCGATCCAAGGAAGTTTTTAAGTGAACTCACATCATATGGTTCTTCCATGTGCAATATCACACGGATCTTATCAAAAAATATTTTTAATCCCTCATTGCACTATGTGTCCTAACAACTTTCTATATGGTAACATCAGGTAACACTTTCTAGGATTTAATGATATTTGTGCATTGTTGCACCTACTCATACATTCAATGAGGGCAATAAGATGCTCCTTGATAGTTCCATAAATGGACCAATTATCCAAAAATACTTTGAAGTTCCCTGTTGCCAACTGATCAAATATATAAATTATGATGCACTAAAATGTAGCAAGGGAATTACAGATCCTAAATGATATTTTATTGTCTGCATAGATGCCTTTCTTTATAATAAATGTGATCTTTAGTGTATCCTCCTCAGCTATAATTATTTGATTGTAACCCAAAAATCCATCCAAAAATGAATAGATATCATGACCTACGACTTCCTTCAGTATGGAATTTGTGAAGGGAATAGGGAAGGGGTCCTTAATGGTTACTACATTTAGGCTCCTAAAGTCCACATATATTCTGATTTTATCCACTTCCTTCTTCAAGGTGACCACTATAGGTGATACTCATTCACTGGTTGTAACTTTGAAGATGATTCCTACCTCCAACATTTTCTCTATCTTTACATTTACTTATGTAACATATTTTGGGTTCATCCTATACGGTCTCCTCCTTACTGGTTGTGCTCCATACATTAGTGTAATATTATGGACACATAAATTAGGTGGTACTCCATTCAATTTCTTGTATGTCCATGCAAAGACATCCTTATATTCTAAGAATATCTTAAAATTTATCGCTTTCAATACAGGGTTGCAATCATCACCATAGTGAATCATCTTAGGTTCATCCTCCATCCCTAGATTGATGTCCACTATCCAAGGTCCTTCATATTTGATATTATTTGGCTCACTCACTTCTTTATCCACATTCTTTGGGTGTACCGATCTTGCATCAATTTTCGCATATCCTATTGTATATTCTGTAAAACATTTTGGAAATTTCCATTTCTCTTTTGCCTCCTTCTTAGGTTCCCGGTTGACTTTGGATTCATCTTGTTTTTCCTTGATCTCCTCTGAGTCAATAAAGAGGTAGTTGGGATGAAAAATTTTGAACTCCTCCAATTTCCAATGAAGAATTCCACTATCATATCTAGCTTCATCTTCACTACACTCATCTAGGTACAACATTCCTTCTCCATATGGTTCATATCCTTCATCTCCTGAGGAATTTTCTGATTCATTGATCATGGCTACATCCTCATTGACCTTTTGATTAGTTAGATTAATCATATATTTATTTTTTACCTTATTAAAAGTGATCTGATTATTTCTCTAGTTTTTATTAACTTTGGCTACACATAGCCATCCTCTTCCCAATAGAGCATCATATGTAGGCTTCTACATAGTAATCACAATGAAATTCAATATGAACTCTTGGTTAGCTATCACCAATTGTACTTTTAAAACTCCTTTTGTATCGATACCATATTGGTCAACACCATATAAGTAGAATCTTGATGTCCATAGAGATAGAATACCCAATTCCAGCCAAGTCCTTTTAGGTAGAACATTGACATTGGATCCTCCATCCACAATAATTTGTGTTAATTTGTGTGCTAGGATATCCATATGAACTAATGTGGGTTTCTTTCCCACATCAATCATTAATATGGTAGGGTCCATAAATTGGTATTTTTATTTCTTTTCATAAATTGGTTAACTTTGCACTTCCATCACATTATGAGGTTGTATCTCTTCCACCATTGCTTTTTGTAATGATGGGATAGCTTCCAACAAGTTAGCCACTTTGATATCTACTGTGCTATCCAAAACTTGTGCTGCCAGACTCTACACAATTGTCTTCTCCTCTGATGGATTTTTTAGTTCCTTCTCTTTTACTAACTTCACTTGTTTAGCTTTTTGTACTTCATATTGTAGTACTTTCTTTACTACTTGCCAATGCTACTTTTATTTTGCTGGATCAAGATACTTATCCTTTTTAGCTTGATTCCTTATCATGACTAAAACTTTTTGGGTTTCCTCTTTAACTTGAGGAACCTCAATATCTAAATAATTTACATTTTGTGAGTTATTTTAACTTGCTTGCTTAGGAAAATATGCTTCCTTGTGGTTACCCAGACCACACCATGTACACATGTGTGTAGTGTCTACTTGCTACATTTCTTGTCTTTGAGGTGAAGGATATTTTTTTACAAAATAAACCCACTCTTAGAAATTTCAAAATTGTATGATCAGCCTCCCTTCTGAATCATATTACAAATAGCTCTATCCTCCTTGCTAATTTCCCTAGTTCTACCTTCCAAATCATCAGATATTTCTATAATCACCACTTGTTGCTTTTTTCCCACTTCCTAGGGTCTTTGGTTTCTCTTCCTACTCCTGGATTGTTAGGACCTATGGATGTACTCTTGCATTATATAGACATAACATCACATTGTGCCCCATCATGTTGTATATATAATAGTAATCATTTCGTGGACACTTTATATTTGTATGACCTTTAATTTTAGATTTTGTGCACCAAATGTCATTCTTGTTAGGCTTGCTTCTTTGTTTTTTTATGATCTTGTCAAATTATTGATGGAATGATGCTACTGTCCTTTTTATCATCTTATCCAATATCTAAATAATTAGACTTGGGATGAGACAATATTCTTGTGTACATCTACTTCGAGTCACTCTCAAAATTATTTGCATGCTTAAAAGCTTCATCATACATTTTTGATGGTACTGCATTCATATTTTTCTTATATTTTGGTAGCAATCCATATACAAACCACTACTTCACAAATACATCTACCAAAGGTATCTGATATTATCTGCTAACTGCTTTAGTCTATGGTTGTATGATTTTACATCTTGATCAGGCTTTTGCTTCATCATAAAAAGTTCAGTGACAATGTCTCCATCATCCTGTTGAGCATTTGAGGTGTTGTCATTGTTGTCAACACTTATAATTTTTCTCCTAGTTGGCATCCTATTCATCATGGTGATTATGATGTCATTTGGGCAATGTTGCAAAATGTTGTGTGTATTTGAACACACATTTTACGGAGACTTTGGAGGTATAATTTGTGGTTATTGCATATATTATTTCTCTTGGTTCTATGTTTATGGCACATTTATTTATGTAAAGGTGATATAAGGTTGCATTTGCATTTTCTATGTGCCTTGGTGCTATATTGTAACATTCAACATTTATTTATTTCCACTATGTCATCTCCAAGTTCCTTGGAATGTGTTCCAAGACTTAGGAATGGAGGGAAAATTGATTTTAATTATTTAATAATGCATCATAAGGGTTAGGAATTATTTCCAATATTTATTGGAATTTATTTTGTGGTGCAAAAATGGAAATATGCTAATTGGGGTGTTCAACTTGGTGTGGGACTCACTTTATGACATCCGTCATAGTGGTGTAAGGAAAGAATATTTTGCTGCCCTATTTTTGTGGGATTTTGGAGATATGGGACATGATAATTGCCAAATTAGTTTTTAGACACTTTGGAATATTATTTTTTTTGTGTAAGAGCATCTCCACTTTGATTGGCAGCTGTTGAGTGTGTGTAGTGGTAATGGCAACAATTTCTTTTTTGGAAAATTAGAAATTTCCTCAACTTGGGCATGATTTTTTGAGTGATTTTCTACTCATGGTTTTGGAAACAATTTATGGTTTCTCTCCATATAATTTATCTATAAATTCAGTGTTTGAGATGGTGGAATTATGGAGTTTTTGTTGAGAGTAACAGGGTGCTGCCGGAATGCTGCCAAAATTTCTATAGAAGACATAAGTGTATAGATTTTAGCATGTAGGTTTGGGAACCTATTGTGGATGGAGAGAGAATCATTTTGATATGTTTATTGCAGGTGTTGGATCATATTTGATAGAAAAATCATTTTGCAGTGGTTGGGTGCACAGTTGGTTTGTAGTAGTGTTGTTGGTTTTGAGCTTGCAGGCTTGTTAGAGCTTGCTTTTACTGGAAGCATTTTTATGCTTTATTTTTCATCATATTATTATTATTTTGATCTGATATAGGTGGGTTGCAGCCCTCCTTCTGTTGTGGTAGAGAAAATTTAGTGTATTTCATTTTGAGGCTTGTTCTATGCAGTAGTCATAGTAAGCAATTCTCTTTGGGAGGTTTTTTACCCTTGTGGTTTTCCTCCGGCATATCATGTGTTGTGGGTTGTTTCTCTTGCATATATGTTGCTGCTATACATGAGTTTATTTTTGTTTTAAATAAGATTTCAAATTGGAAATTAAAGTTTTAAATTGCACAGATTCACCCCCCCTCTCTATGCCATTGTTATACTAACACATCCTTCAAAGGGTAAAATTATTAAATGAATTTCTCCTTTACTTGATTTCAAGTCTAAAAATATATTGCATTTTTCCTTTTCATATACCAATCCATCACCAATCCTCTCAAGGTAGTCAAAAATAAAATCAACCAATCATCTGGATGGTCGATGCCATTTTCCCTCCAAATGGTTATATAGGTTTCAATATATCTTGTGGGGTCTTCCTTACCCTCACCTATAAAGGGTGGACATATCTACTTGGCTGCCTTGTTAGCCATATTTGGAGAATCATCTTCATCACTTGAGGTATCCTGTGGAATATCTATATGATTTCTCCTTGAGGGTCTTTTACTACACTCATCATCATAAGTTTATATCCAAGGTGCCTTATGTTGTCCCACCAATCATTTACCAAACTCATGTTTGTTGGCAATTTTGGGTACCTTAGGTACATTGCCTTTACTCAAGTGTAGATGTTGTCATTGATGTCAAGAAGTTCATGAAGCAATTTGATTTGATGCCAAGGAATTTTTTTTGTTGAAAGGTTATTCAGAGCATGATCAGTGAGTTTCCAAGAAGTTCTTAGTGGCCCATTTGCAAAAGATCATGAAAAAGACAAGTAAGAAAAAGTATGCAGCCGGCTAAAAAAACTGTCACGATTTTGCGACATGTTAGAGGAGAAAGTGCTGGAAAAACTGTCATGATTTTGCGACATGTTTGAGGAGAGAGAAAGTTTTGGCAAAACTGTTGTGATTTCGTGACACGCTAGAAGAAAGAGAAGAAGCTGGAAAAACTGTCACGATTTCATGACATGTTGGCAGAGAAGGAGAGCAAGGTGGAAAATGTCACGATTTCATGACATGTCGCATTTTTGCAAGTCGAAAAGTGCAGGAAGGCAGAAAAGAAAAAGTGTCACGATTTCTTGACATATTGCAAAGAAGATTGTACGGACCAAAAAATGTCATGATTTCGTGACATGTTGCAGGAGAGGGAGTCCGAAAGGAAAAATGTCATGATTTCATGAAATAATGCTAAAAAGAGAGTCCACAGTGTGAACTGTCGTGATTTCACGACAAGTTCGAAGAGAGAGAAAGTAACATGAGAAATGTCACGATTTCACGACATGCTGCAGAGGTTGAGGTGAGGACTGTCGTGATTTCATGACATACAGCAAAGGGAAGAGTTTGAAATGAGAAGTGTCACGATTTCGTGACAGGTTGTAAGTAAAGTTTTCGAAAGCTGAAAGCATCATGATTTCATGACAGGATGAAAGAAAAGCGTACGGATGGAGAAAGTATCACAATTTCGTGACAGAAACTCGAAGCAGGTCTTCGATAGGAGAAGTGTCACAATTTCATGACAGAAGTAGAGAGGAAGGCTATGAAAACAAAAGCGTCATGATTTCATATGTTCCAGTTTCACAAGCGTAAGGCAAAAAAGAGCTTAAGGCAGCATAAGTGTCGTAATTTCATGACATGTTTCATTTTCGCTAGTGCAAGCCAAGAAAAGGTTTAGAAAGCGAGAAGGGTCATGATTTCATGATAGGAGTGAATATGACATCAACAAAGATAGTAGTGTCGTGATTTCATGACAAAAGCAGAGAAGAAGGCCATGAAGACAGAAGGGTCACGATTTCATGACAGAAGTGAAGATGACGTCAGCAGAAGCAGAAAGTGCCACGATTTCATGACAAGATCTTAAGTAAAGTCAAAATAGGCTAAGGTGTCACGATATCATGACAAAATACAAAGGAAGGCGTATGGTTGCAAAAGGTGTCACGATATCGCGACATGTAGTTTCACGACAGAAGCTACAGAAGAGTTGCAGATTTAAATTTGAGCTGACAAAGGTAAATTTGGGCCAACGAAGATTAGGGTTTGTAGCTGACATTGTTTAGGGTTGTGCAGCTGACTAGGATCAAATTTTTAATCTTGAAAGTTTTAGTATAATAGGAGGGCTATTTGAAGAGAAATGAGATCGATCAAAGTGCACGTTCGAAGTGTGATATTCATAGATAGAGTGCGGGGGAGAAGTTCGATCATCGAGAAGTAGAGTGTGCAAAGATAGTGCTACTGTGATTGCATAGAGGTGCATAAGTTGATGTTCAATCAAGTGCTGCTGTGTTTGCGTAGACAATGCAAAAGTTGGTTTTGACCAAGTGCGACTGTGACAGAACTGAAAGAGATTTGATGACAGACTTGTGCCAGACCAAAGGACTGTGTTTTGGTGTAGACTATAGAAAGAGGAAGAGGATAGACTTGTGCCAGATCGAAGGACTATGTTTGGTATAGATCAGAGAAAAATATAGAGGATATTTGTGCTAGACTGAAGGACTATGTTTAGTGCAAATTTGAGGACCAAACTTTGAGGTGACAGAGTTGAGGACAGAGGTCTCCAGCTAGAGCAGGGAAGACAGGCATCTTATGTGGATAGAGTTCCATTTGCTAAGGGCAACGGAGGTAGAGGTCTTCTAGAGGATCACCAGCCAAAGCAAAGTTAGGGGATTGGTGTCTCCTTTGGGTTGGTACCCATAAACATTGTAATCGGGAAAGGTTTCCTAGATTTGGTTGATAAAATTTTAGTGAAATTTTTATCCGTGGAGTAGCCCACTTTGGGTGAACCACGTAAATTGTTGTCTCTATTGTGGATGGTTTTTTTTGCATTGCTTTGATTTATGCTTAATACTGTTTTCTATACATTGCATAATTTTGAGTTGAAAGTTGAATTGAAGGAAAAAGTAAAAAGTGGTCTTATAATGTTCACCCCCCTCTCAGTATAATCTTGTGTTCTTAAATTGGTATCAGAGCATGTTCCTTCCGAAAGGTTTAACATCTTGAAGGAAGAACTGGTTAAGAACACAATGGATTATTCAAGTGGCAATGCGACACCTATTCTTGATGGATCAAATTTTGGTCTGTGGAGTGCAAGAATGAAGGTTTATCTAATGGCACTTGGTAATGAGGTATGTGAAGTAATTGAAGATGGGTACACTATTCCTATAAATGGTCCATATACTAAAGAAGATAGGCTCCTGCATCACAGCAATTCAAAAGCTATGAATGCAATCCTGAAAGGCTTATAGAAAGCAGATCTTACCAAGGTGATTCACTGCAAGACAGCTAGTGAAATGTGGAAACAACTACAAGTGGTTCACACAAGTGATGTAAATGTTCGAAAGGCCAAATTGAGACACTTCAAAGGTATGTTTGAACAACTCAAGATGAATTATGATGAAAATATTAGTGACTACATGCTTCGTATGGATGAGGTTGTTAACTCCATTAAAGACTTAGGTCTTGAGCTTGCTGAAAATGATGTTTGTGATAAGATTTTAAGATCTCTTCCTAATAGATTTAGTGAAAATATTTCTACTATTGAGGAAGCTAAAGATTTGGATAAGTTGAAAAAATATGAGCTCCATAGTATACTTGCAGCATTTGAGTTGAGAACTCAAGTGAAGGTTGATGTCAAGAAAGAGGCGACTTTCAAGGCTACCAAGAAATCCAAGGGTAAACAACTTCAAGAGAGTGATGAGTCTTCTAGTGATGAAGAGGCATATTACAGCAAGAAAGGCAAGTTCTCTAGAAAGCACAAAAGCATAAAAAATATAAGATGTTTCAATTGTGGAAAGTTTGGTCATTATGCTACTGACTGTACTATTTCCAAGTATGAAAGTGATGAAGATAAACAGGATTCTAAGAGCAAGGATTCTAAAAAGCACAAGCATCATAGGAAGAACAAATATGAGTACAACAATCACGGAAAGAGATATTCTCACAAGCACAAGAAGAGTTTATACTTATACAAAGCAAGTAAGTGTTCTAGTAGTGATAGTGAAAGTTCTTCAAGTGATACTAAAAATGAGATGTTCATATCAGAAAAAGAGGAAGAACCGAAACATAAATTTATTATCATGAAATGTTTTAGATGTGGAAATTTTGGTCACCTTGAGGATGATTGCACAAATAATGAATTGGTTACTAGTATGTATGAGGATGCTTCAGAAAACTATAAGGAAGATGCATGCATGGTTTTTGAAAAGGGTAGCACCTCTAGTGATAAGACATCTATAAGAGGCTCTGATGATTCAGAAAGCAAACAAATAAAGGATCTTGAAAGTGAACTTACTAATGCTCTTAGTGCTTTGAAAAAGGAAAGAAATAAGAATGCCAGACTCAAGGATAAGTTAGATGAATGTTGTATGGAGAGAGATGATATTATAGAAAGTCTCGACATCTCTATGGCTAAGACACAAAAACTCAAGGATGAGCTAGATTCGAAGGTTATTGAGTATAGTGAGTTAGAACAGAAAATAGATTCTTTGAAAGAGAAAATCAAGGAGTACAAGGATAAGTTGTACAGGTTTCAAGACAGTTTTAAAAAGGTTAAAGCACTCATCAAAGGTCAAATAAAACCAACAGATAAAACAGGTCTTGGTTTTGTTAAGCCACACAAGGAACAGGTTGGGGAATCTAGCAAGAGATTCCAAAAGGAAGAGAGTTCTGATGAAGAAATTACTTCAGACCATGAGTCCATGAGTGATAGATGAATAGAAACAGAAAACAAAATTCAGATTGTGAAGAAGTTTTTGGGACCCAAGAGGTCGAATAAAAGAAATTTTCATGGCAGATGTTTTGTGTGTCACAGGTTTGGTCACATGGCTGTGCATTGCATGACTTAAGTAAGGAAGGTAAATGACAGTTTCAGAGGTAGCAATTTCTTTCAAGATATTTTTTTGCAAGGCTAATAACAGGAACTCAATTAGTCAGAACAGGCAGATTCAAAGAACAGGTATGCCTAAAAGAAATAACATTATTACCTGTTATAAGTGCAAAAATGACGGTCACATAGCTAGACAGTGTAGAGCTGATCTTCCAAGGTACATGAATAGGAACAGTGGTATGAACAGGTCCAAGGATTAGAACAGTGACAGGAACAAGAACATGAATATTGACAAAAAATTCAAAAGAAGGCCCGGCAAGGAAATTGTAGATGTTGATGATGATCAGTGCCTAATGGGAGTTTTACTCCCACCCCTATTTTAATCACCTCATAAGTATGTGGGGGAGGGACTAAGCTAAGAAGCTCATTCTTAGTCCTAAGCCCCAAAGGTGACCCTTTGCCATTGAAGACAAAGGGGGAGAGATATGAGTAAGGGGGAGAGCTTCAAGTGAAGAGGAAAGTTTCAAGTCAGGGGGAGCAAAACTTCAAAGGTAGATTCTCAAGTTGTTGGTACAGTTGATTTCAGTTTTGGATCTTAAGATGTGTTTTAGTAAAATTTTGCCATCAATGACAAAGGGGGAGATTGTTGGCAATTTTGGGTACCTTGGGTACATTGCCTTTACTCAAGTGTAGATGTTGTCATTGATGTCAAGAAGTTCTTGAAGCAATTTTATTTGATGCTAAGGAATTTGTTTTGTTGAAATGTTATTCAGAGCATGATCAGTGAGTTTCCAAGAAGTTCTTAGTGGCCCATTTGCAAAATATCATGAAAAAGACAAGTAAGAAAAAGTATGCAACCGGCTGGAAAAACTATCATGATTTCGCGACATGTTAGAGAAGAGAGAATGTGCTGGCAAAACTATCGCGATTTCATGACATGTTTGAGGAGAAGAAAGTTCTAGCAAAACCATCACGATTTCACGACATGCTGGAAGAAAGAGAAGAAGCTGGCAAAACTATCATGATTTCGCGACATGTTGGCAGAGAAGGAGAGCAAGGTGGAAAGTGTCACGATTTCACATGTCGCATTTTTGCGACTTGGAAAGTGTAGGAAGGCAGAAAAGGAAAAGTGTCACGATTTCATGACATATTGCAAAGAAGATTGTACGGACTGAAAAATGTCGTGATTTCACGACATGTTGTAGGAGAGGGAGTCCGAAAGGAAAAATATCATGATTTCATGACATAATGCTAAAAAGAGAGTCCACAGTGTGAACTGTCACGATTTCGCGACAAGTTCGAAGAGAGAGAAAGTAACATGAGAAATGTCATGATTTTGCGACATGCTATAGAGGTCGAGGTGAGGACTGTCATGATTTTGTGACATGCAGCAAAGGGAAGAGTTTGAAATGAGAAGCATCGAGATTTCGTGACAGGTTGCAAGGAAAGTTTTCAGAAGCTGAAAGCATCATGATTTCACAACAGGATGAAATAAAAGCATACATATGGAGAAAGTGTCACGATTTCATGACAGGAACTAGAAGCAGGTCTTTGATAGGAGAAGTGTCACGATTTCACGATAGAAGCAGAGAGGAAGGCTATGAAGACAAAAGCATCGTGATTTTGCAACATGTTCCAGTTTTGTGGGTGTAAAGTAGAAAAGAGCTTAAGGTAGCGTAAGTGTCACACTTTCATGACATATTCTATTTTCACTAGTGCAAGCCGAGAAAAGGTTCAGAAAGAGAGAAGGGTCATGATTTTGTGACAGGAGTGAATATGACGTCAGCAAAGGCAGTATTGTCATGATTTCATGACAAAAGTAGAGAAGAAGGCCATGAAGACAGAAGGGTCACGATTTCACGATAGAAGTGAAGATGACATCAGCAAAAGTAGAAAGTGTTGCGATTTTGTGACAAGAACTTAAGTAAAGTCGAAATAGGCTAAGGTGTCACGATATCACGACAAAAGCCAAAGGAAGGCGTACGGTTGCAAAAGGTGTCATGATATCGTGACATGTTGTAGTTTCATGGTAGAAGCTATAGAAGAGTTGTAGAGTTAAATTTGAGCCGACAAAGTTAAATCTAGGCCAACGAAGATTAGGGTTTGCAGTCGACATTGTGTAGGGTTGTGCAGCAGACTAGGATCAAAGTTTTAATCTTGAAAGTTTTAGTATAAGAGGAGGGATGTTTGAAGAGAAATGGGATCAATCGAAGTGCATGTTCAAAGTGCGATATTCATAGATAGAGTGCGGGGGAGAAGTTCAATAATTGAGAAGTAGAGTGTGCAAATACAATGCTATTGTGATTGTGTAGAGGTTCATAAGTTGATGTTTGATCGAGTGCTTTTGTGTTTGCGCAGACAATGCAAAAGTTGGTTTTGACCAAGTGCAACTATGACATAACTGAAAGAGATTTGAGGACAGACTTGTTCCAAACCAAAGGACTGTGTTTTGGTGTAGACCATAGAAAGAATAAGAGGATAGACTTGTGCCAGACCGAAGGACTGTGTTTGGTGCAGATCAGAGAAAAAGATAGAGGACATTTGTGCTAGACCGAAGGACTATGTTTAGTGCAAATTCGAGGACCAAACTTTGAAGTGACAGAGTTGAGGACAGAGGTCTTGAGCCAGAGTAGGGAAGACAAGTGTCTTCTATGGATAGAGTTCCATTTGCTAAGGGCAACGGATGCAGAGGTCTTCTAGAGGATCACCAACCAGAGCAAAGTTAGGGGATTGGTGTCTCCTTTGGGTTGGTACCCATAAACATTGTAATCGGGAAAGGTTTCCCAGATTTGGTTGATAAAATTTTAGTGAAATTTTTATCCGTGGAGTAGCCCACTTTGGGTGAACCACGTAAATTGTTGTGTCTCTATTGTGGATGGTGTTTTCTGCATTGCTTTGATTTATGCTTGATACTGTTTTCTATACACTACATAATTTTGAGTTGAAAGTTGAATTGAAGGAAAAAGTAAAAAGTGGTCTTATACTGTTCACCCCCCCCATATCAGTATAAGCTTGTGTTCTTCAATGTTCATCTTCACTTTGTGACATCCTTCACTGATGTGAGGGAGATGGTCTTTGTATTTCTTCTTGATATCTTGTGTTATGTTGCCCTGGTGCTTGACTCCCATAATCTACACTCCCTTGCAACCCTTCCATTGATTTCTTAGGTATCACCATACATTATCCTTCCTCATGTACTAATTATATATCAACTTGATCCTCTATGTTAGGTGGTTCTAGTACCTCCTCTTCTATCCCTATCAATAGTGCCTCAAAATCTCCTTCTTTAGATGCCCAAACTTGCTCTATTTCTGGTTCATGTGTACTATGGTTTGAGTTACTTGCATTCTCTCTTTAATAAATTTGCATGCTCCTTATTATTTTAATTTTCTCTTACATTTATCATCTTCTACATCTTTGCACACTGGTGTCTATCGTTCACATCTAATTTTGTAATATTCTTACTTGTTAATCTGACCCGTTTTAACAAAAATGACAATTTTGATAAGGAACCGACACCAAATGTAGCATATGGGTGTATTATTCTCAATTGTGAGGTGGTTCTCAAGGGCCTAGGATGATGAAATTACTATTATTTGTTGATTTTCTAAATTGTACAATCATACAATCTTCACAAAAATCCATAAGCGACCACAAAACAACTTGTAAAGACCTCAAATCATACCACTGTACGATCCCAAATCATATAGTGATAGGACTTGTAAAATTTTACACTGTAAATTCTTCAGATTTAATTTTACAAGCTGCAATACACAGTTTTATAACTAAATTGTTCAATTTGCCAATATTTCCAAATTGGGTAAGTTTCCTTTAATCGCATAAATTGTCAAATTGGGTAAGTTTATCTTGTACAATTTATAGCACGCATGGTGTACAATTGTATGAAATGAAAGTTCAAAAATGTACCAAATTGGACACTCTTATGTACCAAAATCTCTAAAACAAGTTTTCGAAAGTTATGAAATGGCAATTAATC
Source organism: Wollemia nobilis (assembly GCA_028583015.1). Taxonomy (NCBI): domain Eukaryota; kingdom Viridiplantae; phylum Streptophyta; class Pinopsida; order Araucariales; family Araucariaceae; genus Wollemia; species Wollemia nobilis. The sequence continues at coordinate 10,994,869 of JAQPPZ010016677.1, read as the reverse complement.
CATTTCTACCAATATGTAAGTACTATCATCAAGGTTTGAGAGAGTTATCTCCAATGGCAATATCCAAAAATTATACAATAGTATTCAAGACATCTCTCTTAATATTATCTACCTCATAGATCAATTATAGGGCTCACACTAGTGTTGGTTCAATTCCATCCTTCATAGAAATGCATTAATCATCAACCATAATATAAATATGTAACATGCAACAAAGATAAATTGCAAAATATTACTCCATAATTCTAGGATCATACAGTACATGAGAAAAGACTATGAATTAAGGTTATTCTTCATTACTTTTCAACAATGCAATACAATCACTAAAATGTACTCAACAATCATAGATATGCATTCAATACTTCATACTATTCAGACCAGATCATAACCAAAACTAACCAACATTAACCAAACTATCAAAAATGAAAAGGGGGTCTTATATAATGTTTCCCAAGTCATTCCAAAGTGGTTCCTAATGCAATTTGTTATTCATAAATTTCCATGCATAATGGAAAATGATTTATCAAATTCATGTGTAATTACAACTCAAATTGTATTTCCCTTGCAATTAATTTCATTTCATTGCACTTTGTATGGTTTGACCTTCAGTTTGTATAGTTTACCTCATACTTGTATGGTTTGTTAAAACTTGTCTAAATTGTCAAAACTAGGAAAATCCTCTTGTCACTTCTTCTTCTTATGGGAGGTGGATTTACTGTCTATAAATAGCAACTTGACCAGAAGATAGAGTTCAAAAATATCGAAGAAGAGAATGAGAAAGAATTGAAGGAAGACCAGGAAAAGAAAGAGTTAGTATCACAACTGCCCTCATATTCATATCAAATGGTGTCAAAGCCTGAAGATACATTTTTCCTGCCCTCTTCCCTTAATCTTAAGAATTCGGTGACTATCACACTACTTTAAATAGTTTTCACTTCCATTTTACCTCCATTTGGTATACCTTCCACTTCCATTTCCCTTCCTGTTTCTTAGTCACTAGTCACTGATGCTCCCTCTTCTTCTATTCCCTCTTCTTTTGTTTTCATTTCTTTCAATACTTTTTCATCTACTCCTAATTAATTTTTATCTATTTCATATTTCATATTCCATTTCAGTAACTTCTCCCATGGCTATAAGTACACAAGCTCCTCCTCGAGTAAGTATAACTTTAGCTGAACTCCTCACTTTCATTCCCTCAACCATATCCATATCATCAACTATTCCTATTTCTACTTCCCTTATCGATCCAAACCCTCAATAGGTTCACTTTTCATTTTCTCCATTCCTTGAGTTGCAGGTGCTACCAAAGTTAGAGATGAAGGTTGTGCCAGAGCACCCTGTTGCATTAAGAATAATTCAAGCCTACAAGAGTTCATCATAGTGGCTAAAAATCCATAAGTAGAAAGAGGCTCAAGATCTAGAAAAGTTGTTAAAGAAGATCTCCTTTGACCTCGAAGCTATGGAGTCCCATATTTTAAATATGATTACCTAGGTCCAAAAGCCCAAAGGAGAGATGGCTCCAAGTGATTATTCTTATGAATTTATTATAGAGGACCTGACAGAGATTGATATTATAGAGAATATGGAGAATATTCAGGTGGATATGAGCTTGATTTACCTACACATTGAGCATTATAAGAAGAGCTTTTTTAGGCTGAGGTAAAAAATAATGAATTGGAAGAATCTCTAGCCAAAAATAGGGCACATATAGATACGATGAAATCAAAGGCAGAGTGTTGGCAACATAAAGTGGAAAACTTGGAGAAAGCATCTCAGAAGCAACAAAAAATACAGGAAGAATTTGAACAACAAGTGTAGACATTAACTTCCCAGCTAGAATATTTACAAAATCAGTTGGCTTAAAAAGCCACACAATCAATAGGGTTCTCCAAGGAGAAGATCAAGGAAGCTTATTATCTTTTGACTGAAGACTATGTAAAATGTGCAGTGAAGGCACTCTTGGTTCTATTGTATCTTCAAGAGGCACATACAATAATAATAATTGGTAAGCAAAAATTGCAATATACTAAGGAGTAATTAGAACCAAAGCTAGATATGGCACTGAAGATTCAAACATTAGCTACCACTGCCCTCCGATGTAAACCCATGAGTGGGATGGACCAAGCTTGGTCTAATGCTAGGGTGACACTGGGTAGTTATTTTTTGTGATTGAATCTGGCTAGAGAGGACCGTAAGTTGCTTAATATGTATGAGAAGGAACAATATATTTCACTCATTTACTTTGAGGCTACAAATGATTTCAACTTTCCTATATTCACTAATGATCGAGGGATATGTTATCAAAGAAATATTTGGAGGCAATATGGCAAGAGTTCACAAAGGATACCTCTAATATTGATAGCTAGATAGAGCCCATTATAGAGGACCAGGTATTGCCATTCATGAAAAGGCTTACCCGTATTAAGTCTTCCTTGTACAAACAACACCAAAGGACCAACCACATCAGCTTGGACTAGGTCCAAACATTGCACTTCATTGTTAATTCACTCCAATATCCTTTGATGCTCAACAAAGATTCTTAGGTCAAGGTGGTTGCAGTATATGAGACTACCGGTGTGAGTATCACAAAGTAAGAATGGGAAAGGGATGAAAAAGAGCAAAATGAGGTGGTTGAACCAAACATATCATCTGATGCAGCCAGTGTCAGTGACAGTTATCACAATGGATGAAGGCTTGGGATTTATTGCATCTAGACTAATTGAATACCCCGAGAGATGCCAAAAGTGTTGGTACTTTTGCTGCACTAAATTTTATTGTAAAAATTCTAAGTTTACAAATTAAACAATGCAATTTTGTTGGCCTGTGAAATCCTTTGTGTTGTTAGTTTGATATTTTTAATTAATTAATTTCATTCTTAGAAACAAGAAGATGCTTTCGTCCACTTTCCCAAGTGAAAATGTGTTATAGATAATTTCTCCCAAGTTGGGGAAAAAACAAAGAAAACTTCCTAAATTATAGTAGAGGAAAAAGTTTTATAAGTAAAGGAGAGAAGATTTTGTCCAAAATCATACATTCCAAATATTCAAAGGTGATTTTACCCTTTTTAGGGTGAATAGCTATTTTCAATTGATTTTGGGGTTAAAATATTGAGTGGTTTCACCCATTCAAATGAAAGCATACATAAAATCACCCATTTTCTAACAAATTAAATGGTTTCACCCAAAATGGGGTTAAAAAAGGAAAAGTGTCTCATTTGAAGCGAAAATAACTAAGTGCATTTACTTCACACAGTCAAAGTAAACTTTGCCTTAGGTAGGGGGCAAAAATCATTTTTATCCTTATTTTGGGTGAATTGCTATTTTAAGATGATTTCGAAGTGAAAGTAATGCAAGGCACTCAACTTAGGAGTAAAAACAATGTAAAAAGCATCTTTCTGCATGGTCAAAGTCAATTTCACCCCCTCCTTTGATTGATCTGCTATTTTTAATCAATTTAAGAGTGAAAGTAGTTGGTATACGTCTCTCCAAGGAAAAACATCCTAAAAATTCAAAGTTAGTTTCACCCAATGGTAAAAATAAGAGCAAACAAGTTGTCTTATGGTAGTTTCACCAATGAAAGCCTCCATTGGGGAGTTTTTCCTTTTTCCAACGAAAATCTATTTCTATCCCAGGAAAAATGAAATTCATATTTTTTTGCCCTTTGGTAGTGGAAGTTATTTTTACCCCATTTATTGGAGAAATACTCCCATGAGAAAGAGCAAGAGAAAGCAAGAACATTTTAGAGCAAAATTGATGAAAATAATAATTAAAATCTAGGCAAAGGTGCTTTCATTGTAGATCATTTTTGGGAAAGACTAAAGGATTGATAAATTTAATTATTTGGGTAACAAATTTAATATGTCGAGTAATATTGCAAAATATCTACCAAGATTAAATGTTGTGCTCTTGATTCTAGTACGACCCTGCTTGTTCTCGAGGCACCGTCCATTGATTTCGCTCGTCCAAAAAAAGATTGATTTTCGTTGGGTCTTCCTAAAAAAAAAAAAATTCTGAGGTGCAAGACAATGAAGTGGTAAACAAGATTTAATGTTCAAGCTCCTAATTTTTGCATGAAATTGCTATATTTCAATGCACCAACTCCTAAAACAATTTTCCATCATTCATCCTTTCTAATTTCCCAAGCACTCTTCACCAAAACACGATCGTTGCTTCCTAAAGAAAGCATTGATTTGTGCATTGTTGTTGTCGAGGAGAAAATTGTTGATATATGATATTTGACCAAGTAGTATTTTTTTTAATATGCATTTAATTACAAAGGTGCAATCCTCTATAAATACTAAGCATTTTGATGTAAAAGTGGAGGATAGACATTCTGCTAAAAAACACTTTGAGTTCTCTGCATCGATTGAAAGCTATTTTCTCTAGTTCCTGGATTAGTATTGTATGCAATTACTTTCTACCTATAATTTTTGTTATGTTCATTTTTATTTTAGATAATTTTAAATTCTACATCTGAATTTTAATTCCTGATATAGGGATGAATACAAAAATATTTATTGGAAGTTATCCTTCACAAGTTGTGAATGGTTCTTGTGTTCTTTCTTTCTATTACATGCTAATTACAACTTGATTTGTATTTTAGCTGCTAGTTTATTACCACCTTATGTATCTGGATCATAGCCATATTTCTCATTCCTTTCTATCATTTCCCATATCTTTCTATTACCCTAATATTATACCAATTGTTATATTAGTACGGTAACCAACCCTCTCTAGAGATTAGCTCGAAGGACATCTCTTTCCTTCATCATTTCAAAGTTGATCGTTTCTAGGGTGCACATATATTATGTGCTAAGGAAGATTTGTGACCAACATATTATCATCTAGATCATAGCTATTAGTGAATTTTCAAGTGCTATTTTCTTCTAGGAATATGGAGTGGATTCGTTAGATTTAAGGTCACCATAATTTAACTTGTCTTCTTGGAGTAAGTTCCATGTGATCTTGTGCATTTTGCCATCACACCATCCCAACATATTAACCTAGAGAAAATTATTGACTAATATCCTTAGAGTGTTGTCTAAATGGTGAAAGGGAGTTAGTCATCAATAACTTGTTGTCTACTAGGTGTTATCATGGAATACACTATGTACCAACATGTTGCCATGAAGAACATCAACTAAATATTCTATTAGGGTGATTATCATCTAGTTAGTTCCATCGAAGAGAGAATCATCAAGGATGTTGTCATCTAGTTGGATGTGTTGTCTAATCTAGAGAGATAATTACCATTAAATTGTGCAATCAAGGGCTTATCAAAAAATAAACCCATCATAGAATGAGTTATTATAGAAGGTGAACTTGGTTGTCTTAAGTTTCTAATAAATAAGTTCGTCATCACACCATATAAAAGTTGGATATCAACCATCGTTACTTTTGAAACATGTAAAACCCCTTACTGCTATATCACCTCCACTCCTCATAAATAAAAATAAGTTTTACAAGTCACTCTATGAAAATTTGTACCATCAAATCTATATTCATAGATAAAATTTCTTGTGAATTTCTCTAAGTTATATATATGATATGCGATCATAGAAGACATCAAATGAGAAAATTGTACATATATTATAGCAAGATCTATTTCTGGGACTTGTTTGGCTGCTAAGCTATATTGGCGTTGGTGTAGTAATCAGGAGCAAACTTGGGCTAGGATTATCTCCCACAAGTATCTTAGGGGGGTGGAATATTCTGAGATTCATAGATACAACTTAACTGGTCAAGGATAATTTGTTTGGAATACTATGAAAAAGGGTGTGGAGGTGGTTAAACAAGAGTTATTCTGGATTTGTTATACTGGGTCTTGGGCTCTTTTTTGCATGATTCTTGGGATGGCTTTTCTCTTCCCCTTAGCGATTTTCCCTATATTCAAGATCTCACTCAATGCTTTTTGGATGTCAGATGGGTGAGGGTGGAGGATTTCAAAACTGTTAAGTCCTTTGGTCAGATGGTTAGTTTCTAGTGGAAGGATCCTTAGGAATGGCTTGATGGTGGCACTATGGATGCGAGGGTAGAACTGAACCGTATTTTCACTAGCCATCCCTACTCTTCTCTGCCTGGGGATGATGTGCTAGTATGGGGAAGGGATAATAGAGGGATATTTTCGGTTGCTTATGATTATTGTGTTTTGGATCAACAACGGTTTGGGGAGGATGTGGTCCCATGGTGGAAACAAGTTTGGAATAAGTTTATTTGGCCTAAGTGTGCTTTTCATGTGTGGTTGGCTACTCATAATCGGTGTCCCACTTGGGATAGTCTTCAAAAGCATGGTTTTGTTGGCCCCTATTTATACTATAATTGTGGGAAGGATGAGGAGTTTTTTGAGTATTTACTTCTCTGATGCGACTTTGCTCATAAAATCTGGCATTATTGGTGGGGAGTGTGGAATCAACCTTGTTTGCATGCTTCATATGTAGTTGGTTTTTGAAGGAGTATGGGGCGGCCTTTGGGTGGAGCATTGGTCCATCGTGCATTTTTTAGCAGATTTGGCTTAAACAAAACCACCAAATTTTCCAAGGGAAGGAATTAACTGCTTCTTAGGTTTGGTAGTGGATTTTACAAATAATCTAGGAAACTGTGTCTGCAAAATGTCATATTAATTATCTCGTGGACCAAGTGGAATGTCAAATCATGGAAATATTAGGTTTTTTGGTTAATGTTCCTAGTCCTAATATCTCTTGTAGATGGAGGGGTCAGAGAAATTGGGTGCGGAGGGTTGGTAAATGGAATCATCCTCCTTCGGGAGTGCTGAATATTAATACAGATGGATCTTCTCAAGGTAATCCAGGTAATGTTGGTATTGGTGGTGTGGGATGAGATAGTAGTGGTATTGTTCGAATTTTTTCTATTACTTGAAGGGATATCATTCTAATAACTTCATGATAGTCCTTACAATTTTATATGCTTTGGAGCAAGGTTATGCTTTGGGTTGGTGTCAGATTTTTTGTGAATCTAATTATCATATTGTTATAAATTTGTTGAATTCTAGGGATAGTATTCATGGTAGTTGGTGGTTGAGTTGGATTTCTTGGCAAATTCTCAATATCTCTGCTCACTTGGAGTTCATTTCTTTTGTTCATATTCCTCGGGAGTGGAATTGGGTAGCAGATTTGTTAGCTAAATGGGCTTTTGAGTTTCAATATGGATGGGATGTTCATAATTGGTATCAACTTTCTTCTTATTGCTCTCAATATCTCTCTTCTTTATTGAGATCTGATATGTCTTTCTGAATAGCTTCTTTTTTTCTTTGTATCTTGGATGTTTTGTTGAGTTAATAAAATTTTACCCTCTTTTTCAAAAAAAAAAAAATCTAAAAGTTTATAATATTCTTGGGATTTTCCTTTTAATGAGTGAGATTTGATAATTCAATAAAACATTTTCTATGGATTATTTGAATAAAGTAGTTGTGTCCTAAAAACAAATAAAATGTTTAAATATTTGAATATATTTTTCGTTGAATTTAATTTTAATTATACCAAACAAAATAATTGATATAATGAGATAAATTTTAAAAATAGGATTTGGATTTGTTTAACTATTAAAGCCTTAGAAATAAAAATCTACACATTATATTATATTTTTAAAAAAATTGATCTTAACTAGTTTAAAAAATCATAGGTAAAATGTTTCTTGACTAGTTAAAATTTATATTTATGTGGAGAAATATATTTATCCAAAACTAATAATAATTAACAACATTATGGATAATACATAAATAGAGGGAGATGAACAATATAAAAATCAATTTTTTTTAGATTGAATTCCATTTGTAGATAAAAAATAATTCAATGTTAGAAAAAAAAATAGATTTACGAATTTATACAAAGTCCAAGGCCCTAAAGCATAGTAAAAATAAATGTTCAAACAATTTGATCATAGTCCTTCTAAAATTAAATTTCAAAAAATATATATTAGATAAATTTTCCAACTCAATCTAAGTTTCCTTTCTAAACAACAACAATGTTAAATTTATATATGTACCTACATAAAATAAATTCAATATGATGTATGTTAAACATGATGGGATGGACTATATAGACTCAAGAAGAAGACCTAGATTCTAATATTGTGAAATGATACGTGGAAAATATCAAACTTATTATAATACTACTCTGTGATGATGATGTAATACCACTGGGATCCACTTCAATCCCATAATAAATTGAAAAATGAGCTATATATTCATTGTATAAATCTAAAGTGTCAACTAGGTAAAATAGTACATTAAATTAAACTATATAAGGGATAAAAACAAAGTGTTAATTAATTAAACTTTGCATTCAAACCACCATTATAGTAAGTTCAAGTTTTGATTTAAAAAATCTATCTTTTATATCCCAAAAAATATGGGTAGGGTGCATGATTTGAATAATATCATGAAAAACATACCTCATAGTCATGGAACTCAAGCTAAAGGTTATTCCCACATAGAATATTTATCAATAAAAAAATCTCCAATCAACCCAATGTATAATAACACTCAGGCAAAGAATACTAAATGATTTTGAATCTTAAACTAGTATTTTTTTTGTCTACTTATGTTTCCAAGGTAGGATAGTCTATCAAAAGTTATTATCCTTTTTTAATTTAAAGGTATATTCTATTATTTTATGTTTATTGTTAGAGAAATTTTAATCAGGACATACCAATATGATGTATCCAAATAAACATGGGTAGCTATAAGTTTTAAATAATTTAATCGAAGAGACATCCCATGGTCATGGAACCTGGCTAAAGGTCAATCCTACCTATAAAAGAGTTACCAATAAAAATATATAACTCCAATTTATACAAATGCATAATCACAATCAAGAGAAGAAGACTCATTGAGTTACAATGTAATTTTCAATTGGTAATAAAAATCTCTCATGGAACTAATTACTTTCATTTGATGGTCAGGTTTTATGAATTATAAAGTAAATTAAAAGTATCTATATTTTTATTTTAATTATTGTCTTATCTATTTTATGATTGTCGTGAGAGAAAATTTAATTTATGAAATATATTGATGTTAAAATATCCAATTATGTTGCATAAGGCTTGTAAAGCAAGTTATTACTCTACTAAGATACACATAGTAGAGGTGCATTTTTGGTATTGTGAAGGTTGTGTAGGTCAAATTCATGACCTTATTTGTAATTCAAAAGGCTAAGCTCTTTGAAATTAAATTTAGCTGTATTTTGATAGCTTGAAAAGCTACCTGAAACCACAATTCATGAAGATGGGCTCTTTTGGCTAGTGATATCAACATTGTTGCATTGAAGCCCAATATCATGTAAAATCAATGTATAAGGTTAAGATTTTCAAATTCAAGATGTACAAAACCATGATTGCATGAAGTAAGGCCTTTCTTTCTAATGATATCAACATGACACCAAGTAACTTTTACAATGCACAAAGCCACAATGCATAAAACCATGATTGCATAAAGTCATGATCATTTGGACAATGACATCAACAAAGGTCAAATAAAATCCAAAGTCATACCAAATAGAAGTGCTTAAAAAAATTGCATAATATTGTAGTGAATAAAACCATGATTGCACAAAATTAGACACATGTTGGTGATGATATCAGCACCCCAACATCTAGGCTCGATATCATGTAAGTAAAATGTATAAAGTTAGAGCTCATGTAGTAGCAGTGTCCTCAAATTGATGAACAAAGTTGAGATAGTTGCAAAGAGACTTTGTACCAAAGTGGAATCTTTACCTCCATATACAACCCTTGAAAGACCATAACCACCTTAGTGCTTCTCATATGGTAGACCTAGCATCACAAATCATGAAAGTGATAGCTCTAACAGATTCATTGCAACCATTTGACCAATTGTAGTAGGTAGTTATAGATTACTAGAGTAGAGCATGCAAAAATTTAAATTCAAATGTATAACAACATATGATATAACCACCTCAACTTCTAGATCTTTCTTTTCTAGGCTATTTTTATAACAATCTTGTAAATAATTATAAAATATTTTTGCTACAAGTTTCAAGATGCAACTTACAAATAAACCACCATACCTCTAATATAGGGGTTGGCTTTGTAGTCTTTGCCTAGATTTGCCATGTAATATTGCTACTAGTTAATGAAGTGATAGTTATTTGGCATCCATTGTTGTGCAATTATAAGTTTTTATAAATGTATCTTTTATTAAAATTATTTCTATTACACTTAGATGTTTAGTTTATTATACTAAAGTGAATTATGGTAATTGGATCTCTATTGTATTGCTATTCATTGAAGTCTTTGGAATTATTAAAGCAAATAATTGAAGTTGAATAAATTTATGATTACAATTGATAATGATTGGTCTATTAAGTATCATGTGAATTGGATGTGTTAGCATATTACTTAGTGGAATCCAATACCATTACACTATATCCCATCCATTTCTATTGAATTTATCAAAACCCTTATCTCCTCTCATTCCTTTTCCCTCACCTCTAAGCTAGATACATAATTACTATAAATATTTGGACTTCTATGAAGGTTAAAATTGAGAGAAATCTCATTTTATCCAATCTAAACCATTGGCTAGAGTCTCGGGCACACTATCTATCCATAGACAAGGTCGATTTTAGTCCAACAATTTAGTATTTTTGGCATGCTCGATAGGATAAATTATATTTTTTCATCTCACTTTCTTGAAGAATGAAATATTTGGTGAGTATTCTTGACCTCATAAGTGGAGAATGTATGTTCACTTGGTCACTCTCTTGAAGACCAAACCTATTTTTACTTGAAGAGATACGCTAGACCTTGTTAGGATAGTTCTCATGGATGAACAATATTGTCTAGATTGGTATAATATTGGTCCTCTTAATATCCTAATTTTCCATGAAATACCAAATATTGCCTAAAAAATCCTCCTTAGTTATGATGGCAATGGAAAAGTAACATACAAGCGCTGTCAAGACATTGCTAATATGGCGACCATATATAATATCATCTTTGAAAATGTAAGTTAGTGTAGCAACCCCGAGAACGCACGCACCGGTCCATTTTCTAAATCCTACTTGCAATGCTATTTAAAATACCAAAGATAAAAATGGAAAGACAAGAGGAAAAAGCATATAACATGAAATAACAAAAGATAGATCTATTCATTGATATTGAAGCTCAGTTACATGTCGGTCCCTCTATGGGATACCCATTTTGATACTATAAATTATAAATAGGCAAGGAGTGCCCCTTCCATGAAGAGGTGGTGCGCTTATAAAAGCTTCCAAGTTCCACACACGAAAATGTATGCGGGCTTACAGATGCCTCCTTCTCCAGGTCTATTTCCTAGAGGGATCCCTTTTGCTCTTGTATATTGCAATATTCATTTGATGTACCTATGACCTTGAAAGCAATGAAACAACACACATTTAGGTGTCCAATATTGCCTCCCTGGATGAGGTTGTTAGTAATCAAAGAATGTAACGGAAATATGATAAAACTATGCCATAAAATCATGTAAATCTATGATAATGATATGAAAATATAAAGAAATAGAATAAAAGAAGCTATATCTAAACCTAAGCTAAGCCCATGGGCCACTGTCCAAGACAGTGACCGCTAAAGTAAACCTTACCCTCTTTGCCCCAAAGCTATGGGTCAAAGACTATAATCCGATGTTGAAATAGTAGGTGTTATGCTCTTCAATTCATCAGAGCTCTGCCGTATATGTGATATAAAAGAGAACTCTTCGAGTCTCGAAATCTCTCCTCAAAAATATGTCTCCCTCTCTGATATGATAAAATATCTCTTGTATATCCTTTGGTGCTCTTAGGCTTGCACCTTTTATAGTGTGAAACCCTAGGTCTATGTACAAGCCCTAGGAATGAATTTCTCATGCGTAGTGCAAGTTAGCATGAGAAGCTTTTGTCCATTGTCTATTTTTGAAGGCCAATTAACTAAAATCTAACTGCCCACTTGAGTATTCTATGTGAACTAGTTTTTAGCATGAGAATATTTTGTTCTTTGTTTATGCTTAGAGGTCAGTTAACTTAATTCTAAATGCAAAATCAAACCTCCCATGTGAACTGGTCATGAAAAGGAATGCAAAGTCACTCCCACTCACATTTATTACATGCAGACTGCCACTTCCACCTATAATTAGACCTATTTTTTGGTAAACTACTTCTTATGGCTTAGTCGTTGTCATCTGCAGTGGCTAAGATCTGGTCATTGTCGTCTACAGTGGCTAAGGTCTGGCTGCTCTAGGTTTGATTGACTAGGATCTGGCCACTCTTGGTTTGAGCAGCCAAGATTGGATGGCTTGAAAAAGCCCCAAATGAATGGTCAGAACCATTGTTGATGCTTGGAAAGTCCAATATTATGTCTTATAATCTTATTAGTGTATCTATGTGAGTAGCTCCCCTAAGCATGGCATGATTTAGGTGTCTACAGATACCCCTTTTTGTGATGCGTTGTGTGGAAAACACAACGTTGAGAAAAAATGTAAACTAATCTGTTTGTAGGGTGTATGGTGATCAATGGTCTGATCAACACTAGATGGCCCAATCATGCAATATGGCATGCATCCCTTGAATCATTGCCTCAAATTTTGGAGTACTTAGCTCTATGGATTTTGCATGTTAAATTGCAATCATTCCTCAAACTCAATCGGGTAACTTCAACTGCTACAAAATTTCTGATCGGTAGAAGAGATATGATTAAATATGTCATGTTTGCTTACGTTCCTAGAAAACAAGGGAAATTTGTGATTGTTATATGCAATGATTAATAGGATGAACATGATTTTGCTATGATCGAGTGATATTTTGTTGATTTTGAATATGATTAAGTTGAAGTTTTGAACTACATCCTTACACAATGAATTGGTGAAGAAATGACAATGAATGAAGCGACAAGTCGCTTGACCAATATGACTAATCTGGTTCCTTTCTAGCATTTTTTGTTTTTAATGCGCAATCCCATATCCAAGTGTGATTCCAATTGCTCATGATAATCATACATCCCTATCCTGAGGAGTGGTTCAGCTATCAATAGCCTTCTTAGAGAGTTAGGATGAGTGATTATGTTTATGCCTAGATTGTATCATTTTGACTTTATGTTTTTGATGTCATAGGAGAATTAGAATGATCCCTTCACACTTATGGAGTAGTCTGACCATCTTGATCTTATTTGGGTTTGAAGGGTGACATATCGTAATTCCAAAATGAGTTGTTTTTGCCCCAATTGGCCTTATGGTTATCTACTCATCTCACCGAAATACATGGAGTGCAAATTGCTACAATTGTCGAGTGGATAGAGTAGGTAACTGGATATGAGGACTGCTTGATATTGTGATTTTATGTGATGATTTATTTGTTATTTTGAATATTTTGATGATCCTAAACCACCAAAGTGTGTTTATTTATTATTTTTGTGGGATCCCTCAGGGAGAAAATCACTTGTTTTTGCTCTGTGGACTTGGCTGCTGTCAAGTATAGTGGCATCTGAGTTCTAGGGTTTGACCTGTAATTTTTACTATTGAAGATTTATTTTGAGAGCTCTGGTGCGACGACGATGATTACGACTTTGAAACTTGCTAGTGTTGAGGATATGGTTGTGTAGGGTGAGACATCAACCACTGGAGGAGCCGAAGCTTCTTGGGTATTTCTCTCTTCAAAACCCTAAAATTGGACCTCACTAAGTAATGAGCAAAAAGAACCTCACTAAACTTGCTGGAAATAAACAAACTCCATAATTAGGCTTAGATTCCCTTTTTCTATGGTGGATTAGTCCCCAATTCTGCTTCTTGTCAGTGGCTTTAGCATAGGGTTTTTTAAAATTTTCAATTATTCACCTGTTGCCACCATTTTGGGCATTTTGAAATTAGCTTAGTTTTGATGCTTGGGTAGGGAATTTTACTTTCCATTTTGTTTGCTTTCCCTCCCTCTATTATTATTTTTTGAATTATTTTGTTAGTTTGCAATTTTTTTTTTATTTTCTGGCCAAGGGTTCACGAGTTTGCTATGTCGCCCCTTGGCCGCTGTCACTCTAAGTAGTCGGCTCTGAGCCGTTGTTGCTCAAAGCGGCCAAGCTTGAATCCCAACAATTAAAAAATTGATCGTTGGGTCTTTGTTGCTGCTGCCTCTAGTAGCCAGGTTTCAGCCACTGTAGGCAACAATGGCTAAACCCTAAGCCTTGTTTTCTTGCATTTTGTTGAATTTTTATGACATTTTTGATTTTTTTTGTTAGGTGCAATCTGGTTCTTGTGCTTACACTTAGAGTAACTCATACTCTTTTGCATTGTTCTCATGTTCATTGTGAATTATGCCTTAGATGCATTGTAGTTATGTTTTGTCTTTTTTATGCTTTGCATAGATCCTCACTTCTTGGGCACGAGACTTGAAGCTCCTGTTTGACTTATTTCCTAGATTTTATTACACTAACTGGGAGTGGTTTAAGGCCTATAGGATATAGTACATTATCAGGTTGCCCCACATTATGACCGACTAGGCTTATATTACGGCCTTAGCCCACCATTGGGACTCGTGGACCAAAACCTTCCACCTTCCATCCAGTGATATGACTATCACATCGAAGGATGTTTATAGGATCTTTTGAATCCCATTCGATGGGGTACCCATTGTTTTTTTAGCCACTAATGATCAGGTGTCCATCTATGCTTAGGTTTTTGGAGCACACTCTACATAGGCCCTCTGGGAGATTGGATCTGGAGGAGTATCTATCAAAGCTTGGTATGATGCTCATGTTTTCACAGTGAGGTATGTCGTGTTGCTGATGGTGATCAACAATGTTCTTACCCTGGACTATTCGAGTTTGATGTTCCCTTAGAACCTCCTGGTGATGGTGTAGGACCTACTGGATAGCAAGGAGCCTATCATCTATGCATGGGGTAGATCATTATTGGCTCAATGCTATGATGAGTTGTACCACATCCATCGATAAGAACATGTCAGCATTGCCTGTAGCTTACTACTACATGTTTAGATATGGGAGCACATTATAGTAGATCATCCTAAGGGGCTCCCAATTGATATCATAGAGGTCAATGCTCGAACACAGTGCTATGCTTCCAGATGGGCTCGAGAGTATGAGGAGTGTAAGAGCCACACTTTTGCAGGGGAGCTATCCCACTATACTAATGCTTTCACTAGACTATTGGTCGAAGATGTCATGTGGTGGCATTACTATGAGTGTCCTACTTGGGATGATCCAACTATTTTTACTGCCAAGACATGGCATGAGCGATGGTTCGTTGGCCATAAGATTACCATCTAGAATTATTTTTTCTACTCTCAAGTTCTTCATTAGTACAGATTGTTGTAGGATGTTCCCTTGATACCATTCTTGTATAGGTTTCTTATAGTAGAGAAGGATCCACCTCCACGATAGATCACAAAGCTTTTAGATGAGGAGGACACCCTAGATGTAGACCCTATAGTGGTTGGGAGAGTTATAGAGGCCTATTATCAGTGGTGGGGTGATCATATGTGGCATGGCATTAGTATCCTATGGCATGAGGATGATGGCAAGGGTGATGGCACATATTCGGTAGGACACAAGGTTCAAGCTAGGACCAAGGTATGGGCCAACCAGTATTGCAAGTGATAGCAAAGGATCCTAATGTTCCTGACGATGATGAGTTAGAGCCTGAGGATATAGACTCTCCTCTAATAGCACAGTTGCATGAGGTTGAGGCCGAGCTTAAAGCCACTAATATCTAGGTACAGTAGAGAGATGCTACCATTGAGTAGCTCTCAACACATATGCAGGCTCTACAAGCTACTATTGGGGGTGGTGATGTCAGCATGAAGTTTGTTGTTCCTCCTTCTACACCACAGGAGGCTCCAATGGCAGGTTTAGGGGTAGATGTGGGACATCTCTAGTATCTATTAGATGAGCATGAGTAGTGGATACGGTGACTTGTGGATCATGTTACTCTTCTTTAGATGCATATTAGGAGGCATGGGATTGTCTCTAAGGATCCAGCAGGTGTGGGTGGTTCATAGACTAGTGGCCACTCCACCTTGGGGTAGTCTTCCTACCACCCTAGCCAATGAACCTAGACTCAGAAAGAGATACCTATAGGCTCGCATCACTCGACTCGTGATATCACCATAGGGGGAGGTAGCACTAGAGGAGGTGATGCAAGGGGCTCAAGCCTAGTACTTGATTGATGCTCTACTTGGTCCTTGACTCATTTTTGAGGTTGACTAACCTAGATGATTGTAGCCCACATGAATTTTTGTATATCCATTGGACTTGACACACATAATTTTATGATAGATTTGCTTTGTGTGACTCATTATGTGTATCGTTTATTGCTTTATGTTTTTGTTATTATTTTATTTTATGATATGATGCGATGATGGTATTATGATGATTTGATGAATATGCTAGATGATAGATGATATTTGAAGATGCTTAGATGGATGTGTAGATTCTTATATGATTTGATGATGTGATGTGATGTATAGATGCTTATATGATTTGATGATATGATGTGATGTATTTTGATAAGTGGTAAATGGTGAATTTTTGGTTTGGTATGCAAATGGATATTGCTTATATGTTTTATGATGTGGTTTATGGATGGTTAATGACTTGTTTTTGTGGATGCAAATGTTATCATTAAATGCATGTTTAATTTTTGCTTTAATTATATGCATCTAACTTATGTGGTGGAATGGTATAAATGAACCTGTATGCTCTAATCACTTACATCATACGAAATACATATGACATTGACAATCTTAATGGGTGATACCACAAAAAGTAAAAAAATAATCATGAATTTAAATAATCACTCCTATCATAATAATTGATTAAGAATTTATATATGATATGTAATGGTGTGTAATGTATTTTCTTAATAAGTTTCTGTAAATTAAAATATATCAAGTAGTCAGTGGCCGTCTATATAGTATTTCTAATATATATGCGGTATTTGTCCTACTATGTTGATACCCCTAATTTATAGAATCTTATAAAGAAAGTTATGGTGTGAATGATGTTATGATTTGTTGCTATTTAAGTATTTTTTTTTTGGCTTTTCGGAGATTCAAACATTCTAGTTCCCCTATCTATAGTTGTCTACTGACTACTTAGACTTTTGAAAAGTAAGGCTTTTACCATGGACTTGGTTTTTCTTTATCTCTATGTGTGCATGTGATTGTATATTTTGAGATAGAATTCAAGCATTTCCTCCTATGTCAAGCGGGATTATTTCAACCCATTGCTAAGATCAGGGATCCTCAAGTTTTCATCTCATCCTTATGTTGGACTTAGTTGGACTATACCACTAGGCAATATTGGGTTACCAAAGATAGCTCATCCACATTCAAACATTGGTCTACACAAATGCATGAAGCAATTGTAATAGACATATCGTCATGCGTAAGTATTTCTCCTTCCAGTTTTGTACAATGTTGATAATTCTAGGGATTCAAGCTTTATTCCCTTCTTTGGCTTCTTTTTGGCTTTGGATTTTTGCTCATACTTAGTGATGAAAATCACTGTTTATTTTGATTTATTTTTCTTTGAGCGGGGATTTTTTTGTGTAGTGATGATAATCACTGTTTATTTTGCTCATACGTAGTGATGAAAATCACTATTTATTTTTGATTGATTTTTTTGAGCTTGATTTTTTTTTAAATTCTGATTTGTGTATCGGATTATTGATTTGAAATCTGGACTGTATGCTTGGCATTTTTAATATGTACTTTGCTTTGGGATTTTTGCTTATTTTGATTTAAGCAAGGGATTTTGATAGGCTAAACCTTGTCCTTTTGCCAATTCTTAGCACCTTTAAATCGGTTGCACATGGGGATAAGCAAGGAAGATCCTTTTTGCCTAAGGTAACCTAGACCACTTTGTATCTTTCATATTTTCCTTGTACTAGCTAGGATTTTAGTGTTTCAATTAGTGACAGAATCTTGAATATCCAAGGCTTTATCATAGCTAGGCATTACCTTCTACTAATCAAAGTTGTTTTCCTCAAAATTTGATAACATTACTAGGTGTGGTTGACTAACCAAAAGCCTTATTTTATTATGTATAGCAAAAAAAAATGGTTGTGTTGAAAAACACAATTACACACATGTGGATGGAGGTATGGATATGAATGACTTGTGAGATAAATTGTGGTATCACTTTTAAGGCTCTCATGACATATACAATTGTAATGTATGTGAAAATGTAATGCAATGATGTGGATGCAAAATGTGAAGTGCAATTGTTTTTGTATTTTTTGATTAATTTGATCAAAGGGCTTATTATGCCTTTGGGGCTTTTGTTATTTATTTTGACCAAAGGGTTTTAATTACGCTTGGTGCTTTTGATTTGATGGGATTTTACCAAGCATTTTGAATCACCCTTGGAGCCTTTTTGAATTGATTTTGACCAAGCGGTATGAATTACCCTTGGAGCATTTTATTGATTGGATTTGACCAAGTGGTTTGAATTAACCTTGGAGCCTTTGAATTGATTTTTGACCAAGCGGCTTGAATGCCCTTGGAGCATTTTGAATTGATTGGATTTGACCAAGCGGTTTGAATTACCCTTGGAGATTTTGAATTGATTTTTGACCAAACAACTTGAATCACCCTTGGAGGCTTTGATTTATTTTTGACCAAGTGGCTTGAATGCCCTTGGAGCATTTTGAATTGATTGGATTTGACCAACCGGTTTGAATTACCCTTGGAGCTTTTGAATTGATTTTTGACCAAGTGGATTGAAACACCCTTGGAGCCTTTGATTTGTTTTTGACCAAGTGAATTGAATGCCCTTGGAGCGTTTTGAATTGATTTTGACCAAATGGTATGAATTACCCTTGGAGCCTTTGATTTATTTTTGACCAAGCGACTTGAATGCCCTTGGACCATTTTTGAATTGATTTTGACCAAGTGGTATGAATTACCCTTGGAGCCTTTGATTTGTATTTTTGGAATTTTATGTTTTTATGATTTGTTTGTGTTTTTGACATATTTGAATGTTTTTGTGTTTTTTGACATATTTGAATGTTTTTGTGTTTTATGACATATTTGAATGTTTTTGTGTTTTATGACATATTTGAATATTTTTATGTTTGATGACATATTTGAATGTTTTTGTTTTTATGTGTAAAATGCCTTTAAATGAATGATATTTAGAGGTTCAGGCTCTTCAACACCATCTAATGATATAAGGTGATATGCTCCAAGACCAACTCTCTATGAAATCATGTATGGACCTATCCAGTTTACCATGAACTTATCTCGCATATGCGATGACAAATTCAAATTATGCTAGTTTTCTTTGAGCACTAGATCTCCAACCTTGAATTCCCTTAGGTGGAATTTACTATTGTAAGCTCACGCAAGGTGATATTGGTAAACATGGAGATGCTCTAAATCATTAACTCGGTGTTCATCAAGAAGCATCAACTAATCAAGGTGGCCTTGTCACACAGCTTCTCATCTATGAAGTCCTTTAATGCTATGTGTACAGTCAGGATTTCCAACTCTAGAGGCATGATGATTTCAGTGCCATATACTAGTGAAAATGGTGTTGCCCCAGTGGGTTTTCGTATACTATTCTTGTATGCCCATAGTGCAAGAGGCAATTGCATATGCCAGTCCTTGTGATTATCTTGCACTGTCTTCCTTAAAATACAAACTATTATTTTGTTTGAGTGTTATGCTTGCCCTTTTGCTTGAGGATAATAAGGTGTTGAAAAATTGTGTTGAATATGGTATTTTTTCATTAAAGCATGCACATTTTTGTTCTTGAAATATGGCCCATTATCCAATATTATCTTAGAAGGGACCCCAAAATGGCTTATGATATTGTGGAGTATAAAGTCCACAATTCTTGGTCCAGTTGTTGATGTTAAGGGGATCGCTTCTACCCATTTAGTTAAGTATTCTATGGCCATTATGATGAATGTGTGTCAGCCTGATGACGGGGTTGAGATTTTCCCAATCAAGTCTAGTCCCCATTGCGAGAATGGCCATGCTTCCTGGATGGGCTGCAAAGCTTACGATGGTAAGTGCGTTAGGTTTGCATGATGCTAGCACTTATTGCATTTCTTGACATACTCATAGCAATCATTTTTCATTGTGGTCCAATAGTAACCCATTCTCAAGATGCGTTTGATGATGGTCATGCCACTGAAGTGGCCTTCACATGTTTCGTCATGAGCTTGTGAAACTACCCAAGATGTTTCATGAGGCTCAAGACAACGAAGCAATACTCCATCATATTATCGTATGTAGAGAATTTCTCTTAGCAAAATGTATCTTGTTGCTTTCTATTTGAACGTTTGCATTTTAGTAGCGACAAACCTTGAGGTATTATTCCAATCTTTAGGAAGTCCCGTAGTTGGGAAATCCAATCCTGATAGGCCATCACTTCTATAGAATAAACAACTTGCTCTTCTTGTATTTTTGAGGTAATGAACACAAATTAAGGAGTAATACTATGGTATATGGTTGCACCACACTCTACAGGTCATTGGAATATCAAAGACCCCCAAGGTGTTGTCTGCAAGAAATATTTGGTTGTAAAGGACCAATCCTAATTTGGCTCACTATTGATCATGTTGACTAATTCTTGACTATAAAAAGTCTCATGGCATATTGTTAAGTGTGAAAGAACTTTAACATGGATGATTGTAAAATTAGTGGATGAATTCAGAGGGATTAAGGATCCCAAAGAGGCCATGGTGTCTGTAAATCTATTCGACGTATGAGGGATTTCCTCAATGTCGTACCATTCCAACCGGGCTAAGTAGGTGTCAACAAGTTCCTTGTAAGTCTTTAGGAGTGGGCACCTACATTGGAATAGTCCTTTGACCTAGTTTACTATGATCAAGGAGTCACCAAAGATATTCAATCTTTTAATGCCCATTTCTATGGCTGTTTGGAGTCCCAGGATCAATACTTCATATTTTGTATTGTTGTTTGTGCATGGGAAGTCTAGTTTGAATGATAAGGGAAATGGAGTGCCATATGGTGTGATAAAGAAAATCTCTGATCCACCCCCTTGTTCACACTTTGAACCATCGAAGAACAATGCCATGTCTCTTTCTTTCTTAGGTTCTTCAATTTTTGGTGGATCTGATAATGCAAATACCGTATCATCATGCAATTCTACGGTGAGAGGCTTGTTATCCTGAAGATGTGCCTCTGCTAATTGATCTGTTATGACTTGTCCCTTGATGGAATTTTGTATTACAAACTCTAGATCAAATTTTATCAATAGAATTATCCACTTTGTCTTACATGTATTGTAATATGTCTTGCTCATCATGTACTGCAAAGGATTTTGTTTTGATATAACATAGGTCGTATGGATCAACATGTAGTGTCGTAACTTTTGATTTGCAAAGACCATTGCTAAACACAACTTTTCGACATATGCATATCCTAGCTCATAACTCACCAAGGTGCGACTAATGTAATATATGGCTTGCTCTTTATATTGTACATTATTTTGGGATAACATGGTGCCCAATGCAAAATTAGTAGCCGATATATATAGTAAAAATGGTATGTCTATCCTTGGTGGAGCCAATACTAGTGGTGTTGCCAGATATTTTTTGATCTCTACAAAGGCTTGATGACATTCTTCATCACAATTAAATGGGACTTCCTTGCATATCAACCAATTCATAGGCCTACATTTGTCTTATAATTACGTAATGAATCTTTTGATGGATGCTATGTTGCCTTGTAGGATCTGCAATTCCCTAATGTTGGTAGGGGCAGCCATTTCCAGTATAGCCTTTACCTGATCGACTTCGATACCTCTTTTGGATATGATGAATCCCAAAATCTTGCAAGAAGTTATTCCAAATACGCACTTATTAGGATTCAATCGGACATTATGTTTAATGAGGTGATCAAAGATTTGTCTAAGGACTTCGGCATGCTCTTGCTACAATAGGGACTTGGCTAGTAAGTCATCCATGTAATATTCTAAGATCTTATGCATATAGTCATGGAATATGTATGTCATGACTCATTGATATGTGGCACCAACATTTTTGAGACCGAATGACATCACTTTTTAATAAAATGTTCCCCATGGAGTAATGAAAGCAGTTTTATGTTGATCTTCAAGTTTAATCTAGATCTGATTGTATCCAAAAAAACCATCCATTAGAGAGCATTTCATGACCTACGGTTGCATCCACAAGAGCATCTATTTTTAGCAACAAGAATGAATCCTTTGGTGTTTTCCTATTTAAATATCTAAAATCCATGCAGATACTGACTCTTCTGTCAGGTTTCCCTACGGGTACCATGTTTGACACCCACTTAGGATAGTCAATAGGCACTATGAATACTGCATGTAGTAGTTTTTGCAATTCGTTCTTCACCATAAAAGCCATGGTTGGATGTATTTTCCTCAATTTTTGCTTGACTGGCTTCTTCATGGGATCCAATGAAAGGTTGTGAATTACTAAATTTGGATCTATCCTTGGTATATCTTTGTAAGTCCAAGCAAAAATATTTGGCCTCTCCTTGAGGAGAGGAATTAGGATGGATTATTTCTCTGGAGATAGACTTTCTTCAAACTTGACTTTCCTTGGTTGGGTAGGATCATCACTGATGTCCACCTCGAAAGCTGCTTCAATAACAATATGTGATCCATCCTCCAAATTATGAAGTGTGTATATCAAATGAATGTCATCAGTGATATTTACAGGACCTAGTGACTCAGGTTCCAAACCAACATGGAAGATGTCATAGGCACAACCTAATGCCAAATGGAATGACTATAAAATCTCTTCATTGGGGAAGAGGTCTTCCAGCTCTACGGGTGAATTAGTGTGATCCCAATCAATGGCCTCTACATCAAGATGCAATGATTTGGTAGGATATACTGTATTATTAAGTGGAGTGGTCAAATCAATGGAGACCATGTTAATGGATGGAATGAAATCTCTAGGACCACATGGATGTAATCTTGTCTTAGGGGTTTCCCTTCCATACTCACGATGAGGTTCTGGAGGAATGGAAAATTTTGGATCTATCCCATGAGTAGGGTGGAAAATAGTATCATTGGGCTCTAACTACTCTCTAAATGTATGTGAAGGTGGGTTGACCATTCGATGAATGACATCTATGTAAATAGGTCTCCCAAAAATTAGAGATGAGGGTCTATGGCACGAAGTGCTGCCTCTATCTCTACTAGCTCGTTGACTTGTCGTAAGTGGTGAGGTCCAAGATAAGCCATCTCGGTCTCATCCTCAAAGTCATCATCACTTCTCTAGGAACTTTTAGCATTGGTATGTGACCCTAAGATAAGGGGCTCATGTATTTAACCCAATTAGACCATCTCTATTTCATCTTCATATTATTTGTCACTTATTAAGAATCCATTTGCATTTGTCTCTTGCCCCAAAGTCAAGGTTTGATGGCTCAGGCCTAAGTAAGCTCTTTCTATTGAGTATTATGATTCATAGTCACTTTCATCTAATGTACATCAACTCTCATCATGGATGGACCATGTGAATCTTTGTAAATAGCGAGGCCCCTGATAGGCTAAGCCAAGTTGTGCCTCATCATCACTTGCCTCATATCCATTCTCCTCATCCCATGAGTTGTACCCTATTGGGGTGGAATCAATTAAGGTGTTTGGATGATAAGTTTTTGGAGGTGGTATGTTTACCATGGCCACTTGTTTTGTTGCTCAAATTTGCTATTCTTAAGTGGTGATAAGGAATGAAATCAATGTCTTCTCACAACCCTATGCTTAATATTTCCAATGCTATTGTAAGAGAGTCATATGGACCTCTGCTATAATAACCTAAGCCAAATATATCATAGGAAAGCTGATATAGTGGCTCATAGGGCCTCCTACGCCCCTGCTCAATTATACCAAGGCCATAGCCATGCCAATGGCAATGCTCAAAGTAGCTTAGAGAAAACTCGGGATTAGAGAGGTAATGAACATTGACTGTGAATAATTTGTCATGATCCTCTTCTATATCTAAATATTTATGAGCACAGTCCAGGTTGGCATAGATAAAATTTGTTTGGTTGGGAGGGATTCCAAGTGGAATCACTATTCCTACTGGCAACCTCGAGTATTTAGTCCTCCCTATGTATTGTGTAGACTCAATTATAGGTGTAAATGTAATGTTCTACACAAGGTACTCTCCTATTCCTGTACTTGCCAAGTGTATTGATGCATGCGATGTGGATGACCCCACGGATGATACTGGAGAAGCAAGGTGATAATCACTATCTTCATCTTGATCTTGATGATCTTCCTCTTCTATAGGACTTGGTATTTCAACAATGGCTGTAGTTGGCACTTCTTTGGGCCTTTCTTCATGAACTAAGGGTGCCTTTAGCTTCTGATTGTATTTTGGTTTTAACGTTGATGGTACTTTAGAAGCATTGAATGTCTTGAGTCCATTAGGAGGTGTTGATGTGCATGGGTCTTTTCTTACCCCTTTGTCTTTGTTATCCCCTTGCATGGTTGAGGATGAAGGTTTCAAGTATAGGTGAGTAGAAGGGATCATGAATTCTCCCAGAATTTCCACTTGATTGACGTATTTAAAAGGCTCTTCATCGGCCAGAACCACATAGAATTTGTTTTCATGCACATACTTGACACACTAGTGAAAGATCGAAGGCACACACTTCATGGACCTTATCCAAGGACGCCCTAAGAGGATGTTATATTGCATTTCTCCTTGCAAGACATGACACATCACAGGGATGGTATTATGCCCCATCTTGATGGGTAGGACTATCATTCCCATAGTATTGCATAAAGCATAATTAAAAGCTCTCAATGTGTAAGCTCCTAGAATGATATTGGTCTTGGGTATCTTGAGGTGCTCTATTGTAGTTGTTGTAATGATGTTAATCGATGAACCTGTATCAACCAAAAACCTATTTAAAGGTAAGTCATTGATGGTCACTACAATTCTTAGCATAGGGTCTAGTAAGGAAACATAAAATTTCTTAATCTCATGATCATAGAATTGGATTACAAGTTCCTGGCATTCTTGCACTTGTCCCACAAAGTGAGTGAATGCATTCACATCTTGCGGTTGAAGCTCAATTGTTCTTAAAATCTCCATTAGAGTCTCCCTATGCTTTGGAGACTGTTGTATGAGATCATAGATGGCTAACTTAGCTGGGGTCATATGTAGGTTTTGCTCTAATCTACTTTGAATAGTTACCATAGGTCTTGTTGGTGGACCTGGAAGGTTGTCTTGCCTTTGTCTAGGGGTAACTGGGATGTTCATGGGAGCTACAAGCGGTTGTGGTTGACCATACCTCCTAGTCCTTATCGCTATGTTAACAATCTCAACCATCCCAATGCATCCATGGGTAGGTATTTCAGCTTGAACCTGATTGACTTGGTCCCCTTGCTCTCGAGTGACCTCATGATTAGGCAATGGGTTTCTGTATATGCCCATGTCTCTATTATCGAGAGCTAGTGGATTGTCAACTTTGAGTTCTCCTACCTCAATCATGTTTTGCACTTGGTTCTTAAACCCGATGTAAGCCTCAATGTCATGCCTCGGTATCCTATGATAAGAGCAAAATTTATCTTCCCTATATCTTTTTGTGTTATGATGGTTGGGATCTATAAGAGGTATATCATGAAATCTGATCCTCCTGGCCTTGCTTAGATGATTAAATATTGATTGCATTGATTCTGTCGAAGGCGTGAAATAATGAGGTGGCTTACGTTCTCAATTTCTTCCCTAATTTTTCTTTTGGTCATAGTTGGATGGCGAGGGATGTGCTTGATAGTTCTATGGTTTTTGTGCACCCCCATACTTGGGTGTAGCCAATATAACTTGATTGAATAGAGTAGGGTTGCCCTACTTCTACTTATACTTGTCATTCTTACCATTCTTGTTCAACTCCTTTTTGTTTCGAAACTTAATGGTTCCCTCATCTACTTTTATCTCTTCTATGATCTTGGCCTGTGCCAGAGCTTCTTCAAATGAAGGATACTGTTGGAGTTGTAGTAAGAGGGAGATATGTTTAGAACAAATTTTGGTATGTGAATGGTCTCTTCTATGGAAATGAATAATGATAATTTTGCCATGACTTTTCAACATCTATTCCCATAATCCATTACTAGCTCATCATCATACTGTTTCAAATTAGCCAAGTCTAAAAGGTTCACCTTATTCCTAGCACCAAAGGAGAAATGCTTCAAGAATGCATTTACTAGTTGTTCAAAGCTGGTTATGCTATGCTTAGGTAGTTGGTTGAACCATTGAATGGCAGCACCTAAAAATATCATTATGAATATTCTCAGCATGAGAGCGTCATTGTCTTCAAGATGAAAATAGGCATTGAGAAAATTGGTGACATTCTCTTATGCATCCTCTTCATCGTGATCGCCATTTGTAGAAACCTCGATAACGTATGCACCAGTACCTTTTATAAACCCTACTTGCAATGCTATTTAAAATACCAAATATAAAAATGGAAAGACAAGAGGAAAAAATATATAACATGAAATAATAAAAGATAGATCTCTTTATTGATATTGAAGCTCGGTTACATGTCGGTCCCTCTTAGGGATACCCATTTTGATACTATAAATTACAAATAGGCAAGGATTGCCCCTTCCGTGAAGAGGTGGTGCACTTATAAAAGCTTCTCGGATCAACACACGAAAATGTATGAGGGCTTATAGATGCCTCCTTCTCCAGGTATTTTTCTTAGAGGGATCTCTTTTGCTCTCGTATGTTGCAATCTTCATTTGATGTACCTATGGCCCTATAAGCAATGAAACAACAACATATATTTAGGTGTCTAATATTGCCTCCCCAAAAGAGGTTGTTAGTAATCAAAGAATGTAACAAAAATATGATAAAACTATGCCATGAAATCATGCAAATATATGCTAATGATATGAAAACATAAAAAACTATAATAAAAGAAGCTATGTCTAAACCTAAGCTAAGTTCGTGGGCCATTGTCCAAGACAGCAGCTACTAAAGTAAACCTTACCCTCTTTGCCCCAAAGCTATGGGTTAAAGACTGTAATCCGATGTTGAAATAGTAGGTGTTATGCTCTTCAATTCATCAGAGCTCCATCGTACACGTGATCTCAAAGAGAACTCTATGAGTCTCGAAAGCTCTCCTCAAAAAGATGTCTCTCTCTCTAATATGATAAAATATCTCTTGTATATCCTTTGGTGCTCTTAGGCTTGCACATTTTATAGTGTGAAACCCTAGGTCTATGTCCAAGCCCTAGGAATGAATTTCTCATGCATAGTGCAAGTTAGAATGAGAAGCTTTTTTCCATTGTCTATTTTTGAAGGCCATTTAACTAAAATATAACTGCCCACTTGAGTCTTCTATGTGAATTGGTTGTTAGCATGAGAATATTTTGTCCTTTTTTTATGCTTAGAGGTCAGTTAACTTAAGTCTAAATGCAAACTCAAACCTCCCATGTGAACTGGTCATAAAAAGGAATGCAAAGTCACTCCTACTCACCTTTATTACATGTAGACTGCCACTTCCACCTGTGATTAGGTCTGTTTTTCAATAAACTACTTCTTATGGCTTAGCCACTATCATATACAGTGACTAAGATCTGGTTGTTGTCATCTACAATGACTAAGGTTTTTTCGCTCTAGGCTTGAGTGGCTAGGATTTGGCTACTCTTGGTTTGAGTGACCAAGCTTGGATGGATTGAAAAGGCATCGAATGAGTGGTGAGAACCACTTTTGATGCTTGGAAAGTCCAATATTATATCTTATGATCTTATGAGTGTGTCTATGTGAGAAACTCCCCTAAGCATGATACAATTTAGGTGTCTACAGTTAGACTACTCATTTAGTCTTTTAGAGATATGGTATTGTTATGGTATTGATCTTTAGAAGGAAGAAGTATTAGAACCTATGTAAAAATAGCTAAATCATTCATCTCATATCTTGATGACCCTATGTATCCATTCTTGCTACTCACCCATTTCTCGTCTATTCAAAGGGAGCCCTATGAAAGCATTTCTAATTTCAATGTTTGATTCAAAAGTACCTATAAAAGGATACCTTAGGAGTCTCATCCTTATCGTGCTCAATAATACCTTTATTATATTCACATGTTTTATCCTAACTTGAAACTTTTAATTCAATATCCTACGAAAAGAGGTTTCCATAGGTTTTTCAAGAAGTCATATTGGTAGAAAATATGCTCATTATAACATTAAATATCCCTCCTCGAATTACTATGTGTCTAAGTATTCAAAACTACCCATACATTGCATCCCTAAATGAGCCATATACACTTGATTGTAAGGAATTTGGGTCGTATTCATCTTTCCCCCCATAGTAAGATACAACCCTATTTGATAGGTGGATTAGCCTTAGACGGAATAAGAATAGAAAATATTGATCCAAAGATTAATTTCAGACTTCAAAAGGATGGAGGAGTTACTTTATCAAACCAATATAAGACAACAAGATAAGTATACTATAAAAGATGAGACATGACACTATCTTGATGATAACATATAAGGTATATTCAAGGTCCTAGCTATGTGTAACTCTTCATTACCTAGAAAAAATTATTCTAATAGAATTTTTCTACACCATGAGTACTCAAAAGAGTCCCCAATAATTAATGGCATGTTAGCCTTTATGATAGAATCAAGGAAATGACCCTAAAAAAAGTAGCTCATGTTGACTATTAAAAAGATAAAGGAATCAGTATTTATCATGACCAAAATCTAGACACATAAGATAGAAATATGAATTTGTAGTCTTACATTCAAACACCAAATCCTAAGGTACAACCACTAAATATATGAAGGTTTAATCTAAATAAAAGGTTGTATTTCCCATCTATGACTAGGATAGAGAACTAAAACAACCGAGTAGTTTCAAAGCTTATTCAAATCCTTAGTTTAAGGCAAGAAGTATTGTGAGAGACAAAAAATGGTGTTAAAAAGAACATTATATATCTGAGAATAGACATATTAGTAGCTAAAGGAATAAATTTGGTTGAATTGGATCTTAAAAATTCAATGAAAAATGGTAATCCTTAGAGCCTAGTGACAAAACAATCGTCCTTAGGTATGAAAAGTTGCTAGCCCATTATTTTCTATTTATCTCTTTTCCTAGAAAGTCACATACTACATAATTGCATGGTACACCTAGAAGCTAAAATTATAATTATGCCCCAAGAAGTGTGTGATAATATGGGATTAACCCTCAATTGAATGGAACCCAAGTGGCTTTGATTCAAGGGAAAACTAGTGAAAGTGGTTGATCTTATAAAATGATTTATAATGATGATATATGGATGTCTAGATATTGTATTGTTACAAGATGTAGTAGTTGATGATTTACCTTTTTTGTTTGGTGTGTGCTTTGTAGCAAGTGTGAACAGGACTTAGCTTGAAATGGCTTAGAAAAATCTAGTTTTTCTAAGCACAGTGTGAACACACTTACCTTTTGTTGGCTAATTTTGTCGTATGGTCGACATGATTTTTCTTTCTCCCTTTCCTTTATTTTCTCCTTATCCCTCCATTCTCATTCCTCCTTTCCTACCGTCCATTTTCCCTTATCACTCCACTCCCTTCCTCTCCCCATGCTTGTTGCCACCTCCCACTCCACTTCCTACTCCTCCGTTCTCTCTAAACTCCCTGATCACCCTCCACCTTCCCTTTCTTACTATAGCGCATGTTCTAAGCCTATATAAGGTTTATTATAATGTAATTATTATGCTGGTTAGTTTAATATATAATTTCAGCTTTAATTATTGTTCGTGTCAATTATTACCTTGGCTAATGTTAATCTAAGGTTAATTTAATCTTGGAATCACACTAGTATCAGAGTTAAGGGGCACGAATCCCGAGGGCCAAGGTAAGGCACGAAAGTCGAAGCACATGGACCTCGAGGAGTGGCAGAGAGGCTATCACATGAATCTCAAGGAGCAACAAAGAGGCTATCGCATGGATCCTAAGGAGCACACGGATCTCAAGGAGTGATGAAGAGGCAGTCGCAAGGATCCTGAGGAGTGCATGGATCCCTAAGATATGTCTAGATCCTGACAGTAGGCTAACATGGCAACGGAGCTAGGCAACAACTATTGATGTGGAACGAAGCTGGTAGCACATGGTTCGAGGCTGATCAGGAGCTGACATGGCAGAGGAGCTGAAGTGGCAGAGTGTGTGTTGATGTGGATGAGTGCTGATGTGGAAGAACGTGTGCTGACATGGACGAGTTCTAACATGGATGACATGGTTGATCTGGGTGTCTGCCATGTGGCAGGTTTTGTGTGGTTGATGGACGGGCAAAAGGTTGGCGAGCTCGATTTCCCTAAGGCAATCGACCAATAGAGTGTTTGCGGGCTTTGATAAAGTCTGGACACACTCTCCGCCCACTAAATGTGGGATTAATTTTTTTTTTTAAACAGTTTTCCAGCCGACCATATGAAGAATAACCTCCATCCTTCCTTATTTCGTCCGACTAGAATAGTCTAGCGGTCAAGTCTCCCGCCTTGCAGAATAGAGATCCGAGGTCGAATCCCGTCAGGGTTAAAAAAAGAAGTTTTTTTATTTTTTTTGTTCTTTGTCGATAGTAAAGGTTTAACCTTGTTGTGTTTTACTTTCCTTGCCACAGTAGCCACGTGGTGCAGCGGCTAAGTCTGTCGGGTAGACGACGGAGGTTACCAGTTCGATTCTCGTCGAGGGTTTTAAAAAAAAAGGTTAATTTTTTATTGAATTTTTTTTATTATTTGTTTTTTAAAAAAGGTTTAAATTTTTTTTTAGTAATTGCTATATATTTTTTTTAAATATCCAGTTTATTTAAAAATAATAATAATTAAAAATATATAAAGGAAATTGTTAATTTTTTTAAAGGGTCTTTTTTAAAACAAATTTTAGAATTTTTTTTTTTTTAAAAGTGCAAAGATATTTTGATATATATATATATTTTTTTGGCATCATACTAAGTTGTAACCCAGTTCATACGGTGTGATTCTAGGTAGATGATCCGGTCAGTCAGATGCTTTAATGCATTACTATCTTTGTTGAGAAGAGAGACTCCTGATTCCTTTGACAGGAAAGTCCAATGGTATGGACTTCATACAATGTTTTGCCAATTAGAGAATCAAGTGATTACTTATCTGAGGAAACCAGATTCTAGCTACGATGTGAATTCTGAAGATAATATCTTCGAGCAAAGGATAGTTGAATCCGAGATGATTGAAATAGTACCTGAAGGACAATCAAGTGACATTTATTCACCTACAGTGCCTGAAGTAGAAACAAGTGAGAGCTATACACCACACTCTCCTGATTCAGAAGCAGAAGAAGCAGAAAAAGAAGAAGAAGAAGAAGAATAAGAAGAAGAAGACGAAGAACCAGTGGAGGTGAAACCTGCAACTGAAGAACGAAATGTTCTCAAACAAAGATTTGAACTAGCAGTAACACAAGAAGTCATTATAATTAGTGACGACGAAGCAGACAATTTCACTTTTCTAGTTTTGGGTGATCCTCGAGAAGAACTCAAAATCAGTGAGCATATTAAGAAAGCTAGATTTGATTTAAATCAGTAAATTAGTGATCTAGTTTGTACTTCTTTGTACTACTTGTTTGAAGTTGCAATAAAGTTTGCTTTCTAAAAATGGCTTCCAATACTAGTCTACCAATTCCTGAGTTCAATGGTGGTGATTATGAGTATTGGTCAATTAAAATGAAAAATATTTTGATAGGCAAAGGTCTTTGGGATGTGATTGAAGAGGGATATAATGAATCTATTGCAGCTGAATGGGCAGCTTTGAATGTAGCTGATAAAAGGGCTAGAAAGAAAGCATAGAAGAATAATTCTTTCGCCCTTTATCATATCCAAGCCGCCCTTGACAAAAGTATTTTCCCTAGAATAGCTTCTTTTATAACTGTTGAATCTTCTTGGAATGCTTTAAAAGAAAGTTATAAGAGTAGTGACCAAGTCAAACAAGTTAAACTACAAACCTTGAAATGAGAGTTTGAGACTCTTAAAATGCAATAGAGTGAAAAGGTTGGTGATTACTACGTGTGTGTAAAATCCGTAGTAGATAAGATGGTCACTTTAGGAGAAGATGTAAATCCTGAAGTTATAGTGAAGAAAGTGTTGAGGAAACTTCTTCCTAAGTGGAATTCAGTTGCCATAATTATAGAAGAATCCAAAGACCTAACTTCTCTATCTTTTGAATCCCTAATTGGCTCACTTCTCTTACATGAAGAGAGGTTACAGCAAACTCCTTCCACAAGTTACGGAGGAGATGATAAAGCCTTTGCTTCACAAGAAGGCAGAGGTAGAGGCTGTGGTAGAGGACATAATAGAGGTAGAGGAAGAAATAATCAGAGAGGTCAAACTCCTAACAAATGAGGAAATCAGAACAAATGAGGATTCTCAAATAGAGGTGAACACCAGAATAGAGGAGGACAGCAAAATAGAGGAAAACAATCAGGCAGAGGCAAAGGAAGAAATAAGTCAAAATAATATTGCTACAGTTGTGGTAAACTTGGCCATTATGCTCATGACTGTTGGACAAAGACTTCACAAGGAACTAGTAGCAGCCAGAGTAGTCAGTTTGGAAATTTTGGAGAAGAGCAAGAGCAAGAGGCCACAAATCTCTTTCTCTATTATGGTCAAGCAGATCAGAACATGAATGATACATGGATCTTGGACACTGGGTGTTCAAACCATATGAGTGGCAAAGAAGGGCTCTTTGCTACTCTAAACTCCTCATACAAATCCAAAGATCAAATTGAGAGATGATAAATCATTGGCAATTGAAGGCATTGGAGCCATGGCAGTTCCAACTAAAGAAAGCGTCAAACATGTAAGTGATATCTATTACACACCCCATATTCAAGACAATCTCTTAAGTGTTGGTCAAATGTTAGAAAAGAACTACAAGTTGCTTTTTGATGAGGGTAAATGCACTATTTTTGATAAAAATAACAGTAATAGAATCATTACACAAGTGCCAATGTCAAAGAATAGATTATTTCCTTTAAAGTTTGGCTAGCCATGGGGATATAAGTTAGCAATTTTTTCTATTTTCAATCCAAGTGTCCTATGGCACTTGAGATATGGTCATTTGAATTCAACTAGTTTGAAAATGCTAACTTCACAAGCGATGGTAACCAGACTTCCTAAAGTTTAGGATAGTAAGGAAGTCTATGAAGGGTGTGCTCTTGGGAAGTATTCCAGATCCAAATTTCCTCATGGACAAGCATGGTAGGCCAGCTATCCACTCCAACTAGTGCATACAGACATTTGTGGTCCGATGCAGACCAAGAGTCTTGGTAACAACTCTTACTTCCTACTCTTCATTGATGATTTTACTAGAATGTGCTGGATATTTTTTTTGAAATATAAGGATGAAGCATTTAAATGCTTTTTTGATTTCAAAATAAGAGTTGAAATTGAGAGTAGATATTTTGTAAAATGTCTTAGATCAGATAAGGGAGGAGAATACTCCTCTAATGAGTTCTTGAATTTTTGTAAGCAACATGGCATTAAGAGGCAGTTCACAGCTGCCTACACTCCACAATAGAATGGTGTCATAGAGAGGAAGAATCGTACCATTGTGGAGATGGCAATATCTATGCTTCAGATGAAGCATTTGACTAATTCATATTGGGCAGATGCAGCCAGGACCAGTGTACATATCTTGAACAGAAGTCCTACTACAAGTTTGGAAGGACAGACACCTTACCAAGCTTGGTATGGTAAAAATCCAACTGTTAAGTATTTTAGAGTGTTTGTCTCACTGGCATATTCTCACATTCCTGATGAG
This sequence comes from Wollemia nobilis, assembly GCA_028583015.1. Lineage (NCBI taxonomy): Eukaryota > Viridiplantae > Streptophyta > Pinopsida > Araucariales > Araucariaceae > Wollemia > Wollemia nobilis. Next base: position 10,961,115 of record JAQPPZ010016677.1, on the reverse strand, counting down.
CTAAGAAAGAAGCTCGATCCAAAGAGTTAGGCATGCATCGTTGTAGGATATTGTGAGAATACAAAAGCTTACAGACTCTACAATCCCAAGACTAGAAAGTTTATGCTTTCCAGGGATGTGATTTTTGATGAATGGGGAGAATGGGGTAAGCCCCAGATTTTTAGTGATGATGAATCTAGTGATGTAGGTTCTAAGTAGGTGCAATAGTAGACACCACTAAAAATTAAGTAGTCTCCTCCCAGAGATTCAGGTTCATCTTCTGATTAAACTTCTTCACCAAGTCCTTCTTCGTAGATATCAGTAAGTTCCTCACCAATGGACATAGATTCTCCATCTAGAGGTAATAGAACTCTATAGAATCATCCATCATATCAAATGTTGGATAATTTTTTTTCAAAAAGATACACTAGGATACAAGCTAGTGAAATGAATTATGTTCTACAAAGATTAGAAAATATGCACTTGTATGGTGATGATGTTTCCCAGCAGGAACCTAGGGGAGATTTAGTTAACTATGCCTTGTTAACTAATACATAGCTTGAACCTTCTAGTTATGATAAGTCTTGTACTCAAAAGATTTGGCAAGATGCCATGAGAGAGGAGATCACCTCTATAAAAAACAATGACACTTGGGAGCTAGTGAAGCTTCCTAAAGGAAAGAAACGTGTTGGATGTAAGTGTGTCTACAAGACCAAGTTTAATGCAGATGGTAGCATCGAGAGGCACAAGACGAGATTAGTTGTAAATGGATTTAATCATAAATATGGAATTGATTATGAAGAGACTTTTGCTCCTGTAGCCAGACATGAGACTATCAAAAAATTTCTTGCCTTAGCTGCACATAAGGGATGGAAAGTCCAACACATGGATGTAAATAGTGTATTTCTAAATGGTTACTTGACAAAAGAAGTGTATGTTGAGCAACCACAGGGATTTGAAGAGAAAGACAAGAAACATCTTGTTTACAAACTGAAGAAGGCTCTTTATGGCCTCAAGCAGGCACCGAGAGCTTGGTACTCATGCATTGATGGGTACTTTAAATATTATGGGTTCATCAGAAGCAAAAATGAACCCATGCTCTACTACCTGAATCAAGGAAATGACATCCTCATAGTTTTTTTGTATGTGGATGATCTCATTTTTATGGGTAGTAATGAAAAAGCTAACATGGATTTCAAGCACTCCATAATGCAGAAATTTGTGATGAAGGATCTTGGCTTAATAAAATACTTTCTTGGAATGGAAGTACATCAGACAGATTCAGGTATCTTCATCTGTCAACTTAAGTATGCTCGAGATATGATTCAGAATTTTGCTATGGAGCAATGCAAATCAGTTGCAACTCCAATTGGACATGGGATCCAATTAAGCAAGGATTATGGAGCATTGAAAGTTGATGTGACCACTTTCAAAAGCATTGTTGGGAGTTTGATGTTTCTTGCCAACACCAGACCAGAAATTCAGTATGTTGTATCTCTTATTTCTAGATTTATGTCTAATTCATCTAAGCTACATTTGCAGGAATCTAAAAGGATTTTGAGATATGTGAAGGGTACATTGGATTTTGGAATCCAGTACTACAAAAGTGATACTATCAAGCTTGAAGGATTTAGTGATAGTGATTGGGGCAGCAATATTGATGATAGAAAATCCACATTGGGTAACTATTTTAGTCTTGGTTTAGGCCTAATAACTTGGAGTTCCAAGAATCAGATAGTAGTAGCACTATATTCAATAGAAGCTAAGTATATAGCGGTCACTCATGCTAGTACTCAAGCTCTATGGCTTTGAAAGGTATTAGATGAACTTGGAGAGTAGCAAAGTGGTCCAACTCAAATATTTTGTGACAACATCAGTGCCATTCAGTTGGCATACAATCATGTCCACCATAGTAGATCAAAGCATTTTGATATGAAGTACCACTTCATCCGAGATATGGTGGAAACTGATATTGTTGAGCTTCACTATTGCCACACTTTGGAGAATGTTGTTGACATCTTCACCAAGGTGCTGGCTAAAGCTCAATTTGTAAAGCTGAGAGACTGTATAGTCAGTTCTCTCAACTTTAAGGGGGAGAATGTAGCAAGTGTGAATAGGACTTAGCTTGAAATGGCTTAGAAAAATCTATTTTTTCTAAGCACAGTGTGAACACACTTACCTTTTGTCGGCTAATTTTGTCGGATGGTCGACATGATTTTTCTTTCTCCCTTTTCTTTATTTTCTCCTTATCCCTCCATTCTCCTTCCTCCTTTCCTGCCATTCATGTTCCCTTATCACTCCACTCCCTTCCTCTCCCCACGCTCATTGCCACCTCCCACTCCACTTCCTACTCCTCCGTTCTCTCTAAACTCCCCGATCACCCTCCACCTTCCATTTCCTACTATTGCGCATGTTCTAAGCCTATATAAGGTTTATTATAATGTAATTATTATGCTGGTTAGTTTAATATATAATTTTAGCTTTAATTATTGTTCATGTCAATTATTACCTTGGCTAATGTTAATCTAAGGTTAATTTAATCTTGGTATCACATGCTTGTCAAAATATATCTTAGAGCAAATCGAAGGATACTTGAGTCTGGACCAAGACCACATGGTTATTCCTTATACTAAGAAATTAGTCCAAATATCTAACCAAGGTCTACAACCTTTCTCTACGAAAGAATGTAAAAAATGGAAAGGAGATTCTACAAAAATAGATGTCAAGAATACACAAGTGGAAATAATTGAATAGTAGAAGAATAATCAATTGCAAGTCTTTTCAAAGCCTAAAAAATCATGGGTTTCAATGATTTTGATCTTTGAACTGAAAAGAGTCAATAAAAAGCCAACATGTATCAAAAAGGAAAATCAAATAGAGCATGATTTGATAATATATATGTTCCTTGAAACTCTACAAATCATATTGGGAAGTTTAGTATTTAGGAAAATAGAGCCTAGAAATTTACCTTGTGTAGAGCTATCATCCGTGGCTACCTTACATACCCAAATCCAAAAGATATTTGGGGATATATTAGAGCTAGATCAATATCCATAGGTGCCCAATAGTGTTGAGTAAGGTGTAGCAACAGTATTATCATTATTGTCAACACAGTCAGATAGATCTGTCGATGCAGTGGACAGGAAGTTCAAAAGCTATTCATATGTAGAAGACAGGAGTTCAAAGGTTATTCAGAGTATGTACAATGATTTTCCAAGAAGACCGAAGTGGCCCATATGAAAATATCAAAGAAAAAAGACAAGTAATAAAAGTGTCGCGATATCGCGACATATATAGCAGGCAAGAAAAATTGTCACGATTTTGCGACATGTTGAAAGAGAGAAAAAACAAGAAAAACTGTCATGATTTCGTGACATGTTGGAAGAGAGAGAAAAAGCAGGAAAAACTGTCACGATTTCGTGACATGTTGGAAGAGAGAAAAAGCAAGAAAAATTGTCACGATTTCGTGACATGTTGGAAGAGAAAAAGGCAAGTGGAAAAAATGTTGCGATTTCGTGACATGTTGGAAGAGAGAGAAAAAGCAAGAAAAACTGTCACGATTTCGCGACATGTTGGAAGAGAAAAAGGCAAGTGGAAAAACTATCACGATTTTGTGACATGTTGGAAGAGAAAGAGAAAGCAAGAAAAAGTGTCACAATTTCGCAACAAGTTCGAAGAAAGAGAACAAGTAAGAAAAGTGTCGCGATTTCGCGACATGTCGCATTTTCGTGACTAAAATAGGAGAGAGAAAGTAAGTTGGAAAAGTGTCACGATTTTGTGACATGTCACATTTTTGTGACTAAAATAGGAGAGAGAAAGTAAGTTGGAAAAGTGTCATGATTTCGTGGCATGTCGTATTTTCGTGACTAAAATAGGAGAGAGAAAGTAAGTTAGAGAAGTGTCATGATTTTGTGACATGTCATATTTTCATGACTAAAATAGGAGAGAGAAAGTAAGTTTGAAAAGTGTCACGATATCGCGACATGTCACATTTTTGTGACAAAAGAAAGAGAGGAAGTGTTCGAAAGCAGAATTGTCACGATTTTGCGACAAAAGCAGAAAGCAAGACTTCGAAAGCAAAAGTGTCGTGATTTCGTGACAAAAGCAAAGAAGTAAAGTACAAAAGCAAAAGTGTCATGATTTTGCGACAAAAGCAGAGAAGAAGACTTTGAAGGCAGAAGTGTCACGATTTCATGACAAAAGCAAAGAAGTAAAGTACGAAAGCAGAAGTGTCATGATTTCACGACAAAAGCAGAGAAGAAGACTTCGAAGGCAAAAGTGTCATGATTTCATGACAAAAGCAAAGAAGCTAAGTACGAAAGCAGAAGTTTTGCGATTTCACGACAAAAGCTAAGTTGAAGACTACGAAGGCAAAAGTGTCACGATATCGTGACAAAAGCAAAGTCGAAGTCTATGGAAGTAGAAGTGTTGTGATATCATGACAAAAGCAAAGACAAAGTATACAGATGCAAAAATGTCATGATATCATGACAAAAGAAAAGATGAATTTTGTAGAGGTAGAAATGTCATGATATCATGATAAAAGAATAGAGAAAGCGTATGGAGGTGAAAGTGTCACAATATCGCGACATGTATTTTTGTGGCAATAGCAACAAAAGAAGCTATAAAGGCAGAAATGTCATGATTTCGTGATAGGTCGTAAATGTGCAAGTCAAGAAGGAGAACCTGACTGAAATGAGAAGTATGACAGTGGACTAATATCACTACGACATTTATAGGGGCAGTTATAGAGTGATTTCATACTACTGAAATACGAAGAGTGATCAAAAGTCAGTATGGCGGTTACAGGGTCTGTCCAGAATGAAATCATCAAGCGATGGATAAACCGAACATCTTCTTGAGTTGAAGCCGTTGAAGACCAATGATAGCCAACTAAAATTAGGGTTTACAGTTGTTATGAAAGTCGACTAATATTAGGATTTATAGTCGACTAAGATTAGGGTTTTCATCATAAAAATATTGTTATAAAAGGAGGGCTGTTTGGTGAATTGATGAGATGGTAGAATCTGTGTGAAATACGATCATTGTGCACAGAGAGCAATTCATGTCGAATCGTGCTATGTGCAAAATTTTTAAAGAGAGTAGAGTGCACAAAAGGGAGAAGACAATCATGAAGTTCAATTGTAACAAAGCAGAGTGTGCGAAGTGATTGCATAGAGAGAGCAGAGTGCGTAGAGAACGCAAAGGTGAAGAAGACCAGTTAGGGTCTTGCAAAAGCAAAGGTATCTTACTATCAAACTTATAGATTCAAATTGAAGTCTAGGTTGCAGCTTGGCATCAGGGGTTGGTGCTCCTTTCTATTAGTGTAGATAAATCAGGGGTTGATGCTCCTTCCAATTGGTGCTGGTAAATCAAGGGTTGGTACTCCTTTCTATTGGTGCAGATAAATCAGAGGTTGGTGCTCCTTTCTATTGGTGCAGATAAATCAGGGGTTGGTGCTCCTTCCAGTTGGTGCTAGTAAATTGATTATAAATTTGGTGCTTTGTAAAGGCTAGATTTGGATGGTAGTACAAGCAATCAATTTTTGAGGAGTAGCCACATTGGTGAGCCTTGTTAAATCTTATGTTGTGTGATGCTCGTTTTTTATACTTGTTGTATCTAGTAATAAGTTTTAATTGTTGTGGTATTAAGAGCTATAAATTTAAGTTTATAGAGCTACACTGATTCAACCCCCCTCTTAGTGTCATTGTAAGACTAACAATTGGTATCAGAGCTAAGTTTCTATACAAGCTTAACCATCTAGGGTGATCTTGGAAGTAACATAATGGCAGGTGGTGAAGGCTTCTCATCAAACAAAGCACCATTGTTTGACGTATCTAATTACGCATTCTGGAGAATCAGGATGCAGACATATATCTATGCTTTGGGATATGACATCTAGGATTCAGTATTTAGTGGATACCCAACACCCATCACTCCTCCAAAAGAGGCTGACAAAAAGAAACTATTTGAAAATAACTCAAAAGCAAAGAATGCTATCATGTGCGGATTACCAGACAGTGAACTAGTAAAGATCATGAGTTGTAAAATGGTAAAAAAAATATGGGACAAACTAAGGAGTATTCATGAAGGAGACAATAATATCAAGGAGGCCAAGTTATAGACACATTGAGCTCAGTTCGAAGTATTAAATATGAATGACGATGAAAACATTGAGGCATATATGCTGAGAGTTAATGGAATAATTAATGCAATCAAAGGACTCGATGAGGATATCGAATACTTTGCCATCATGAAAAAGGTATTAAAATATCTTCCTCAAAGGTTTGATTCTAAAGTCTCAACGATAGAAGAAGCTAAAAATCTAAATTATTTTAGTATAGATGAGATGTATCGTTCTTTTACTGCATATGAGATGAGGATAGGAAGATCTAAACCCACATATAGAGAAGCAAATTTTAAAGCCCTTAAAAATAAAAACGCAAAACAAGAGTCCAAGGAAGAAGAGACATCAGATGAAATGGAAGCAAACTTTGTTAGAAAACTAAAAAGAGGAAAAGAAAAATATAGAGGAAAGCTACCATTTAAATGTTTCAACTATGGAGGCGTTGGGCATATTGCAACTAAATGTCCACTTAATGAGAAGAACAAAAATGATGAAGGATCGCATTAAGAAAGAAGTGATTGGAAGAAGAAAATGAATTTCAAAAAAGGCAACTTCAATAAGAAAAGTTTCATCTCCAAGAATGCCAGTTCATCAGAATACAGCTCCGGTGAGAATTCTGAAGAGGAAACAGGTGAAGCTCTTTTCATGGCATTTGAAGAAGTAAAATAAAAAAAAGGAGTGAACTCTAAAGTATGTGGTGAAAACCCTGAGGCTGAAGTAGATCTAGAAGGTGAGTTGATATCTGCACTTGAAGAGTGGAAAATAGAGAGGAAAAAGAATAAGAAAATTTAAAAAAATCTTGAGGATGCAAACAAAATCATAACCAGTCTGAAAGTACAGATAGAAGAATACAAGAAAATATTTGAATATCTCGAAGTACAAATTACCATGAAAATAGATTATTTCTGCAAACTAGAAGAATAGAATGTTGGTTTACGGATGCAGATAGAAGATATGAATCACAAAATTAGTTGCTATCACAAACACAAAGAAAGTTCTATGAATATGGATAAGATTATAAATGAACAAAGGCCTGCAGGCATCAAATTTGGTCTGGGTTTCATCGAAGGAGAATCATCAAATGGATCAAAGGCTAGAAATGTAGAATCCATAAAGAATGAAGATAAGAAACAGGTTGATCAAAGAAAAACGTCTCATGCAAAAGAAAGCAATAATGCTAGGCACAAAAGGAGAATTGACAATGATGGATTCACCAATGTCACACATCAAAGAAGAAGAAGACCTATGGCTCCTACAACAACATGGCAAAGACCATCACCCAGGTTCAATTATCCCTTTTTTGGTTTATGTTTTAAATGCAATGGCTATGGACATAAAATCTTAGACTGCAAATATAATGTAAGACCAAGGAATTTCACCAGTAGAAATGTTTTTTCTCCTCTGATAAATTATACAGTAGAATGTTATAACTGTCATAATTTTGGGCACATTGCAAGAAACTGTAGAATTACATTTGCATCAAATCAGTTTTAGAGAAGAAAATTTCAACCAAATAGGATGAGACAAAATAGAAAACTTCTCAAAAAACATGCACAAGCTATTGATAAGGGAAAGGCAAAAAAAGAGCCCAAAACTACTATCAAAACGGAGTGGAAAGAAAAAGAGCGACTTAAGGAAGAAAAGAAATCCATAATCGTACAAACAACATTTAAAGCACAAAATAAATATGTACCATGGATACTTGATAGTGGATGCTCCAGTCATATGGTAGGTGATAAAAAAAAATTTGAGAAGTTACAAAAATATGAAGGTGGTTTAGTAAAGTTTGGAAATAATGATGGAGCTAAGATAGTTGGCAAAGGTTTAGTTAAAATTAGTGACGGAAAAATTAAGTCAGAATAAGTCTTGTTTGTGGATGGTTTGAAACATAACTTGTTGAGCGTAAGTCAGATTTGTGATAAATATCATGAAGTAGTTTTTAAGAAGCAGTGTTATGAAGTCAGAAAAACAAACAGTGGAAAATTGATAGCAACTGGATCAAGGACATCTGGAAACCTGTACACGCTCTAAGAGACTTTAGAAGAAGCTTGTTTTATTGGAAAAGAAGAAGAAATTTGGTTGTGGCATAAGAGACTTGGTCATATCAGTTTTGATAATCTAGTAAAAATCAACTCAAAAAGGGCAGTGAGAGATATTCCCACCATCAACAAACCTACAAACAACATTTGTGCTTCATGCCAAAAGGGGAATCAAACTAGAGTCACATTCAAAACAAAAGAGTACTACACAAGCAAACCTTAGGAACTAATACACACTGATTTATGTGGACCCATGAGAACACAAAGCATAAATGGTGAAAAATATTTTATGTTGTGCATTGATGACTATTCCAGAATGACATGGATATTTTTCTTGAAGCATAAATCAGAAACTTTTGAAATGTTCAAGATTTTTAAAAACCAAGTTGAGAATGAAACAGGAAGGAGGATCAAATGTTTAAGATTAGATAGAGGAGGACAATTCATTTCAAAGGATTTTATAGAGTACTATGAAAAATACGGTATTAGGAGACAAATTTCAGCAGCCAGGACACCTCAGCAGAATGGAGTGGTAGAAAGAAAGAACAGGACAATGCAGGAAATGGCACGGACTATGTTGGCTGAAAGCAAAGTAGCAAATAGATTTTGGAAAGAAGCAGTCCATACTGTGGTGTATATCCAAAATAGATACATGATGAGAACACATGAAAGCAAAAATCCTTATGAGTTGTGGTTCGATAAAAGGGCAACAACAAAATACCTCAAAGTTTTTGGCAGCAAGTGCTACATCAAAAGAACTGAAGATAATATTGGTAAGTTTGAAGATAGAGTGGATGAGGGCATTTTTGTTGGTTATTCGTCAAAAACCAAAGCTTACAAATGCTACAACAAGAGGCTAAAGAAAATTGTTGACAGTTCCGATGTTAAATTTGATGAAGGTAGAGAATGAGTAATTAGCTATGAAAAGAACTACCCAATTTATGAAGAGGTTATTGAAGGAGATGAGGAAAATGAAATGGAAAAGATACAAAAAATTGACTCAGATGATTTAAGTTGTGATTCAGAAGTGGAAAAAAATAAGAAATTCAAAACAAGAAGCTGGCAGAAAAATCATCCTAGAGAGCAAATAATTGGAGACCCCAAAGTTGGTGTTCAGACAAGAAGAAGAGTAGTAAGTTACTACTCTCTATTATCTAGCATTGAGCCCAAAAATGTTGCTGAGCAAGCAAAGATGAAAGTTGGATGAAGGCAATAAATGAAGAATTAGATCAGATCAAGAAAAACAAAACTTGGGAGTTAGTACCTAGACCTGCAAATAAAAATATAATTGGGACTAAATGGATTTTTTGAAACAAATTGAATGAAGACGGATAGGTAGTCAGAAATAAATCAAGATTGGTATGTAAGGGTTATGCACAAGTTGAAGGCATTGAATTTGAGGAAACTTTTGCACCAATAGCTAGACTAGAGGCAATTAGAATATTTTTGGCTTTAGCAGTATACAGGAATTTCAAAGTTTATCAAATGGATGTGAAATTAGCGTTTTTGAATGGGAAACTTGAAGAAGAGGTTTATATTGAGCAACCTGATGGTTTCCAACTTGGTGATGATCCCAAATTTGTTTGCAAGTTGAAGAAAACACTATATGGCTTAAAACAAGCACCTCGAGCATGGTATGCAAGGCTAGACAACTATCTCACCCAACAAAGGTTTAAGAAAGGTATGGTGGATAGTAATTTGTATATCAAAATAGAAAATGGGCATCTTATTGTTCTTGTTGTATACGTAGATGATATCATGTTTGGCAGCAGCAAAGATGAGTCGTGTAAAGATTTAGCAAATAAGATGCAGAAAGAATTTGAAATATCAATGATTGGTGAACTTGCGTATTTCCTTGGGTTGCAAGTTAATCAAAATAAGAAGGGCATATTTATTTCTCAAGTTAAATATGTGAAAGAGATGTTAAAAAAGTTCACAATGGAGGATTGTAAGCCAGTTAGCACTCCCATGACAACAAGTTGAGCAAGGATGACAAATCTCCACCTATTGATCAAACCATGTACATATCTATGATTGGAAGATTATTGTACCTGATAGCTACCAGACCAGATATTTTGTAGGCAGTATGCATGGTAGCATGATTTTAGGCTAATCCTAAGGAGACTCATGTGACAGCAGTGAAGAGGATTCTTCGGTACCTCAAGGGTACTATGGAGTATGGGTTATGGTATTCGAAAGGTAAAGACTTCACCCTTATTTTGTATTTAGATGCAGATTGGGCAGGATGTGTCGATGATAGAAAGAGTACCAATGGAGGTGCATTCTATCTTGGAGACAGATTGGTCGTGTGGCACAGTAAGAAATAAGAGTCAGTTTCTTTATCGACAGTAGAGGCAAAATATATTGTAGCGACAACATGTTGTACGTAGGTATTATAGATGAAAAAAACACTGAAAGATCTTGGTATTAGCTTCAGTGATCCAATATCAGTTAAGTGTGATAACACCAGTGCCATTAACATCTCCAAGAATCCAGTTATGCATTCACACGCAAAACACATTGCTATTAGGTATCAATTTTTGAAGGAGAAAGTTGCGGAAGGTGAGATTAAGTTGGATTTTGTTCTAGCTATAGAAAAAGTAGCAGATATCTTCACAAAACCATTGCCCAAGGAAGTTCTTGAGTACCTTCATAATAAATTGGAAGTGGTCACACTTCCCAAGAATTGACTAGCTACAAGGATCACATTCTCAGGGGGAGCATTTAAGTATTTGATTATCTTTTTTCTCATGTTCATGATTTTTGCTAAGTGTAATAAATTTTACTTGAGAATGTTGTGCATGGACTCAAGGGGAGTCTGCAGTAGCCCTTTGGTATTATTGTCAAAGGGGGAGAAGAGTTATAAGAAATTGCACATGTGTTGCCAACAATTCTAAAGGGGGAGATTATTGAGCAAGGTGTAGCAACAGTATTGTCATTGTTGTCAAAACGGTCAGATAGATCTGTTGATGCATTGGACAGGAAGTTCAAAAGCTATTCAGATGCAGAAGACAAGAGTTCAAAGGTTATTTAGAGTATGTACAATGATTTTCCAAGAAGACCAAAGTGGCCCATATGCAAAATATCAAAGAAAAAAGACAAGTAAGAAAAGTGTCGCGATATCACGACATATACAACAGGCAAGAAAAACTATTACGATTTTGCGACATGTTGGAAGAGAGAGAAAAAACAAGAAAAATGTCACGATTTCACGACACATTGGAAGAGAGATAAAAAGCAAGAAAAACTATCACGATTTCGCGACATATTGGAAGAGAGAGAAAAAGTAGAAAAAACTATCACGATTTCGTGACATGTTGGAAGAGAGAGAAAAAGCAGGAAAAACTGTTGCAATTTCGTGACATGTTGGAAGAGAAAAAGGTAAGTGGAAAAACTGTTGCGATTTCGTGACATGTTGGAAGAGAAAAGGCAAGTGGAAAAACTGTCACAATTTTGTGACATGTTGGAAGAGAAAGAGAAAGCAAGAAAAAGTGTCACGATTTCGCGACAAGTTCGAAGAAAGAGAACAAGAAAAGTGTCACGATTTCACGACATGTTGCATTTTCACGACTAAAATAGGAGAGAGAAAGTAAGTTGGAAAAGTGTCGCAATTTCATGACATGTCACATTTTTGCGACTAAAATAGGAGAGAGAAATTAAGTTGGAAAAGTGTCACGATTTCGCGACATGTTGCATTTTCGCAACTAAAACAAGAGAGAAAGTAAGTTGGAAAAGTGTCAATTTCGCGACATGTCGCATTTTCACGACTAAAATAGGAGAGAGAAAGTAAGTTTGAAAAGTGTCGTGATATCACGACATGTCGCATTTTCATGACAAAAGAAAGAGAGGAAGCGTATGAAAGCAGAACTATCACGATTTCACGATAAAAGCAGAAAGCAAGATATCGGAAGCATAAGTGTCATGATTTTGCGACAAAAGCAAAGAAGTAAAGTATGAAAGTAGAAGTGTCACAATTTCATGACAAAAGCAGATAAGAAGACTTCGAAGGTAGAAGTGTCGTGATTTTATGACAAAAGCAAAGAAGTAAAGTATGAAAGCAGAAGTGTCACGATTTCATGACAAAAGTAGAGAAGACTTCGAAGGCAGAAGTGTCACAATTTTGCAACAAAAGCAAAGAAGCTAAGTATGAAAGCAGAAGTGTCACGATTTCATGAAAAAATCTAAGTTGAAGACTACGGAGGCAGAAGTGTCGCTATAACGCGACAAAAGCAAAGTCAAAGTCTATGGAAGCAGAAGTGTCACGATATCACGACAAAAGCAAAGACGAAGTATACGAAGGTGGAAATATCGTGATATCGTGACAAAAGAAAAGACGAAGTTTACGAAGGCAAAAATTTCATGATATCATGATAAAAGAATAGAGAAAGTGTACGGAGGTGAAAGTTTCATGATATCACGACATATATTTTCATGGCAACAACAACAAAAGAAGCTATAGAGGAAGAAATGTCATGATTTCACGATAGGTCGTAAATGCACAAGTCAAGAAGGAGAACCCGACTAAAATGAGAAGTATGAGAGTGGACCGATATCACTATGGCATTTATAGGGGCAGTTATAGAGTGATTTCATATTGTTGAAATATGAAGAGTGATCAAAAGTTAGTATGGCGGTTACAGGGTCTGTCCAAAATGAAATCATCAAGCGATGGATAAACCGAACATCTTCTTGAGTTGAAGTCGATGAAGACCGATGATAGCCGACTAAAATTAGGGTTTATAGTTGTTATGAAATACAACTAAGATTAGGGTTTTCATCATAAAAATATTTTTATAAAAGGAGGGTTGTTTGGTGAATTGATGAGATGGTGGAATGTGTGTGAAATACAGTCATTGTGTGTAGAGAGCAAGTCGTGTCGAATCGTACTAAGTGCAAAATTTGCAAAGAGAGCAGAGTGCGCAAAAGGGAGAAGACGATCATGAAGTTCGACTGTAACGAAGCAGAGTGTGTAAAGTGATTGCGTAGAGAGAGCAGAGTGCACAGAGAACACAAAGGTGAAGAAGACCAGTCAGGGTCTTGCAAAAGCAAAGGTATCTTACTGTCAAACTTATAGATTCAAATTGAAGTCCAAGTTGTAGCTTGGCATCAGGGGTTGGTGCTCCTTTCTGTTAGTGCAGATAAATCAGGGGTTGGTGCTCCTTCCAGTTGGTGCTAGTAAATCAGGGGTTGGTGCTCCTTTCTATTGGTGCAGATAAATCAGGGGTTGGTGCTCATTTCTATTGGTGCAGATAAATCATGGGTTGGTGCTCCTTCCAGTTGGTGTTGGTAAATTGATTGTAAAATTGGTGCTTTGTAAAGGCTGGATTTGGATGGTAGTCCAAGCAGTCAATTTTTGAGGAGTAGCCACATTGGTGAACCTCATTAAATCTTATGTTGTGTGATGCTCGTTTGTTATGCTTGTTGTATCTAGTAATAAGTTTTAATTATTGCAGTATTAAGAGCTATAAATTTAAGTTTATAGGGCTACATTGATTCACCCCCCTCTCAGTGTCATTGTAAGACTAACAAATAGTATTTGTGAGTTCCAAAAAATCCATTGAAAAGAGAAGCTCAATTTTGACATCATATGGTCAGGGTATTGTGAATTCCTAGGATAAAGCAAAAAATGTTTTCATCAAGAATGGATAAACATGCTATATTTTTGTGTAAATAGCCAATAAGTAAATAAAAAGTTGAATATGGCCTTGAAAAGTAAGGTGATTAGCTAATAATATAGCCAAATGACACATATAATAAGGTATTAAAAGGTAGATTCCATCGCTACAATAGTGGACTAAGTAGAAAAAGTTACAATGGTATTCAAAGGTCTTCTTATAGAAAATAGACGTAAGGTAGACATTGAAAAAAAGGCCTAACTTGATCGACAAAGCAATGCTCATGATATATTTATAGGTATATATAAGAGATAATTTGATTGGTGTTTCCCTTGAACTACTCCTAAGTAGAGTATACAATAGAAGATAATATGGGAAGATAGGTGTGTCAATTGCAGAAGAATTCAAAGATCCCTATGCCTAAGAAATAGTATAATATCTATAAGGAAAAAATATTCACAACTATATTTGATCAAATATGAGGGTTGTTCATAATTATACATGCCAGAGTAAACCTTTAGGGATATGTAATTGTAAACACTCTTCATATTATATTAGGCTGATGTCTCTCCAAAACTACAAAGTGAAAGAAGTCATGTTTCTCAATCAAGGAAGGAAGTTGCATGATCCTATTAAAGGTGAAGCATGATATGAGGCAAAAACAAAAAGCAAATGTTCGATACTCTTAGGTATTATCTCCCTAACATTTTCTTCCCAAAGTACATACCCCTAAATATCGTATCATTCATTCACCTACCCTATTTTATTCTATTAATCAAATCTCACACATTTTCCATCTACCATTTTCCTCCATGACCTTCCTCATGACTTCATAGCCTAATGGATAAGACAAGAAGAACTGATAAATGACATAAGAAATACTTATACATCATTACATGACATGAGTTAATCCATTAAGTGATGCATGAAATGCACCAGATAACATTACACCCCATATATGATGAAAGGAAAATGCAAGATAACTAAGTGAAAGGAGTTTAGCTGATATGAGAACATTAAATAATGTATGTAGACAAACCTTCCACACAAGTTCTAAATTTTTGGGAAAAAGAAGATGAGTCAAAAAAAGTACTTTCCAATAATTACAAAAAAGTTTAGATTTCATAGCTATCCTTTCAAGTCTTATATAAAACTATGTTGGACCAAATAATCCAAGATACAATGCTCTCTAGAGAAATCATGGGTATTGTTTAAAGCTTGAGATATAGCTCTAATACAAGTGATAAAAAAAATAATTCTTATGTAATTATGTGAAGAAAAGAAGAATGCATAGTGATAATAAAAAACTCTAGCATATAAGTTTGTAGAATATTTGCCTAAGGCATATTTCTTGGACCTAAAGCAACTCTTAGTTGTGGTAGAATATGCTTATGGATTTATCATTTTATTTTGATATACCATAGATCAAGTATCCCTATTCACTATCCCCTCTTCTTTCCTTCCTTTATTCCACTTTGTGCCACTTCCTCATTCCTTGTCTATCTATATATATCTCCATATATATCCATCAATTCGAGTTTCTTTATCCTCCATCATCCCTATATTTCTTGATTCTTGTAGTAATAATCGTATACAATATCATCTTACCCTGCTAATTTTTGTTAGCTTATCTTAAAGCTCCTTTCCTTCTTCACAAGTTTATAACCTGAAGATAAGGCTATCTAGATTCATATTTTTTTACAAGGTAAAAACCCTAATAAGTGCTAAAAATGTAGGTCAAATTCATGACCCCATTTGTAATTCAAAAGCCCAAGCTTTTTAAAATTTATTTTTGTGAAATATTCTGATAGCTTAAGAAGTTGCCCAAAATCATGGTGCATACAGACAAGATCTTTCAAATAGTGATATCAACATTGCCACATCGAAGCCTGATATCATGAAAAGTCAATGCACAAAGTCAACATTTTCAAATTCAAAATGTATAAAACCATGATTACACAAAGTTGGTCCATTCTTGGCAGTGACATCAACATGACATCATGTAACTCTGATAATGTATAAAGTCATAATGCATAAAACTACAATTACACAAGCCGAAATCATTTGGATGATGACATTAACAATGATCAAAGAAAATCCAAATTCATACTAAAGAGGAGTGCTTGATGAGAATTGCACAAAGCTATGATGAATAAAATCATGATTGCATAAAATCAGACACATGTTGGTGATGACATCAACACCCCAACATCTAGGTCTAACATCAAATGAGAAATATTAAATGCATAAATCCAGAGCTCATGTAGCAATAGTATCCTTGAAGTGATGAAAAAAGTTGAGACAGTTCCAAAGAGACTGTAAAAGCAAACTAGAGCCTGTCTCCATATGCAACCCTTGAAAGGCCATAACCACCTTAGTGTTTTCTAGCTAGCAAACCTAACACTACCAAAGCATAAAAATGATAGTTTTGATAGATCTATTGCAACCATTCGATCACTTATAGGAGGTAGTTGTAGATCAATAGAGTAGAGCATGGAAATATCCAAATTCAAATGTAGAACAAGATCTAAGATAAGCATCTCAACTTCTAGATCTTTCTCTGATAGGCTATTTTCATAATGATCTTGTAACTAACTACAAAATATTACATTTTAATTTTTAAGATGTGGCTTATAAATAAATCACAATACCTCTAATACAAGGGTTAGCTCTATAGTCTTTGCTTGGATTTTCAATGTACTTGTTGTGGCTGATCCACAACACACCCCAAAATTGGGGACCCACCTTTTTTGCATGCTTTCAAAGAAGACTGCAATGGCCCAGATGCTAAAAAAATCAAAGGAAGAGCAAAATATAGCAAGAAAAAGAAAGTGTCGCGATATCGCGACATGTTGCTCCGTCGCGACCAAAAATGAAAAGTTGTCGCGATATCGCGACATGTTGCTCCATCGCGGCCGAAAATGAAAAGTTGTCGCGATATCGCGACATGTTGCTCCGTCGCGACCGAAAATGAAAAGTTGTCGCGATATCGCGACATGTTGCTCCGTCGCGGCCAAAAATGAAAAAATGTCGCGATATCGCGACATGTTGTGAAATCGTGGTCATAGAAGAGAGAGAAAGACAGAATGGAAAATTGTCACGAAATCGCGACATGTCACAAAATCGTGGTCAAACCAATCAAACAGGGCAAGGCACTAAAGTTGTCACGATTTCGCGACAGAAGCAGCAAAGGGGTATGAAGCAGAAAAACATCATGATATCGCGACAGGTCGCGTTTTTGTGGCTCCAAGCAGTGAAGTGGTACGGAAGGAAAATATGTCACGATTTCGCGACATGTCGCATTTTTGCCAAATACAGCAAGAGCACTGAAATAGAAAAGCATCACGATTTCATGATGGAAAGCTGGCAAGTGGTACGGAATGAAAAGCGTCATGATTTTGAGACAGAAAGCCACAAGATAGCTCCAAATGAAAAGCGTCACGATTTCGCGATAGGAAGCAGCGAGACAGCCTGAAAGAGAAAGGCATCGTGATTTCACGAAGCACAGGGTAGAAAAAGGTTACGATTTCATGACAAAAAGCCACAAGATAGCTCCAAATGAAAAGGCATCACGATTTCGTGACAGGTTGCATTCTCACAGCTCGAAACAGAAAAACGTCGCGATTTCGCGACAGGTTGCATCCGCAAGGCTGTTGGCCAAAAAATGTCATGATTTCGTGACATGTCTCATTTTTGCAATGCATGAAGGCGGACAAGGCTATTGGCAAGAAAATGTCGCGATATCGCGACATGTCGCGTTTTCACGATGAAAGTAGAGGAGCAAAGCTGCATGCATAAAAACGTCGCGATATCGTGACATGCTATTTTTTGTCACGATTTACACGGGGCCATTATAGAACATGCAAAAAAGTGCGGAACACGTGGCGTACATGTGTAAGGGCTGCAGAGGCGTTACAGTTCACAGAGAAGATCAAGCGTCTCAATGTCGAGCATAAAGTCAAAAGCAATGGAAAGGCGGGGAAGGTGAAACGAAGCAATCTGGAAGACAAAACGAACCGTCATGGAAGGAGAAGCAATTTACTAGAACTTTAAAAGCGGAAGCATAGATTGGTACGAGGGTCGAAAAACCACTACGGGCAGAGTTGCAGAGCCAAAGGCAATAAGCCATTCTGGGCCTGCTTTTGTGGTGTTTTTCTTCCACTTTGTCTGGATATTCCTTTACATTGGATTGGGTAGGAAATTGTTGTAAGCAGAGTTGCAGTGCTGAAGGCCAGAGGGCCATTCTGGGCCTGCTTTGAGGCTATTTTCTTCCATAGACTGGGTTTGGGAAACCAGAGATTCTGTTGTTGTATAATGACCAATTTTTAATACAGAAAATTCAGAGAGTTGCATCTCATTGGCAAGAAAGAAGGAGTTATTTTCTGCATGCAGGATTAAATGTTTATCTTTCCCCTTTTTCAGATTTCTAGGCTTATAGGTGAAGTTTAATGCAAGTTCTCTTGGTTGCTTCATGCGAATGTCTAAATCTGAAAATTATAGTTTAAACCCCATAAACCAGCACCTAACTTACCTGGATTGTGCGAGTTTGCAGGTTCAATAGGTTAGGTTGTATGCAGAAAACCTCATTAGCTTCGGTTTTGTCAAAGAGGATAGCATCATACTGAATGCACTTTTTATTTTTCTTTCACATTTTATTTTCATTTTTTTTTTGCATTTTATTTTATTTACAGGCATTAAAATAAAAATTAAAAAAACTAAAAAATTCCAAAGTCAGAAAATAGAAAATTTCCATTTCAAGGCCAGAGTTTCATTTTACAGTTTTGTTTTTCATTCATGAGCAGATGATGATATTCCCTTCATAAAATTCCAATTTCATTAAAGGGTTTATGTTTATGACATTTCATCAATTTTCATTTTGAAGTTACAGTATAGTCATAAAGGGATCAAATCACATTTGCTTTATTCGGGTTCAATGAACAATCATTAAAGTTTCACAGTAAAATAAACCAACATTGCCCCTTGTTTACAGTTACTTGCAACCACTAAGGTGTTCCAAGCATTTTAATTGAATATCTTTATTTGAGATTATTAATACACATATACAAAATGCTAACATAGCGGAACCTTGGAGAAATTGTTTATTAAATTTCTTTGCAAGAGAGGATTTAGAACCCAAATCCTATCGGAGAGTGTGTTTTCACAATCGGGTGAAAATACCACTCAATAGATTGGCGCTAGAAGGAGGGCTGGATGGGTTTATTTTAGTGAGATTTAAAATTTTTGTATATTTCATGCCCTATTGATTGTTATCTTTAGCCTTCTAACACCACTCAACAGATTGGTGCTAGAAGGAGGGCATGAAAAGGTTTATTTTATCATGATTTTAGATGCTACAGGTTTATAATTGTTTAAGAGCTTTACATTGCTAAATATTTCAAGTCCATTTGATTAGCATCTTCGGCCTCCTCTAACACCACTCAATAGATTGGCGTTAAAAGGAGGGCCTGAACTGGTTTATTTCACGGTGATTTAAGTGCTACGGGGATTTAAATTTTGAATATTTCATGCCTTGTTAATTGTTATCTTTACTCCTCTAACACTCGACAGATTGTTAAAAGGACGGCCTGAATTGGTTTACTTTATTCTATTTTAAGCAATTCAGGTATGCTATATATTTTTCTGATTGTTCATACAGAAACAATGTGATTTGATTTAATTTTGAAAATTTTGGTTTTGACTAACAAAGTGTTGTTTTCATGCAATTACTTTTCATTTGATTTTAATGAATACATCTCTTAGTTGATGCTAACTTGATTTTTTTTTATACATTGCAGGTTGAATATTCAATAGATTTGGTTCTAAAATTACATTTTAAGTTTCACTAATGGCAACACTTGAGGAGCAAATGGTATCCCTAAGAGCTGAAATAGTGTCTCTAAGAGAAAGAATGGTATTAATAATGGAGGATCATTATAAGGGTTTGTCTATACCTGTGGTACCCTATCAAATTCCTAAAATGTTATTGGATTTTTTACGGTGTTTTAATCAAGAGGTGCCACTAGGATACTTGCAAAAACTGCATGTCTACAAGAATACATTATGTCAATTCCAGGTTTTCTATGAGGAGGTGGCTTGTAAGTTATTTGCATACATTTTGGATGATAAACCATTCTTTTGGTACAGCCAACTACCCATGGAGGTTAGGACTTCTTGGATACAACTAGAAGCAGCCTATCTTTATCATTTTGGTAATCAAAGTTGACTTAGAAATCTTGAAAAATCAGTTTACCTCCATATGTAAAGAGCCTAATGAATCCTTGAGTCAATTCAATGGAAGATTTCGTGAGTTGCACTCCCAAATGTGGGAAAATTTTAACACATTAGAAGAGGAAGCCATGGAAGTATACCTAGGAGCCATACACCCCACACTTGCTTCACTCATTGAGAAAAAACTGAGTGGTTTGTCTCTAGAGAAAATCCATGAGATCTTAGAAGAGATAGAACGACAAGGTCTTGAAGAAGAAAAGGCACAACATGTTCACATGAGAGATTGTCCTTCTAAAGATATTGATGCCAACCTACACCAACCATCAAATATAGCACCCTCCACTCCAATGATATCTAAGGTAAATGATCAAGGGGATGAATTTGAATATCCAAATCTTACAACCACCTTAGATGTAGTCCACGAGGAGGTGCAAATTGCTAAGCCAACATCCGCTAGTGAGGATTATGCAGAAATGATCTCATTCATAGAGATACATGATTATCCGGATGAAGGGGTTCTAAATTCAACAATGTTTGATATATGTGATAGGATGGAACCCACCATAGAATTGAATGAAGTGGTTGAAAGTGAAATTGGAAGAAAACCAATAAATGAATTTGAAGATATGATAGAGTTTCACCACTTGTTCTTGGAAGATACTATTGATGAGATGTGTAAAATTAAGGATCAAGAAATTCTTCACCCTCCAAATTATGATAAAATTGAATCATGGGTTACTAATTTGGACGATGATAGCCTTACAAATTTGAATTCAAGAAATGACCCACTTTTGGAAATAATTGAACCATCTAAGGAAGGTGAAGATGAATTTGATGAGAAACACATTGATGAATTGGAAGATGTTGAAGAAGTAGTTGAACGTCACCACTTGATTTTGAAAGAGGATTATTATGATGCTTGGAAGAAGTGGGAAGACTACACTCACTCCAAAACTACTAATGAAACTTGTGTGCCAATTGATATACAGGACAACATAATCGCCTACTCAAAGGAAGATATTACAACTCCTGTACAATTTGAGGATGTTTTGGAAGAGGGTTTCAAATCTCATCAAATTTTGGAAGATTATAATGATTCTATTACCAAGGACAAAGAAGAAAATGAATTGATGAATGAATCAAAAGATCATGTCACAAACATCATGGAATTTCATTCTATGGATTTGGATGACGATTTTCACAATGGTTGGGGGAGATATGATAATGCATTCTTTTCTCACATCCCTATAGATGAAACTCATATTTCACTTGATATGCAGGATGTTGAACCTTCTACATCATACGAAGATCTCATATTCACAAGATTTGAAAAGGTGACAAAATTCGATCATGTTGAATATAAATTCATTGAAGGTGCGGATGCAAGTTTGCATGATGATTTGGAGGATTCAAATGAAGAGATACCATGGATAGTGAACAAAGAATTGGAACCAAATGACAAAGAGATTGATCAATTGGAAGCAACTCAAATGAAGGATCATCAAGATGAGTCATGGGACATACACTTTGACCAAGAATGTTTGAGGATTGAAAATTGGATGACCATGTTTTGAATTTAAATAATGTTTATGGTGAAATGTCATTAAAGGTAAATGAAAAACAAGGTATGATTTCTAATCACACCTTTAATAACATTGTTTTAATGAATGGAAAAGAAGTTGATGCACTTGAATTGTTAAATCAAATTCATCAACAATTACTAATTGAATCTAGGGTAAAAACTTTTAATGATCCTAATTTAGTAAATATCCTAGATGCTTGTAAATTGTTACACAAATTTGATTGGCCTACAAATTTGGAAAATGATTTGGCTTTGAAATTTGTAGAAATAGGCTCCTACTTACAAAATTGCATATTTGAAAAAGATAGCCTAATTCTAAATCAAGGATGGAATTATGAAATTTACATTTTAAAGAATAGACATGATAAAATTGAAAATCAATCATTGTCTAATCAATTTGAGAATTTGAATCCCACCTATGAGAATACTAATGGAACTAAATTTAATTGGTGGGGTGAGCATGGAAAGTTGAAGTGGGTTGCATTGTTTGGTCTTGTCTTGTTTTTGTTGGATTCCCACAACATTTGGCATGCATATCATGTTATATTTTTGTTGAAATGTTCTAATCATGTTTGGGATCCAGGAAAGTGATAGTCCAAGCTTTGCATCATCTTGTATTATAGTGTACATTTGTATATAGATTTTGGTTTTTGGTTTTGGGTTTGTGTTTTCAAGTTTCATTTTGGGATTGCTATTTGGATTTGGATTTAAGTTGTGTGTTGGTCCTTTGGACATTTTTGGTTTGTTTATGAAAAAAAAAAAAAAATTGGTTTTGAGATGTCAACTTATGCCTAAAATCAGGAGAATATGAAACATTGGAATTGTGTTGTAGAAAGCTCCACAAGTAACACAAACATTTAAATGATATCGTTTGAATCTTGTGATGCATGAAGTTGTCAGCTTTGCACATTATGGTAAAGTAGATGATATATTCCAAAAGAAGCAGTGCATTCACATCTCATGTCACATTCCACATTGCATATATACATGTCATCTCAAGTTACATTTTCATTTCATGTGCAATCATTGAGAAGGTGTCGAATCCTCTTAGGGTTATTCTATAACATAAAACATAAAAAAATCCTAAGGTTGGGAACTGATGTCCGAACTATCTTGAACCAAGCACATTCCATGCACATTAAAAGAATCTTGAGCAAAATGGTCAAAACCATACTTGGATGAAAAGGTGAGGTGAAAAGAATATTTCATGTTTGTCCTATCATGCAACATAATCCTTGAAAAAGTGGTTTTTACCACTCCCATAAAAGCTTAAAGCCTAAAACCGGAGTAGTAAGGATAGGGTTAAATCCTCATCGAACTTAGGTTGAGGATCCAACTCCCCAAAGCTCTGATTTGACCTACATGGAGTAGTAAGGATAGGACATAATTCTCATCTCGCTTAGGTTGAGAATCCGATTCCCCAAAGCTTCCATTTTTCCCACTTCATCATAAAGCTTGGATTGGAAGGATAGTACTACATGTCCTCTGCAAAGGATGGGTAGTCATCCCAAAGGTCCAAGTAATAAAATTAACTAATATTTCCCATTTTGTCTTAATATTGGATTGGAAGGATCGTACTACATGTCCCTAGCAAGGATGGGTAGTCATCCCCAAGGTCCAAGAAGTAAAAAATTAATATTTCCCATTTCATCTCAATATTGGATTGGAAGGATCGTACTACATGTCCCTAGCAAGGATGGGTAGTCATCCCAAAGGTCCAAGAAATAAAAGAAAAAGAATGAATGAAGCCAAGTCATGGATTATGGGGTTAAGTATGCTCATGCGTGGCAACATGTCTTGTCTAAAAACAAGACCACTGATTGCTCAATGGATAGACTAGCCGGACCATTTCATCCATAACAGGTTAAATTATTTTGTTCAAGATGAGGTAATGAACTCCAAATCAGAATAGTAAGGATAGGGTTAAATTCCCATCTCGCTTAGGTTGGGAATCCTATTCCCCAAAGTTCTGATTTCACTTACACTTGCACATGGGTTCAAGATGGTAGTGACACATAACCAACTTTGGGATCTAATAAATTAATTCAGTATACATATATTTATTTGGCCTTAAGAGGGTTTGATAGTTTTGATATGTTTGTTCATGATATTAGAAGGTTTGAGCCTTTGCAATGCAGGTTGTTATATCTTTAGCATCTTCATCATGCATTAAATCCTGCACAAATTATTCATAGCCTTGCATACAAATCATAAGTGAAACTGACAATGGAATGTTGATCAAGTTCAAGCGATAGGGAATGAAAACACATTGCACACACCGAGCTGATACTTAATGATTCTGATGTTTCATGTATTTCTGATCTATCGGTATTAGTTTATCCTTTATGTGTTGACGCTTGTATCTAAGCTTCTATATTTCAGGTTGGGTTCTCACCAAAATGCTCAGGAGCATTTGACAGTAGAGTCACCATTTGTTGTGGCTGATCCACAACACACCCCAAAATTGGGGACCCACCTTTTTTGCATGCTTTCAAAGAAGACCTCAGTGGCCCAGATGCTAAAAAAATCAAAGGAAGAGCAAAATATAGCAAGAAAAAGAAAGTTGTCGCGATATCGCGACATGTTGCTCCGTCGCGACCAAAAATGAAAAGTTGTCGCGATATCGCGACATGTTGCTCCGTCGCGGCCGAAAATGAAAAGTTGTCACGATATCGCGACATGTTGCTCCATCGCGACGAAAATGAAAAGTTGTCGCGATATCGCGACATGTTGCTCCGTCGCGGCCAAAAATGAAAAATGTCGCGATATCGCGATGTGTTGTGAAATCGCGGGTCATAGAAGAGAGAAAGATAGAATGGAAAATTGTCGCGAAATCGTGACATGTCACAAAATCATGGTCAAACCAGTCAAATAGGGCAAGGCACTAAAGTTGTCACGATTTCGTGAAGAAGAAGGGGAAAAGTATCGAGATTGGTAGAGGAAAAAGTTTTGGCAATAGAAAAGCGTCATGATTTCACGATAGAAAATAGCCAAGTGGTACGAAAAAAGAAGCGTCACGGATTTGGATGATGAAAAGTCGTGATTTCGATAGGAAAGGTTTGGTAGAAAGGAAAAGTGATCACGATTTCGTGACATGAAATCAGATTTGCAGTGAAAGAAGAAAACGTCACGATTTCACGATAGGTTGCATCCACAAGGCTGATGGTAGAAAAATGTCATGATTTCATGACATGTCTCATTTTTGCGACGCATGAAGGCGGACAAGGCTGTTGGCAGGAAAATGTCACGATATCGCGACATGTCACATTTTCACGGTGAAAGTAGAGGAGCAAAGCTGCATGCATAAAAACGTCGCGATATCGCGACATGCTATTTTTTGTCACGATTTACACGGGGCCATTACAGAACATGCAAAAAAGTGCGGAACACGTGGCGTACATGTGTAAGGGCTGCAGAGGCGTTACAGTTCACAGAGAAGATCAAGCGTCTCAATGTCGAGCATAAAGTCAAAAGCAATGGAAAGGCGGGGAAGGTGAAACGAAGCAATCTGGAAGACGAAACGAACCATCGTGGAAGGAGAAGCAATTTACCAGAACTTTAAAAGCGGAAGCACAGATTGGTACGAGGGTCGAAAAACCACTACGGGCAGAGTTGCAGAGCCAAAGGCAATAAGCCATTCTGGGCCTACTTTTGTGGTGTTTTTCTTCCACTTTGTCCGGATATTCCTTTACATTGGACTCGGGTAGGAAATTGTTGTAAGCAGAGTTGCAGTGCTGAAGGCCAGAGGGCCATTCTGGGCCTGCTTTGAGGCTGTTTTCTTCCATAGACTGGGTTTGGGAAACCAGAGATTCTGTTGTTGTATAATGACCAATTTTTAATACAGAAAATTCAGAGAGTTGCATCTCATTGGCAAGAAAGAAGGAGTTATTTTCTGCATGCAGGATTAAATGTTTATCTTTCCCCTTTTCAGATTTCTAGGCTTATAGGTGAAGTTTAATGCAAGTTCTCTTGGTTGCTTCATGCGAATGTCTAAATCTGAAAATTACAGTTTAAACCCCAGAAACCAACACCTAACTTACCTGGATTGTGCGAGTTTGCAGGTTCAATAGGTTAGGTTGTATGCATGAAAACCTCATTAGCTTCGGTTTTGTCAAAGAGGATAGCATCATACTGAATGCACTTTTTATTTTTCTTTCACATTTTATTTTCATTTTTTTTTTTGCATTTTATTTTATTTACAGGCATTAAAATAAAAATTAAAAAAAACTAAAAAATTCCAAAGTCAAAAAATAGAAAATTTCCATTTCAAGGCCAGAGTTTCATTTTTCAGTTTTGTTTTTCATTCATGAGCAGATGATGAAATTCCCTTCATAAAATTCCAATTTCATTAAAGGGTTTATGTTTATGACATTTCATCAATTTCCATTTTGAAGTTACAACTTGGTCATAAAGGGATCAAATCACATTTGCTTTATTCGGGTTCAATGAACAATCATTAAAGTTTCACAGTAAAATAAACCAACATTGCCCCTTGTTTTCAGTTACTTGCAACCACTGAGGTGTTCCAAGCATTTTTATTGAATATCTTTATTTGAGATTATTAATACACATATACAAAATGCTAACATAGCGGAACCTTGGAGAAATTGTTTATTAAATTTCTTTGCAAGAGAGGATTTAGAACCCAAATCCTATCGGAGAGTGTGTTTTCACAATCGGGTGAAAATACCACTCAACAATGACTATTGCTACTAGTTAATGAAGTAACAATTGTTTGGACTCCATTGCTATGTATTGCAATTTTTTATGAATTTATCATTGCCTTAAGTCATTTTTGTTAAACTTAGATATTTAGTTTATTTTGTTAAAGTGATTTTTTCTATTTGGATCACTATTGGATTGTTAATTGTTGAAGTCTTTAGAATAACTAGAGAAAATAATTGAATTTGAGTAAATATGTTATTACAATTGATAATGGCTAGTCTGTTAAGTATCATATAAATTAGTTTTATTAGCATATTACTTAGTGGAATCCAATATTGTTATACCATATCCTATCCATTCCTATTGAATTTCTCTAAACCCTTACCTTTTCTCATCTATTTGCCTTCATCTCTAAGTTAAATACCTTATCAATATAAGGAGTTATCCTTCTTTGGAGTTTGAAATTGAGAGAAATCACATTTAATCCAACATAAACCATTGGCTAGAGTCTAGGACACACTGCCTATCCATATACTAGGTATATTTTAGTCCAAAAAGATGCATCAATACAAGGGTTAGCTCTATAGTCTTTGCTTGGATTTTCAATGTACTATTGCTACTAGTTAATGAAGTAACAATTGTTTGGCCTCCATTGCTATGTATTGCAAGTTTTTATGAATTTATCATTGCTTTAAGTCTTTTTTGTTAAACTTAGATATTTAGTTTATTTTTTTAAAGTGAATTTTTCTATTTGGATCACTATTGGATTGTTAATTGTTGAATTCTTTAGAATAATTAGAAAAAATAATTGAATTTGAGTAAATATGTTATTACAATTGATAATGGCTAGTCTGTTAAGTATCATATAAATTGGTTTTATTAGAATATTACTTAGTGGAATCCAATATTGTTACACTATATCCTATCCATTCCTATTGAATTTCTCTAAACCCTTACCTCTTCTCATATATTTTCCTTCATATCTAAGTTAAATACCTTATCAGTATAAGGAGTTATCCTTCTTTGGAGTTTGAAATTGAGAGAAACCACATTTAATCCAATATAAACCATTGGCTAGAGTCTAGGAAACACTGCCTATCCATATACTAGGTATATTTTAGTCCAATAGGTTGTTGCATGAAAATGTTAAGAATGATGTTGAAATATTTGTATTTACAAAGAAAACCAAAGAAAATTTAGAAAATAAAAATTAAGAATTCAAACTATTTTGAAAAAAGATGTAGGTATCTAGCCATAGCAACCTAATTGAGATAAAATTTGAATTTTCTTGTAAACTCTCAAGCTCTAAAAAAGGGAGTTGTAATTTTTTAAAAGTGGGGATCCGAGTATAACTTTTTCTCCAATAAAAAAGGTGTGTAAAGCAAGTCATGTACAAAGGAGTTTCACATTGCATAATGAGGTTATGATCGCATAGATAAAATATAATAAACATGATAATATATTGTTCTAGGATCACTATGTAGTTCATAGGGATATCATGATATATAAGCAAGGTCCATTTATCCCATGAAACCAACTAGAAAATTATTTTCAACTATGTTGGAAAATAAACTAGTAAATATTGCATAAAACACATTCTTCTTTACAAAAGACTTCTTTTTATGATATAAGTCTATGAAAAATATCAAAATAATGATCTAAAATTTGCACCTACTTTCAAAATAAATAGAAGCAATCCATCCTCTCAAATCTTAGGTAAAAATTGTAACAAAAAATAAGAGATATAGATGATGGATTTCGTTGAGTACCTAAATCCATATATAAACATCACAACATATCAATATAATGGATTTAGCATAAGGGGTATTTATACCAAAACTAAAACCTCAATTACATACATTATTTTAATATATGTAAACATAACAAGGTTAAGTGTAATCCATAGAGCTTACATAATAAATTAATAACATAAATTGAATATATTTATAGAATTATTGCCTATGAGTCTATACAATATTGCGTTATAAAATAGTTAGATTACACTTTGAACAGATCTGAGATTGGATTTATCATAAATCTTAATATTAACATGTTAAATAGATTGTTAAAATAATCATATAAAATTTTAGAAAGACAATTTCATATATATGATATGAGACTAATTCATTTGGTTATAATCTAAAAGTTTTGTTAAAATAATATTAAAATATATCATTCTAAAATTAAAACAATGTTAATGATAAAACTTACTATTATTTAAAAATAAACTAAAAATGAGGACCATACAATTTTATATGTGATATAATATCAATTCATACTATTTTTGGAGTATGGAACAAGCTCCACTAGGTTATGATGACCTGATTCTCTACAACATAGACCTGATATGTTTTAGTTATTGGAATCTATAATTATTTTGTTATAAAATCAATTTACACTACTACAATTTTGAATTATATGCAAAATAGAAGATGGGTTCAATTGGCCTCCTTAAATTTATCCTTTTAAAAGTCTTTAAAATGAAATCAAGTAAAAGGGTAGATCTAGTGAGAACATGAGATCAAGACAATTATAGGATTTTTTGACCCTTTAGCTAGAATCTTGACATGCATGGAAGCCACAAAAGGTAACATTTCAGTGAAGCTTGAAAATAACAAATATAAGGAGTGAAAAATTAAATATTTAGAAAACAACCATTTTTCACTTTCTAGAATCTCTAGTGTTCATTTAGTACATGCATGACTGTGTAATAAAAATATGGAGAAATAAAGAAACTTATAATGTTATGGCATGTTAAATGCAATATTTTATAATCACTTTTCCAGTGTGGAGGATAAAGATGCAAATTTTTAAGCCTTGTGGTTCTTTCATAGATCAAGGTTTTATATGAAATATTGACACATAAGATCTAAACCCACACAGAAATTATCTTTAAGTGGTTTGGTCTAGATCTACCTGTATGAATTGTTATATGAATTCTAGTATGGATATATGTTTAAATATTAAAAAAAATTATATGAATGAAACAACACATGTTAAGATTATGGATAATTTCACAAGGGTATGTGCCAATCAAAATCTTGATAAATTGTTTATTAAAAAATATCACTTTGAAAGCAAAAGGGATGTCATGGGTTCAATAGGTAGATTATGATATTATCATATTTCAATGTAGATTGTGTAACAAGTATGGACATCTAATTAGAGATTGTCTTAAGGATCTAAAATCTCCTTAAGAAGAAGGCTTACAACTACAAGGCTTGAATATTGGTTTTGAAAGACTTTGAATATAGAAGTATAGATCCCTCAAGGATTAGTGGGAGGGATCAAGGAAACATAGATACTAACATAAATCAATTTAAAGAAATGGCCATGCTAAAAATGAAGAGATATGAGAATTAATTTATTTTTAATAAGTTAAATAGAGAAACATCCCCTCTTGTGGATGATTATATGTTCAAATCAAACATAAATAAGATCCTAGTGGAGGGAAGAATATTGATCATATAAGAATGGAATAGGGCAAAATGGAATTAATTGGTATGAAATAAACTTATAAGAAATATTGTTAGAAGGCATACAATTAATCAAAAAGAAAAAAATATGACAACATAGAATAGGAACAAGAAGCAATTCTTTAAATTCGTAGAAAAGAGTTGAGACACAACAATAAGAAAGGAAGGTAAAAATTATCAACAACAAAAAAGCAAAGTAAGAGCATTTCTCAAATTAGCATTAGGTTCATTAATACAATTAGACAGGTTAGTCATTCATGAAATATTAAGGGGATTTTGTCATATCCCATTTTTAATCCTCCCTAAGATAGAGTAGTATTTTTGGATTTTAATTCACTCTTTATGTAGAGACAGATTAAAATATTTACATAGTTGACCCTCGCAAATGTGACAAGGTAATAAACTATTAATTATTTATTAATAATTTTTTTTTTTATTATAGAAAACAAAAGTTTTTAAAAGACATATTATCATAGAAGACAAAAGTATTAGTAGAAGTGATAAAGAGCTTCCTTCCATTCATTTGGTGAGAAGCCATTAGCATAGTTTTTTCAATGGATGGTAATGTTATAACAAAGAAAAAAAATTATCCTAAATAACAAATATCACTTCCTCAAACATTTAAAAATTGATAACCCTAAAACAATCCTTAATATTTATAACTATTTAAATAAAATTATTCATGAATTTTATTTTCTATATATATATATATTTTGGATGTTCTTTATTTTTTTTGGTAAGTAGTGTTTGTATTTACAGCAGGTTTTAACAAGGATTCCAAAACCTGATTACATAAGCAATGGGCCTAGGGCATCAATTCCTTGAAACTGAACACCAAAAGCAAATCCGCTCACTGATAACAATGAAGCATGAAACAATCCCTCTCAGCGGGAAACAAACAAATAAGAAAAAAAGTAGTTTTGGAGATCCCGCCCAGCAGGGAGTAGCCAAAAACCACCATCGAGAAGATCCCGCCCAGCAGGAAGCAAAGAAAAACCGTTACAATAAAATCTCGCCTCGCGAGAAGCAGTCAAAACCACCACAAACAGTCCCGCCTAGCGGGAAGCAACAAGGAAATCCCGCCATCCGGGAAACCAGCAGAAAAGAAAGGATCCCACCTCGCGGGAAAACCGACGGATTTGGCGGATCCCGCCCTGTGGAGAAACCATCCCGCCCACCGGGAAAACATTCCGTTCAGCGAGAGCCATCCTGCAGGAAGCCGACAGCCAGCACAGAGAGGATCCAGCCCATCAGGAAGTGACCAAAGAGTTGCACCACAAGGAACCCGCCCCGGGAAAACAGAAGAGGATCCCAAGCAGAAGGACCAAGAATCCCGTCCAAGCACAGAGCCCGTCGAGGATTCACAAGAAAAAGGGGGAAGCTGTCCAAACCCTAAACCGTCACCTCCACCGCACCGAGAAACGCAGGGGACCAGATCCACGCGAATAACCTGCAAAAAACCCCAGGGGGAAGCCTGAGGGAAAAAGGGAAGGGATCCCCAACCAAACAAGGATCCCTGGGAAGCACCAGTCTGAAAAAACAACCAAGGAAACCCTAGCCGGCCGGGAGGGGCGCAGATAGTGGAGAAGGATCTCCCCCCAGGAGATCATCTGCAAACAACCACTCCCCGGGAGGGATGACCTGGGTTGAGCCAGGGACTGGGCAGGAACCAGGAGCAGGGGAGGGACCAGAGCCCTATATTTTGGATGTTCTGACCATCCAATTTATAGGGCATTGAATTCTCAACAAACACGTAACTGCCATGGCAGTTTGCTGGTCAAGTGGATCCTTTCAACAACAGCTGCCACCCGGGCAGTCTCAGCTTCAATCTTTGCCTTTTCAACGGCCTTCCTCCTTTCTGCGGTATCGTGGACTCGCGTTATTTTCTTTTGCGTCTTTGTCCTTGTTTCCTTAAATTTCCTCTGCGTACAATTAAAATCACTGAGAGCAGAACGAACATTGTTGATTGTGGAACTAAATTGTTCCAAATCAATTTTAAAAATGAAAATAAAAAATAAAATAAAGTTGATATTTGTACCTCAGCTTTTTCCAGATGCTTATCAGCCTTGGCTTTCTGCTTGTTTTCCCATGCATCGATATTGTCTTCCTCTCTTTTCAACCTGCATCCAAATCCAGAACAATGAGAGGACGCTGACGAAATAATTCATTCGAAACCCTCAAGAAGGAAGAAAATAAAGAAAGTGGTGGTGACCTGGTTAAGACTCGTGCTGTCATGGCTTCTTTCCAGGCTAACGGCTTGGCCTCTAACAGATTTCTCTTATATTCTTTGATTGACTTCATAAAATTATCAATAATACAGAAAAAATATATATCCTGGCTAACTATAAACAGTTCAATAGTTTGATATAAAAACCAGAGTTGCAGTCCCTAAAATGTAAAACTCATGAAATTGTAAGAATGGATTAAAAAACAGTAAGCACAAAGTATGAGAAAATTAAGATTATGTGTAATTTATTTATGATTTATTTATTAATATTTTAAATATAGCAAGTTTTTTTTTTTTTTGACTGTTGTAATTTATAATACAACTTATTCTATCTATTTATAGATAACATATGAATAAGCACTTCAGCGGATCAGAAGTTTATTCATGCATAGTACATACTTCTGAGATAAATATAAAATTAAACAATTATGAAATTAAAAATATATAATCAAACAACTCAAAAGTTTATCCATGCATATAAAATGTAATAGCTATAAAGTTAAAAAATATATATAATAAGATAACTGCTATTCATGAAATAGACATTGCAGACTTAAAAAATTAGATAACTATGATATAAGATAAAACCACTCAAAAAAAATTTCATGTATAACACATAATTATAAGATAAACATACAATGTAACAGTTATAAAGTTGAAAAATGTATAATTAAACAACTACTATTTAAGAAATAGACATTGCAAATCTAAAACTTTTCATACATAAGAGATAATTTTCATATAAATATAACAACCGTAGACTTAAATAATATAAAATTAAATAACTATAAATTTAAAAAATATGGAGTACAACAGGTGCATACTTCAAAATATTGTAAGCACCACTAAAAGTTTATTCATCCATTAAAAAATAACAACCGTGGAGTTTAAGATAATATTGCTTATTAAGCACTTTAAACTCTACAGCATTTTCGACAAAAGTGAAAGAGAGACGGGCGGACGGGAGTACGGGAGCGCGGCCCAGAAAGCAGTCGGGCTGAATAAAACAGGATGCGGCGGGAGCAATCGGGCGGTAGATGTGGGAGACTTAGGGGGATGGCGGAATTATTTTGGGCGGGGTTTAATTGAAAGTCCGCCCACAGGCTGTTACTGTGTATGCGGTTCAATTTTGTTGGTAGGAGCTCTTCACGTTATTTTGGTTGGGATATGGTTTCAGAGCCCTCCGTTACTATTGGGGGTCGGGTAGTCGGGTAGTCATGTTGTAATTATTTAGTCTGCTGTTACTGTATATGCTGACGAGGGAGGCTATAGGGAGGATACTGTCCCCCCACAGGCTGGAATGTTTAATCTTGGGTTTTGGTTTGCTACTGATGCTATTTTGGGAGTGGTCCTAACCCATGTGGTTCTTTAGTGTTTTTTTTTGGTTGGCATGTATTGTTGATTACTGCTCCTAACCGTATCGGTTAGTGTGAACACTAGGGTGTGTTAATTCCACCCACCCAGTTTTGTATGGTTTAACTATTTAATATGATTTGAATTTTCCATTCAAAAAAAAAGTCCGCCCAAACTTGACTTGGAAGTACCACCCAGCTTTGTGCGAGACTTTATTTTACATCCGTCCAACTTGGCTTCTAAAAAGCTCGCCGGAGCAAGGGTGGAAAACTTGACTAAACAACACTTGGGCGGGGTTTTACTGTCATCCGTTAGGCGGGTTCAAACAAAATATCCGCCCGAAGACCAAGTTATAAATTTCGCCAGAAAGCTTCAAAATACATAAATATATTTCTTATATTAACAAAAATATAAATATACTGTCGATTGCCAGTTTTACAACGCGTTAGAGAATAAAATTTACCGGATACTTCTCTATCTAGAAGCTTTACATAGACATATGTAAATACTTTTGTAGGTTAAACACAAACGAGAGTGTGTGAAAGCTGCAACTTCACCTCCTCGCTCTTCAAATTCCTCCTTCAGGTTTTCTTCTCCTCTAACTGTCTCCTCTTCCGCTCCTTCTACTCTTGTCTACAGAATAATACCATCGACACAAGTATTTATAGAGTCGGGGAGAGAGGGAAAGACGAGAAAGGCTCACCAACAATCTGACACACATTAAATGCAAAGCATGGTGCCAGAAGCTTCCCGAACAACTGCAGTTAAATTGCGAGCTACCGGTAATTAATACAAGTACAATAAAATCCGATGATTGATGCAGAAGATAAAATCTGTCAGAAGGTGTTAAATCTAGTTTAATTTATCCTCTTTTAAACTAGATTTCATACAAGCTTTGACACCGAGCAATTCCCGTAGTCTGTTAAAGTCCTCCTCCTTCAATGGTTTTGTGCAAATATCTGCAACCTGCTCTTTGGACCTACAAAACAATAACTCAATTTTATTAGATTTCACCAGTTCTCTAATGAAATGATAGAATATGTCAATATGTTTGGTCCTGCCATGAAACATTGGATCCTTTGACAGTGCTATGGCGAAATTATTATCACAAAAAATAGTTTTTACCCCTTTTGGTTGATGGTTTAGCTCCCCTAAAATTCTTCTCAGCCAAACTGGTGGCAACATACTCTGCCTCAACAATGGATAATGCAATAATTGGTTTCTTCTTTGATGATCATGATACTGCATCCGATCCAATATGGAATGCATAACTAGAAGTGCTCTTCCAGTCATCTATATTTTCAACCCAATCGCTATCTGTGTAACCAACAAGGTCAGGTTGATATTTTCTTGCATAGTGAATTCCATGGTTCTTGGTCCCATTGACATACCGTAAAATTCTTTTACTTGCCTGCAAGTGGGTGTTCTTGGGTGCCTCCATAAATCTACTAATCAAACTCACTACAAACATTAAGTCCGGTCTAGTTGTTATCAAGTACATCAAACTTCCAACAAGTATTTTGTAGAATGTTGGATCAATATTGTTGTTGCAATAATTTTTGCACAATTTCATGCCTATAGCAAATAGTGTGATGGTAGGTTTGTTGTCCTCCATCTTAAACCTCTTCAAGACATCTTTTGCATACTTGCTTTAACAAATAAAGATACCATCTGCAGATTGGGTAACTTCAATGCCAAGAAAATACTTCATCAGACCTATGTCTATCATCTCAAACTCCTTCTTCATGGTATTTTTGAACTGCTAAAATAGCATATTGCTATTACCAAAATAAATCAAATAATCTACATACAAGCAAACGATTACCATCTCCCCATCTGCATTTGTCTTCATGTAGAATATGCTCATATGGGCATTTGATGAACCCATTATCCTAAAAATATGCATCAATACGACTGTACCAAGCCCTAGATGCTTACTTCAACACATACAAGGCTTTCTTCAACTTTAGGACCTTACCTTCTTGCCCTTCTAGCTCATAGTCTGGTGGTTGAACTATGTAGAATTCCTCTTCCAACACTCCATTGAGGAAGGTAGACTTGACGTCCATATGGTAAACATTCCAGCCTTTTTGTGCTGCTAATGCTAGAATCATTTTGACTGTGACAAGTCTTGCTATAGGTGCTTATACCTCATGATAGTCAATCACTGACTTCTATTTGTAGCCTTTTGCAACTAGTTTGACCTTATGCCTATCAACATCACCTTGGGAATTTAAATTAGTTTTATATACCCATTTGAATCCAATGTTCTTCTTGCCTATTGGAAGATCCATTAATTCCCATATCTTATTCTTCTTTATGGCTTCTATATCATCATCCATTGCCTTCACCCATTTTCTATTTTGAATTGCTTCTTCAAATGAAATTGGATCACACTCAGAAAATAAAGCAAAATTAGAATATTTTACTTTTTCAATTTAATTTCCGATTACCTCATAAATGTTTTGCAAGCTCCTTATTTTTGATGGTGTCTTCAAGTTGGAGATCCTTCTTTCAAGTAGAGGTGACTATGATGATGAGGTAGTGATGCTATTGGCACCAATCTTACTATTTGAAGATATAGGTAGATGCACACTATCTCTGTCCAAGTCCTTAGACTCAATAATTGCTGGCTATGGCTGATCAATCTTGGATGTCTAGTTCCAAGCTTCATCTTCTAGGAACTTTACATCTTGGCTTATAATCAAATTCTTTGTGATAGGGTTATACAACCTATAAGCCTTTGATTCTTCACTATACCCAATGAAGATGCATTTTTTTGCCTTATCATCCAAATTCTTTCTCTTCTCATCTAGAACATGTGAATATGTTATGCACTCGAAAACTCTTCAATGAGAAACACTCGGTTTCTAGTTGCTTCAAGCATCTTGAGGGATCTTGTCCTTCACACTCTTCCTGGGATATCTATTCAGTAGATAAACTGCACAACATATAGATTCTACCCAAAACTCATGTGGCAAACTCTTTGCCTTTAGCATGCTTAATGCCATATCCATTATTGTTATGTTCTTCCTCTCTACAATACCATTCTGTTGTGGTGTATATCTGGATGTGAACTGCCTTCGAATTCCATTTTTTTTAGAAATTATGGAATTCATTGGAGATGTACTCACCTCCTCCATCTATTTTGAGTCTTCAAGTAATAGTCACTTTGTTTTTCAACCAAATCCTTGAATTCCTTGAATTTTCTAAAAGCTTCTAACTTTTATCTTATGGGATATACCCATGTCCTTCGACTAAAAACATCTATGAAAGTTAGGAAGTACTTATTACTGACAAATGTGTTGGTTTGCATAGGATCGTAGATATCATAACACACTAGCTCCAATGGTTGTGAAGCTCTCTAAGAATATCATGTAAGGAACACATCCTTGTGTTTCTTGATGACCATATAACCTTCATGTGCTTTATTCGATTGATCTATAAGGGGTAAACCCTTCACCATTTGTTTCTTGTGTAGTAGGTTCATGCCACTGAAACTCTGGTGATCGAATCTAAGATGCCACAACCATGTTGTATCTTTCACAACTACACTAAATGAGAGTAGCAGTTCATTTTGAATCTACAGGGGAAACATTTTTCTCTTTGTCATGGAAACATTTGTTATGAGCTCGTTCTCATTATTTTTGATGATGCAAGCTATATTTTTAAACTGCATAGTGTGTCCCCTCTATGCAAGTTGTCTAACTCTTAGAAAATTGTACTTCAATTTGAGCACATAATACACATCAGGGATGTGCTTTCTTTCACTTTGCTTGGTTTGGATAATAATCTTCCATTTTCCCATGATAGGTATATTGTTGTTGTTTCCCATATTCACCTCATATTTCATGGTTTCATCAAATTATGAGAACATCTCTTTGTTTCTACACATGTGGTTACTGCACCCACTGTCAAGATGCCAGGTATTCTTCTGGCTCTCTTCTTCAATACTACAAATTAACAAAAAATTCCCACATACATCTCTACGCTCTTCATTATAATTTTCATTTGTGTAGAGGGCTTGCTGCTTATTATCCTTGACCAACTTCTTTTTGCACTCATAACTAAAATAGCCAAATGTCTTAGAGTAATAACATTGGATATTGTATTTGTCATACCTCTAGTTTGATCATCTTTACTGATGTCTAACGTTACCTCTTCCTCTTGCTTGATGGAAGTTGCAGCCGGTCTCTCCTTTATTGGATTTTGACCTTCCTCCTCTCTTGTGGCTTCTTCCATGCTTACCTCTATTATTTTATCCTCTTCCTCCTTGAGAACTTGAAGCAAACTGATGGGAATCTTATCTTCTAATGCTATCTCAAAATGAGATCTACATCTTGAATGCTTACTCTAATGAGGACTGAGATGAACGACTCAACCTCTGTTCATGTGTTTGTAGAGAACCCATGAGATCATCCCCTATGAGAGTTGTTAAATACTTATATTCTTCAATTTCTATCATGACTGAGTCAAACCTAGTTGGTAGGCTTCTCATTATTTTCTCTACTATTCTAAGGTTCTCAACATTCTTGTCATTCAACCTTATCTGGTTGATGATACCCATTGTTCAGGTAAATAAGTCGCTCATGGAATCTTATTTACTCATATGAAAATTTTTGAAATCCTTTCTCAACATCTACAACCTCACCAAATTCACTTTGTTAGTGCCCTGGAAAGATTTGGCTAAATTTCCCATACCTCCTTTGATTTGGTTTTTGTTGTAATTCTCGAGAAGATGATCTCCTCGACCACCTGAATTATGTAAAATAATGCCTTCTAGTCCTTCTTCTGATTCTACTTCAATAGGTCCTTCTCTGCTTGGGAGAGAGTGCTAAATTTTGTTGCATCTACTGGTTTTGGATAGCCATTCTCCACCAGGTACCATAACTCCTAAGACCCAAATAAAATCTTTATTTAAATACTCCTGCAATCATATTTCTTGTCATTGAATCGTGGGATCTAAAACTGCAAATAATTATTGTTGGAATCCATCGCTTCTTATCTTGCATAAATTTTGTGCTAGCTCTCATACCAATTTGAAAGACACACAGGTGAACGGGAGTATGGGAGCATGGTAGAGAACGTAGTCAGGCAGAACAAAATAGGATGCAGCGGGAGCAATCGAGGTGAAATGATATCAGGAGGATGATGTGGGAGACTTAGGGTGGATGGAAAAATTATTTTGGTAGGGTTTAATTGAAAATTTTCCCAAACTTGAATTGGGAAGTATCGCCTAGGCTTAGGCGGGACTTTATCTTACGTTTGCCCAACTTGGCTTCTAAAAATCCCATCCAAGGAGTGGGGAAAACAATTGACTAAACAAAACTAGGACGGGGTTTTACTATCATTTGCTTGGCGGGTTCATATAAAATATCCGCCTGAAGATCAAGTTATAAATTTTGCCAAGTAAACCTCCGCCCGAGTTATTTTGGGACCCACCAAGATATTTTCACCATGAAATGGAAAAGATTAAAACATAAGGTATTTATATCATGTAGAAGCTTCAAAATACACAAATATATTTCTTATATTAACAAAAACATAAATATACTGCGATTGTAGTTTTACAATGCTTTAGACAAAACCTTTCATCAGACACTTCTTTATCCAAAATATTTACACAAACATCTGCAAATATTTTTGCAAGTTAAACTCAAATGGGAGTGTGTGAAAGATGCAACTTCACCTCCTCACTCTTTGAAGTCCTCCTTCAGGTTTTATTCTCCTCTGACTATCTCCTCTTTCACTCCTTCTACTATTGTCTATAGAATAGTACCATCGACACAAGTATTTATAGATCCATAGATAGAGGGGAAGGCGAGAAAGGCTCACCAATAATCGAACATGCATTAAATGTAAAGCATGGTGCCAAAAGCTTTCTGAACAACACCGTAAAATCATGAGCCACCGATAATTAATACGAGTACAACAAAATTTGGTGATTGATGCTAAAGATAAAATATGTCAAAAGGTGTCAAATATGGTTTAATTTTCTAACAAAAAGCACAACGTGATGGAATTTTAAATGAATTTACATTTTCACCTGAAGGTTCAGGAGTCCTAAATTTCTTGTTTTTTACAAAATTAAACCAGATTTGACATAATTTGATAGATTTTATTTTCTACATCAATTGCTTGATCTTATTGTACTCCAATTAATTATTGATAGTTCACGATTAGATTGGAGTTGTTCAAAAAGTCTTTCGATACCATGCTTTACATTTAATGCGTGTTAGAATTGTTAGTTAACCTTTCCTTTATCCCCAACTATACATATTTGAGTCATTGGCATTTTTTAGTGGTTAAAGAGATATAGAGGAGAAGAAAATCTGAAGGAATACTTCGAAGAGAAAGGAGCTAAAGCTGCAGTATTCAGACACTCCTGGTTGAGTTTAACTTGCACTAGTGATTACAGAGATGTTTGTGTAAAGCTTCTAGAGAAAGAAGCATCTGGTGAAAAGTTTTTATTTAAGTGTTGTTAAACTACAACTGCACTATGTTACTATCTTGGTTAATATAAGATATATATTTTCATATCTGAGATTTCGCATGATATTTAAATATTGAACTATCAAAGGGAACTTTAAAATCCCTTAATTTTGAGTCTTCTTTTCTACTCTCCATCGTGATTTGTTTATCATAATTTTCAAAAGATATATTTATTCTACAAATCATAAGTGCTTT
Source organism: Wollemia nobilis (assembly GCA_028583015.1). Classification (NCBI taxonomy): domain Eukaryota; kingdom Viridiplantae; phylum Streptophyta; class Pinopsida; order Araucariales; family Araucariaceae; genus Wollemia; species Wollemia nobilis. Next base: position 10,921,137 of record JAQPPZ010016677.1, on the reverse strand, counting down.
TTTGGAGATCAGAAGGAGGAAAAGGCTAAGTGAAATGGTATAGTTTTTATTTTTAAAGAGACACCTTTATGCAACATTAAGCAGCTGGGACAAATGGCTTTTCCAAGTGGGCGTGACTCAGAGACAAATTGGAATGCATGTGGATGGGAAGGCCCAAGCCTAATTTCAAAATTTTTATTTTGTTTCACGTAGTCTATGTTCTCCCCTATGTGAATAGCTTGTGCGTGTTCTATTTTGAAATCCCTTGTGAGGTATTATGGTGTGTTTAGTTTCATTTGTGGTCGATGTTTTTTTTTTCCTTGGCTCCTGTAGCCTATAAGAGTGTGATCTTCTCAAGATCCTAGTTTCTCATGGTGGTCTACGTGTTCTTTTACCTCTTTATTGGCTGGATCCTTTTTATATAAGGTTTGGGGACCCTTCTAAAACCCCTTCTTCTACCTAATCAATTTTATTTTTAAAGAAATTACATAAGGAATTTTAATGGTTTATCTACAGGGGTTATATAGTGATAGTATAAATACTTAAACCATTAGAAGAGTTGTGTGTAAGCCATATAATTAATTTCATTTGATTTAGTGGTATGGTGATGTCATAATAATATAGGTTTATTAATTTATATATTAAATTGTCACTTATACTCTTAATTATTATTATAATTTTTTTTTTAAATATTTTTTATGAAAAAAGTAAATTTACATTATATTAAGATAAAATCCTTTACAATAAAAAATGGGTGGGTCTCTCATTGACAAGGGTTAGGAAACAAAACCAACAACAAAACACAATTTTATCAATCATGATCATTAATGATCATTACATCAAAGAAAGCATATCATATGGACTAATGTGCCCTAGCATGTTATCCTGCATAAATTTCTAGTGGTTATGGGATGGTAATCCACCCCTTTGCATTATGATTAAGGCCTTTAGTACCCGCATCACTCCAATTAACAACTAAACCAGGTGAAACTGGTTGAACATCATCCCACCCCCCAACTTGGTAGGATGAACAAGCAATGTCAACATTAGGCCTCTTCCTGATTGGCAAGGGTTGGGACCAGTGCCTATCTATGGGAGAACTTCTTACATATGACGAAGGTCGATGATGAGATAAGGATAAAAAATACTCCTAATAAGAGTGCTCGGGGGATCCGATTGATTGTACATGAAGCATTGGCCTAGTGTGCCAAAATAACTTGCAGGTGATCCAACTCCATAGAAACTTTGTTGGCTTGAGTACATATCTATAGCCACATGTCATTAAAAACTTCTAATTTGTAAGCATGAGTAAATATGACAAAAGGTGTATACTATTTAAAACTAATTTTGTTATGGGTCTTCCAAATATGAAAGAGCAGGCTAATCTTGCAAACCTGCCACACTTCAAAATGTGAGAGAGAAAAAGTAAAAGAGTCCCCAAGAAGAGCTTGGGGCCAAGAAACTCTTGTAGTTGTAAATGGAGAAAAAAAGGAAAGAACCCATTCCCAAGCTTACCTAGATCTTCTGCAATTTTAAAAGAGGTGAGTACAAGCCTCAAGTACACCACAAAAAGGACATTTAGGATCAAGAATTCCAAGATGCTTCAAATGTTCCTCCAAGAGAAGTCCTTGACATAGCAAGTTCCATGTGAAAAAATATTCTTTCAACTCAACATAAGTAGCCCAAACATTCTAAAATCTAGAATTTCATCTAGTACTTATAGAAAATAATTTCTAATGTTGATCAAGATTAGGCACCAGAGGAAGATGAGGAGATAACCATGTATACCCCAAATGAGCTTTATAATTAAGTAAAGGAGTGCCAACATGCCATATCCAGTTTGACCACCAAGGATGCTACAAGTGAACACTAATCTTGTGGAACATAGAAAAAGGGGTGAGGGAAATAACAAAATCTAAGTATCTTTGTCTACACCATTCAACCTGAAGGTGCATTTAAACTCATTCCATGGGATTCAATCCCTGGTCTGGCAAGAGAAGAAATCATCTATTGTAACAATACCCATTTTGAAAATTTTCTAAGCATGAATCCATTGCACCCAAGCTAGGGAAGAACCTTGATGAAGAAACATGGGGAACCACCAAATATTCATAGAATTGATGTATAAGCCTTTACAGAAGCCATATCCTCTCCAACAGATCCAAGGAGTGAGTTACTGCCAAGCTTTTCATATACTTTTAATAACAATGGAGCTATAAATATTAACAAAAATTGGAGCAACAATGAGAGAGGGAAAATCCAACCCTCTCCATGCTCTACGGTTTAAGGGAAGACCAGAGAAAATGAAATGTCAAACCATAAATTTCCAAGATTTATATCCTCTGAAATCCCTGACCACCCACTTAGCACATAGAGCAATACCTTGTCATATACTTTCTAGGAGATCCATTCCACTAGATTATATTGGAAGACAACAAATATCCCAGGCAACTGTATGAATTCCCTTTGTTTCAAAAGAATTATTACAAAGAAAATATCAAAGGATTTTCTCAATATTCTTATAGAAGCCTGTGAAGGAACCCAACAAGAGGAATAGTTTACATGAGTGGCAGCTGAAACTTTAGAGAAAATCTAAAATTTACCTGCTAATGACAACTTCTTAGTAAGCCAAAAATCAAGTTTCTTTTCAACCCTTTGAAGCATATAATTCCAAATCTAAGTAGAGGAGTCTTTGAAAGGGAAAAGGAATACCAATAAATTTAAAAATTTCTTTAGGAGGGATCCAATTCCAATGATACCCTTGAAGCCAATGTGGCATAGGCAAGAGAGATTATCTAAAGAAGGAGGTCTTCCTCCATTGTATGCTATAAATAGAGGTTGTGCAAAAGGTTTTCAAACAAAATAGAGCATTAAAATCAGATTGCTCCTCTTCCCTTATAGTAATAAAGGAGTCATCAAAAAATTTACCATTAATAAGTTGTTCCTGATCATTCGAAATAGCAATTCCTTTAATAAGATCTACAAAATCTTTAGCAGCTAAAATATAGCTAAAGGCTTTAGCAACAAGAACATATAAAAATGTATCAACAAGATACCCTTGCCAAAAATACCTAAAAAGGGCCACTACTTCAAACTATGAATTTTTTATATTGATAATAGTTGAAGCATCTCTAAATAGCATAAATATTTGAGCATAACAATAATGAATATCCATTCAATTTAGTCATAAGCTTTCTCAAAATCAATCTTAATAAAAAGCATGTTCTATTTTGGCATTCGGGCCCATTCCATGCCCTCCCAAATAGCCAAAATATTATCGAAGATGTACCTTTCTTGAATGAATCTAGTTTGCTTTGATCTGACTATCAAAGGAAGAAGAGGCCTAAGGAGAAGACCCAAAGCTTTTTCAATAATTTTGTAACTAACATTCAACAAAGTAACAGGCCTCCAATTAGCTATCAAATTTTGGTCCCCTTGCTTGGGTATTAATTTAATATTACCCCTATTAATAATTGCTCCCAGAGAACCTACTCGAAGAGCCTCCAAATAAAATTTATGTAGATCCAGACCAACTAAGTCCCAAAGACCTTTGTAGAAATCATAGTGATAGCCATCTAAACTTTGTGATTTACCATTTTCCATTTGAGACTTGTAAGGAAGAGTAGTTTATCACACCCTTCTCTTTGAGACTCCAAAACCTTAACTAGTACAACTACCATACAAGATGCTAGTGCTTTCTCCCACTCATGGAAATAAGCTTAAGTAAAAAAAACATTAGTATAGTGCTTTACAAAAGCATCAATCATATTAGGAAGAGAGGTAAGTCTTATTCCATTACCTTGAATGGCTTTGAATTGAGTAGCTTACCTCGAAGGGCGAAGCCTTTAAAAATATTTTTGGTGAGCCTATCACCAACTTTAAGCCAATGAAGTTAGGCTTTAATTCAAGTTCCTCGAGCCTCATAAAGTTTAGCAAGTTTACGTTCATGCATTAGTTGGGCAACATGAGACTAAAGTTCAGGATTAAATGGATAGGCCTCAATCCTGAGAGAAGATTTGGCAAGCTCATCATGAAGGACAACATTGGAATGTCTTATGAACTGCACCACCTTTTCCCCCAAAGTATGGAGCAAGACAGTTGTACAAAAAATGACATCATTCCACCATTCTATCCAACCCAACTCTCTAGTAGGTCTAGGAACTAGATTCCAAACTCTACAAATATGATAGACCATGGAAGAGTGCTAAAGAAAGGAAGTATTAAAAAAAATTGTGACTTGCAGTGTCTCTAAGGCAGGCATTTCATTAGCACATTAAACATGATGGGTGAGCAGTCGAAAGTAGTGGTACCAAGAATGGTTTCCACAAACGGAGCTGAATCATTTATCCTATGAAAGAAAAAATACACATGATCTGAAAGCATGGCTCTATCCATCCTTCTTAGAATTCTTGCATGGATAGCCTAGAAATTGGACCACATAGACCACATTTTTTTATGAAAATCCTAGGGAGAAAATTTTGTTTTAAAATATTATAAAAAATAATTAAATTTTTTATAAAGGTGATTTAAAATTTAAGATTATTTATGATATTGTTAACATTTAAGATTATTTGGAGCAAATATAAGAGGGAATAGAAGATTAAGTGTAGAAGTATCTTTCTCTTTGTTGGGAGAGGTCATCCCCTGTATTGGTGCTCTAGGTTTGTATTTTTCTTTGTTGTGCCAGTGGTATTAGATCCCATAGGAATTGGAGTGGGTTGTACCCCTTATTTTGTGGACCTTGAAATTTTTTTTCTAGGTTTCTTTTCTTTAGAGCCTGATTAGGATGGGTATAGCCCTGGAGCTGGTTGATTTGATATATTGAATCTCGAGCTAGTGGATTCAGATAATATCACACAAGTTTTCCCTTCTATGGTTTTTAGTGGGAATTTTTTTTAATTGTTGGGTTAGATGTGAGAGGGACCCCAACTTTTAGATATGTTTTTTCTAGTCCTAGATTTGATATATCTAAAAACATGGATCCCTTTATAAATCTATATAGATTCATGCAAAAAAACGGTTGGGAGTCTTCAGGATTAGAAATGGATCTAGTCCCCCTTGGAAAAATGATTTTTTTTTTTATGGACACAAATTGGACTCTAGAGATGAGTGTTCTCTCTGCTAGTCCTAGCTATTTTATGCCTGAGAATGAGAATCCCATGTTAGGGGGTCCTGGTAGGTTCATACAGGAATTACCTCCTAAGGTTGGTTTGCTAAGTGGGGGCAAGATACAAATGCTAAAGTATGAGGTTGGTGATTTGGAGTCATCAAGTTTTAGATTGGTTTTAGTCCCCTAGGGAAAATGAAGTTTTTTGACTCAAATTGGAATCCAGTTATGAGAGATTTTTGTTTTGGTCCTAGATGTATTATGCCTAAGAACATGGATCTTGTGTTAAGGGGTTCTATTAGGTTCTTGTAGGTGGTGCTTCTGGATGTTTTTTTGTTTAATGAGAGAAATATTCAAATGTTAAAGGTGATGCTTGTATTAGGGGTTTCAAAAAATATATAGAAGGTTTTACTGGAGCTTGGTGATGTACGATGCATGGTTCTAGGGGTGTCTTTGTTGATATACTTTGATATTATGAATTTGGGTAAGAGAGGGTTACCACAGCAGAAGAATGATGATCAGATTGGTTCAAGATGTTTTTGGCCTAGATTTCAGTTGCAGATCCGATATGTTATCTTTTCAGAACTACAATGGGGGAGGCCTTAGTGGGACTTCTTTCTTCAGTTTTTGGTTGATTTTTTGGCACCTTCCAGTCATTTTGAGGTTTGAATTAACTCTTGGTTTTTAGTTTCTAGGCTACTATTGTTTCTTGGATTAGAGCCTATGTGTCCCTATTTCAAATTTCAAATTTATATTTTGTCCCTTTGGGTGGCAATTTTTGGTCCTTTTCTCTAGGATGTTGCTTGGGTGAGAACTATTTCTTGGGGTTGAGTATTTTCCGCTTCAATTTTTTTTTTTTTTTTTTTAATTTTAAGTTTTTGGTGGCTTGGGTAGGAATCACACTTCTCATATTTCTTGGTTCTCTTGTTTCTCTTGGATCTCCTTGATCCTGTTGTTTTGTTTCTTGGTGTTGGTTTGTGATTGATTTCTTGGTCCCTTGGGAGGGATGCATCCTTTTATGTTTCTCTTTGGTTTCTTCTTGGAACTAGGCCTTCTAGTTTGTAAAATATTTAGGGACCCTTTCAAAACCCCTTTACTTATTAAAATAAACATTTAATATTATTTTCTTTAAATGATTAGAATATTTAAATTGCATTAATTTTATTTTATATGGTTAGTTGAAAGGGTAATATTATGATAATGTAATATAAGTTTATGGTAATATAATATAAATAGATTACATATCAATTTTATATAATTAATTAAATATATATTTTTTATTTTTTATTATTATATATTATGAATACTAGGGCATCAACTAGGTAGATGAAGTTCTTTTTGGTTGTTGTGGAATCAAAGACAATATTTTTTTCCTAGGAGGGCCCAATAAGAACACATCCATATCCTATTTTAGATAGACTAAGTTCATTTGCATAATTATTGAAGGAAAAATCTTCAACAGAGACAAAAGGAGCATAAAAAACTATACTAAAAATGCTCTTTATGATTGTTGGAAAATATCAAAATCTCAAAGAGTCAATGGATGCTTTTTATAGACATCTAAAATGTGTCATGTCGATGGTGACTACTCATTTGGAACATGCTACAAGACCATATGGAATATCTTGAATAGATTCCAAGGTAGCATAGTGGTTTTAACCACTCAATTTGGGCTCCTTGGCCTAATTAGCTCAAACCATTGTTGAGACCTACGGTCTACAGTCTAAACCACTGCTGACACCTGCAGTGTATAGTCTAGACCGCAGTTGTCACTCGTGGTCTAGAACTAAAGTTCAGCTATCATCCAAGCCAAATCGGTTTGAACGATCATTTATTCTAGAAGATGGTAGTTGAAGGATGGAAGATTATAGAGGTTGCCAATCCAACTGTCCCAACCAACTCTTCTTGATCTTGGCTTCTCCATGAATCTACCCCTAGCCCTTGGGTAATCCTATAAGTACCCCCTCATAATTAGGGTAAACTATCAAGTGAGCATTGGATATTAGAGCAGTGAAGCCCTGTCGAATTGTAGACTCACTAGAGTGCATTGAGAGATCTTTGTTGCCATTTCACTTTATAATTCATCAAGCATCATTTCGATTTGTGCCATGGATTCCCTAAGGAGCTAGAACATCAAGAAATGATAATTCGGGTAAATGGAGGCCCAATTGTGTAATTCAATCACCAAACCAGTCAGAGGACACCGAGGTGACCCTTGATCATCAAGTTGACAAGGAGGATCAAGACCATAGCCCTATATTTTGAGGGCAAAGTTACTTTATTTCCTGTTGCAGCTGACAACCACAGTGTACAATGTAGACCGCTCATTTGAGCTGCAGTTTGCAACCGGTGAAAGATCTCCTTACTGTTTCTTTTGCATTGTGCTTTATTAGACTATATTAATCATCTTAGTGGTTTATTTAGCATTTTAGAGACTCTGACTAACCAAATTAAGGATTTCATTAGGATTATTTCATTATGGCAAGTAGGACATAATTAGCTTATTTTCATGTTATAATGCCTCATTTCATGCAATTAATCTACTAGATTGATAGATGTACTTTTTGTTTATATGTGTCCATCAATATTTTCAAGTATTGAATATGTTTAACATGGTTTATCTACTTTCTTGATTTCATTAGTATTATTGCATCTTTATGTTCACATTCCTCAAAGGGCCTCATAATGAGAGCCTGCCTATGCTATTAATGCTTTTGTGTTGTTTCTTGACCGCAGGAAATTAGATTCGAAGGATATTCAATCATCTAAATCCTTCCTCAATGCAAAGAAGAGGGTTAACTCCACCCTAGAGCAGTTCATGTCACCCCAAATGGATTGAAACACACATTCACCCTTGAGAGGGATTTCATATGCTTTTTCTACTGTAATAAGAGTATCAAAATGGTATCCCTAATAGGGACGTATTTGTAACCAAAATTTGCTTCTTTATAAATGGAATAAAAGCTTTCTTTTCTTTCCAATTTGTTGTCAATCTTGCAATGCATTATTTTGTATCTCTTATTTCTTTTACGCAGTAGGAATCATAGGTGTGAGGCTGTTTTGGTGGTCACACTTGCCACAATTAGAATCAAAACCAAAAATTTTCATTTAGCAAAGGATATTAGAAAAAATAGTCTTATATAGAGCAAATCATGATTTGATTTATAAATTCATGGGTATTCATCCTAAAGTTTTGCATTTGTGGGTTTGAAAAAACTAGGAGCTTCTTGGTGAGTATTCTTTGTGGTTTATTAGAAATGTATATTTTATCATTATTTTTATCAGTTGTTGATAAACATAAGCCTTTTGAATTAGAAAAGAAGAATCATGGTTTAACAAGATTATTTTTTCGCCCCTAGAGAGTGGGATTTGATCCCCAAATTGAACCTATTGTTGTTCTAGTTTGGATCCATTTATATGAGCTTCAAATGGAGTTTTATAGTGACCAGGTATTGGAGGTCATCAATATTTTTATTGGAATATATTTGGGTATTTTTAGAGACATAATGGAAGGAAAACAATTGTTTATGCTATATTATGCATGAAAATGAATCTCAGTTAGCCTTTTCCAACAAAGGTGGAACTCAAACTTGTAGGACATGGTCTGATAGGACTATTTGTTTCACCTTGGAGAGTGGAATTTGATCCTTGAGTTAAACCTATTTTTTTCCTAATTTGGATCCTTTTATTTGTGCTTCCAATGGATTTCTAGAGTGAATAGGTATTGGAAATCATCAATAACTCCCTTGGAAGATATTTGGGTGTTTTTAGAGATACAATAGAGGGAAACACAATATTTTATGCTAGATTATGCATGGAAATGGATCTCATTTATCCTTTTCCAATAGAGGTGGAACTTAAAATTGTAATACTATCTTGGATTCAACAACTAGAATATGAGGTGTTTCCCTTCAATTGTAGGGTTTTCCACAAATTTGGGCATTTGGCCTTGTCTTGTCCAAACAATATATACAATAAAATGGAGTCTCCTCTAGGAATATCGAATCTTGATAATGAAAGTAATTCAATAATCAATAAAAATAACCAAAATTTATCAAGGTGAAGAAGCATAAGGAGATGGTTTTGAATAGCTCAAAATAAGGAGATAAAAAATGAAAAAATATGATATCTCAAGCCCTCAAATAGGTATGAGATCTTTAAGACACTAGTGGACTAGGAAGAAGAACAATTCATGGAAGGAGTGGATGAAAATAATAAAAATAATAACAACCATGTCCAAGCCTCTCTTTTGGATCCTCCTATCCTAGAGAAGTAATGGAGTGGATTGAGTTACCACAATCAAATTTTGCAAGTGTATTGATAATGCATAACTAAGAACAAAGGATAATAAATGATGTCATCATGGGTGTGGAAAAAAATAATAGAGAAAATCCAACTCTAGGGATAAGCCAAGTGGAGAAGAGATCAAATAATATCAAATCTCAAGGAGTGGGTAGAAAATCAAATAAGAAATTGATAGCAATTCAAAAAGACAAGTTGATCACTAAGAATTGGTGTAGCCAATACACTGTTATTGGTCTCAAGGTAACCAATGGTTATACAATCATGGAATATTATGGGTTTAAATAGTAGAATCCATGAATATGCTATTGAATACTCTTAGAAAAAAGTAAAATATATTTTTTTCTTATATAGGAGACAAAAATATCATTGGATCTTATTTTTAAAATAATAAATAGACTTTGGAGGGGTGCTAGTCATATAAAAGTGGTTGTCCAAGGGGTCTTAGGGGGGGTAGTTACGTTTTGGAACTCTATTTAATGGACAAAAATTAAAAATATAGCTTGGAGGGGTGTCCTCACATCATATTTTAGGAAAAATATGATAGTTGAGCAGGTTTAATAATAATTTTTATGGGTCTCAAAATCTATATGGTCATATTCATCAATGGAAAGTAGTGAATAATATGAGATTCTCGAGGGATGAGTTAGTCTGGATTTTTATTAGATATTTTAATTCTAAATTATCATCTAGAGATTATAAAGTGGGAATCCCAATTTTTAGACCCAAGGGATTAACTTTTAGTGGATATTAAATGTCCTAGAACCAACTATACTTGGACTAATAAGAGGAGGGTGTTGCATAGAAAGAAGATGAAGTTAGACCATTTTTTGATTTCAAAGGAGGCATTTGTGAAATGGAATTTAAAATTTTAGATTTTGGAAGGTATAATTTTGGATCACTTCATAATTCTATTGGAATTGGGATCAATATATGGCAAAATCATAAACCATTTACATTTGAAAACTTTTGGTTACAAAAAAAGAACTTAAAAAAAAAAAAACCCATAGTGGTGTAAAGAAGAATAATCAACATGTGGGACAGTAATAATTAGATTCCACAAGAAACTTTATTATATCAAGGATAAACTAAAACAATGGATGCAAGCTAACAAGACAAACATGTAGGTTCACAGAGCTCCATTGATGGCTAGATGGGATGAGGTACAAAAACACTTTAGAGAAGGAATAGTTACAGAGTAGCTCAAAGAAGAGGATGATGCATCACATAAGGTGATTGAGGAAAATGAAAAAAGAGGAGATCTACAAGAAACAAAGAGCAAGAACCACTTGGTTATTGGAAGGTGATAGGCACACCAAATGTTTTGATCGGGCTACTTGTGCTATGAGATAAACCAAAATGATGGAAGCTCTTCAAGATAAGAATGAGCACTCCTTTGATACAATCCCAAGTATGCATTTCCATTCAGTGGATTCTTTTTATAAATTATTTAAGTATGGTGCAATATGAAGAGAATAAAAAAAAAATTCTTGCTATCATACCCTCTATTATCTTGGAAGATGAAAATAAAGATTCATTTAAACCCATTGATAGAGAATAACTAGAGAAAGCAGTCTTTGGAATGAGTATGGTAAAAGAACTAGGTATAAATGACTTTCCAATTAGGTTTTATAGATTTTATAGGACAAATTGGAAGATGATGTAATGGATATTATAGAGGAGTGCAGAGGTAGTAAAAGAATGCTTAAGAAAATAAATCATATATTCATTGCCTTAATTCCAAAAGGGGAGGAGGGGTGCATATTTTAGATTGTATACCTATTGCCTTATGCAATGTCATAAATAAAATAATCATGAAGGTAATGGTTGAGAGGCAAAAACATATTCTACATAGAATTATATCCTTGAAGCAAGGAGGCTATATTGAGGGAAATATGATTTTTTATGGTGTGGTTCAAGCTCAAGAGGTAATCCACTAAATGCAAAAATTTAACCATAGGTAAATGTTCATAAAACTGGACATGTTAAAGACTTATGATAGTATGAAGTAGAGCATTTTTTCAAGGATGATGGCATCCTTCATTTTATTTCAATATTGGATAAAATGGATTGTGAGTTGTGTTTCTACTATAATATACTTAGTTTCAATCAAATACCTTCCCTTGCAACAATTTGGAGCCACTTAAGGCCTTCATTAGGGAGACCCTAATTCCTTTTATATTTTTCTCATATTTGATAAATGTTTGGGTAGACTCATATTGAGGACAAGATAGTAAGGTCTACTAGTAGGTATAAATGTGGGAAAGGAGGTTTTGACTCACCTAAATTTGTGGATGGTGTGGTATTGGTGGGATTTGTCAACTTTAGGGAAGCGAGAATGATTAGAGATACTCGTAATGTTTACTTTAGGGCCAAAAACCATGTCATCAATGATAATAAATCCAAAATGACCTTCTTCAATCTTGATCAAAGGCTTCAAGACAAAATTTGAGATCTTGGGATTCATTTGAACTTCTTTCCCAGTGGTACATTTGGGGTCCCTTTCCATTTTAAAAGACTAAAGATAGATATCTGGAGGAATATTTTGGATCGTATAAAATAAAAAATTAATCATTGGTCTTACAAATGGTTAACCTTTGGTGGTAGATTAATGTTTTTGTAGTCAATCATTTAGGCCATGCCAATTTATGAATTTTATATCCTTCTTACCCACATACCATATGGAAAGAATTGGAAAAAATGGATAGAAAAAATTTATGGGGAGGAGTAAAAGGAGAGAGGAAATGGGCCTTAATAGGTTAGGATAAAGTAAGCTAGCCCAAGGTAAATGGAGGTTTGTGACTGAGGAGATCAGAGTTAAATAATAAAGCATTGGCTAGAAAGCTTTAGTGGAGGTGGTTCTCCCAACCAACTTCTTTATTAAATAGAGTTTTAACTAGTAAATATTTGAGATAGGTGAACCCAAATGAGGTGAGTCATTTCCCTTTGGATGTTAAAGGGTCCTTAGTGCAGTAGGCTCTCAAACTAGGAAAGATGGATTATTTTGGAAAGTGGGGAAAGGGGAGAAGACACAATTTTGGATGGATTCTTGGGATCAATATCCACCTATCAGTGTTGAATTCCCATAACTACAACTAGTAAAAATAGCCATGGAAAGTAGGATTTGAATCAATATTGAAAGTTATTTCAATACTAGTTAGCTAGGGGATTATAGTTTTAAATAGTTTAATAAGTTAGATGTGTAGCCAATTTTAGTCCCTCTAAAATTGATTCCCATCATGACTAAAATCATGGAAGAAATATTTCTCATACGTAGATATGAGGAAGATGAATTAGCTTGGGGCTATGGGATCCTTAGAGTTTACACAATGAAGGATTGATATTATAAGATCCTTCAAGAACATCCTCCTCATGCATATCAATTTAAGGATTAGAGAAATATTTGACAATCCACGGTTTGGTAAAATTTAAACTTATTTGCCTAGAAGTTCACGCACAATGGAATTATTACTTTTGATAATTTGAGATGTAAGGGAATCGTTGGTCCATACCAATGTATTTTATGCTACAAAATCAAGAAAACATCTAACCACTTGATTTTTGAGTGCCCATTCATGTGCCAAATCTAGGAGTGATAGTTTTTAGCTTATAAAATTTAAGCCAATGGTGATTTGAATTAGATTAATATTTGGGAAAGATGGAAGAGGGATATATTTAAATATGAAGCTCTTCATATTAGGTGGAATCTTAGATTAAATATTATTTTCTAGCAAGTGTGGTTGGAGAGAAATGGAAAGTTTTATAGAGAATCATTTTCATCCTTGGATGTCATCTAGTAGGTCATTTGGATCAAAGTCATGAAAATTATGTTAATGTATGCTAAAGAGGAGACTTGTTGGAGAATACTAAATTATATGGTACATGTTAATGTACCCTCATGGTGTATCTTGTAAATATTAGATTAGGATTTTTTCGAGTAAATATTTTATGTAATGTAATAATTTGTAGGAAATGCACAAGTGTCATATGTGCAAGTTTTCTATGTGTAGATGTACAAAAGTGTATCATATGTAAGTGTGCACAAGTGTTCTTGGATTAGGAAGTGTTATGTGAAAATTCATGTCCAAGTGTTCAACTATTCACACAAGATAGAGTCATGTGTAGTCCAAGAGTCATGAGACTTGGCATAAGGAGAAGGAAGAGTCAAGTAACCAAAGAGTCATTCTACTATGGCTATATATTACTCCATAGTGTACATTGGTTGATATTGACTAGATAGATTACATAGATTACATACCCTATAGAGCTTACATTGTCTACATAGTGAGGATTTTTATTGTATGAGAGTTTCATGATACATTTGTAAGAGAAATAGGAGTAATAAAGTTTGCATACATTTGAGCAACTAATATTGTAAGTCTTATTATATTGTATGATTTAGGTTATTTATACATTCATATTGTTGCTTATTAATGAATGTTATTTGATATATTATTAGCCTTGATTTACATATTAGTTGGCTCATATTATTTTGTTCACATTATTATCTTGATCTTACTATATTACAACTATCATATATTTGATCATATGGAAATTATCTTTTGAGTCTCGTATTGAAATTAAGGTTTCAAAATCCATTAGGTGGTATCAGAGCTACTGCAAGAAGTTTCTTACATAGGGTTGATTAGCTACATAATTGTTTTTGTCCAATGTGAAAAAATAGGCTAGATTATTTTTATAGTTTTAGGAACACGTAGTGAAGACTAGGGCTCAACTAGGGTCTTTCCATTAGGTTGAAGAATAACTAGTGAAGGCTAGGACCCATATTTGGGAAAATTAACTTGAAGACAATTGATTATTTAGAGAAATAGCCAATCCTAACATTGATAAAGGATTTTAGGGACATAGACAAATTCCTAACAGTGATTTCTATCAACACTTGAAGATAGTTGAAGAATTTGCTACAATAAATCTATCTTTTTTGGAGCATCAAGAAATTTTATTGTCACCTTAACATTGATATTGGATTCTATATTAAGAAGGATAATCATATTGGATTCTTATATCACATACAAGAAAGCAACCGAAGATGTTGATGCAACAAGAAATTAATCACCAAAAGTGTGAGAGGCTTCCTACAATAGATAAAGAAAACTTTCATCTTGAAGTGCAAGAGAAGGCGAAATGCTTTCATCGAGTAGGGATTGATTTGAGTTGTAGGTTATTAAATTTTTAGGTCTTGAAGGTAGACCTTGACATTGATATTGATATAGAGGTCTTAAAGAGAGGCCTTGATAAAATATAAGTGTTTTCAAAGTTGATATAGAGGATATAGACCCAAGAGATCATAAAGGAGACCCGTTGAAAAAATATATCCTATTAAAGAAAGAAAGACCCTTATAGGAAATATAAAATAGGTATTCATAATAGTTGAATAAGGATTGCAAAATATGGAAGGATCGTTATGCAGAGTAAAATAATATATTATATTCACTACATAGCCAACTACATAAGGAATAAAGAGAAGCTAAGGTTTTTAGTTTACATTGAATAATTTCACGAAGCGATTATTCATTGCATTTGATTTGAAATATAAATATTACAATGTGGTTACAATAAGTTGGTTTATGAAATCAACTTGGTGGTTATTCAAACCAACCTAGAGAGTGCCTACGTGCGCTATACTTTTGTTCTAATCCCTCCTTAATGTAAACCTATAACAATGATGTAATATAAGTATATGCTAACATCCCCCTTATTACATTATTGGAAAATTCCAATAGTATCTCAAAACTTTTCAAATTTGATACGCCCAAGTGCTTTGGTAAAAATATCTGCAACTTGCGCATCAGTGGGAATGTATTGAATATGTATATGGTGCTTTGGAACTTCATATCAAATGAAATGACATATGGTATCAACGTGTTTGGTACGTTCATGAAAAAATGGATTTTTGACAAGATTCCAAACACCTTGATTATCTCAAAATAAATGAAGAGGTAGATTCTTTGGAAGGCCCATGTTTGAAAGAATGCAACTTAACCATATTATCTCGTAGAATGCTTCATTGGCTACGTGATATTCTGCCTCTATAGAAGATAAAATAGCCACATGTTACTTCTTACTATGCCATGATACAGGTCCAGATCCCAGATGAAAAACATATCCAGAAGTTGACTTAAGATCATCAATGGATCAAGCATAATTCGAATTTGTGTATCCTAGTAAGAAAAACTTGCTATTATTTTTGTATTCTAGGCCATATTTTGTACTACCACGAACATAATGAAGAACTCTCTTTTCTATTTTCTAATGACTCACCTTAGGTTCTTGCATGAACCTTGAAAGATAGCCTACAACAAAACTAATATCTGGCCTGGTATTTGTTAGATATAGGATACTCCCAATTAACTGGTGATAGAGAGTACCATCTACCTGAGGTGATTCATCATATCGTGATAAATTAAGTCCTTGCTCCATTGGAGTTTCTTTTGAATTATAGTTAGTAATTCGATATTTTTCTACTAAAGTCTTGCTATACTTATTTTGTGTTATTCTGATATGATATCTTTTCTGAGTTACTTCCAAACCAAGACAATAGTGAAGAAGTCCTAGATATGTCATTTCAAATGATTGTTTCAAATCATTTTTCACTGAATCAATAATTTTTTTTAACTTACTGTTATGATCAGATCATCTACATATAACACTAGAATCACTATATCAGAACCATTGTTCTTAATATAGATATTTGCATCTGAAGGACTTATTTTGAATCCATGTTGCACAATGTGACTATAGATCTTGATATACCAAGCTCGAGGAGCTTGTTTGAGCCCATACAAGGATTTTATCAACTTTTAAACTTTCTATTCTTGCCCCTCAACCACGAATCCTTCTGGTTGGGTCATGTATACTTCTTATTGTAATTCACCATTCAAGAAGGCACTTTTAACATCCATCTGATGCAACTTCCACCAAAATAAGCTACCATGGCACAAAGTACTTGAATGGTAGTCATATTTGTAGTAGGGGCAAAAGTTTCTTCATAGTCTATGCCTTATTTCTGATCATAACCCTTTGCAACAAGTTGGGCTTTATGCTTATAAATAGATCCATCTGCCTTATACTTCACTTTGAACACCCATTTATAGCCTATGGGTTTCTTTCCTTTTGGCAGATCTACTAACTTCCAAGTATTATTTTTCATGAGATACTGATGTTCTACATCCATAGCGCCCTTCCATTGTGGCTTATCAAGTGCATCTTGATGCGTTGTCATTATGCACATCATTAATTCTCAATGAATTTTTCAATCCAGGGCAGTGTACAAGGCTATTTGTGAAAGGAGTAAACAGGGCTATAACTTAGGTCATTTGGGAGCAACAGGTCTTATTGGTGAAATCGATTGTGTGGGGAATTTAGGACATTTATATCTCTAAATTGCATAATTTGAACTTTAATCTAATTGCAAAAATGGAAACTAATCATTAACTACATAAATGAAATCCTAATTACAATTACAGAATGAGATCTAATTATGTTGTAGAAATAACAGTTGCAGAATTAGAAGTCTAATTATAATTGTAGAAAGGAAGTCTATTTACTTTTTCAGTCATGGAAACCTAATTATAGCATGGAAATTAAGTCCTGTCAATGCTCTGTAATAGAAGGTTGTCAATCTTCTGTGCACGGGTTGACAACAAAATACAAAATGCAGTAAATTGCAAAAAATAGTAAATTTTGAAAATGATAATCTGTAGTAATTTGAAATCTTGCTAAAAGTGGAGATTACAACTAAACCATTAATCACAATATCATACTAATCATAAAATAAGCTAATATTACAAATACTGTTAACTGTTTACAAGGAAATGAAAGGACAAGTTTTACAACTTATTCTACTACAGCAAAATCAGAATAAAAACCTATTGTTAGTCCTCCTCCTAGGTCTGGAAGTGGCTAGACTCCTTGTCCAGAAGAAGGTATGAGTCTTTCTCTCTCTATAGATCTTACTCACACTCATTCACAATAACATGAATAAAAATAGTGCACTTTATTGATTCAGAACATGATTACAGTATTACTGCTAAAAACCTGTTACAGGACTGTAACAGTCACTTTTCTTATTATTACACTACTTGCCTATTTTCCCCTATCATTCTTCTTATTCTCCCCTCTAGCTCAACCTGGACGGGAGCCATATTTATAGATGTCCTAAGATCTACTTACAAACTAAGAATATCTCATTTCTATCCTAAAGATCTAATCCTATTATGCTGCAGCATTTCCTAGGTTTATCCTAGAAGAGGATCAAACTTGATCTTTTTCATAAATGGTGGCTTTGGTCGGCAAAGACGACAAAGTCAGATGGGAGATATTTTCCTTTACCCTTTTCAATCTTTCTTTCCATTTTTCCATCATCAAAAATTGGTCAACAAGTCAAAAATCACATTTTTTTCTCATTTCGAAGATAAGTGGCTCATTTCGAAGAGACTGCATTTCTCATTTTGAATATGTCTGCTCATTCCAAAGAGACTGTGTTTTCTCATTCCAAAGATGTCTATTCATTCCGAAGAGACTTCGAAATGAAAAATTGTGTGCTCTTCAAATGATTTCATCTACATTTCTCATGTGGGTTATCTCGTAGGATCAAATTTCAATGGTCTTCATCTCTTTCCATGTGTGAATTCCATGCCTTGTCATTTATTGGCAACTGGCTAGAATTTACATTGGAAAACCAGTTTTTGCTACACAGTAACAGTTTGCTTGCACAGTTTGCTAGATTTAGATAAAATAAATGCTTGAGACATTAAAACAAAACTAGTGAAATGTTGCTATCAACCTTAGCATATTTCTCATTTAGCAATTCATAACAAAATAATATAAAACTATGCAAAAAGTTGTAAAAATTAGGTGTAATAGTTTGAAATACAGAGACCTCAATTGAAGGAGTACTTACTTGAACAATTTCATGCTGCTGCTTGGACTATTCCTATGCTGGTGTTTCCTGCTGTGACTCATCTTCGGTATCCTTTTCTATGCTCTTTACCAATTTTGGAGCATCTTCAGAATGAGAAGGCAATGCTTCAGAATGGAAGGGCACTTCTTTAGAATGAAAGGGTGTTGCTTCAGAATGAGCACCTATGTCTGCCTCAACAGAGTCATCTACCCTAGATAAATCCATAAGTAATTGAGCCAAATCATCCTCATCAATGAAAACAATTGGCTATTTTTTAGACTGTGATAGCCTCTTCCTCAATTCTTCCACTTCTTGCTATAATTCTATAATTTTCCTTTCTTGCATCTCAATGATATTTTCTTTTTCTTCAATCCATTTGGTTTGTGTTTTGACAACACTTCTTGTTGCTCTCAGCTATTTTGTGATGTCTACCTTCTCTGTTTCTATTTCAGAATATGATGCAAACAAATCATCTACAGTTGACTACTCAACAACTATCTCATCTTCTACTTCAGCTATCTGCTCTTGTTCAGGATGTTCCATGAAACTATCTATGATTGCATCTATATTTTCTGTGGCCTGTTGGACTATAGCCATTTCAAAACTGTCTTGCCCAGTCTCTTCCTCAATTATCTATTCAGGGAATTCTAAAAAATCTTCAAGGGTTGGTTGCACTTCTATAACATCTATACTGCCCTATCCACCTTCTTTTTCTATCACTTGTTCTGCTATTTCTCTCAAGTGGAGTCTTGTAGACCTCCTAGTTCTTGATGTAAATTTCTTCTCTTCACTTTATTTTCAGGTGACAGCATGGGTTGTGGGGACAGTTTCAGATGCTTCTATTTCCATTATTTTTTCTTCCCCTATTTGGCTAGGCACTTCACTCCCCTATTCTGACATATTAGTAAAAACTTTAGAAAAATGAACTTTCTTCTATTTTTCTTTTCGACTGCCAGTTCCAGACCCTCTCTTCTTTTGTTTCTTAGCTCATGAGGTTGAAAGTTTTGGAGAAAGGTGCTATGTTGCTTTTGCTGGGTGTGTTTCTTCCTCTAAAATATCCTCTATGGTAGTATCTATTTCTTCTTCTACAACAACATCTGTAGCAGCATCTGTTTCTTCTTCCTCTTCATCCTCATCTCCAAAAACTACATCATTCAGGGTAGAGTAAAACCTATCAAAGCTTCTAGGGTTTCCTCTAAAATGGTGTTGGCAGACTAATTTAATAATACCATGGTGGCGAGGGCTCCCTTTTCCTTCTTGATATATTTTTGCCATATTTTTCAACTCCTGGTGTAGAGACAGGGGAAGATTTACCCTAACTTCTGGTTGTTGCCTACCATGTCTTAAGTGGTTCAAAATTTTGATATGATGCCTTGATAAAAGTACATACTGCCCTTCACAGGTTAGAAATTTGATTACCCATGTGGCCACTTCATCCCAGGGTTCCTGTAGGTTAGCCATGTTTACCCCCTTGCATGTGTTGTTGTGTATTAAGTATTCTGGCTCCTTATCATTTTCTTCCAAAAATTGATTAACTACATTTGCCAGTGTATTTTTGCCAGATCTAGAAATTAGAAGACCTTCTAATGGAATCTCAGTAATTTGACTTAAAACTTCAGGGATTACCTCAATTTTCATGCCGTTAATGTGTGCCCGGTTATTTCTGAATGTGTGAGCGAACATGCCGGCCAAATCTTCAGAGGATCCATTAAATTTGTCCAAAAATGGCATAATCCCTCCATCGTCAAAAATATGTAGCACTTCTAGATTTTCTTAGAGGTGGGTGGTATCTGTTGGTTCCATTTTTGTCTTTCGCCCCATTTTCCCATTTTGGTACATTAAAAATTGCTCACTTTTGCTGCTATTCCTCCACTGGATTGCTGGTTTTTGGTTTTTGCAGACTTGTAGGGTTTGTTTTTAGATTTTCAATTGCCTTATTTTTCTTCTTTGAAATGAACTACAATCTCTGCATTGTACCTCATAATAATTTTGCATTAGCAAATATGTCTTCGAAAGGAAGGGTGGCACGCATTTCTATTTTGCTCTAAACACCTTTTCGTTAATGGTTGTGCAGATGTCCTTGCTGTCAGATCCACCTCACTTGTTTTTAGCTCCTCTGTTTCACCCACAAATCTCACATGCATGATTATTAGCATAAAAAATGGTGGTATATTATTGGTCATGTCCTCATGATTCTGGTACTTTCTTAATGGGTGCAAAATAAAACAAACCACATCCTAACTGACACGTGTTTATTTATCGTATGCAGTCAAAGAATTTTAATTGATCATATATTTTTCCTTCCTTGGATGCCACGTGGAAATATTATATTGAATGCTCATTCCAAATATTATGATTTATTGCAAAAACAATACCTCATTCTGAAGATTATGATTTCATTTCGAAGACAAGTCATCATTCCAAAGACAATGCTTCATTGCGAAGGCAAATCCTCATTCCGAAGATCATGCTTCATTTTGAAGACAAATCCTCATTTCGAAGATCATGCTTCATTACGAAGGCAAATCCTCATTCCAAAGACAAAGCTTCATTTCGAAGATAAATCCTCATTCTGAATACAAAGCTTCATTCCGAATATAAAGTGCAACATTCATTCTACTATCATTTCGAAGAGAATTTCAATCTGAAAACAATACAACAATTAATCTGAAGAAGATAGCAGGCACTGTTTTTGCATTCTTGTTCTGAAGATTAGGCAGAAACCAATATTCTCATTCTCAAAACATGTTTTAAGTATGCCAACTCTTATGGATACATTTTTTTCTAATGGTTAATTGTTATATACTATATACCAATCATTTACAATGAAGAAATGTAAGAAATATATACCTGATTAAAACAAGTTAATGCAAGTTTTGAAGAATAACTACTTTTGTTGATGTACTGCTGAGATTTTCTGCAATATTTCAAAACAAGTGCAGTTGGTGAATTTGTACAATGATGATTCAAAAAATTTCAAGGTTATGCATGCCAAAAAACTAGTTTTCATGCATACCAACCCAGTAGTGCCTTAGGAAAGGTTTTCACTGCTGAGTTATTCATTTTTCTCTTTTTTTTTCTTGGTTTTTTTTTTTTTACCTCTCATTTTCTCTTTTTTTTTCTTGATTATGATTATGCCCGTGAAGGAATTCATGATTTCCCTGAAATCATGCCCATGAAGGAATTCATAATCAGAATTTATTCATCTTTTTATTTTTTGCTTTTTCTATTTTTTTTTTTGCTTTTCTTGAAATTCATGATCATGCTGATTGTATTGAAGTAGAAGAGGGAATCTCTTCCACCTGTTGTGCATCCAAACTGTCAAGCTGCTGCAATAATTCCTCTTTAGTTAGAGGTGTATGGTACACCTTGAGGCAATGTCCTTTCACTACCAACTTTCTCCGTGACCCATTAATAGGAGATAGACGAGCTGCTCCATTGTCAAATACCTCTTCAATCTAGTAAGGTCCAAGCCATTGAGTTCTCAGCTTTCCAGGGAAGTCATAATAACAAGAATCAAATAGAAAAGCCCAATATCCTTGCTGAAATATCCTATACTGAATGTGACTGTCATGCCACAAATTCCTCTGCTCCTGAATTACTTCAGTTTGGTGTAGAGCATCCAACCGAAGTTCATCCAATGCATTCAGCTATATAATTATGTTTGTATGTGCCTATGACAATTCAATCCCAATTTCCAATGTTTTGCATAATGTTAGTATCTCAAATTCAATAGGTAGGAGGGGCTTTTTACCAAAAACTAGTTCATAAGGTGTGAATCCAATAGTGGATTTCCAAGTAGTATTGTAAGCCCAAACTGCTTCACGTAATTTATCTAGCCAATTTCTCCTATGAAAAGCTACTATTTTTGTTAAGATTCGTTCTAGTTCCCTATTTGTTACTTCAACCTGGCCATTTGCTTATGGGTGGTAAGGTGATGATTTCCTATGTTTGATTTCATATAATTCTATAAAAGCCTCAATGACTTTAGATGCAAATTGGGGTCCTTGGTCTGTGGTGATAGACCATGGAGCTCCAAATATCTAAAAAATCTAAGTATACAAGAAATTGATGACCTTCTCTTCACGAGCATGTTTGAAAGAACACACCTCTACCCACTTTTTTAGGTAATTAGTGCATACTAGAATATGCACCTTTCCTTGAGAATGTGGATCAATAGGTCCTACAAAATCAATCCCCCACCTCTCAAATGGTTCTAAAACCAATTGAGGCTGTAGTGGCATTTCATTTGTATGAGTGGGTTTCCCCATTCTTTGGCATGCATCACAATGCCTTATGTACTTTTTCACATCCTTTTGAAGAGATGGCCAATAATATCCTGTCCCTAAAAATTTTCTAATTGTGCTTTTTACAAAATAGTGTCCACCTGAGGGTTCATCATGACAAGCCCTAAGGATATCATATACCTCATCCTTTTAGATACACCTGTGTAACACATGGTCAAGACTGCACTTAAAAATTATACCCTTAATCCACTCAAAGGAAGAAATTTGTTTGATCAATTGTTTTTCTGTTTTGAAATGAAATGTGGAGGAAATTTCCCTGTGACCAAATAATTGGCTATATCTACAAACCAAGGTGATTGAACAGATATAGCAAATAATTTTTCATCAGGAAAAGTGTCCTCAACTAATTCCCCTTCCTCTGTGTTCTGCAACCTGGAAAAAAAATCTGCTACAACATTAGCTTTTCCTGGTTTGTTGATTATTGTGATATCAAATTCTTGCAGTAATAGTAACCAACGAATAATTATTGCACTTACCATAGGCTTATTCATAAAATACTTAATGGTGGTATGATTTGTGTGAATAAATATTTGATAACCTATGATGTAATGCCTGAATTTGTTGATGGCATAAATTACTTCCAAGAATTCTTTCTCATTTGTGGTATAATTTTTCTTAGCTCCTATAAAATTCTTGCTAATGTAGCAGATGGAATAGTGTTCACCATTGTCAATTTGTCCTAATGCTTCTCAAATTGCAGTATTGAAAGCATCAGCCTGTATGTGAAATGGTAATGTCCAATTAGGTCCTCTTAACATAGGTGGAGTTACTAATTTCTCTTTCAGAGCTTCAAATGATTCCTGACACCTTGCAGTCCAAGAGAAATTAGAATCTTTAGTCAATATAGCAAACATGGGATTGGGTTTTGTGCTAAAGCTGAATAAACCTACGGTAAAAACCAATGTGTCCTAGGAAGATTCTGACATTAGTCTGAGTTTTAGGAGGAAGAATATTCTTGATAATTTCCACCTTCTTTGGATCAACCTAGATTCCTTGAGGAGAGATGTGATGACCAAGAACTATTCCTTCCTCCATCATCTTAAAACATTTGTCTGGATTCAAAGATAACTAGTATGTTTCACAGTGATTTAAAACTCTATCAAGGTTTTTGAATGTAAATTCAAAAGTCTTTCCACATACTATGAAATCATCCATGTATATCTCAACACTATTGGTAGTCAGATCAGAAAAAATTGCTAAGAACACTCACTAAAATGTTGCTGGGGCATTACACAAACCAAAAGGTAAAACCTTATAGGCAAATGTTCCCCATGGACAGGTAAAGGTTGTTTTCTCTTGATCTTCGAGTGCAACCTGAATTTGATTATACCCACTAAATCCATTAAGAAAACAAAAGTATTTATTTCCAGTAAGGGTATCTAACACCCGATCTATGAAAGGTAATGGAAAATGGTCTTTGTATGTCACTTTTTTCAGTTCTCTATAGTATACACATACTCTCATTTTTCCATTTTTCTTAGGAACTATAACCAATGGAGAGACCCACTAGCTATCAAAAATTGGGTAAATGAATCCTACCTCCAAAAAATTTTCAATTTCTTCTTTTACAATATCCCTCAAGGCAGGATTCAGTCTTCTCTGGGGTTGTCTTACTGGCTTGACTTCTTCAGTATAAATCCTGTGGGTGCATATATCAGGGTGAATTCCTGACATACCCTTGTAGTCCCACGCAAAAGCATGAACATGCTTCTGCAAAACTATTGTCAACTTTTCTTCCTCTTCCCTAGTGAGCCAGCTATTAATGTTTAGTAATTTTCTTGGATGGACTTCTATTTGTTTTGTATTTGGAAGGATTGAATTCACTTCTTCATACCTGGTGATTAGGGAGTTAAGAGGGAAATGATGAGATGGGAGGAAATAATAAGTTTCTATTTCATTGATTTCTAATGGAAGCATATCCTGTATGGAACAGTGAGAAGGGAAAATTAGGTGATGGTGCCACCCATGTGGTAGTGAAATTGATGTTTCTTGTGATAGTACAAATGGCTCACCTTCAGAATTTTGGTTCTCCTCATTCCTTAACAATTGATGGATATTTATCGCTTCTTCTTCTGACCCTTGTTCATGCAAAACATTTATTAGGATAGTTTCATTCTCTAAAGTTTCTATATCATGGAGGTCTTTTGTGTTTTCCCTTACTACTAAGGTGGCTAGTGTGGAAATAACCTCTTATGGTTTTTCATCTGAGTCAAGAAACCATAACTGACCTAAAAAATTGCTAGAGGGAGGGTCTTACAGGCGAATACAGAGAGATCTGTTTTAGATCAATACCATTTGAAATAGTCATTTTTCTAGATCTACATTCTATAAAGGCTATTGTAGTTGCAATCCAAGGTCTTCCCAGAATGATGGGATATCCATGTGTTGAATTTCTTGGCTGTAAAACCAAAAAATCTATAGGTAATTCCCAAGAAGAGACTTCTATAGGGACATATTCAATGATACCTTCAAGTTTTACGACTGGCCTATCAACCATTTCTAAAATTGTAAATGTGGGACTGAGATGTTTGAGCTGTAATTATTCCATTATATCCTTGGTCATGACATTTATTGCAGCTCCTAGATCTACTAAGACATTTGATATTGGTACTGAGCCTATGGTAACTGTGATAACTAGACTCCTTGGGTCACTATACTTTGGAGGTACTAGTTTTTTGGACAAGAGATCAGCTATCTTTCCTTCAACCTAAATAGTCTTGGGAAATGCTTTCTTTTTTCTTCTTGCTCTTCTAATGCACAAATATCGGATAGTAATTTTAATCACTGGTATATCCTTAATGGCTTACAATAAGGGCAATGATATAGTTAACTTTCTAAGTTCCTTGACCAGGTCTGACTTAGAATTTTTTGCTGTGGTATTAAATATTTTAGGATATGAAATTATCCTTGATGAAGGTAATTGTTCTACCTGTGATTCTATTTTTTCTTCTTCTTTCTCTATTTTTGGTTTAACTCTAACTGGTTCCAAAGGCTCTTGCTCTTCATTTTTATTTATTTTAGTTTAAACAGGTTCAGGTACAAATTTTCTTGAATGAAGTTGGATGTTACTACAATGAAGAATATTTATTTTAGCATTTTCTTCAGCTTCAGCCACATAGACAGGGGATGCCTGTCTCATGTTGTTTATATTAGTGACTGATAAATATGGAAGTTGAGGTTGTTTCACCTGTTGTTTTTGTTGTGGTTGGTTTTGTTTTTCTTGAAAATTTTGATTAGGTGCAGGCATAAAATGTTGAGTTTGACCTTGATTTCTTTGTTGCCTTGGATAGGACTGATATTGTTGACTCCATTGTGGTTGATTTTGCATCCAATGTGGATTAGTCTGATTTTGATTCCAAGGTGGGTTGTTTTGATTCCATGATGGATTATTCCGATTCTGATTCTAGGTTGGATTACTCCAACTTGTTTGTGGCCATTCTTGGTAATTTATCCATTGAGAATAATTCCAAGGACGTTGGGGTGGTTCTGATTGTCCCCAATTTATAAGAAAACGAGGGGGATTTTGGTTTTGAGAGAAATTCCCCCCTTGTTTTGGTCCAACATAGTTGAGTTCCTCAGTCTGACTCTCTAACATAGTTTTGAGTTGTGGTAGCAGGTGGCATTTATCAGTCAAATGTTTCTTTGAACATATACTACAAATGGCTAAGATAGATGTTTTATTCAAAGGACACTCCTGCAAAACATGTTTATTTCTACATCTTGGACAATAAATTGCCAAAGGTTCTATGGTTTTTTCTTTTGCAGATATTTCTCCTAAAGTTGTGTTTAATTACACCAGAATATCAGTTTTAAAATTTGCAATTTCCTCTATTAGGTCCTTCACATCAGTGCCATTTGTATTTTTTTTCTTCTTACCTACTTAGTTCGAGAGTAATTCCTATAGAGACCCATAATTTCATCATTACTGAGAATATTTACATCCCCTTTTCCCATCAAATCCAATACTTCTCTAGATTCATCTTGTAATCCTCTCAAAAAGATGGTTTTGCATAACTCTGGTTCTACAAGTCCACATCTCCTTTGAACAAAGGAGAACCTATCAAGATAGTCTTCTAATGTTTCATCATATTCCTGTTTAATCCTAAATAACTCATCTTTCCTATTCCTTACATGGTAATACTCCTTATATTTGTCTAAAAACACAATTTCCATCTGATCCCAGGTTCGGATAGAATTTGGCTCTAAGCTCATGAACCAGTGTAATGCTGAGTCCTTGAGTGTTGAGGGAAAAACCTTAAGTTTTTGATTATCATTTACATAGTCATAGGTTTGACACACTACTTTGAATTCAAACAAAAACTGATCAGGATCTTCAGATACAATATCTAGGAAGGTTGGACATACTGAAGGTGAAATGGTTTTCATGGGGGATTTTTGTGTTGGATTCAAATGAATAGGATATTCAAATGTTCTGGAAGGTTGGGGCATATCTTGATCATCTCCTTCATTATGGACATAGTCATGTTGGCCAATCCTATCTAGATTTCATCCCTCTGCCATAGTTTCCTGTTCCTTGGGAACAATTAAACCTATCCAAATTTCACTCTCAAGAGGTCCAATATCCTCTGTTGATGATGAGTCTGATCATTTTTCTTTCTTAGGATGTTCTAATGATGATGAGACTGGTGATTTTTCTTTCAATATTTTTGGTATTTTAAACATAGGTGATTCACCCTTTAGACATGAAGATCTTCTTAATGGAATAAGCCAGGGATCCTTTTGGGTAATTTGTTACACTCCAAACATAGTACGTCGGCCATGATTTCCAAGCGTGTTAAAATTAATATATATGATTCACAAATAGTTTAATTGAAAGATCATCTTATATTTTTATTTTTCATCTATGTTTCGCATTGAGCCTATATGGCAAGGGTGTGCCCACCTAGAGTGGCATTTGATTTATTTTATCCATTCACTGCATTTTTCTTATTCGATATCTACGTTCGTCATTCCATTCGGTTTATTAATTTATCTTTGCAAGTTTCTTTGAGCAAAAGGATAGAAATATCCTTCCAAGTGGTATCAGTCTAGCCGATTTCGGGAGTGCCTGCGTACTCAAACATTCTACCTTTCCATCGCCTGATACGATTCTTTTCATTTTCCATTTCTGTCGTTCGCATCTCCGTCTCCGTTACTCTGCAAATTTCGTCTCCGTCCGTCCGCGCATCCATCTCCGTCAGTTCAAATTCCATCCAAAGAACACCAGCAACGACGGCCAGGATTCGTAAATCGATAAATATCCTGTCTGTTATTCCTTCGTAGATGATATTCCGAATGTCCGATCAGTAAATCACACGAAGCGGGCGAAAGAATTTACCGGACTGCATCAACCAATTATAAAAGAGCGATTAAAATTTTTAAGACGGAAAGCTAAGGTTTTTCGCTTAATATTATTTTTTGACGTCATCCGCTGGGTTTGGTTTAGTGGTATTTCTCCCACATTCGGCATACGCGGGGCAAAACACAGTTTAAATTGTAATTGCCACACCTTATACGGTGTGACTTCGATCACACAAGTGTTGCTCCTTCGCATGGTCAGCGTCGGTGGTGTTGTCGTATCATCCTTGCTGTCAGGTCTCTTATTCGGTCGTGTGGTCGCATTCCCTCTGGTTGCCTATATGTGCTTTTCACATGTCTATCCATCGTGTTTTCCAGCCACATCGATTAATATCCCTGTCTTTGTTGTCCGTGTGTCTATCCATCGCGTCTTCCAGCCGCATCAATTTGTGTCCCTATCTGTGTTGTCTGCGTGTCTGTCCATCACGTCTTCTAGCCGCGTCGCTTCGTGTCCATGTCGATTAGTATCCCTGTCTGTGCTATCCATGTGTCTATCCATTGCATCTTCCAGCTGCATCGATTCGTGTCCCTATCTGTGTTATCCGCGTGTCTGTCCATCATGTCATCCAGTCACGTCGCTTCGTGTCCGCATCGATTAGTATCCCTGTCGTGTCCGCGCTATTCACGGTCTATCCGTCATGTCATGTGTTGTTGTCAAGTGTGTCCTTGTCCAACACCTATCTGCAGTTGTCCTCACGGAGCACACAACATCCAATTTTGTGTCGTAGTTGGAGTGGCAGTTAAGGAAGAAACAACAACAATTTTTTTACCAAAATATAACCAAATTTTACAAATCAAGGATTCATAAGCAAGAAATTTTGAGCAGTGCATGAGTCGAAGTTGGATCAAAGGTCCTGACGGTCGATTATCAAGCTCGAAAATGACCAATAACAACACAAGAAGACCTAATTGCAGCCTAGGTACTAAAAATTCTCTTTCTCCTTTTAAAATTGGTAGTTATAATCCACATCATCCACTAGTAGATCCTATGGCTACTAATCCCCCCCAAATCACGAAAACATCACACAAGGAAACTCAAGTAACTCAGCCGTTTCCGACAGTGATTCTCTTAGACTCTTACTAGAGGGTATGAACGAAATTGGTCTCCTCCTAAAAAACCTAGTAAAAGCACAAAACCAGCCTAATCCCAATACTAATTCTCAAGATCACTCCCATGCCCAAAGGAACGAAGAAAATGTCGATCCTAATGATGATTGGGAACAACAACGGGGTGATTTGGATAATTACAGGGATCGCTATCAGATATAGCGGTATAACCAAAATCAAGAAAGGGACACGGGTTATCAACAACCGAGAGGCCCTAATAATAATTTTCCATGAATTGATATGCCCACTTTTGAAGGTCATGATCCTCGTGGTTGGATAGCCAAAATGGAAGGCATTCTTGACTTATATCAAATTAAGGAAATTGATAAAGTCCCTTTCGCTGCATCAAAACTTGGCACTGAGGCCTACCAATGGTTTGTATGGCTTAAAAGAGAGAAAGGAGCTACTATTAATTGGCAAAAATTCACTACCTCTTTTTTAGAAAGATTTGATGAAGGAGCTACATCATCATACACAGTAAGACTGTTATCTCTTAAACAATAAGGTTCAGTTAGGGAATTCGTTTTAGAGTTTACCAGTTTACTACCATACACTTTAGACCTCAGTCCCGAACAAGTGGTAGGAGCCTTTCGCAATGGTTTGAAAGAAAGTATTCGAGTAGAGGTAGACATGCACAATCCAACCTTGCTGAACGATTGTATAAGAATAGCCAAGCTGGCCGAGAAGAGACATCAGTTGTCTACACGGTGTGAAACTTATAGTCGTCCCTCATATTGCAACAATTCCTTTCGTAGAAATGATCAACCATCAAGATATTTTTGCTATAAATGTCGCACTCATCACCCCAGGGAACAAGCATGTGCCCAAAAACAAAACTTTCATATTGAAGGTGATCATTGTGAAGGAGAAGAAGATGAACCTTACCAATCAGAAGAACCTATGCCAGAAGACCTACCATGTACTATAGATGAAAAAGAAGATGGGGCATTGGTGAGACCAAAGTCTCACCAATGCCCACTCCTCCGTAAGTTTGTGTTAGTCTTTTTTGATGATATTCTCATATATAGCAAAACCTGGACGGATCATTTACATCATGTGGATAAGGTCCTTCACATTTTACATAAAGAAAAATTATTTGTTAAACATTCCAAATGTTCCTTTGGTTTTCAAGAAGTCGAGTATCTTGGTCATATAGTTTCACACGAAGGCATCAAAGTGGATCCCAATAAGATTAAGGCAATTCAATAATGGCCTTTACCTAAAACCATCAAGAAACTTCATGGTTTTTTGGGTCTCACGGGCTACTATCGCAAGTTTGTGCACAACTATGGTAAGATTGCAGCACCTCTCACCGCACTCACAAAGAAGGATGCTTTTCGTTGGTCGCCAGAGGCTTCTCAAGCCTTCGAAGCTCTTAAGAAATCCATGTGTACAACTCCAGTATTAGCAACTCCCAATTTTCACAAACCATTTATTATCGAATGTGATGCATCAGGAATAGGAATTGGGGCTATACTAATGCAAGAAGGTCATCCACTGGCATTTGAAAGTAAACAGCTTTCCGGGAAAATTTTGGGAAGATCAACATACGAAAAAGAAATGTTGGCTATTCTTCATGCAGTAGAAAAATGGAGACACTACCTAATCAGTAGCTACTTCATTATAAAAATAGATCATAATAGCCTCAAGCATTTTTTGGAGAAAAGGTTTTCTTATCCGGAACAAAATAAGTGGTTAACCAAACTATTGGGCTATGATTTTGTTATCGAATACAAGAAAGTGAAGGAAAATATAGCTATCGATGTGCTATCCAAGAAATATGAAGATGAAGTAGTCATTAACGTTATTTTAGGTCCTTGCTCCCAATGGGTGAATCAATTACAAGATGAATGGTTGTCCAATAGTGAAACTGCCCAGATAATTCATGAATTATCTATAGGGTCCTCTAAACACCCTTTGTTCTCTTATGAAGATAAAATCCTCCGGAAGAAGAACCGCATTTACATTCCACATAATTCAGAACTCAAATCAAAGATCCTCGACGAATCACACGCTTCTCCATCAGTAGGACATTCAGGACTTTTGAAGACATATTTAAGGGTCAAACAATCATTTTGTTGAAAAGGATTAAAAGCGAAAGTCAAACAATGGGTAGCAGAATGTGAAGTTTTCCAGCGCAATAAAGGAGAAACAGTCAAATCACCAGGATTGTTACAACCATTACCCATCCCTGAATGACAGTGGGAACATATATCCATGGATTTTATTGAAGGTCTTCCAAAGTCAGAAGGCAGGACAGTAATCTTCGTCATCGTAGACCGGTTATCCAAAAACGCTCACTTTTAGGCTTTACAACATTCGTTTTCTGCAAGCAAGGTGGCAAAGGTATTTATGGATTCAATTTTCAAATTACATGGTATGCCAAAAAATATTGTAAGTGATAGAGATCCCATCTTCACTAGTAACTTTTGGTGGGAGTTATTTCGACTTAGTGGTACCAAATTGAACATGTCTTCGACTTACCATCCACAAACAGATGGTCAAACGAAGTAGTTAACAAATGTTTGGGTACGTACTTAAGATGTTTTGCTCAAGATAAACAATACCAATGGAGCCATTGGTTAGCATTGGTAGAATGGTGGTACAACACTTCTTACCATTATTCAATTAAGATGTCTCCATTTGAAGCATTATATGGCACCAAACCTCTAGCAATCGCAGATTACGTACATGGATCAGCCAAGGTAGCCAAAGTGGATGATTGGTTCCAACAAAGGCAGTCTAAACTCACCATCCTCAAAGAGAATTTAGTCCAAGCACAGAATCGTATGAAACAACAACAAGACTTGCACCGATCAGAGAGAACTTTTAATATAGGTGATTGGGTGTTCCTAAAGTTGCAACCCTACAAAAAATCCTCATTAAGGATAAAGTCTAGCCAAAATTTGGCTCCACGATTCTATGGTCCCTACAAAATTGTACGTCACATTGGAGAAGTAGCCTATCAATTAGAGCTACCTACATCATCACGAATACACCCGGTATTTCATGTTTCATGTCTTAAAAAAGTAATTGGTCAGAAATTACAAAGTCAATCATACTTACCAGTGCTCGATGAGGAATGACGCATACATCTCCAACCTGAAGATATACTACAACAAAGAACCCGAAGACTGAGATCACGTCAGATTCAATAATTTCTCATTAAATGGCAAGATTTACCAGAGGAAGATGCCACATGGGAACCTGAAAGTATCTTCCAGACATTTCCAGCTTTGAGGACAAAGATTTCCGAGGAGGGGAGTCATGTTACACTCCAAACATAGTACGTCGGCCATGATTTCCAAGCGTGTTAAAATTAGTATATATGATTCACAAATAGTTTAATTGAAAGATCATCTTATATTTTTATTTTTCATCTGTGTTTCGCATTGAGCCTATACAGCGAGGGTGTGCCACCTAGAGTGGCATTTGATTTATTTTATCCATTCACTGCATTTTTCTTATTCGATATCTACGTTCGTCATTCCATTCAGTTTATTAATTTATCTTTGCAAGTTTCTTTGAGCAGAAGGATAGAAATATTCTTCCATAATTCTACCTTTTTCATCCCTAGTCTTACTCATTCATGTTTACTCTTGAATGACATAAATTATAGGTCAATAGTTGTTACTTTAACTAAATGTTATATGTATATTTTATCCTGAATTTCATAGTTCAGTCTAATTAATAGCTATTGGACTGTTGTCACCTTTCAGCAACACTATTCCTTGGCAACGATGCCAAAATGATGTGTTTTTGTTATGCACATCATTAATTCTCAATGAATTTATCAATCCAGGGCAGTGTACAAGGCTATTTGTGGAAGGAGTAAACAGGGCTATAACTTAGGTCATTTGGGAGCAACAGGTCTTATTGGTGAAACTAATTATGTGGGGGATTTAGGACATTTATATATCTAAATTACATAATTTGAAATTTAATCTAATTGCAGAAATGGAAACTAATCATTAACTGCAGAAATTAAATCCTAATTACAATTGCATAATGAGATCTAATTATGTTGCAAAAATAACAGTTGCAAAATTAGAAGTCTGATTATAATTGCAAAAAGTAAGTCTATTTACTTTTGTAGTAATGGAAACCTAATTATAGCATGGAAATTAAGTCCTATAAATGCTCTATAATAGAAGGTTGTCAATATTTTATGCAAGGGTTGACAGCAAAACACAAAATGTAGTAAATCATAGAAAACAGTAAATTCTGGAAATGATAATCTATAGTAATTTGAAAGCTTGCTGAAAGTGGAGATTACAACCAAAACCATTAATCACAAGATCATCCTAATCATAAAATAAGTTAATATTGCAAATACTGTTAGCTATTTACAAGGAAATGAAAGCACAAGTTTTACAACTTATTCTACTATAGCAAAATCAGAATAAATACTTGTTGTTAGTCATCCTCCTAGGTTTGGAAGTGGCCAGCATCCTTGTCCAGAAGAAGGTATGAGTCTTTCTCTCTCTCTAGATCTTACTCACACTCATTCACAATAACATGAATAAAAATAGTGCACTTTATTGATTCAGAACATGATTACAGTATTGCTGCTAAAAACCTGTTATAGGACTGTAACAGTCACTTTTCTTATTATTACACTACTTGCCTATTTTCCCCTATCATTCTTCTTATTCTCCCCTCTAGCTCAACCTGGATGGGAGCCATATTTATAGATGTCCTAAGATCTACTTACAAACTGAGAATATCTCATTTCTATCCTAAATATCTAATCCTATTATGCTACAACACTTCCTGGGTTTATCCTAGAAGAGGATCAAACTTGATCTTTTCCATAAAGGGTGGCTTTGGTCGGCAAGGACGGAAAAGTCATATGGGAGATATTTTTCTTTACCCTTTTCAATATTTCTTTCCATTTTTCCATCGTCACAAATTGACCAACAAGTCAAAAAGCACATTTTGTTCTCATTCCGAAGATAAGTGGCTCATTTCAAAGAGACTGCATTTCTCATTCCGAAGATGTCCGCTCATTTCGAAGAGACTATGTTTTCTCATTCCAAAGATGTCTATTCATTCCGAAGAGACTTTGAAATGAACAACTGTGTGCTCTTCAAATGATTTCATCTGCATTTCTCAGGTGGGTTATCTCTCAGGATCAGATTTCAATGGTCTCCATCTCTTTCCATGTGTGAATTACATGCCTTGCCATTTATTGGCAACTGGCTGGAATTTACATTGGAAAACCAATTTTTGTTGCACAGTAACAGTTTGCTTGCACTGTTTGCTATATTTAGATAAAATAAATTCTTGAGACATATTAAAACAAAACTAGTGAAATGTTGCTATCAACCTAAGCATATTTCTCATTTAGCAAGTCATAACAAAATAACATAAAACTATGCAAAAATCTGTAAAAATAAGAATATAGTATTTCTAATACATTGATCATGCAAAAATTTAATACACGACATATTAAATCAACTTAACTAGCATATAAAATTAAACATAAGATTTTTTAGGTAATTTTCAATGTTCAAAACATGCTATGATTGAGGCATTTCCAGGCCTCATCACATCTTGAACCATTGTAGGTTCATTAGCATTCAATACAGACATATAAACCTTTTCTTCATCCTCATATTCTTATGTATCATTTTTGTACCAACTAACAAATAATAAAAGTGTTGGAAAAGTTCGTCAACCTTTGAAGTAGATGCCTCTGCTCTCATTTGTTGAGTCATACTGCGAGTACTTGACCTATCTAGAGATAGATATGGAAGTGAATTCAACTTAATGTATCTCAAAATACTAGTATACCATTTTGGGACTTTATGTTGTTGTTGTGAAAGTTGAAACTCTTTCTTAGGTTCTTCTTCATCTAGGTATACTATTGTAGATGTGTCTTTTGAAGTGAAAGCTTCATCAAATATAACATCTCTACTTAAGTGTGTCTTCTTGGTATTAGGATCAATCATTTGATATCCTTTTGAATGCTCATCATAGCCAAGAAAGATACACTACAGGGTTTTTTCATCCAACTTCTTCCTTTTCTGTTTTGGAATGTGCATGAATGCTTTACATCCAAAAAACCTTAAATGAGAAATGGAGGGTTTCTTACCACTCCAAGCTCCTTGTGGTGTTTTTCCTTGTAGATCTCTAGTGGGTGCTCTATTTAGGAGGTATGATGTTGTGTTTACTACTTCTACCCAATATTTATCCTCAATATGTGCTCCCTTTAGCATACATCGAACCATTTCCATAATGGAATGATTTCTCCTCTCTGCAACTCCATTCTGCTAAGGTGTATAGGCTATAGTCAATTATATTTTAATCTCATGTTTCTTAAGGAAAGAAAAAAAATCTTTAGAGGTGTGTTCCCCCCCTTGATCTGAGCAGAGGGTTTTTATGAAACATCCTGACTTCTTATCAATAAGTTTCTTGAATTGTTGAAAGTAGAGAAAATCCTCTGATTTTAACTGAAGAAAGAAAACCCACATCTTCTATGATTAATCATCAAAAAAAAATTGAAAATACTTATTTCCAAAATATTTGGTTGGCATAGGATCACACAGATCAGTATATACCAGCTCTAAAGTGTTTTTAGCTCGAGATGAGATAGTTTCAAAAGGTACTCAGTGTTGTTTCCCTGCTAAGAAATTCAAGAAAACTGGTAAGATATATGAGAGATGAGGAAGACATTTCACCATCCCATAACTATGTAATTCAAGCTAATATCCTAAAATTAGGTGCCCATAATGTCTATGCCAGAGAGAGGTGGCCTCCTTTATAGTTGTAGCCAAAGCAACATGAGGAGTTGAATGAGCATCTAGAATGAACAAGCCATGCTTGTAGGATCC
The DNA here is from genome assembly GCA_028583015.1 of Wollemia nobilis. NCBI lineage: Eukaryota > Viridiplantae > Streptophyta > Pinopsida > Araucariales > Araucariaceae > Wollemia > Wollemia nobilis. The sequence continues at coordinate 10,885,218 of JAQPPZ010016677.1, read as the reverse complement.
GGTTGCAACATGTTTACCACTATGGGATATAAAAAATTTCTTCTTGCATTTCACAACTCGAAACATGACATCCATATTTCTATCCAACATTTGGGTAACTAATAGCATATTATTGGCTAGTCCCGGAACATAGAGAACCTTTTCAATCTAACATTTACCATCGGGAAGGGACATAGAAACATCCCCTTCACCCTTCACTTGGTAGACTTGATTGTCAGCAATTGTGACTGGCTTACCTTCTTTCTCCTCAAAATTATCAAACCATGATTTTTCCCCAGTCATGTGTTTGCTAGATCCTAAATCAATATACCTTAAAACATCTATCTAGGAAGATGAAGTATAGGTCATGAGCACCTTGTGTGCTCTTTCAGAGTCATAATCTAAATCGTACCTAGGGAAATTTGAGTTTGATTTGGAGTCAGCATAAGCAACATGGCCCTTAGGTTTCTTATGTTTATTTTTGTATTTTTGTTTCTATTTGCCCTTATTCTTAGTACCTTGATCATTTTGTTGCTTATTTTTAAACCAACACCTGTTGGTGTCATGGTTATTCATGTCACAAATATTGCAATATTGTTTATCTTTATGCTGATTTTGCTTCCCTTTTCCTTTGGAAGAAGAACCCCCTTTTTGAAATTGACCTTGTTTCTTACCCTTTTGTTGGGTAGAGAGGGCATTATCTAGCACTTCATATTTTTGAACCTAATTTGCTTCCTCAGTCTGAAGCAAATTTACCAGTTCCACAAATGTTACTTGTCTACCAGAAACATTGAGGGAAGTGATCAACATTTTGTAGGAATCTGGTAATGCTCTCAAAATGACAAAATTCAAGATATCATCATCTACTATTTTTCCCATAGCATTCAACTTTGCTTTCAAGTCTACCACTCATTAGAGGAATAGATCAACTGTTTCCCCTAAATTCATACTAAGGGTATGTAGTAGAGTTTGAAGGTGTAGAATAGTGGACTGATTCTTTCCTTCATATACTATAACCAAGGCATCCCAAGATTCCTTACTAGTTTTTGCATCACAAATATGAGGCTACACCTCATCTGTAGTGGCAAGTGAGATAAACACAAGATTTCTTTTTTCCTTTTTATCCCAAGCTTCTTTATCTGCTCCTGGTGTTTGAGGGTATTTTGTAGTGCCAATTACTATATCCTAGAAATATTCCATTTGAATAATGGCTCTCATCTTTGTCTTCCATGGAATAAATTTAGGACCTTTCAACAACTATGAATCTGAGAGATATTTGTGAACAATGGCCATTATGAAAGTTACTTATATCACCAATTGGTCTCCCTTTCTTTATACCTGCCAAATCTATATATCATAACCACTCAATATATACCCGCCCTTATGTGAGGGAGACTGTAGGTATATATGAACATCATACCACTCAATATGTACCCGCCCTTATGTGAGGGAGACTATAAGTACATATGAGAAGCATGATATATTTATTTTTGGTGATACTAAAAGGGCATCATGTTGTTAATGATACCTACCATAAAAATCTTATTCCTCATGTGTGGGATGAAACTTCCCCTAAACACTTTGGAAAAACCTTTGTCAGGATTTATGCCTAACAATAATCACGATGTGGGTATGAGATGGAATGAATAATAGAATTGGTTTGCCTTATTTCTCCCTGACTATTGATAGAGATCAAGCTCATACATTGTTGTTGTAACTATATTAGGCGGTGGATACAATAGTCCAAAGCATGACAGCATTACCTATAAGTATGGACCAGAGGTATCTCAAATACCAAACACTGTTGTGCAATAAATTGCACAAATAGGGTATAAATTTGGGGTCTTATTTTTTTTTGTAATTTATGATTTTTAATGCAAGAAAAAAGAATATTTAAATGCAAAAGAAACAATCACAAATACCCACAAATTTAAGCACCTATTACAAATCCAATAATTTTTCATTTCCAAATGATTTGATTTCCCTCCTTTATCTAAAAATTTTACAATTGAATCATGTGAAGACTAAGATTTCCCCCCTTCATTTTGCAAAATAGATAAGGAAGAAAAAAAATTGTACCTTAACTCAAAAAAAATTTGATGGGAGCCTTCAAGGTATCAAATTTAGACTGCACAGGTGTCAAATGCAGTGCAGGTATCAATAAGACTATTTGGGGTGTCAAAAAAACATCACCCACCATCACAGCTTGCACGGGGCGTAAAAAAATAACCCACCCACCATTAAAAACATGTTTGGGGAGTCAAAAAACACCACCCGTCATCACAACAGGTGAATTGAATGGAATCCGTGACCTGTCAGCTAGCATTTACAATGCAGACCATGTGAGACAAAGGGCTTGACGAGAGTGAACAAGAACTAGACAGATGTTATCAACATCAGATGCAAATAAGAAAGAAAAAAATATTAAAACACCTTATACCTCCCTGAAGCAAATGGAACCCATGACCTTTTATCTAGCATTCACAATGCAAACCACGTGAGCCAGAGAGCTCGATGAGAACCACCATGAATCAAGTGGATCTTACCACATCGAGTGCGAAGAAGGATTTAAAAAAAATAATCCCACATGGCCTATGCTACCACTGTGGGGTTCTTTAAAACACACAAAAGCTACAATAGCTTTCGGTTGCCTTCGGGCAACCACCCCACCCTTTTGCCTCTATAACCGTCACCCAGTCTCCCTTGTCTACGTCTGCGTGTCTTGGTATACGTGTCCTCTAGTATTTTGTCAGTGTCCATCAGTATCCTTTGTCTATGTGTCCTCCAGTCTTTTGTTTGTGTCCTACATCCATAAGTATCCTTCAATATGGTTGGCTCTACATCTATCAGTAGTCCTCTATCTACGTGTCCTCTAGTCTTCTATCTGTGTCTTGTATTCATTAGTATCCTTTGGTTTGGTTGGCTGGTAGAGAATTTGGAGTAGTTAGAAAATAAGGTAACCACCTTACCCAATGTCTATGATCATCCCAAGCTCTGGTACCATGAAGAATTTCACGAAGTGATTATTCATTGCATTTGATTTGAAATATAAAGATTACAATGTGGTTACAATAAGTTGGTTTATGAAACCAACTTGGTGGTTATTCAAACCAACAGAGAGAGTGCCTACGTGTGCTATAGTTTTGTTGTGATCCTTAATGCAAACCTATAACAATGATGTAATATAAGTATATGCTAACAAAGTAATACAAAAAGGTTGCAAGTGTTAATATTAAAGGTTAGTAGAACAACAATCATAGAATTCTATACAGAAGGTATGAGATATTATGTTTGGTGATTGTAATATAGAATGACACAAGATTGTGAAAGACTATGAGTATTCATTGTAGAATAAAGAGGCAACATGAGCATCATCTAAGTTGATGCAACTGAAGCTAAATTCAATCTCCTCTAAAAAAGGAGAGTACAAAGCTATGTGCAAGCACTCTATATATTAAAAATGAATGTCAAATATCAAGAGAAAGAGTGTAGATAGAATTGTATGTATTAGGAAAATAAGATTAGGATTAAAGATAAAAATTATATTAAAGTTAAAATAAGTTTGCTCTAGGGTGATCATAAACCAACACTCAATTTGCACCCAAGACAAGCCAAAAATTAGCTTACACTCAAAATAAACCAACAACTTAGGTATAAAAGTGCCCAAGTCAACTCAAGCACAAAATTTCCCAAGCTAATTCAGGTATAGAAGTACCCAAGCCAAATCAAGTACAAAAGTGCCCAAGACAACTCAAAGATGAATCCAAGAAGCAACTAGTCATAACACACAACCAAAAGCATAAATTGCTTAGTGTCCAAGCTACTCAATCCAAAATAGTGGTCAATAGCACTTGAAATATCAAATGATGATATCTTGAACATAGCACCAATAGAACTTGTCTCAGAATATGAATGAAATGAAGTTTGGAACTCAAAATGTGAATAGACACCTGAGAAGGGAAGTTTGAACAATTTGTCTCAAAGTGAATCATATTTCCTTACAAGGATAAGCATTAGGAAGCCAACCAAGAGAGCCATTTCAAGGATAATACACATTGATCATCTTCAGGAATGTTACACTATGTGATGTAAGTTGCACCTGCATGTACCACATGCTATATATGAAGTGCATTAGGAGTTGAAATGTTTGTGGAGCATATAGTAGAAAGGTTTATCAAAAGAGTTTGGTTGCAACAGTTCAATGAACCAAAGAATCCAAATAAAGAGTGTGAGTGCTTGCATGAATTTTAAGGGAGTTAAAATGATTTAGGGTTTTTGAATTTGAAATTTAAATTAAGTTTAATTTGGAGGTATAAGGTTTTAATATTTTAAAGTTATAAAGTTAGAAACTTCTGTTTAACTAAGTTTTTTTTATTATACTAGAGGAATCGGTAACTCATTACAATTTTCTACATCTCTTCATGGGTTTGAATCTTACTCCTTATCATCACTATAACCTCTAGTTTCATTGGGTAAACCTTTTACGTAGCCGGCTACGCTGATGTGATGCACCCATAAGTACCACGGGGTCCAAGCGATTGGAGCCCTAGTCTCCACACTCCTACAGAAGTATTTTGACTATTTAACCAAGCCCTTGGACCCATGTTTAATTAATTTATTGAGTGATAAGTGGTTTATTAGGAGGATTGATTTTTTATAGTGGAGAGACAAGTAGATATTAAAGAATTGTTAATTTTAGAGTTATAAGTTTTTTAGATTAATTTGCTTTTTTTATTTTTTGAAATAGTTTGATTATTGAACTTTTGCAAATTAGATAAGTTGGGAGTCAAAAGGTATTAAACCTCAAATTCTAAAAATAAATTGTAAAAATTTCATATCGTCTTAGTTTCTAAATAGTAGGGAGATATAAAGAATTCTACTTCATAGGTTTTGTAATTTAGACACTTTAGATTTATTTTAAACCTAGGGAGATATAAGGTACTCTACTTCAAAGGTCTTATGAGTACTACTATGTCAAACAAAAAATTATTTCTCTTTGAATCTTAAATTTTAAAAGGACCAAATTATGCTTCATGTAAAAATAAAGTGAAATCAATTTGGTAGTAGAAAATCTTTGGGATATAGTTAGTGGAGCAAAAATAAAACCTTTTGAATATGTTAGATAAATTCAAGGATATGAATATGGTGAAGCCAAAGCATTTATGATAATAACATTTGCAATTAATGATGAAATACAACCTTATATAAGCTGAAAATAAACTTCAATAGAAGCTTGGAATACTTTAGCTAGAATATTTTCAGGGAAAGACAAAGCTACTATTTTCAATCTTCAATCCTAACTATATTCCTTAAAATTTAATAGTGGTGAAAGTATTGAATTATTTATCAGGAAGGTAGTAGATATAAAAGAAAAACTATCAACTTTAGAAGAGAAATTAGAGGATAAATTTCTTGTTCAAGTGACTTTGAGAGCTCTTCCAAAACATTATAAGCATCTAGTTACATCTTTGCAAGTTCTAAGTAAAGATACTTCATTTGATGAGTTAGTCAATATTCTACAAGAGTATGAATTTGAAAATCCAATCAAGGATGAAATAACTAACAATACTTTAGTGTCAAAATATAATTCACAAGGGAATATTACTTCAATTCCAAGCGACAAGTCCAAGTGGAATAATAAATATTGTCAAGTATGTAAAAGAAGAGGACATAGAAAATTTTTTGTAGATATAATACAATTAATCAGTCTCAAGGAAATCAGATGAATCAAAGTGGTCAAACAAATAGGTCAGTACAATAAATACAATATCAAAAACAATATAATTCACAATGACAACAATTTCATCGTCAATATCCTCATTAATATCAATATATTCAATATTAGTTAAAATATAGAGAGGTAAATCAAGAAGGACATCTAGCCCAAGGAATTCATGAAATTCAAGAGCTAGAAGAAACTATTGAAGACAATAAATTCAAATATATTTCAACAAAGTTTATAATCAATAAATATGAATTTATCTCATAGAGTTTTGTTAGCTTTTGAAGCTAAATACTTAAGATAAAATTTACCAAAATATCTAAAATAAAGTTGTATTAAAATATATATGTTAATGGTAATATTATAGATGTATAAAACTCAAAAATAACTTCAATAATTACTCATAAAATTATCATTAACAAATGTTCACGAAAATAGTACAAAATATTTAAAAGTGTCAAGTAAGTACCAATTCATATCACTCACACACACATAGGTACATATATAATGTGGTGTGACTCTTCATATGGAGCACTCTTGGCCTTCACTCTTCTAGAGACTCTTCAACTTCCTATTCTATGGACACATGTGCACATGGACTATTACACACATTTACAATACCAAAATACTTTGCACACTTTAATAATACTTGTGCATTTATTACATTTCATAAAGTAAATACTCAAATTCTAAACTAGGAAACTCTTTCCTAATCTGAATATTTACCCAAGGTGGTACATTAGCATGTACTAAATAATGTGATATATTCCAATACCCCCTATATTACATCATTTGGTTATTGAATACTTTAGTCTTCAATATGAATCTTCATTTCTTAACTCACTTTTTACTATATGCCTTCTTGATAAAGTTCTTTCTCTTCTGCTTGTCTTCATCATTAACATCAATATGTAAGCCTTTAGATGATGTCACATTATATGTTACTTATTGCAAAAATACTTTCTCTTTTCCTATGTCCTTGAAATTTTTCAAGTATCTTTGATGAATGAGAAATCTCATAACCTTGCAAGTCATTAGTGGATCAGAATTGATCCATTTTCTTTCCTTTGATTATTTGAATGACTTACCTTTTGGTTCTTCAGAAAGTTTATATTTGAATTCATTGTTAGTGAATGCTTCAAAAATGAGAACTTGAAAGATACTATCTAGTTTGAATATCAATTTCTCTTCAAACCTCTTATAGTACTTGTCTTTATAGTAACAGGTGAAAGAAGAATAAGTTTTTCCTCCACAATATTTACATGGATGGAAATTTCAACAACTTGCTTTCTCATGATCAGATTTATTGCAGTAAGTACATTGTAAAAATGTTTTGACTTCTTTATTATCTAATTTAGAATAATCAAGCATATCCATTTCCTTTATCAAATAGTCAAACCATTTGTGTACAACTGAAGCTTTTATATCTTTGTTACTTTCACAAGTTTATAGGTCATTTTCCTGATCAAAATCTTCATTTATATATATTTCATCAACCCCCTTTATCATGTCTATAGAATCTTATTTTGCCAACCTATTAGTTTGTAAGTTTTCAAAAATATTTCTATGCCATATTGGTTCTTCTCTTCTAATTGTACTTTACTTTTTATCACTTATAGAATCAAGTATGTCTTTGAAACATTTTGATTCCTTGAGTCCTATATACTTTATAAAATTTTCCATAGTAACATTTCTTGTAATTATTTGATTAGAAAAAGAATAATTTTGGTAGAATTTAAAAATTAAAACCTTTAAGGTTGACTCCCTAAATTCAAGTTTCTTTTAAATTTCTCAATCCTATGTTGATGTTGAATTCCTTATAACTCCAAACTTAGAAATCTAGAAACTCCATAAAAATATATTTGCAATTTTTATAAATTTAATTTGATGTAGAAATCCTTATTACTCCAATCTAATCATGCAAATATTTTCAAAAATATTTTGTAAATTCAAATAATCAAATTACAAAACTTTAAATTTATTCCTTCAACTCCTTCAAACCAAATTTCAATCCTTCATAAAATTCTCAAATAGCATTAATATTATTTCTAAGGTTTCAAATATTAATTCTTATCCCTCCAAAATAAATAGTTTCACTTTTATCCTTAGAAAATAATATATATATATAGAGAGAGAGAGAGATAGATATGTATGTATGTATGTATGTATGTATGTATGTATGTATATATATCCCTTATACCTCCTATTCTAAGCATATAAATAAACTTAAATAAAATGAATCACCTTCAACCTTGAATGTGATAATTCTCATTGGTCAATAGTGGTTGACCATCTCCTAATAGGTGCTTCCTTCTATGGAACCATTGCTATGCTTTGTATTGCTTTGGAAAAATTATTTTATCTTCTATTTTATTGGTCAAGTGAATTCAAACTTTACATTAGTACTCTACAACGTATCCAATATTTGACCCTTTGACTTCCTTGATGCATGTAGCTTGAATGTATCCTCTGCAATACCAAATGGTGTAGCTCTTCTTATTTTCACTCAAAATTCAACTAATGACCTCTCTTACACCTTTTCCTATTTTCAATGTTTCCCTACAAATGCTCTTGCACTTTTAAAACTTTAGCTCTTTAAAATACGTTCTCTCCTTGATATGGGTGCTTGAAATTATTCAAACCTATTGACCTTCCACTTTATATGTGCCACATGGAATTTAGACTCTTAAAATGCTCTAAATTTACCTCTTTTATTTTACTTAAGCTCATATAACATATTTTTGTCTAGGTGGATGATAGTATGATACTTTGGGCATTACTATTAGCAAGTGTCTTACTTCTAAATAAATATTTAATGCCTTATTTGAGCCTTGGTGCTTATTTTACACCAAAAAAATTCACTTGCTTGTCCTTTGTCTTCTATAAAACATGTCCATTGCATGTAACGTATCCACAAATCCTCAACTCTTGGTATTTGCCCTAATATTTAGTCATATCTTATTTACATATTGTTTTGCACTTTGTTGTTGAAATGTATTCGTTTGGAATTCTTGGGTGAAATTTTATAGCTTGCTCTACAATTTTTTTATGGTGGCTCTTCCATAGATGGTGGTGGATCTCCCTTGAATGGTAGTGGCTCTTCCTTGAAAGGTGGTGGCTCTTTCTTGAATGGTGGTGGCTCTTCCTTGAGCAATAGTGGCACTCTCTTGGACTATGGTGGCACTTCCTTGTATGGTGGTGGCTCTCCTTTGAATGGTGATGGCTCTTCCTTGAGAAATAATGGTGATATCTATTCCAAATGGATGCTTTCACTTCTCCTTTGGGCTATGGCTTATTAGTGTCTTTAGAAACTAAAAAATCTGTTTTTTTTTTTTTTAATTATTTTTTGGTCTTTAACTTGCTTAAACAAATGCTATTAATTTATTTTTACTCTAATAAACTTGTATTGTTTAGATGATTTCCCCCCTATGCTTTTATTTTTCTTAGACTTGCTATTTGGTGGATCTACCACCCTTTTTGGTGGCTCTTCTTCACCAATGTATTCTACAACTTTGGTGCTCCTCTTGGTGTCTTTAGACACCTTAAATCTACCTCAACTTTGAGAACTATTTGACCTTTCTCTTAACTAATAAAACTTAAAATATATCTGCACTTATTTTGTTATAAAAACATATAATATTCTTCCTTATCACTCCCTTTTAGCACTCTTAACTCTAATACTTGTTATATTTTGCAGATCTTAGAATGATAATGGTGTCTCCTTACTTGGCTTGAAGACACTTAACTCAGACTTCCTTTTGCTAGATTTTGACAACTTTAATATGATGCTTCCAAAAACTTGAAATAACTAATTTTAATGCTTGTATAAGAATTATTTTATAGCATCAATATTACACACCTCTTATGGCCTCCTTTGTAGCTAGTATTCTTGGTAGTTTTATACCTTGGATTTATGTATTTTTGCAGCTTCACTCCTTTATATTTTGTTGCTTTACAACTCTAATTTCTTCCCAAAAATTTCTACCTCGAAGCTTTTAACTTGCTACCTAAAAACTCTTTAAAATATGCCTAGAAGTTCTCCAAAATTATAGCTATTTTCCATCTAATCTGGCTCCAAATTTATTCCTTCGAACTCTAAAATTCGAAGCTATTAATGCTGCCCAAAATTGCAGCTCAAACCACTCAAATTGTTGCTTACAAAATATGATCCTTTGCTATCCATGAATATTACAATTTGCTACCTTCTTTCACTATCACAACCTCCTTCAATATCCTATTCACGAGCACATTCACGAGCACTCCAAAATATACCCAAAACTTTTCAAAACCACTACTCAATACTTTCTTCAATTTACTATCCTACAACTCTTCAATTTCTTCTTCAAAAATCATAAACTTCTCCTATTAAATCAACCTTCAAAAATACTGTGGCTATCCTTAAACTTCCCAAAGCTATGGCCTCTTAAATATTCTCTTCTCCCTCAATCGTATTGTTGAATTTTGACTTCAAATCTGATCTTCTTCACTGTCTTCTTCCTACTCAAGAATCTAAATGTCTTGATGTCTTCAAAAATCTTCTACAAAATTTTGTTATCTTTTTGCCAAAATATTCTTCCTTGTGGGCTTGTTGTCGGATAGCGATAATTGTCCCAAATCGTTCTTATCAGAAACTTCTCCTTGCTTAAAATATCCTTTCTCTAGATTTATTTGTAGCTCCTTCATTGGCCACTCCTTCAATTCTATAATGAGACTTTCTCTAGCCTTCTCATTCTCCAAATTCTCTTGAGACCTATTCTCTTGGGTCTTCTAATTTTGCAACTCCTAAAATCTTATCCTCAAAACTAATCAAGTGTCATATCATAATATGATACATCCCTATGATAATGTGATTGGTATGAGAGCAATAACTACAATACAATATGCATAGAATAAACTGACTCAACATTCTTAGTAGGATATAAGTTCTTCATCCAACCCACCTTAAAAACCCACCTTTGAAGAACACCCAAAAAAGAAGCACAAGATTAAAAACACCACCTTTAGTTTTGAAACCTCAACCTAAAGTCTCCTTCAAAATTCAACAACTAGCTAGTACCCTAGCTAAGATCTCATTCTTAGAAATTTTGCAAACTTCTATTCATAGGGAAGCCTTGTTGAATATTCTAAGATAACAATATGTTCCTCAAGATATTTTCCATAGTGCTATAGCAAGTGTTGTAAGTTATCTTGGGATACATCATATCACATTTTTGGATGACGATATGCCTTCCTTATATTTAAGGGGGAATTCTTCCCTATACTACATTTATTGGGGAAACCTTTATCAAACAATTTTTTATTGATAATGGTTCTTCCTTCAATTTATGCACTTATCATTTTTTTAAAAGTTTGGATTAAAATATGAATATTTAACTAAGTATGATATAATAATCAAAGCTTTCAACATTGAGTTCCAAGAGGCTTACAATGTTATATTATTCCCCCTTAGAGTTAGACCTAAGATCTTAGATACCTTCTTCTATGTGGTATCTTGCCCTACATATTTTAATCTACTTCTCGAATGTCCTTGGATTCATGCGATGAGGGTGGTCCCTTCTACTTTCATCAATGTTTGAATTTTGACTCTAAAAATTAAATGGAGAACATTATAGGTGATCCTCACCCATTTTAATATTACTTGATGGTTTAGCAAGCTCAATCTAGTTTCAATTTATGCCCATCGGTCTCCTCATCTCAAATAACCAAAAAACTTGAAAATTCTAAAGTGCATGAGAAACAAATAATCAATGTTTCATCATGGGACCAAGTTAATCATCATTTTTAGATCCTCTTATATATCTTGCCAAACTAACACCTTTACCAAATACTATGGGTTTACCTTGTAAGAAGGGTGAAGTAGTACACATTGGTACATGTACCTTTATCATGGTACAACCTTCAAATAAAATATCCATGGTAGCAACCCTCCTATTTTAGAGAATTTTTTTTCCCATTGTTACTTGTCCAAGGATTACCCACTTCCCAAGAAAATCCTATCTAACATGGGATATATCTGCAACAGTTTATGCTACCTTTGTATGTGGATATTTAGTTTGGGATATGTGGTGTAGGCTACATCCCTAATAAAAACCAACCTTTGCCCTACAATAATGATGATCATATTGTTACTTATTTTGAATATTTAGATCAAAAAATCTTGGAGTGGAGTGATGAGGATGAGGGATATCATTATCCCTAATATATTCTATTTTACAATATGGTAACCACTGGGTATCCTGAGTCTTGTGTGACCCCAAATAATAATGCTAAAAAGAATACCCCTTATGATATAGCTCATGATGATATTCCCCAAAGTAGCTTCTCCTTTGTTGGGTCTATTTTGTGTGTTGTGTCTACTGGATCCCTTAGTTTTCATGAAAACATTGGTCCTCTATTTTATAAAGATCTTGCAAAGTTTGAAATCACTCCCCCTTTCATAAAAAAAGGATGGCACAATTATATTTTGCACTAAATTTCGTACGACATCTCTCAAAGAATGTGTTGTGGTGGATCCTCTTTATGATGTGAATCATGAATATACTCTCCTTCATAGTCATTTATTTTAAGGGTTATATCCTTGTACTATCATGGTGTTGGTTTAAATAGTTGTTACACTCATAATTCATGTCAACTTTAAAAACTAATTTTAAGTAAAATTGATAAATAATATATATATATATATATATATTATTAAAAAACACAATATATTATGCACAACATTGCATCTTCATCTAGTTTAGTTCACATATTGCATCCACCTTTGCTTGTTCATACTGCATGACAACCTATCATATTTTGCATGTTTGCTTGATATTCTATTCTTTACATTCTTCTTTTCATACTTATGCATTGTTTCCTACTCATATCTACATGCTTGCTTGATCATATAGTTTTTGGGGATTCATGACGATGGTAAGTTATGAAACCTAGTTAGATTGTAGCTCACATGTATTGCACTCATACTAAGGCTCTGATGCCTAGCAAAAACCCAGCCTAGGGGTCATTTACATGCATCTTCATCATTGCATTTTCCCATACCATCTTATCTTTTTTATTCTCCTCTTGTATCCCTCAAATAATACAGTTCTTTTTCTAGTATTTGCTTTTCCTTTACATGTTTTATTTCTTATCTTCATTCTCTCTTCTTCAAACACAAGCACACACTCGCATCTTGTTGTGCTTAGTTATAATTTTTCCATACACTCATCATTTGCACACACCACACCCTTATTGGGTAGTACTCACTTTGGCAAATCAATCACATCATCTTAGCATCCCATAATGGATAGCTTCATGGTCATGAGAAAGGGATAGCCTCCATTCAAACATTTGTGAGCATACATCCTAGCAGGTATATATCTCATTTTATTTGGCCATTAGTGAAAACTACACCCATAGTAGGTACTAATCCATATTTGTGAGCATAACACCCTTACAAGATAGCTTCATGGCCACCAGTGAGGGGTAACCTTTATTTTGGTCATTCATGAGCATACATCCTCATAGGGTTTCACCCTATTTATTTTATTTTCTCCTGAGATTTTGGAGCTTTTGTTTTCTTCTTATTTTTTACTTCTTCTCTTTTCTTTCTTTCCAAATTTTCTTCTTTCCATCCGTTCATCCATGCATTTTCATGTCGTATTTCATTTAGATTTGAATTTTAGTTAGATTCATACCATTCCATTCATTTAGGTTCATTACATCCATTATGTTTGTCATCACCATGCATAAAAACCAAAAATCACACAATGCACATTTCACACCATAAAATAATAAGTAATCAAACTGCAACATGATATTACTCAAGGTTAAAGTAGTAAGGTACATAGGTTTACCTAGTCGGGATGCCATAGTCTGAGTCTAGCACACTCAAACCTCCCTAGGGATGTATGTCACACTAAAAAAATTGGAATGTCACCCTGATATTATCCCTATCTCTAGAAGCATGTCTCCTCTACTTCTCCTATAGAAGATGGTCTTGGTGGGGGTATGTTCACAAACTGTGTAGTTATTCATGATCTAGACTAAGACCAAATCAGTATCAGAAGGGATGACAATAGTGGTACTCACTCTTCTAGGACTACCTAGAAGTACACTATCTATTAGAGGTCACCCTCTACATGGCTACCTCTAGCCTCTCCCTCAACCTCTAAAACTCTACCTATAATATGTGGATCTCGTCACCCTATTTGTTGGTGACAACAACTATCCCCTCTACCTGAGCCCACTACTTATATTAGTCTAGTTGGCTCACCTCTCCTCTGAGAAGACCTATCTTTTCTCGTATTGTATCCTACTCAGTCTCCACTATGCTCAAGACACTTCGTAGATCATTTATATTCTTAGACTTATCCTCTTAAAGATAGCCCATATCCTACTATAGGATCACTACCTCAGGCTATAGTGTCTCTATTCCTCTATACTTCTAACATGTAGTCCCACTTAGGCTAGCTACCATAAATATAGAGGTCTCTTTAGATGATCTGATTGGCCCAACCTTGGTCATTGTGGGGGTAGCTACTACTATTATCGTCACCCTAGTTCCAGTAGTCGTGGTGGTTGCAACCACTATCTCTACTCAAAATCATACCTATATTGGCCTTGCCTCTACCACTTCATGGACCATTGAGTGGCTTCTCATACTGCCAGCTACATCTGCTAGCCCATAATTTGGTATCCCTACATCATCACTAGTGGGAAGATCCTCAGGGGAATGATACCCCTAAACCATATCTGTTATTCAAGAGCTACATCGATGTTATCCACCCCTAGATCCATGTAGAGTGGGTCATCTAAGTGAAGAACACTAGATTATACTAAGAGAGGATTGAACAGTATAATATCAACTTTTACTTTTCTTTCCTAAACAATATTATCCAATATAATCTATCGCAATATCAACAGCAGTAATAAAATAAATGTACAAATCATAACACATAATAGAGACACCAATTTAACATCCAGTGTGGGCTACTCCATACAGACAATATTTCCACTAAATTTTTTTGAATAAATCTCTTGGGAATCACTTCCCTATTATAATGTTTATGGACCTTTGTCCAAAGGAGACACCAATCCCCTAATACTCTAATTTGTGTATCTCTCTCCATAGGAGAACTCTTTTTCCTTTTATCTGGTTCATGGAATTTGATCCAGGAGAACTCTTTCTCCTTAACTATTTCATGGATATCTTTCCATAGAAGAACTCTATCTTTCCAGCTAGTTCACATATCACACTCCATAGGATAAATCTTTCCCCTCACTTTGGTTTGTGGAACTCTATCCATAGGATAACTCTTTCCCCTTACTATGGATCATGAATATCTATACACAAGAGAACTCTTTCTCCACTGCTATAGTTGGTGATCTTATGGAAGAATTTTTACCCCACTACACTAGCTTGTAGATCTCTATCCATAGAAAAACTCTATCCTCACTACCCTAGCTAACAGATATCCATCCATTAGATACTGCTACCCTCTGTTCTATCACATCCAAATTTTAATCTCAATTTTGTCTCAGATCTGCACCAAACTTTGTCCTAAGTGTAGTACAAATCTTCTATAACTTTGTCTCAGGTCTAGCACAAATTTGCTCATAAATCTGCACCAAACTTTGTCCTCAAATATATCCTTAAGATTTAACACAAAGCTTGATAAAATTACCAATCAACTCTAGTTAGATCTAAACAAAGCCTTAACACAAAGCTTGAACAAATTACCATTCAACTCTACTCAAATCTGCCCCAAGACTTAACACAAAGCTTGAACAAATCACCAATCAATTCTATTCAGATATGTCCCAAGCCTTAACACAAAGCTTGAACAAATCAAACCTGCTCTTAATGCTATATCAAGTCTTCACAAGACTTGCTCAAATATATGTTGCAAGTGTGAAAAGTTATTAAGTTTTAAAAAAAAACTTTTATAAAATTTATTTGCAATCCTTTTTTATAGAAAATATTTATGAAAGAAAATATAATGTGCTCATGCAAATGATAGATGTTCCGATCTGAAGGGTGCTATTATGCACTACTTTCAATTTTGAAGAGACAGACACCAGAATCCTTTGACCAAAGGGTTCAAAGTTTAGGACTACACACAGTGTTTTGTCAACTTGAAAATCAGGTGATAGCTCACCTAAGAAAGCCGGATTCAGGGTACAAGGTAGATTCAGAAGACAATATCTTCGAAAAGAGGATTGAAGAGTCCGAGACTGAGCAATTTGTTTCATATGTACAATCCAGTGCCAATTACACACCAGGTGTACCGGTAGCTGCATTGAGTGAGAGCTATTCTCCACGCTCTCCAGAACCTGAACCAGAGGAAGAAGAGGAAGAGGAAGAAGAAGAAGAAGAAGAAGCAGAAGAAGAAGACGAAGAGGAAGAAGATGAAGAAGAAGCAGCAGAAGAAGATCCAGAGGAAGTGAAACCTGAGATCATCATCATTAGCAGTAGTTTCGAAGTAGAACTTGAATGTACTAAAAAGGCGAGATTTGATTTAAATCATTAAATCATTCTGTACTGCTTTGTATTTCCAGTTTGCCTCAATAAAAGTTTGTTTTTTAGAAATGGCTGCAAACACTAGTCTACCAATCCCTGAATTTAATGGCAGCGACTATGAATACTGGTCTATAAAAATGAAGACCTTGTTGATAGGAAAAGGTCTTTGGGATGTAGTCGAAGAATGTTATACAGAACCAACTATTGCTGAATGGGCAGCATTCTCTAATGCTGATAAAAAGGCGAGAAAAGAAGCACAAAAGAATAATGTTTTTGCCCTTTATCACATTCATGCTGCCTTAGATAAAAGTATCTTCCCTAGGGTTGCATCTTATGTAATTGCACAAGATGCCTGGAATGCCCTAAAAGAAAGCTATAGAGGTAGTGACCAAGTGAAGCAGGTAAAATTGCAAACTTTGAAATGAGATTTTGAGAATCTCAAGATGCAAGAGAATGAAAGAGTCGGAGATTACTGCGTGCGAGTGAAAGCCATAGTTGATAAAATGGTCACACTAGGGGAAGATATTAAGCCAGAGGTGATGGTGAAGAAAGTGTTGAGAACACTTCTTCCTAAATGGAATTTTGTTGCAATAATTATTGAAGAATCCAAAGACTTAACCTCATTGTCTTTTGATGCCCTAACTGGTTCACTTCTCTCACATGAAGAGAGGTTACAGGAAACTCCTACCACCAGTTATGGAGGAGATGATAAATATTTTGCCACACATGAAGGAAGAGGTAGAGGTCATGGCAGAGGACAAAAAAGAGGTAGAGGCAGGAATAATCAAAGAGGGGGAACTCCTAACAGAGGAGGATCATCCAACAGAGGAGGAAATCAGAATAGAGGAGGACAGCAACAATATAGAGGGAAACAATCTGGCAAAGGAAAATGAGGAGATAAATCAAAACAAGTTTGCTACAATTGTGGCAAACCTGGTCATTATGCTCGAGATTGTTGGTCAAAGACTTCACAAGGAAGTAGCAGCAACCAGAGTAGTCAGTTTGGGAATTTTGGAGAAGAGGAAGAGTCCTCAAATCTCTTTCTTTCTTATGGCCAGACAGAGCAAAATATGAATGATACATGGATTTTGGACACTGGGTGTTCAAATCACATGAGTGGCAAAGAAGAACTCTTTGCTAAGTTAGACTCCTCATACAAATCCAGCATCCGATTGGGAGATGACAAGTCATTGGCAGTTGAAGGCATTGGAGCCATGGAGGTTCCAACGAAAGAAGGCATCAAGCACATAAGTGATATCTATTACAATCCTCATCTTCAAAACAATATCTTAAGTGTTGGTCAAATGCTTGAAAAGAATTACAAGTTGATTTTTGATGAGGGTAAATGCACCATTTTTGACAAGAACAATAGTAATAGAATCATTACAAAAGTGCCAATGTCAAAAAATAGATTATTCCCTTTGAAGTTTGGCTATCCAGGAGGAAATAAGTTAGCAAATGTTGCAATTACCAATCCAAGTGTCCTATGGCACTTGCGATATGGTCATTTGAATTCAGCAAGTTTGAAATTGCTAACTTCATAAGCAATGGTGACTGGACTTCCCAAAATTCAAGATAGTAAGGAAGTCTGTGAAGGGTGTGCCTTGGGCAAGCATGCCAGATCAAAATTTCCTCATGGACAAGCATGGAGGGCCAGCTATCCTCTTCAGTTAGTGCATTCAGACATCTGTGGTCCAATGTAGACCAAGAGTCTAGGTAATCACTCTTACTTCCTACTTTTCATTGATGATTGCACAAGGATGTGTTGGATATACTTTTTGAAGCATAAGGATGAAGCATTTGCATGTTTTGTTGATTTTAAAGCAAAAGTTGAAAGTGAGAGTGGATATTCTATAAAATGTCTTAGATCATATAGAGGAGGAGAATACTCCTCTAATCAGTTTTTGAATTTTTGTAAACATCATGGCATCAAGAGGCAGTTCACAACTGCCTACACTCCACAACAAAATGGTGTAGCAGAAAGAAAAAATTGCACCATTGTGGAGATGGCACGATCAATGCTTCAAACAAAGCATTTGAGTAATGCATATTGGGGAGATGCAACAAGGACTAGTGTTCACATCTTGAACAAAAGTCCTACTTCAAGTTTGAAAGGAAAGACACCTTACCAAGCTTGGTATGGTAAGAAACCAAATGTGAAGTATTTCAAAGTATTTGGTTCATTGGCATATGCTCACATTCCTGATGAGCTGAGAAAGAAGCTAGATCCAAAGAGTCAGGCATGCATTTTTGTAGGATATTATGAAAACACAAAGGGTTATAGACTCTACAATCCTACGACTCGAAAGATAGTGGTTTCAAGGGATGTGATTTTTGATGAAGGGGGGGAGTGGGGTAAGCCCCAAATATTCAGTGATGTTGAAGCCACTGATATAGTTGCTCAGCAAGTGCAACCATAGCTCCCATAGAAAGGAAAGCAGTCTCCTCCCACACATCCTCCAAGTCCATCTTCTGATTCAACTTCTTCACCGAGTCCTCCACAGTGATCAGTAAGTTCCTCACCAATGGACATTGATGTTCCATCCAAAGGTAAGAGAACTTTACAGTATCAACCATTATCTTAGATGTTGGATAAAATTTTTTCAAGAAGATATACTAGGAGTCAAGCTAGTGAAATGGAATCTGTTTTACACAGATTAGAAAGCATGCACTTGTATGGTGATGATGAATCCCATAGGAACCTAGGGGAGATCAAGTTAACTATGCTTTGTTAACTAGTGCACAGCTTGAACCTTCTAGTTATGAGAAGGCATGTACTCAGAATATTTGGCAAGATGCCATGAAAGAGGAGATAACCTCTATAAAAAACAACGACACTTGGGAGCTCGTGAAGCTTCCTAAAGGAAAGAAATGTGTTGGATGTAAATGGATCTTCAAGACCAAGTTTAATGCTGATGGAAGCATTGAAAAGCATAAGGCAATATTAGTGGCAAAGGGTTTTACTCAGAAATATGGAATAGATTATGAAGAGACTTTTGCTCCTGTAGCCAGACAGGAGACAATCAGAACAGTTTCTTGCCTTAGCTGCACACAAAGGATGGAAAGTCCAACACATGGATGTCAAGAGTGCATTTCTCAATGGTTACTTGACAGAAGAAGTGTACGTTGAACAACCACAAGGATTTGAAGTGCAAGGTAAGGAACACCTTGTTTACAAATTGAAGAAGGCACTCTATGGACTTAAACAGGCACCACGAGCTTGGTACTCATGTATTGATGGGTACTTCAAAGATTATGGGTTCACCAGGAGTAAAAATGAACCCACACTCTACTACCTCAAGCAAGGTAATGACATCCTCATAGTTTGTTTGTATGTGGATGATCTCATTTTTATGGGTAGTAATGAAAAAATGAATAGGGAGTTCAAACACTCCATGATGACACAGTTTGAGATGAAATATATTGGTTTAATGCACTACTACCTTGGAATGGAGGTTCATCAGTCAGATACAGGGATCTTCATCTGTCAACATAAGTATGCTGAGGATATGATCAAGAAGTTTGCTATGGAGCATTGCAAACCAGTTGCAACTCCTATTGAACATGGGATCCAATTAAGCAAAGATTATGGAGCACCAAAAGTTGATGTGACCACTTTTCGAAGCATGGTTGGGAGTTTGATGTTTCTCGCCAACACCGGACCAGATATTCAATATGCTGTATCTCTTGTTTCTAGATTTATGTCTAATCCCTCTGAGCTGCATTTGCAGGCAGCTAAAATAATTTTGAGATATGTGAAGGGTACATTGGATTTTGGAATCCATTACCATAAATGTAACACTATAAAGCTTGTAGGCTTCAGTGATAGTGATTGGGGTAGCAATATTGATGACAGGAAGTCAACATCAAGAAATTATTTTAGTCTTGGATCAAGACTAATAACTTGGAGTTCAAAAAAGCAGAAAGTAGTAGCGCTATCTTCAATAGAAGCAGAGTATATAGCGGTTACTTATGCAAGTACTCAAGCCTTGTGGCTAAGGAAAGTACTAGAAGAGATTGGAGAACAACAAAGTGGTCCGACCAAAATCTACTGCGACAACATTAGTGCCATTCAGTTGGCATATAATCTTGTCCACCATAGCAGAACAAAGCATTTTGATATGAAGTATCACTTCATCAGAGATATGGTGGAACATGAAATTGTTGAGCTTCAATACTGTCACACTTTGGAGAACGTCGCTAACATCTTCACCAAGGCGATGACAAAAGCTCAATTTGTAAAGCTGAGAGACTGTGTAGTCAGTCCTCTCAACTTTAAGGGGGAGAATGTTGCAAGTGTGAACAGGGATTCTCCATAAGTGGCTTAGAAAAAGCTCCTTCTAAGCCCTAAAGTGTGAAATCTCCCTCATTTTGTCGACAAATTTTGTCGGCAAGTTTGTTTTAGTTTTTCCTATATTCCCTCCTCCTTATCCCTCTATTAATCCTTCTTTCCCCTTATCTCTCCACCTTCCTTATCCCTCCTTATCCCCTATTTCCCCTTATCTCTCCTTCGCCGACCTTTTTCCAACTCCCTTTCTCTATACATATATATATTTGATAATGTGTATTATTTGAGGGTTGACGGGAGTGCAATAAAATCAAAGTTTTGTCCACCGTGATTTCTTTTGTGTAAGCTGCGTTATAGACCCTTTATTTTCCATAATATACCTTTAAGTCTTCACCAAGAATTGCTCAATTTTATCTTCAAGTCATCTTAAGAATTTGCTCAATTTTTTCTCAAGTCTTTACCAAGACTTTCTCAAAATTTTCTTTAAGCTTTCAAAAAATCTCTCTCAACTCTATTCTTAAGCTTTCACAAAATCTTGCTCAAATCTATCCTTAACATTTCACAAAAGCTTACTCAACTCTATCCTTAATTCTCCTCAAATACTTGCTCAATTCTATCCATAAGCTTTCACAAAAGCTTGCTCAACTCTGTCCTTAAGCTTTCACAAAAGCTTGCTCAAATAACTCCAAAACTTGCATACAAAACACAACTTAAATCTCTTTTAGAAAACTCTCTTCACACAAAAAAATTCTACTCAAAATCTTGTTTAACCTCAGGAACATATAGAGAATGATAAGCTCTATCAAAACCTCAATATGTTTCACACTCACAAATTTTTGTACTCAACCAATCAATCTATCACTTGCAAACTCTCTCTCAAATCAATTCAGAATGATGTATAAATTGTTTCACAAAACTTGATCTACAACTCCCATACTTTCAATAAATATTTCTTAGATCAATGCTCAACCAACTTCACTCAATCATTCAGCCAATGAAACACAATTCACTCACAAACCCTAGTATATGTGTTTCATCTCATTTCAACAAAGATGCTTAATGTAGATCTCAAACCCTAACTCAAAAAATAGATCTCAACCTCAAAACTTTCCAACAATGTTCTACCAAAACAATCCTTTTCACTCCACCTTATATTTTAGAAAACCTTTCTCAATAACACACATCAAATGAAGAGAAAAATACCCATACCTCTTGCTTGTTCTTATGGAGATATGTCTTCAAAAATATGTTTCACAATCAATCCTCCTTGTGCCACATCAAGGGTTAGATAGCAACAATCTATTTCAAAACATCCATAAAGTATTCCTTCCAAAATGTGCTCAATTAAATTTCAAACCACTCTCTTGGTTTCTCAAATAATCAAACCCTTCAAAATATTTTAGCAAAACATACAAATAATCAAAATACCTCATACACCTTTTAACTCCCTCTTAACACATTCAAAACAAAATCAGCAAGGATTCTTATTACTCCAATAATTCACTTTCAAATTAATTCACTATAACTTCCTTCAAAAATTAAATGCATGGAATAATAAAAATTATTCCCTTATATCTCCCACTTATCATAAATGCATTTCCAAAAGAAATATAACCACCATTCAAAATAATATTCCAAGGTACTTAACAACTTCACTAGATCAAAATCCAAATTATTTCAAAACCCTTTTTATAGCAAAAATAAAAATTAATTTCAAAACCTTATACCTCCCAATTTAGGTGCATACCTTGTAACTTAGAACCTTAGGCATCAATTTATTTAAACAAAAATTAATACCTTGCGCACTGCCTCCCATGGGAATCGAACCCCCACTGCATCTTCCACCTATGCCTTAGCCATAGCCTAACCGCTTCATGAGCTAAGCGCTCACTTGAAACCTTTATCGTGCCCACTCTCCTTTATTCCTTTCGCTGGCACCAAAACTCGTTTAAAACAAAAACCTTCCCTCTCTGCTACCATCGGGAATCGAACATGAGACCTATCATCCACCAAAGTCTTAATGCTGCCAAGCTTACCACTAGGCCAACCATGTGGTTGGTGATAGGGGCATGCACCCTTACCTCTTTATTTATCCATGTTCTCCTCTTTGCTTTTAAAATTAAAAACCTTCGTCCTTCTTTGCTCACGAAATTCGCATCAATCAATTAAATCAAATGTTCACACATACATTTGAGAGACTTATCTTTTGGCCTTCAAAACTTTATGGTATAAATACCATTTTTCCTCCTTGCTTGGATGTCAGTGAAAATTAAACATTTAAATTTTATTCTTGGTGCCAAACCCACTTAGGGTTATAAAATTATTATAATATAAATATTATAATTATTTTATAATTAACCTTAGGCTTTTCTCTTAACACTTTAATATTATAATAATAAATATTATAATATTATTTCCTTTGGGCCTAGGTATTTCCTTCCTTAACTTTAGGCTTTCTCTTGACAACTTTAATATTATAATAATAATATTATAATATTATTTCCTTTGGGCCTAGGTATTTCCTTCCTTCGGGGTATTTAGACAATATTTTGACCAATCATGTGAAGCTTTAAACCAAATCTCTTGGGCTTAAAATATAAATATTTTAACCCTCCTTTTGTCAATTCCCTTGCACTGATATGAACTGACTTTTGACATCAATGACAACATAACTACTCAAAATTTCCAACAATCTCCCCCTTTGTCATTGATGGCAACCCTTTTCCTTAACCATTCCTTTTTCCTTTTTCCAATTCTTCTCCCCTGAGAAATTGCTCCCCCGATTGAATGCTCTTCCCCTAACTCAAATCTCTCCCCCTTTGACATCAATGGCAAAGGGACTCCTTTGGGGCTAAAGATAAGACTCTTAGCTCAGCCCCCTCCCCACCTCCTCTCCTTGAGGTGATTAATTTTGGGGTGGGAGTATCTCTACTCCCAGCATACAATGCTCTTTTTCTTTTTCCACCTTCTTCCTCAACTGATCCTTCTGATTCTTTTGAATATCCCTGTTCTTGCTTGTCCCTGGAAATTTTGTTCTACACCACTTGGCCATATGCCCAATATTATTGCACTTATAACACTTAATGTTGTGGTTCCTAGAAGGTGCAAATATCTTGAAGTTCCTCCTGGTGAAGCCATACCCATTCTTGTCATGAACCCTGCAATGAATTGCTTTATGACCAAAATGATTACAAGAGTAGCAATACCCTTGAAAGAGATGCCCATTTCTAAAATTTCTCTTAGTGAAACCATATTCCTTCTTTTCATGTGTCTTGCACTGCATAGCCTTGTGACCAAACCTATTACATGAGAAGCAATATCCTTTGAAGAAATCTTGCCTTGGACCCACTGGTCTCTTAGTCCTTTCTTCCCTATGATGTTTCTTGTTCCTTATTTGTGCATTGTTTCCTTCCTTGGTGAACCTTCTATTTTTCAACTTATCCTCATAAGTCTCACTTTCTCCTTCACTCTCTTCTTCTAAAGCTTCTTCTTCTTTGGAGCTTGAGCTTGACTCCTCTCCTTGTTCTCTTTGTCCCTCTTCAAAACCAAGTCCTGTCTTGTTTGATGAAGATCTTTGTGCATTGATAATCTTATCCAAAGTCTTTGAACTTTTCCCAAACATGTGTAGCTTGTCTTTAGACTCTTTCACTTCCTTCCTTAGTGAAACTACCTCATGCTCTAATATTTCACATTCTAAGACTTTTACCTCTAAATTTTCTTTAAATCTCCTTGTCTTAGCTATTGAGTTTGTCAGATCTTGTATAAGCTTTCCCTTCTCTTCATCACATTCTTGAAATTGAATCTTGAGTTTTGAATTCTGCTTTCTAACCTTTCTTAATTCCTTAAGAGCATAAATAAGCTCACCTTCTAGATCTACTACTCCTTCCTCTTCATTTTTTGATTCTTCCTCTACTTCTTTATCTTCAAGAGCATCTTCATACTTTTTAGATTTATCTTCAATAGGAGCACTTCCTTCTTCCTCTATTGCCAAGAAGAGAATTTCTTCTTCTTCATTATTTGAGGATCTTCCATCACTTTCACTTGAACTCTTGCCTATCTTATCTGCATAGAAACTCTTCTTATACCTTTTGAAAAACTTCTTTCCATGCTTGCTTTGTCCATCCCTACTTTTCTTTTCATACCTAGATTTCCCTACTTCCTTTTTCTTATGATCTTGTTTCTCTTCACCACTGCTACTTTCGACTTCTATATAGTTAGATGCATAATGACCATATTTACCATAATTGAAACACTTTACTATTTTCATACCTTTGTGCTTTCCTGAATCCTTCTTGTTCCTTCTATCGTAGTTAGCTTCCTCATCACTGGTTGACTCATCACTTGAAATAGATTTCTTATCCTTTGCTTTCTTTGCTGCTTTGAAAGCTACCTCTTTCTTCGGGATAGGATCCTTTACTAATCTCATCTCATATGTTGTGAGTGTTCCCTGTAACTCATCCAAAGTCAATTTTTCAAGATCTCTTGTTTCTTCTATGGTTGAAATATTTCCATCATACCTCATAGGAAGTGACCTTAGAACCTTTTGACAAACATCAGATTCTTCAACTTTAAACCCAAGTCCTCGCATGGAGTTAACAACCTCATCCACATGAAGTAAGTATGTAGAAATGTCTTCCTCATCCTTCATTTTCAAGTCTTCAAATGTTTTCTTGTGATTTTGCAACTTTACCATCTTGACCTTTTTATCTCCCTCATATGATTTCTTCAACTTTTCCCATATATCTTTTGTTGATGTGCAATGCATAACTTTTACAAATTTTTCTTCACGTAATCCACCCAATATTGCATTCATTACCTTTGCATTATACATGTGTAAGATCTTACCATATTTATCTATAGGAGGACTAGTTGGAGGTGTGTATCCATCCTCAACTACTTGCCATGTCTCAATTCCTTGTGCCATTAGGTAAGTATTCATTCTTACAGTCCAGAATGCATAATTATTCCCATCAAACAATGGTGCCTTATTTGTTGAAGCTCCACTCTTAGATGCCATATGTGTTCCTGTACACTCTTCCTTCAAGCTATTAAACTCTTCTGAAGGAACCCACTTTGATACCAATTGAAGAACACAAGCTTATACTGAGAGGGGGGTGAATAGTATAAGATCAAATTTTACTTTTCTTTCCCAAACAATATTATCCAATATTATCAATGGCAATATCAACAATAATAATCAAAGCAATGCACAAATCATCACACACAATAGAGACACCAATTTAATATGGTTCACCCAATGTGGGCTACTCCACGGAGAAAATATTTCCACTAAAATTTTCTCAACAAATCTCTTGGGAATCACTTCCCTATTACAATGTTTATGGACCTCTATCCAAAGGAGACACCAATCCCCTAATGCTCTTATTTGTGGATCTCTCTCCATAGGAGAACTCTTTCCCCTTTTCTCTGGTTCGTGGAACTTGATCTAGGAGAACTCTTTCTCCTCAACTGGTTTATGGATCTCTCTCCATATAAGAACTCTATCTTCCCATCTGGTTCATGGATCACACTCCATAGGAGAACTCTTTCCCCTTTCTCTGGTTTGTGGATCTCTATCCATAGGAGAACTCTTTCCTCTTGCTCTAGTGGATATCTATCCATAGGAGAACTCTTTCTCCTCTACTCTGGATGATGATCTTCTAGAAGACTTCTACCCCCACTACACTAGCTTGTGGATCTCTCTCTATAGAAGACCTCTATCCTCACTACCCTGGCTAATGGATCTCTATCCATTAGAGACTATTATCCTCTACTTTATCACCTCCAAATCTTTCTCTCAATCTCTATATCCAAATCTACACTAAACTCTATCCCAAGTCTAGTACAAATCTACTCTAACTCTATCTCAGGTCTAGCACAAATCTACTCATAAATCTACATCAAACTCTATCCTCAAATCTATCCTCAAGACTTAACACAAAGCTTGATCAAATCATAAATCAACTTTACTCAGATCTACCCCAAGCCTTAACACAAATCTTGAACAAATCAACCAATCAACTTTGCTTAGATCTTCCCCAAGCCTTAACACAAATCTTGAACAAATCACCAATCAACTCAAGCCTTAACACAAAGCTTGAATAAATCAAACCTTCTCTTAATATTATCTCAAGTCTTTCACCAAGACTTGCTCAAATATACCTTCAAGTCTTCACCAAGACTTACTCAATCTACTCTCAAGTCTTCTCCAAGACTTGCTCAAATCTACTTCAAGTCTTCACTAAGACTTGCTCAAATATCTTCAAGCTTTCACAAAAGCTTGCTCAACTCTATCCTTAAGCTTTCACAAAAGCTTACTCAACTCTATCCTTAAGATTTCACAAAAAAATAAATCCATAAGCTTTCACAAAACTTGCTCAAATAACTTCAAAACTTGCATACAAAACACAACTTAAATCTCTTTCAGAAAACTCTCTTCACACAAATAAATTCTACTCAGAATCTTGTTTAACCTCAAGAACATATAGAGAATGATAAGCTCTATCAAAACCTCAATATGTTTCACACTCACAAAGTTTTGTACTCAAACAATCAATCTATCACTTGCAAACTCTCTCTCAAATCAATTCAGAATGATGTATAAATTGTTTCACAAAACTTGATCTACAAATCCCATACTTTCAATCAATATTTCTTAGATCAAAAGCTCAACCAACTTCACTCAAACATTCAACCAATGAAACACAATCCACTCACAAACCCTAGTATATGTGTTTCATCTCATTTCAACAAATATGCTCAAATGTAGATCTCAAACCCTAACTCAACAAATAGATCTCAACCTCAAAACTTTCCAACAATGTTCTACCAAAACAGTCCTTTTCACTCCACCTTATATTTCAGAAAACCTTGCTCAATAACACACATCAAATGAAGAGATAAATGCCCATACCTCTTGCTTGTTCTTATGGAGATATGTCTTCAAAAATATGTTTCACAATCAATCCTCCTTGTGCCACTCCAAGGGTTAGATAGCAAAAATCTATTTCAAAACATCCACAAAGTATTCCTTCCAAAATGTGCTCAATTAAATTTCAAACCACTCTCTTGGTTTCTCAAATAATCAAACCCTTCAAAATATTTTAGCAAAACATACAAATAATCAAAATACCTCATACACCTTTTAACTCCCTCTTAACACATTCAAAACAAAATCATCAAGGATTCTTATTACTCCAATAATTCACTTTCAAATTAATTCACTATAACTTCCTTCAAATATTAAATGCATAGAATAATAAAAATTATTCCCTTATATCTCCCACTTATCATAAATGCATTTCCAAAAGAAATATAACCACCATTCAAAATAATATTCCAAGGCACTTAGCAACTTCACTATATCAAAAACCAATTTAACTCAAAACCCTTTTTATGGCAAAAATAAAAATTAATTTCAACACCTTATACCTCCCACGTTAGGTGCATACCTTATAACTTAGGACCTTAGGCATCAATTTATTTAAACAAAAATTAATACCTTGCAGGTTGCCTCCCATGAGAATCAAACCCCTGTTGCTTTTTCCCCCTATGCCTTAGCCATGGTTTAATCGCCACATGATCTAAGTGCTCACATGAAACATCTATCACACCCACACTCCTTTGATCCTTCCACTAGTGCCAAAACTCATTAAAACAAAAAATTCCCTCTCTGCTGCCATCGGGAATCGAACACGAGACCTACCATCCACCAAAGTCTTAATACTGCCAAGCCTACCACTAGGCCAACCACGTGGTTGGTGATAGGGGCATGCACCCTTGCCTCTTTATTCTTCATGTTCTCCTCTATGCCTTTTAAAATTAAAAACCTTTGTCCTTCTTTGCTCACGAAATTCACATCAATTAATTAAATCAAACATTCGCACATGCATTCGAGAGACTTACTTTTGGCCTTCAAAACTTTATGGTATAAATACCATTTTTCCTCCTTGCTCGGACGTCAACAAAAATTAAAAATTTAAACTTTATGCTTTGCACCAAACCCTTACTTAGGGTTATAAAATTATTATAATATAAATATTATAATTATTTTATAATTAACCTTAGGCTTTTCTCTTAACACTTTAATATTATAATAATAAATATTATAATATTATTTCCTTTGGGCCTAGGTATTTCCTTCCTTAACCTTAGGCTTTCTCCTTGACAACTTTAATATTATAATAATAAATATTATAATATTATTTCCTTTGGGCCTAGGTATTTCCTTCCTTCGGGGTATTTAGACAATATTTTGACCAATCATGTGAAGCTTTAAACCAAATCTCTTGGGCTTAAAATATAAATATTTTAACCCTCCTTTTGTCAATTTCCTTGCACTGAGATGAACTAACTTTTGACATCAATGACAACATAACTACTCAAAATTTCCAACAATCCACCTTCACCCATATCCCCATATTGGGATCCCCTCTGACTCTAGATAGATCCCTTCATACCCATCTATACTAGTAGTATCCTAAGTTTGGGATCTCTTGGAAGATACCGGACTATCATTGGACTCAATAAAATTGGATGAGCTCCAACTCCCCCTTTTACATAGTGAACCACCTAATCCTCCTCACCCTAGCTAGTTCCTCTACATCCTTGGCCCATCCTTGGTGTAGATGCCATGATTTCTATATGATATGGTTCTCTCATAGCTCATCTATCACCTGCCTTCCTAGTGGTAAGTTACCCATGTATGTCCTCTGGACTTGCTCATAGCTCCTATCCCATCTATATGCTATCTATCACTTTGGGTTGTGCAATGGCCTTGGAAGTGCATACGGTCTATGCACTACTATGTGCTCCCAACACTACACATAGAGCAAGGTCATACAAACTATCCTTTTATGTTGTTTGTACATAATATTGTACAATATCCTATACAACCAAGATAGCACATATGGATCCCATGTGAACCTAACTATCTGATCTCGCATGTCTACCACTACTCCTACCATTTCTCATGGTAGGTATCATCAACTCAT
This sequence comes from Wollemia nobilis, assembly GCA_028583015.1. Taxonomy (NCBI): domain Eukaryota; kingdom Viridiplantae; phylum Streptophyta; class Pinopsida; order Araucariales; family Araucariaceae; genus Wollemia; species Wollemia nobilis. The sequence goes on along the minus strand of JAQPPZ010016677.1, from coordinate 10,855,735 downwards.
GTGGTATACTAGTAACCCTATCACCATATCACAGAGCATGGTAATTAAATTATCAGACCCATAGTGCCCTACTAGCTCGTCGATCAGGATCAAGTTCTCTCACACTTGGTGGGTCCAACCTCTAGATAATATTTGTAGAATGGGTTATTATCCTTATGCTCTATAAACTACTCTTCCCCTAATGGAGATGTGCAATATGTGCCACACATCCTCAAGTGTGACTACCATCTTCCTTGTTAGTAATCAGAAGCTCAATGACTCCAGATACCATATTACTACCAACATTTTAAGTAGCACTCGGTATACCTCAAACATAAGGTATCTCTACTAGGTGGTGTAGCCCCATCACCTATAGTGTATCCTAATCTACCTAAGAGAGGCCATCTAGTTATACCTTCAAGTATATTGGTTTCCAATCGAGATTCTCTAGCACATCATGCTACATCCAAAACAAAATAAAAAATTTAATCAGTTCAACATGCATAGTAAAATTAATTTAAAACAAATATATATATACTAATATGTATGATAAAAGGGTTTCCCATTTACTCTTTACTCCTCATAGTTTTTTCTCATTTTTCTCTAGTTTCCCTTTTGCTTGCTTTTTTTTTTTTTTCCAAAATCATGCCCCTTCATTTTTTAGAGTGATTTCATCCCTTTCACTTTTTTTGCCAAAATTACACCCATTGCTCTCTGAGCACAATTTCATGAAATCGCACCCCATAGTTCTAGGATGCAATTTCGGTTGTTGTGGTGAACTAGCCAAAATAATGATGAGAACTTGAAATTGTGCTGAGGTCACACACAACGATTCATGGAGAAACAAAAAAATTGTGAAAATAAGGACCTAAAATCTAACCTAACCTAATATCAAAGGAGGATTTTAGCCCTTACCTATGCTCACTTTGCTGCTGCACTGGTCTCGTCCGTCACAATCATTGAATTATGTACAGGTTTCACCATTTTCTCTTTTTCTATAAATACCTTTTTCTTCTTCTTTATGTAGTGAAAATAGTTAGGGTTTCTAAAACCTTTTGCCTTTTATTTCTCTTTTTTGGTACCTTTTTTCACTGTTTGCTCCTCCACTTTCTTCTGAGTCTGTCGTTTCAAGTTTCCTTAGGAATTTAACATTCCTTCCAAAAATTGAGGGGGAACCTTGGCCTGAGAGGCATTAATATACCTAATACTTCGATTTACATGTAAAATATGAAAGGACCTAAAATGACACCATTTTGCACCATCCCTTTCTTCTAAACCAACTACCCCTTTTTTTCTTGTCATTCTTGTTCAGGATATGCTTGTACCTTAGGATTAATTATAAGCTTAAGTTATTATTATTTTATTATTTATTATTTCTTGCACTTTGTATTTATGTGAGGCATAGTATGCCCATGTTGAAAATAGGTTGTTAAGTTGTTGGATGTTTAGTTAGCTGTTAGAATTGTCCTAGCAGTTAATTGTCATTCTTGTTTAGCAAATTGTTATCTGTTAGTTAAGTGGTTGGCCATGTTTGGAAAATTGTTGCAACCATTTAACCTACATGATTTCTTTGTAAAATTATATTTTCTGCTACCACTAATAAATAAGAAGCTTCACATTTTAATTCTATATTAGTGGTAATCAAAGTTTAAGGATAAATTTTTTGTAAGGAGGGCAAGCTTACCACTTCTTTGCTAGGTGTCTAGTTGAGTTTTACTGCTAGCACATCATATCCTAGGTAGGTTCTTGTATGAAATTGGATTGAGGACATCCACAAAATTAATTTTTGAAGATTAGGAGGTTGCAAATGGTATAATTTACCCCTACACCAAATACCCCTAGAAAAAAACTAGAGGATAAACCTTCTTGCCTTGTGAGGGCAAGAAATTTTTTTCTTGGTTGGAAAAGTTTTTTGCTTTGAAAATCAGAGGAATCGGGATATTTGAGGATTAGTTGCAAAATTTTGAAGCTATATTTTGTCCCAAAAAATATATTTGCACTCCCTACCGAGAGAGTCATAGATCTATCAAAGAAAAATTGACCCAATATTCTTGCATGAAAATTGTATATTTTTGGGCTATTTTGCATTGAATTTAAACTTTAATATTATATAAATATAAGGTTTAAATTTATCCCAAAAAGCTAAACATAGGCTTTTGCCTATCTTTAGGGGCATCACTACACCCGACCAATAGCACCGGTTGGCACACCAATGGGTGTCCTTTTTTCCAATCGACAATATGTGGAAGTAGGTATGGGTATTTTCAATGAGCTCTACACCCTAAAAATCTCTATCGAAGGCCACCTCAAAGCATCATCCTCATTTTTGATGAGGATAGCTATCGATTCTAATATAAATCATCCATTCATTTGTGGGCCATAATTTGACAACCAAATGTAGCTATAGCTAGGCCATCACAAGCCACAGTCTACTAACCATAGCCTGCAATAGTAGGCCTCGATGCACAACAAGACACCATTCTTCAATGTCTACAATAGTGCTCCATCAAGGGATATATCTATTATCTACCATGAACCCTAAAAGCTCAATTTGATCATGCATTCATCTATTCTAAACCCCACATAGATCATCTTCACAAGAAATCATGGACGGTGGATGTCACTGACGATATTACAGAGCACACATGAGACTTGCTTATAGGTTGTTGATAAGTTTTTGTTCAGCACTGCTCACGATGATACAGTTCATCTAGATATAGGTATATACATCCACAAGCATTTATTGTAGGGTTTGTATCTATTTTTGATAACCTACCGACGTTCATAGATCTTTATATCCAAAATTTAGTAGATAATCCCAGTTGGAAGCCATGGATTTGCATCATCGATGGAGAAAGATTCAAGCATTAGGAGGTCAATATATTCTTGGTTTTTCCAAATCACAACACATTACAAGGGTGTAGATCATTGTAGGTGCAAAATGATGTTCGTAGGTGGTGATTGATGAAAATTTTAATAATTCTCCTAAGGTTAGAAATATACAATCAGATCAAGCAAACCCTAAATCTCTCTACCAATATTAGCCTTCCACCCTCACGTTTCTCCAATGAAAGTAGTCATTTTATGATGAGAAGGTCAGATTTTTGGTATTTTTGATGATATTTTACATTTTCCTGATGAAGGTTCGATTTACGGTGAATAATTATTGTTTCTAGTGTATATTGGCTATTTGTGGTGACCACATGCCACTTTTTGACATGGTTTTCAGTATCTAAGAGAGGAGTTTCTGATCGGTAGAGTTATAAAAACTATGGGATAAGTGAATAGCACAAGTTTTGAAAATATTTGGTACATTTTATCCCACATTGCTTCCATGATGAGCAATTTTGCCTTTATATGCATTATTGCATGCATAACTTGGTGACCACCTCTCGGTGGTCACTTTGGGTTGCACAAGCAATCACACCTTTTGGTCACACCTACCAAGGGAAACCTTGGGGATGGCTTGGTGACTGTTAGAAGAATTTTAAAAATTTCACGTTAGCTTTGTGTTATTGATGGACTAGTTGACCATAAAGCAACTGTTACCTAGTTGCGCAATTAACCACTTTTTTTTGACCCACAGTTGATCGATGAAGTCAATTTAAACCAAAATTTTATGCAAAATTCAAAACTTTTAGACCGTTGGAGAAACTTTCATGCCCAAACCAGATTTTAAATTCAAATTTCGATGCCCAAAGTAGCAAACAAGGTGAAAGTTCTTTTCTACAATTTCAACAAGATTTTTTTTGTAATTGTTAGCAATTATTTTTGCAAAATTCAACATTTTTTTGCTTCCATAAGTCAATTTTTGCATTGCAAGGGCTAAATTTATCATTTTTAGTGATATTTTTGTAATTGAAAAATTGATATTATTTTTTGTAAAAAGCACTATAGTAGCCCATTAGAAGCTAATTTTTTGTAAAATCTAGGCAAAATTCTACATTAGGAAATTATCAAATTTATTTCTAAAAGCCTAGATAGTCTTGCAAAACCATTTTTTAATCCTCCTAGTCTGGCATATACATGCAATCACATGGCTCAAGACCTCAAAAAAACATGAAAACCCTTACTATTGCAGTAGATATTTTGGCAGATAAGGTAAAATATATTGTTGTGCAACTGACTCCTGGTGATATCCAAATTCATCATAATCATGCCAAAAAAAGTAAATGTGAGGTCAAAGTGTATGACAGATCAAGGGATCCTGATGTCTTGTCTACATGGATTTTAGATATACAAACTTGGTTCACTTATGCTAAAATTCCTGAAGATGAACAAGTTGCCTTTGGTCACAGGTTTAGCAAAAGTTTTAATTGTAGAAAGACAAAGCCATAATTCTGCCATGACTTGAAAGAATTGATCCAGATTCTGAAAAATATATTTTTCCACCAAATTACCAAAATGACCTCACAACCAAGTGGTATAGATTGAGGTAAGCCTATAGTATGTCATTTGTTGACTATATTTTCCAATTCAATAGGCTAAGGGTGCTTCTTGTTGTGAAATATTTAGAACAATATTTGATTAACAAGTTCGCATGTGGATTGCAATATTAGATTTTTAGGGAAATCAAGTTCATTTATTTTCTCACTTTTGATGTGGCATTCAAGCATGTCATTCTTGCAGAGGAGAAAGTTGGTGCTTCTCAAAGATATCAATAGGACAACATTCCCAATGGAGTGAATTAGCATCAACACAAGGTCAAGAACACTTCTCATTCTTCCCCTCATTTTTCTTCTCATCCCACTTCTCCTAAAGCACATTATTCTTCTTCTCACTCTAAAGATCCTTCTTCTTCAATTTATTGCAATTTTTATAAAAAGCATGGTCATGTAGAATCTAAATTCTTTACTTTTGAAATAATAAATAATAAGAATTCCCTAATTGTACAACCTACAAATGAGGAACCATGTGATGGTCCCATTAAGACTATAGGGACAAAATAACTTTTAGCTTTAAAGAGTAAACTAAACAAAGTTACCCTTATGATGAATGTTTTGGCACAAGGGGGTCATGACCATTTTTTATCACTAGAGCCCACCTTACACATGATTTTTATGTGGATTGTATCATAGATAATGGCTCGTAAAATAACCTCACCATTAATTCCATTGTAGAGAATTTGAAGCTTTCCATAAAGCCATATCACCAACCCTATGCACTTGGGTGTAAGGATGTAGACTCCACATCTAACATCACACACACTTGTACCATGAATTTTACTTTTGGTGATAAGTTTGTGGATAAAGTAAGATGTGATGTCATAGATATGGATTGTTGTGGACTACTGCTTGGTAAACCCTATCAATTTGATAGGAATGTTGTATATCATACTTAAAAGAACACATACACATTGGATTTGCATGATAAAACCTACTTGATACAAAACACTACACCTGCATAAAATTTGACACTAAGTTGTAGGTATGTTTGTAAGGCATTAATTAAAGCATTTATTTTGGCTCCTACTTGCATACGTTCCAAACATGATGAAGAACAAGTACCATCAAAGGCTCATGATAAAGAAGAAGATTCATTTCCACAAATTGAAAAATCACAAGAGCTCATGGTTAAGGAGCCAATCAATCTCACTCATGAGAAATATACCAACCATTCTATTGTTATCATTTTGGGTACACCCATGGACACGCAATCACTTGATCCATATAATTTACCTTTGGCTTTGCCCTCTTCTACCATTGCACATATAGAGGAGTAAGCTAAGGTCACTTCCTTCATTCAAAATTGATAGAGCCTTAAGGGCAAGATAACATAAGACCTATAGGATACTTCATAGGAGTAGTAGAGAGTGATGTGCAAGCATCATAGTCCTCACTCTAAAGAACACAAGATTATATTGAGAGGGGGGGTGAACAGTATAAGATAACTTTTTACTTTTCTTTTCCAATAAATATTATGCAATATATCAATGGAAATATCAATAGCAATAATCAAAGCAATGCATAAATCACCACACACAATAGAGACACCAATTTAATATGGTTCACCCAATGTGGACTACTCAATGGAGAAAATATTTCACTAAATTTTTCTCAATAAATCTCTTGGAAAACCTTTCCCTATTACAATGTTTATGGACCTCTTTCCAAAGGAGATATCAATCCCCTCATCAATATCGTGGATCTCTATACACAAGATAACTCCTCCTCTACTCTGGCTAGTGATCTTCTAGAAGAAATTTTGCCTCCACTACACTAGATTATGGATCTCTATCCAATGAATAATCCTACCCTTACTCAGAATACATGTCTCCACTACCCTAGCTAATGGACCTCTATCAAATGGATACTGATGTCCTCTATACTCTGTCATCTCCAAAGCTTACTATCAGCTCTATCTCAAATTTGTACTAAACACAGTCCTTTGGTCTAGCACAATTTTTCTCAATATTTTTCCTCAAATCTACACTAAACACAGTCCTTCGATCTAGCACAAATATAAATATCTATCCTCAAATTTGTACTAAACATATTCCTTCGATCTATCATAAATTTGCTCAAAATTTATCCTCAAATATGCACTAAACATAGTCCTTTAGTCTAGCACAAATCTGCTCAATCTTTGTCCTCAAATCTACACTAAACACAATATTTCGGTCTAGCACAAATATGCTCAATATATGTCCTCAAATATACACTAAACACGATCCTTTGGTCTAGCACAAATCTACTCAATCTATGTCCTCAAGCCTTAACACATAGCTTGACTCAATCACAAATCAATGTTGGCAATTTTGGGTTTGAGATCCTAGGTTCTTGTCTATGAGTTGTCATTGATGTCAAAAGGAAATGGCATTAATGTTAAGACGATCTATTGGCTTCAAAGGTGGAATATTCCAAGAGAATATTTTTAAGAGAATCTAGAGAGATTCCATTGGCAAGGGTTTTTCATTAAAACCAAACCGGTTTTTATTAAAAACAAGTTGGATAGGGTTTTTATTAAAACTAAGTTAAATGGTTTTTATTAAAACCAATGGAGGTTCTCTTTATTATTTATTTAATTATTTTTTAAACCCTTTTTGAAAAGACTTTTGATTAATTTCAAAATGGTCTTTATTTCTACCGACATCAAGGTGTCTTCGAAGAGACTATTTATTCTCCAACTCCTAAGGTTGGAAGGCTAATGAATTCAAAATTCCCTGAATGCAATTTGTGGTGTTTGTGCTCTGTATTCGCTGTGATCGAAGGAAGACTTAGAAGCACGTGCGGTTGAAAAGTCTTCGGGAGTTTTTTCGAGGGTGAAGTGGAGGAAAGTTCACTTGTGAACTTCATAGCCCGCATGCCTAGTGGCAGCGAAGGCTGCTGTTGGGCGCTGCATTGGCGGAGGTCACCGTTTTGAGTCTCGCGGGGGTGCTTTGCTAGAGTAACACATGTTTTTATTAAAATGTCTTTATGCCACGAAATTCGGAGTTTCTTGGACAATGATTTATAAGGTGTGATTAAATTTTATGAGTTTTGGCTTTTGTGATTAGCATTGAATAAAAGCTTAGGAGAAATAAGGGCATATTTCTTTGGATGTATTTTTAAGATTATTCTTTGCTATGCTAAAATTAAAAATGGAGGTATAAGGTGTGAGTCTGTGATTGTTGATTTATTGGCATGTTATGGTGGTTTTGTTTAAAGAAGTGGAGCTAAAAGGTGTAATAAATGAAATTTATATTATTGCTCATTTCTTTTTATTCTAACCCTAACTTGGTTGGAAGTTTGAGAGTTGTGTGTGGTGACAGCTTGAAGGTTCAATTATCTTCTACTCCAATAAAGTATGGGCACATTCTTCTTATGAGTATGATAGGTGTATGTTTTCTGAAATAAGGTTGGAGTGAAAAGGTATTCTACTAGGTATCCTTTGGCTAGGTGTAAATCCTATTTTATGGTTTGTTGAAGACTACTTATGCATTGTTATCCTTAAGGATATTTTTTGGTGAATGCATAATTTTTGGTTTGAGATAGTGGAAGCTTTGTGCACTAGGGTTTATATTTGTGAGTCTAGCTACTTGCATTGAGTTGGTAGAACCATTGGTTGGCTGTTTTGATTTTTATGGTTGAGTTGCTTCCATAGAGGTTGTTTGATCAAGTTATTGCTTTACTTGATTCATGATATTGGGATTACTCCATTGAGTTGATTTGAGAAAGTTATTCTTTGCATTTGGTGATATTGTGTTGGTGGCTGTTTTGTTCAAATATCTTTGGAGGGAAAAGGATTTCTAATTGTTTCCTTTTCTTGTGATGATTGGTTGAATGCTTCAAGGTTGATGTTGAGTTGAATGGTGTTGGTTGACTAAACCTTATTTTAAACCCTAATTTATGGGGAAAATAACATGAGTATCATTGTTGTTGAAACCCTAATTTATGGTGAAAATAACATGAGTATCATTGTTATGTGATTCTTTGCATAGTTGGCAATTGTTTGGGTTTCATGTTCTTGAAAGAAAACATTCTATCCTATCCATTTCAGATATTGAGTTGAGTTTTCAGATTTGAGATTGAGATTGAGCTGAGTTGATTTGAGTTGAGTTTTGAGATTGGGATTTGAGTATAGAACATATTGAGTCTCTAACAATTCTCTTTATGCTTCTATGAGTTTGACAAATCACATTGGGTCTCTAACAATTCACTTTGTGATTTCCTACTAAGAAAGTTTTTCTTGGTGAGCTTGTTGAGTTTTTGGATAGGTTCCGGTGGGGACTTGTGAGCAGTTCTTGGACAGGTTCTAGTGGGGACTTGTGAGCAGTTTTTGGACAGGTTCCGGTGGGGACTTGTGAGTAGTTTTTGGACAGGTTCCGGTGGGGACTTGTGAGCAGTTTTTTGACAGGTTCTAGTGGGGACTTGTGAGCAGTTTTTGGACAGGTTCCAGTGGGGACTTGAGAGCAGATTTAGACAGGTCCTAGCAGAGGACTTGTGAGCTGAGTTTGATAGTTCTAGCAGAGAACTTGAGGATAGAGGTGCATTGGTTCTATGAGAATAACTTGAGGATAGTTGGCAAGTATTTGAGAAGGCTTGTAAGTAGAGGATTGATTTTTTCAAGGGTTGGATAGATCTGACAGACAGAGGAAGACTTGTACTAGACCAACTGACTGTGTTTAGTATAGGTTGTTGAGCTGCTGTGGACGTGATCATAGAAGGTAGAGGTCTCTTAGGCTAAGCATTGAGGACAGGAGGTCTTTGATGGAAAGGAGTTCCACATGCTGGCAAGAGGTAGAGGTAGTTGATCTTATGAGGGATCATTTCCAGAGCAGAGGGGAAGGTATCTCCTTTGAGCAAAGGCTCATAAATTTTTATTGGGGGAAGGTATCTCATTTGAGCAAAGGCTCATAAATTTTGATTGGGGGAAGGTGTCTCCTTTGGGCCGAGGCTCATAAACATTGTAATTGGGAAGGATTCTCAAAGAACTTTGAGATAAATTTTAGATAAAAGTTTTGTGGACGTAGCCCAGCCATTCTGGGTGAACCACGTTAAAATTGGTGTCACTTTGTGGATGATATTGTGCAGTGCTTTGATATTTCTTTGGGTATATTGCTTTACTATTTTGAAGAATAATGGAAAAAATAAAAAGAGGTCTTATATTGTTCACCCCCCCTCTCAGTATAAGCTTGTGTTCTTCAATTGGTATCAGAGCAGGTGCCTTCGAAAAGTTTAACAACTTGAAGGAAAAGCTAGTAAAGAAAACAATGGATCATTCAAGTGGCAATGCAACACCTATTCTTGATGGGTCAGATTTTGGTCTTTGGAGTGCAAGGATGAAGGTTCATCTAATGGCACTTGGGAATGAGGTTTGGGAAATGATTGAAGATGAGTACACTATTCCTGAACATGGTCCTAATACTAAAGAAGAAAGGATCCTACATCACAGCAATTAAAAAGCAATGAATGCAATCCTGAAAGGCTTACAGAAAGCATACCTCACCAAAGTGATTCACTGCAAGGCAGCTAGTGAAATGTGGAAACAATTGAAGGTGGTTCATACAGGTGATACAAATGTCAGAAAGGCCAAGTTGAGACACTTCAAAGGTATGTTTGAACAACTCAAGATGAATGATGATGAAAATATTAGTGACTACATGTTTCGTATGGATGAGGTTGTCAACTCCGTGAAAGACTTAGGTCTTGAGCTTTCTGAAAATGATGTTTATGATAATATTTTAAGATCTCTTCCTAATAGATTTAGTGAAAATATTTATGCTCTTGAGGAAGCTAAAGATTTGGATAAGTTGAAAAATGATGAGATCCATAGTATACTTGCAGCATTTGAGTTGAGAACTCAAGTAAAGGTTGATGTCAAGAAAGAGGCAGCTTTCAAGGCTACCAAGAAATCCAAGTGTAAACAGATTCAAGATAGTGATGAGTCTTCTAGTGATGAAGAGGCATATTACAACAAGAAAGGCAAGTTCTCTAGAAAGCACAAAAGTATGAAAAATATAAGATGTTTCAATTATGGAAAGTTTGGTCATTATGCTACTGATCGTAACTGTTCCCAAGAATGAAAGTGATGAAGATAAACAAGATTCTAAGAGCAAGGATTCTAAAAAGCACAAGCATCACAGGAAGAACAAATATGAGCACAACAATCAAGGAAAGAGGTATTCTCACAAGCACAACAAGAGTTTCTACCTAGACAAAGCAAGTAAGTGTTCTAGTAGTGATAGTGAAAGTTCTTCAAGTGATGATGAAAATGAGATGTTGTTCATATCAGAAAAAGAGGAAGAACCGAAACATAGATTCATTATCTTGAAATGTCTTAGATATGGAAACTTTGGTCACCTTAAGGATGATTGCACAAATAATGATTTGGTTTCTAGTATGTATGAGGATGCTTAAGAAAACTATAAAGAAGATGCATGTATGGTTTTTGAAAAGGGTAGCACCTCTAGTGATAAGAAATTTGAAAAAGGCTTTGATGATTCAAAAAGCAAACAAATAGAGGAAGATATAGAGGAAGGTGAAGTAGATATTGAAGGTGAACTTATTAGTGCTCTTAGTGCTTTGAAAAAGGAAAGAAAGAAGAATGCTAGACTCAAGGATAAGTTAGATGAATGTTGTATGGAGAGAGATGATCTTATAGAAAGTCTTGACTTCTCTATAGCTAAGACACAAGAACTCAAGGATGAGTTAGAGTCTAAGGTTCTTGAGTATAGTGAGTTAGAATAGAAAATGGCTTCTTTGAAAGAGAAAACTAAAGAGTACAAGGATAAGATTTATAGGTTTCAAGATAGCTCCAAAAAGGTTAAGTCACTCATCAAAGGTCAAAGAAAGACAACAGATAAAACTAGCCTTGGTTTTGTTAAGCCACACAAGGAAAAAGTTGAAGAGTCTAGTAAGAGACTCCAAAAGGAAGAGAGTTTTGATGAGGAAAGTATTTTAGAAAAGGATTCCTTGAATGATAGATGCACAGAAACAAAAAATAGAATTCAGAATGAGAAGAAGAAGTTTTCAGAACCTAAGAGGTCAATTAAAGGAAAGTTGCAAGGTAGATGTTTTGCTTGTCACAAGTTTGGTCACATGGCTTCACATTGCATGGCTCAAGTGAAGGAGGTAAATGATAGTTTTAGAAGTGCTAGTTACTTTCAAGGGTATTGCTACTATTGTCAATAATTTGGGCACAAGGCAATTTATTGCAAAGCAAATAATAGGAATAGGTTTGGTCAGAACAGGTTTGGCCAGAACAGGTTTGGTCATAATAGGTTTGGTCAGAACAGGTTTGGCTAGAACAGGTTTGGTCATAACAGGTTTGGTCAGAACTGGTGGATTCAAAGATCAGGTTTACCTCAGAGAAACAACATCATCAAGTGTTTCAAGTGCAACAATGAAGGTCACACAATCAGACAATGTAGAGCTGAAATTCTAGAATACAGGAATAGGAACAGCGGCATGATCAGGTCCAAGGATCAAGGCATGGACAAGAATAGGATGAGAACAAGAACAAGAACAGTGACAGGAACAGGAATATGGACAAAGAGTTCAAGAGAATGCCCATAAAGGAAGTTATAGACACTGATGATGATCAGTGCCTAATGGGAGTTTTACTCCCACCCAAGAATTAATCACCTCATCAGGAGGTGGGGGAGGGACTAAGCTAAGAGGCTCATTCTTAGTCCCGAGACCCAAAGGTGACCCTTTGCCATTGATGACAAAGGGGGAGAGCCTCAAGACAGGGGGAGCTATTTATGTTGAGTTTATGTGTTGTTGAGAAGCATGGTTTACCATCAATGACAAAGGGGGAGATTGTTGGCAATTTTGGGTTTGAGATCCTAGCTTCTTGTCTATGAGTTGTCATTGATGTCAAAAGGAAATGGAATTAATGTTAAGAGGATGTGTTGGCTTCAAAGGTGGAAGATTCCAAGAGAATATTTTTAAGAGAATCCAGAGAGATTCCATTGGCAAGGGTTTTTCATTAAAACCAAATCGGTTTTTATTAAAACCAAGTTGGATATGGTTTTTATTAAAACTAAGTTAAATGGTTTTTATTAAAACCAATGGAGGTTCTATTTATTATTTATTTAATTATTTTTTAAACCCTTTTTGAAAAGACTTTTGATTAATTTCGAAATGGTCTTTATTTTCGTCGACGTCAAGGTGTCTTCGAAGAGACTATTTATTCTCCAACTCCTAAGGTTGGAAGGCTAATGAATTCGAAATTCCTCGAATGCAATTTGCGGTGTTTGTGCTTTGTATTAATTGCGATCGAAGGAAGATATAGAAGCACATGCGGTTGAAAAGTCTTCAGGAGTTTTTTTCGAGGGTGAAGTGGAGGGAAGTTCACTTGTGAACTTCGTAGCCCACGTGGGCTAGTGGCAGTGAAGGCTGTTGTTGGGCGCTGCATTGGCAGAGGTCGTCGTTTTGAATCTCGCAGGGGTGCTTTGCTAGAGTAACACACGTTTTTATTAAAACTTCTTTATGCCGCAAAATTCGGAGTTTCTTGGACAACAATTTATAAGGTGTGATTAAATTTTATGAGTTTTGGCTTTTGTGATTAGCATTGAATAAAAGCTTAGGAGAAATAAGGGCATATTTCTTTGGATGTATTTTTAAATTATTCTTTGCTATGCTAACATTAAAAATGGAGGTATAAGGTGTGAGTCTGTGATTGTTGATTTATTGGCATGTTATGGTGGCTGTGTTTAAAGAAGTGGAGCTAAAAGGCGTAATAAAGGAAATTTATATTATTGCTCATTTCTTTTTATTCTAACCCTAACTTGGTTGGAAGTTTGAGAGTTGTGTGTGGTGACAACTTGAAGGTTCAATTATCTTCTACTCCAATAAGGTATGGGCACATTATTCTTATGAGTATGATAGGTGTATGTTTTCTGAAATAAGGTTGGAGTGAAAAGGTATTCTACTAGGTATCCTTTGGCTAGGTGTAAATCCTATTTTTTGGTTTGTTGAAGACTACTTATGCATTGTTATCCTTAAAGAGATTTTTTGGTGAATGCATAATTTTTGGTTTGAGATAGTGGAAGCTTTGTGCACTAGAGTTTATATTTGTGAGTCTAGCTACTTGCATTGAGTTGGTAGAACCATTGGTTGGCTGTTTTGAGTTTGATGGTTGAGTTGCTTCCATAGAGGTTGTTTGATCAAGTTATTGCTTTACTTGATTCATGATATTGGGATTACTACATTGAGTTGATTTGAGCAAGTTATTCTTTGCATTTGGTGATATTGTGTTGGTGGCTATTTTGTTCAAATATCTTTGGAGGGAAAAGGATTTCTACTTGTTTCCTTTTCTTGTGATGATTGGTTGAATGCTTCAAGGTTGATGTTGAGTTGAATGGTGTTGGTTGACTAAACCTTATTTGATGAGCATTATTGTTGAAACCCTAATTGATGGTGAAAAGAACATGAGTATCATTGTTATGTGATTCTTTGCATAGTTGGCAATTGTTTGGGATTCATGTTCTTGAAAGAAAACATTCTATCATATCCATTTCAGATATTGAGTTGAGTTTTCAGATTTGAGATTGAGATTGAGCTGAGTTGATTTGAGTTGAGTTTTGAGATTGGGATTTGAGTATAGAACATATTGAGTCTCTAACAATTATCTTTATGATTCTATGAGTTTGACAAATCACATTGGGTATCTAACAATTCACTTTGTGATTTCCTACTAAGAAAGTTTTTCTTGGTGAGCTTGCTGAGTTTTTGGACAGGTTCCAGTGGGGACTTGTGAGCAGTTCTTGGACAGGTTCTAGTGGGGACTTGTGAGCAATTTTTGGACAGGTTCCAATGGGGACTTGTGAGCAGTTTTTGGATAGGTTCCAGTGGGGACTTGTGAGCAATTTTTGGATAGGTTTCGGTGGGGACTTGTGAGCAGATTTGGACAAGTCCTAGTAGAGGACTTGTGAGCTGAGTTTGATAGTTCTAGTAGATAACTTGAGGAGAGAGGTGCAATTTTTCTATGAGAAGAACCCGAGGACAGTTGGCAAGTCTTTGAGAAGGCTTGTATGCAAAGGATTAATTTATTCAAGAGTTGGACAAATCTGACAGACAGAGGAAGACTTCTACTAGACCGACTGACTGTGTTTGGTATAAGTTGTTGAGCTGCTATGGACATGATCATAGAAGGCAGAGGTATCTTAGGCTAAGCATTGAGGACAGGAGGTCTTCGATGGAAAGGAGTTCCACGTGCTGGCAAGATGTAGAGGCAGTTGATCTTCTGAGGGATCATTTCTAGAGTAGAGGGGAAGGTATCTCCTTTGAGTAGAGGCTCATAAATTTTGATTGGGGGAAGGTATCTCCTTTGAGCAGAGGCTCATAAATTATGATTAGGGGAAGGTATCTCCTTTGGGCCGAGGCTCATAAACATTGTAATTAGGAAGGATTCCCAAATAACTTTGAGATAAATTTTAGAGAAAAGTTTTGTGGACGTAGCCCAGCCATTCTGGGTGAACCACGTTAAAATTGGTGTCACTTTGTGGATGATATTGTGCATTTCTTTGATATTTCTTTGGGTATATTGCTTTACTATTTTGAAGAATAATCGAAAAATTAAAAAGAGGTCTTATACTGTTCACCCCCCCTCTCAGTATAAGCTTGTGTTCTTCAATAAACTCTGCTAGATATGCCCCAAACCTTAACCCAAGGTTTGAAAAAATCAATCAATCAACTCTTCTCTCAAGTCTTCTTAAATACTTGTCTCAAATCTGCTTTGTAAGCTTCCACAAAATCTCACACTAATATGTCTGTAAGTTCCTTCTAGAACTTGTCCAATCTGCTCAACAAGTCCTCACTAGGACTTACTCAAATATACTCAACAAATCCTCACTAGGACTTGCTCAAATTTGCTCAACAATATTTCACAAAATATCTATACAACTCAACTCAGTCTATCATAGAAAACCTCTTCAATCACACAAACAAGTTTCACACAAAATCTTGTTTTAATCTCATAGAAACATATAGAGAATGGTTAGAGACTCAATATGTTTCTCACTCACAATTACTCAATCACTTTAAATCTTTTTCTTAAATTAAATTAGAATATAGAACAATTTATTTCACATAACTTGAACTATCACTTCAACACTTCCAATTGACTAGGCTCAATCAACTCCACTCAGTCAATCACTCAATGAAACACTCCTTGCTTACAAACCCTAGTCCAAGCATATGAACACTCACTCAATTATTTTCAACAATGCTTATCAAACAATCTCACATAACAATGATACTCATGATCTTGCACAAACCCTAGTCATGCATATGAAGGTTCATTCAATGTTTCCAACAATGCTTATCAAACAAGGTTTTTATCATCAACTCTCACTTAGAAAATTTTTTAACAATTAAACTCAACAATGCTTATCAAACAACCCTTTTGACTCCAAGTTAGCATTCACAACATTCAACAATCACTCACAAGATAGATATGCCCATACCTTTTGTTTGATGAAGAATTGACTTTAAAAATCTATCTCAATCATAATTACTCTTTTTGCCAATCTCAAGGGTTAGGTAGCAAAAAACCTTCTCAAAATTTCATTCAATAATTCCCTCACAAATTATTCTCACCATACAAAACACTAGATCTCAATTACACCTTATTACTCCTCTCAAATATTAAACACAATAAGACTTTATTTTAAAATAACATTTAAACTCCTCTAAAGCCTTATTACTCCATTCAACACTTAATCACCAAAATCACAATATAAAATTAAATTTTCATAAACCTTATATCTCCCTAAAAGCTCATGCTAGACAAACCTTAGGACAAAAATCAAATTTAAAAATTAAATATCTTTTGCCCTTGGTGGGAATCGAACCCCCACTACACTACCACCAACACCCTAGCCATAGCTTCAACTTCCGCATGAGCTAGGTGCTCACCTTGGAAGCAAGGAGGACCTTGTGGGCTTTATTGCTTCCCTTTGGTGCCTATACCAAACAAATGTTGCTTCACATTGGTGCCTAAACCAAAACCTTCACCAAAAACTGCCACCAAGATTCGATTGTGGGTCCTCCCACCTTGCCAAAGCCCTAATTCACAACCGCTTGCCACTAGACCAATCAACCAGTTGGTTATGAGGCTTATATCCTCTCTTATATTATCCCTTCACTGGAAAAAATAAGACAACAAAACTTTATCTTCTTCCTCACACCAAAATTATAAAAATCATAGGCTTAATGTTATTCGAACGAAGGTTAATCCTTTGCAACCAAGGCACATGGTATTTATACCATTGTGCCATCACCATTTTAGATGTCAATGGAGGAATTAATATATGACGTTGACGCATTATTTTTACCCCTATAACCCTAACCTTAGGGTTAATTAAATTAGATTATAATTTAATTAATAATAAAATTACTATAATTAATTTAATAACTATAAATTTAATCAAATTAATTTATAATAAAATTATTATAATTAATTTAATTACTTTAGGTCTTACCATTTGACCTTTAATATTATAATATTATTTTTCTTGGGCCTTCTTATTTCTCTTGTAGACCTTATCTGACCACCTTGAATATTATAATGGGAGATATTATAATATTATTTCACTTAGGTCTAGAAGCAATCTTTCACTGAAACTGACTCTTGACATTCTTCCTCTTGCACTGCGTACTGAAATGTATTCTTGACATAATGACAACAAATATTTCTCATATTTCCAACAATCTCCCCCTTTGTCATTGATGGCAACCCATTTACCATTTACTATTTCTTTTACCTTTTCATGTTTTGCTCCCCTTGATAAACTACTCCCCCTGACTGAATGCTCTCCCCCTAACTCAAATCTCTCCCATTTTTATCAATGGAAAAGGGTCACCTTAGGGCTCGAGGTTAAGAATGATACTCTTAGCTTAGCCCCTCCACCATATCCTCTTGAGGTGGTTAATTCTGTGGTGGAAATATTTCTACTCCTAACATGCACTAATCTTTTCTTTTGTCCACTTTCTGTTGGCAATTTTGGGTACTTTGGGTACATTGCCTTTGCTCAAGTGTATAAGTTGTCATTTATGTCAAGAAGCTCTTGAAGGAATTTGATTTGATGTCAAATAATTTGTTTTGATGAAGGTTACGGCATGACAGTTTCAAAGGTCTTTTGTAAAACCCAAGTTGGCAGGTTTAAAGATTATAGGTGGATGCATTAGTTTAATGCATTTGGGTCCAGGAGGAAGTATTTATTTAAATAATTAAAAACCTTGTTAAGGTTCCCATTAATTATTTTTAAATAAATATTAAATTACTGTTTGCAATGGGTTATCTTAACCCATGGCACTATGTTTTAAGATTGTGGGCGCTAGCCAAGACCTCCGTCGACGTGTTAAACTCCTCGCCGACGTCAAGAGATTATGGTAAAAATGCATATAAATCTCCCTCGATGAAAATCAAGAATTATCCCATCCGCATTTTGAAAAGAGTTGCTCATTGTGAATTCGTGATCTGTTGTTCGATTTCTTCCTCGTTGTGATTTCGTGATCCGTTGTTCATTTTTTGTACTCGTCGTTTGTCGTAAATCTGTCATAAGGTTTTCGTCTTCGTGTTCACGTCAGAAGAAAGGGAGGCACTGTTGTTTTATTTAATCTCTGGCGCAGAAGGAACAAGGCTAACAGCATGAGGTTTAAACCTCATCGGGTGCCTTTGGCGCATCGGTAGCGGCTAGGTTGTTGGCGCGCTACCCGAACGGGAGGTTTCGCATTCGAATAACGTGAAAGGGTTTTTCATCGTGAAGTGGACGCAGCGGGTGGTGTTAGAATTCGTGCGCAATTTCTCCATAGCACGATTTTTGATGTTGGCCAAGGTATTTTCAAAATTAATTTTTGCTAAGTGTATTTTGCGGATGGAGGAAGTTTATTAGAGGGAAAAACGACTTAGGAGTTATAAGGAGTTTAAAGCTTGTTTTATTTTGATAAAAGATTCTTTTGAAGGTGTTGTTTGAAATATCTTATTGCATTCTTATGAGAGATAAATTTTATTTTTGATAAGACTATAAGGGAGAAATAAGCTGTATAAGGGATATTTTTTTTTTTTAATGTTGAGAGTGCTTTTGGTTGATTATGGAAATGAAAGCATGATGTTTTAAGGTTAAAATTGCTTCTTGTGTGAAGTTGTGAAACCTTAAGTGGGCAGCTTTGAGATTGAAATTTGCTTTCATTAAATTGGTAATAATCAAGCTATTCTTTACTTGGTTAAAGTGTTGGGCTTACTCCTTTGTTGATGATTTGAAAATTTGTGTGTGCTCTTGTTGATTTGAGTTGGTGGATGCTTTTTGTTCAAACAATATTGGAGAGAAAAGGAGTTCTACTTGTTTCCTTTTCTGATGTTGATTGTGAAATGCTTCAAGGTTGTGTTTTGAGTTGAATGGTGTTGATTGAACCTTGTTTGATGAGCATTGTTGTTGAAGCCCTAATTGATGGTGAAAAGAACATGAGTATCATTGTTATGTGATTCTTTGCATAGTTGGCAATTTTTGGGGTTTCATGTTATTGAAAGAAAGCATTCTATCCTATCCATTTCAGATATTGAGTTGAGTTTTCATATTTGAGATTGAGTTTGAGCTGAGTTGATTTGAGTTGAGTTTTGAGATTGGGATTTGAGTATAGAACATATTGAGTCTCTAAAAATTCTCTTTATGCTTCTATGAGTTTGACAAATCACATTGGGTCTCTAACAATTCACCTTGTGATTTCCTACTAAGAAAGTTTTTTTCTTGTTGAGCTTGCTGAGTTTTGGACAGGTTTCGATGGGGACTTGTGAGCAGTCTTGGACAGGTTCCGGTGGGGACTTGTGAGCAGTTTTGGACAGGTTTCAGTGGGGACTTGTGAGAATATTTGTACAGGTCCTAGTAGAGGACTTGTGAGCTGAGTTTGATAGTTCTATCATAGAACTTGAGGACAGAGGTTCAATGGTTCTTTGAGAAGAACCTGAGGACAAATTTGGCAAGTCTTTGAGAAGGCTTATGTGTAGAGGATTGATTTGTTCAAGCTTAAGCGTTGGACAGATTTAAAAGACAGAGGAAGACTTATACTAGACCAACTGACTGTATTTGGTATAGGTTGTTGAGCTGCTATGGATGTGATCATAGAAGGCAAAGGTCTCCTAGGCTAAGCATTGAGGACAGGAGGTATTTGGTGGAAAGGAGTTCCACATGCTGGAAAGAGGTAGAGGCATTTGATCTTCTGAGAGATCATTTTCAGAGGGGAAGGTATCTTCTTTTAGCAGAGGCTCATAAATTTTGATTGGGGGAAGGTATATCCTTTGGGACGAGGCTCATAAACATTGTAATTGGGAAGGATTCCCAAATAACTTTGAGATAACTTTTGGAGAAATGTTTTGTGGACGTAGCCCAGCCATTTTGGGTGAACCACGTTAAAATTGGTGTCACATTGTGGATGATATTGTGCATTGCTTTGATATTTCTTTGGGTATATTGCTTTACTATTTTGAAGTATAAAGGAAAAAATAAAAAGAGGACTTATACTGTTAACCCCCCCTCTCAGTATAAGCTTGTGTTCTTCAATTGGTATCAAAGCAGGTGCCTTCGAAAAGTTTAACAACTTGAAGGAAAAGCTAGTAAAGAACACAATGGATCATTCAAGTGGCAATGCAACACCTATTCTTGATGGGTCATATTTTGGTCTTTGGAGTGCAAGGATGAAGGTTCATCTAATGGCACTTGGTAATGAGGTTTGGGAAGCGATTGAAGATGAGTACACTATTCTTGTACATGGTCCTATTACTAAGGAAGAAATGCTCCCACATCACAGCAATTCAAAGGCAATGAATGCAATCCTGAAAGGCTTACAAAAAGCAGATCTCACCAAGGTGATCCACTGCAATACAGCTAGTGAAATGTGGAAACAGTTGAAGGTGGTTCATACAGGTGATACAAATGTCAGAAAGGCCAAGTTGAGACACTTTAAATGTATGTTTGAACAACTCAAGATGAATGATGATGAAAATATTAGTGACTACGTGCTTCGTATGGATGAGGTTGTTAACTCCATGAAAGACTTAGGTCTTGAGCTTGCTGAAAATGATGTTTGTGATAAGATTTTAAGATCTCTTCCTAATAGATTTAGTGAAAATATTTCTGCTATTGAGGAAGCTAAAGATTTGGATAAGTTGAAAAAGGATGAGCTCCATAGTATACTTGTAGCATTTGAGTTGAGAACTCAAGTGAAGGTTGATGTCAAGAAAGAGGCAGCTTTCAAGGCTACCAAGAAATCTAAGGGTAAACAGACTTCAAGATAGTGATGAGTCTTCTAGTGATGAAGAGGCATATTATAGCAAGAAATGCAAGTTCTCTAGAAAGCACAAAAGTATGAAAAATATAAGATGTTTCAATTGTGGAAAGTTTGGTCACTATGCTACTGACTGTACTGTTCCCAAGAATGAAAGTGATGAAGATAAACAAGATTCTAAGAGCAAGGATTCTAAAAAGCACAAGCATCACAAGAAGAACAAAGATGAGCACAACAATCAAGGAAAGAGGTATTCTCACAAGCACAACAAGATTTTATACCTAGACAAAGCAAGTAAGTGTTCTAGTAGTGATAGTGAAAGTTCTTCAAGTGATGATGAAAATGAGATGTTGTTCATATCAGAAAAATAGGAAGAACCGAAACATAGATTCATTATCTTGAAATGTCTTAGATATGGAAACTTTGGTCACCTTAAGGATGATTGCACAAATAATGATTTGGTTTCTATTATGTATGAGGATGCTTAAGAAAACTATAAAGAAGATGCATGTATGGTTTTTGAAAGGGGTAGCACCTCTAGTGATAAGAAATCTGGAAAATGCTTTGATGATTCAAAAAGCAAAAAAATAGAGGAAGATATAGAGGAAGGTGAAGTAGATATTGAAGGTGAACTTATTAGTGCTCTTAGTGCTTTGAAAAAGGAAAGAAAGAAGAATGCTAGACTCAAGGATAAGTTAGATGAATGTTGTATGGAGAGAGATGATCTTATAGAAAGTCTTGACTTCTCTATAGCTAAGACACAAGAACTCAAGGATGAGTTAGAGTCTAAGGTTCTTGAGTATAGTGAGTTAGAATAGAAAATGGCTTCTTTGAAAGAGGAAACTAAATAGTACAAGGATAAGCTTTACAGGTTTCAAGATAGCTCCAAAAATGTTAAGTCACTCATCAAATGTCAAAGAAAGACAACAGATAAAATAGGCCTTGGTTTTGTTAAGCCACACAAGGAACAAGTTGGAGAGTCTAGTAAGAGACTCCAAAAGGAAGAGAGTTCTGATGAGGAAAGTATTTCAGAAAATGAGTCCTTGAATGATAGATGCATAGAAACAGAAAATAGAATTCAGAATGAGAAGAAGAAGTATTCAGGACCCAAGAGATCAAATAAAGGAAAGTTTCAAGGCAGATGTTTTGCTTGTCATAGGTTTGGTCACATGGCTTCACATTGCATGGCTCAAGTGAAGAAGGTAAATGACAGTTTTAGAAGTGCTAGTTACTTTCAAGGGTATTGCTACTATTGTAAACAGTTTGGGCACAAGGCAGTCTATTGCAAGGTAAATAACAGGAACAGGTTTGATCAAAACAGGTTTGGTCAAAACAGGTTTGGCCAGAATAGGTTTGGTCAGAACAGGTTTGGTCAGAACAGGTGGATTTAGAGATCAGGTTTACCTCAGAGAAACAACATCGTCAAGTGTTTCAAGTGCAACAATGAAGGTCACATAATCAGACAGTGTAGAGCTAAAATTCCAAAATACAGGAACAGGAACAGTGACATGATCAAGTCCAAGGATCAAGGCATGGACAAGAACAGGGATGAGAACAAGAACAAGAACAATGACAAGAATAAGAATATGGAAAAAGAGTTCAAGAGAAGGCCCGGCAAGGAAGTTATAGATGCTGATGATGATCAGTGCCTAATGGGAGTTTTACTCCCACCCTAGAATTAATCACCTCATCAGGAGGTGGGGGAGGGACTAAGCTAAGAGGCTCATTCTTAGTCCCGAGCCCCAAAGGTGACCCTTTGCCATTAATGACAAAGGGGGAGAGATATGAGTAAGGGGGAGAGCTTCAAAGTGAAGAGGAGAGCTTCAAGTCAGGGGGACAAAAACTTCAAAGGAATATTCTCAGTTGTGGGCACAGTTGGTCAGTTGTTAGCACAGTTGGTTTCAATTTTGGCTCTTGAGAAGTGTTTTTAGTAAAGGTTTGCCATCAATGACAAAGGGGAAGATTGTTGGAAATTTTGGGTACTTTGGGTACATTGCCTTTGCTCAAGTGTATAAGTTGTCATTGATGTCAAGAAGCTCTTGAAGGAATTTGATTTGATGTCAAATAATTTGATTTGATGTCAAATAATTTGTTTTGATGAAGGTTACGGCATGACAATTTCAAAGGTCTTTTGTAAACCCCAAGTTTGCAGGTTTAAAGATTACAGGTGGATGCATTAGTTTAATGCATTTGGGTCCAGGAGGAAGTATTTATTTAAATAATTAAAAAATTTGTTAAGGTTCCCTTTAATTATTTTTAAATAAATATTAAATTATTGTTTGCAATGGGTTATCCTAACCCATGGCGCTATGTTTTAAGATTGTGGGCGCTAGCCAAGACCTCCGCCGATGTGTTAAACTCCTCGTCGATGTCAAGAGCTTATGGTAAAAATGCATATAAATGTCCCTCGATGAAAATCAAGAATTATCCCATCCGCATTTTGAAAAGAGTTGCTCACTGTGAATTCGTGATCTGCTGTTCGATTTCTTCCTCGCTATGATTTCGTGATCCGTTGTTCATTTTTTGTACTCGTCATTTGTCGTAAATCCATCGTAAGGTTTTCGTCTTCATGTTCATGTCAGAAGAAAGGGAGGCACTGTTGTTTTATTTAATCCCTAGCATAGAAGGAACAATGCTAACAGCGTGAGGTTTAAACCTCATCGGGCACCTTTGGTGCACCGGTAGCAGCTAGGCTATTGGCGCGCTACCCGAACGGGGGGTTTCGTGTTCGAATAACATGAAAGGGTTTTTCATCATGAAGTGGACGTAGTGGGTGGTGTTAGAATTCGTGCGAAATTTCTCCATAGCATGATTTTTGATGTTGTCCAAGGTATTTTCAAAATTAATTTTTGCTAAGTGTATTTTGCAGATGGAGGAAGTTTATTAGAGGGAAAAACAACTTAGGAGTTATAAGGAGTTTAAAGCTTGTTTTATTTTGATAAAAGATTCTTTTGAAGGTGTTGTTTGAAATATCTTATTGCATTCTTATGAGAGATAAATTTTATTTTTGATAAGACTATAAGGGAGAAATAAGTTGTATAAGGGATAAATTTTTCTTGTAATGTTGAGAGTGCTTTTGGTTGATTATGGAAATGAAAGCATGATGTTTTAAGGTTAAAATTGCTTCTTGTGTGAAGTTGTGAAACCTTAAGTGGGCAGCTTTGAGATTGACATTTGCTTTCGTTAAATTGGTAATAATCAAACTATTCTTTACTTGGTTAAAGTGTTGGGCTTATTCCTTTGTTGATGATTTGAAAAGTTGTGTGTGCTCTTGTTGATTTGAGTTGGTGGATGCTTTTGTTCAAACAATATTGGAGAGAAAAGGAGTTCTACTTGTTTCCTTTTCTGATGTTGATTGTGAAATGCTTCAAGGTTGTGTTTTGAGTTGAATGGTGTTGATTGAACCTTGTTTGATGAGCATTGTTGTTGAAGCCCCAATTGATGGTGAAAAGAACATGAGTATCATTGTTATGTGATTCTTTGCATAGTTGGCAATTGTTGGGGTTTCATGTTCTTGAAATAAAGCATTCTATCCTATCCATTTCAGATATTGAGTTGAGTTTTCATATTTGAGATTGAGTTTGAGCTGAGTTGATTTGAGTTGAGTTTTGAGATTGGGAGTTGAGTATAGAACATATTGAGTCTCTAAAAATTCTCTTTATGCTTCTATGAGTTTGACAAATCACATTGGGTCTCTAAAAATTCACCTTGTGATTTTCTATTAAGAATTTTTTTTCTTGGTGAGCTTGCTGAGTTTTGGACAGGTTCTGGTGGGGACTTGTGAGCAGTCTTGGACAGGTTTCGGTGGGGACTTGTGAGCAGTTTTGGACATGTTTCGGTGGGGACTTGTGAGCAGATTTGGATAGGTCCTAGCAGAGGACTTGTGAGCTAAGTTTGATAGTCCTATCAGAGAACTTGAGGATAAGAACCTGAGGGCAGATTTGGCAAGTCTTTGAGAAGGCTTGTGTGTAGAGGATTGATTTGTTCAAGTTTAAGCATTGGACAGATCTGACAAACAGAGGAAGACTTGTACTATACTGACTGACTGTGTTTGGTACAAGTTGCTAAGCTATTGTGTATGTGATCATAGAAGACAGAGGTCTCTTAGGCTAAGCATTGAGGACAAGAGGTCTTCGATGGAAATGAGTTCCACATGCTGGCAAGAGGTAGAGGCAGTTGATCTTCTAAGGGATCATTTTCAGAGCAGAGGGGAAGGTATCTCCTTTGAGCAGAGGCTCATAAATTTTGATTTGGGGAAGGTATCTCCTTTGGGCTGAGGCTCATAAACATTGTAATTGGGAAGGATTCCCAAAGAACTTTGAGATAAATTTTAGAGAAAATTTTTGTGGACGTAGCCCAGCCATTTTGGGTGAACCACATTAAAATTGGTGTCACTTTGTGGATGATATTGTGCATTGCTTTGATATTTCTTTGGGTATATTGCTTTACTATTTTGAAGTATAAAGGAAAAATTAAAAAGAGGTCTTATACTGTTCACCCCCCCTCTCAGTATAAGCTTGTGTTCTTCACTTTCCTCCTCATTTGATCCTTCTAATTCCTCTGACTATTTTTGTTTTTGCTTTTCTCTGGAATCTTTGTTCTACACCACTTTGTTGTATGTCCATAATTATTGCACTTATAACACTTAATGTTTTTATTCCTTGGAGGTGCAAATATCTTGGGATTTCTCCTAGTGAAGCCATATCTATTCCTGACATGAATCCTACAATTCATTACCTTGTGACCAAACTGATTAAAAGAGTAGCAATACCCTTGAAAAAGTTACATGTTTCTAAATTTTCCATATTATTGTCTTTCATGTGTCCTGTATTGTGTAGCCTTGTGCCCAAACCTATGACATGAGAAACATCATCCATTGAAACTACCTTGCCTTGACCTCATTGGTCTTTTAGTTTCTTTTACCCTATGCTGGTTTCTGTTCCATCTATTCCTCATTTGTGCATTGTTCCTTTCCTTTTTGAACTTTTTATTGTCCAATTCTTCCTCAGAAGTGTCACTTTATCTTACACTCTCTTATTCTAAAGTTTCTTCTTCTTCAGAACTTTATATTGACTCCTCTTCTTAATTCCTTTTGTATTTGCTCAAAACCAAGACTTGTCTTATTTGATGTTGGTTTTTGTATCTTGATAATCTTATCCAAGTTCTTTGAGCTTCTTCCAAACCTGTGTAACTTATCCTTAGACTCTTTTACTTACTTCCTTAGTGAAGCTACCTCATAATCTAATATTTCACACTATAAAACCTTAGATTCTAACTTCTCTTTTAATCTCCTTGTCTTGGCTATTGAGTTAGTTAAATCCTCTATAAGATTTCCTTTCTCTTCATCACATTCTTGAAATTTAAGCTTGAGTTTTGGGTTTTTATTTATTACCCCCTTTAATGCATCAAGGGCATGAATAAGATCACCCTCAAGATCAACTTTCCTTTCTCTTATTCTTCCTTTATTTGTTTTCCTTTGAAAACATCTTCATTTTTTCTGACTCTTTCTTACTAGAAGTATTTCCTTCTTATTCTATTGTCATAAGAATATTCTCTTCTGGTCCTTCAAGTGTATCTTCATATTCATCATCACTGAAAATGAATCCATTCCTTGTACAAATATCTTCAATATGACCAAAGTTACCACATCTAAAACATTTAAGGATTATTGGTTACCTTTTATTAACCACTTCTTTTTCTGTTACCAAAAATAGAACTTCATCTCTATCATGATCTGAGGAACTATCATCACTATCACTTGAGATCTTACCTGCTTTATATTCATAGAAAATTTTGTATACCTTTGGAAAAAATTATTTCCTTGTGTACCTTGCCCATCCCTAATTTTCTTTTGGTACCTGTGATTTATTGTATCCATGTGCTTTTGATATTTTTTCTCATCACCACTGCTATTTCCAGCTTCTAGACAATCAGATGCACAGTGACCATATTTTCCACATTTAAAAATCTAATTTTGTACCTTTATGCTTTCTTGAGTCCTTGTTCCTTCTATCATAATTTGCTTCTTCATCACTGGATATCTCATTGATTTCATTTGACTTCTTACCCTTAGTCTTCTTAGTGGCTTTAAATGCTACTTATTTCTAAGGAATAGGTTCCTCTTTTGTTCTTATCTCAAATGTTGTGAAAATGCCATGTAATTCATCCCTTGTCAAAAGATCAATATTTTTTTACTCTTCTATAACTGAAATATTTTCACTAAACCTTTTTGGAAGTGATATTATAATCTTATCACACACATTAGGTTCTGTAACTTCAATCCCAAGTCCTTGGATGGAGTTAAACTTCGTCCATGCAAAGTATATATGTAGCAATTTTTTCCTCATCCTTCATTTTTAGGTCTTCAAATCTCTTGAAATTTTGTAACTTTACCCTTTTGACATTTTTATCTCCTTCATATATGCCTTGCAACTTATCTCAAATTTTCTTTGTTGATTTTCAATGCATAATATTTATAAAAATCTATTTCATGTAAGCCCTTTTAAATTGCATTCATTGCTTTTGAATTGTAATGTTGTATAATATTACCATCTTTATCTATAGGTGGAGTTGTTGGTGGTGTGTATCCATTTTCAAGTACTTCTCATATTTCATTTCCAAGTTCCATTAGATGAAACTTCATCCTTGTGCTCCATAGTGTATAATTGTTCCCATAAAAAAATGGTGCTGAATTCCTTGAGGATCCACTCTAAGAATCCATGTGTTCTTGTAAGATTTCCTTCAAGTTGTTAAACTCTTCTGAAGGAATCCACTCTAATACCAATTGAAGAACACAAGCTTATACTGAGAAGGGGGTGAATAGTATAAAACCACTTTTTACTTTTTTTTTCAATCAGTATTATATGATATATCAATGGTAATATCAACAATAGTAATCAAAGAACTGCAAAAATCACCACATACAATAGAGACCCCAATTTAATGTTGTTCACCCAATGTGGGCTACTCACATAGAAAATATTTCACTAAAATTTTCTCAACAAATCTCTTTGGAAACCTTTCCCTATTATAATATTTATGGACCTCTATCCAAAGGAGACACCAATCCCCTAATCAAGTTCGTGGATCTCTATCCACAAGAGAACTCCTTCTCCTCTACTCTGGTTGGTGATCTTCTAGAAGAACTGTTACCTCCACTGTACTGGCTTATGGATCTCTATCCACTAAAGACTCTTGCCCTCACTCAGAAGACTTGTCTTCACTACCTTGGCTAATGGACCTCTATCCACTGGATATTGATGTCCTCTATACTTTTCCACCTCCAAAGCTTTCTCTCAGCTCTATCTCAAATTTGTACTAAAAACAATCCTTCAATCTAGCACAAATTTGTTCAATATCTATCCTCAAATCTAAACTAAACACAGTCCTTCAATCTAGCACAAATTTGCTCAATCTCTATCCTCAAATCTACACTAAACATAGTCCTTTGGTCTAGCACAAATCTTCTCAATATCTATCCTCAAATCTACACTAAACAAAGTCCTTCAGTCTAGTAAAAATTTGCTCAATCTATGTCCTTAAATTTGCACTAAACATAGTCCTTTAGTCTAGCACAAATCTACTCAATCTCTATCCTAAAATTTGTACTAAACATAGTCCTTTTGTCTAGCACAAATATGCTCAATCTCCATCCTTAAGCCTTAACACAAAGCTTGACTCAATCACAAATCAACTCTTCTAGATTTACCCCAAAAATTTACCCAAGGTTTGAACAAATAAATCAATCAACTCTGCTCTCAAGTCTTCTCAAAGACTTTTCTTAAATTTGCATTGTAAGCTTCTACAAAAACTCACACTAATTTATCCACAAATCCCTTCTAGAACTTGTCTAATCTGCTCAAAAATTCCTCACTAGAACTTAATTAAATCTTCTCAAAAATTCCTCACTAGGACTTGCTAAAATCTGCTCAACAAGCTTTCACAAAAGCTCTGTACAAATTCTACTCAGTCTATCATAGAAAACCTCTTCAATCACACAAACAAGTTTCACACAGAATCTTGTTTTAACCTCATAGAAACATATAGAGAATGGTTAGAGACTCAATATGTTTCTCACTCATAATCACTCAATCACTTTTAATCTCTTTCTTAAATTAAATTAGAATATAGAACAATTTGTTTCACAGAACTTGAACTATCACCTCAACACTTCCACTTGACTAGGCTCAATCAACTCCACTCAATAAATAACTCAATGAAACACTCATTGCTTACAAACTGTAGTCCAATCACATGAACACTCACTCAATTATTTTCAATAATTCTTATCAAACAATCTCACATAACAACGATACTCATGATTTTGCACAAACCCTAGTAATGCATATGAAGGTTCATTAAATATTTCCAATAATGCTTATCAAACAAGGTTTTTATCATAAAATTTCACTCATAAGAACTTTAACAATCAAACTCAACAATGCTTATAAAACAACCCTTTTTACTCCAACTTAGCATTCACAACATCCAACAATAACTCACAAGGAAGATGTGCCTATACCTTTTATTTGATGAAGAATTAACCTTAAAAATTTGTCTCAATCACAATTACTCTTTTTGCCAATATCAAGGGTTAGGTAGCAAAAACCTTCTCAAAAATTCATTCAATAATTCCCTCACAAATTATTATCACCATACAAAACATTAGATCTCAATTACACCTTATTAATCCTCTCAAATATTAAACACAATAAGACTTTATTTTAAAATAACATTTAAACTCCTCTAAAGTCTTATTACTCCATTCAACACTTAATCACCAAAATCACAATATAAAATTTAATTTTCATAAACCTTAAATCTCCCTAAAAGCTCATGCCAAACAAACCTTAAGACAAAAATCAAATTTAAAAATTAACTACCTTTTGCCCTTGGTGGGAATCGAACGCACGTTGTGCTGCCACCAGCGCCCTAGCCGTGGCTTCAACTATCACATGAGCTAAGCACTCACCTTGGAAGCAATAAGCACCTCGTGTGCTTTATTGCTTTCCTTTGGCACCTATACCAAAACAATGTTTCTTCCCTTTGGTGCCTAAACCAAAAACTTCACCAAAAAATGCCTTTGAGGTTCGATCGCGAGTCCTCCCGCCTTGCCAAAGACCTAAGTTATAGCCACTTACCACTAGAACAACCAGTCAGTTGGTTATGAGGCATAGAGCCTCTCTTATATTATCCCTTCATTAGTGCAATGAGACAACAAAACTTTATCTTCTTCCTCACATGAAAATCACAAAAATCGTAGGCTTAATGTTATTCGAACGAAGGTGAATCCTTTGCAACCAAGGCACATGGTATTTATACCATTGTGCCATCACCATTTTAGACATCAATGGAGGAATTAATATATGATATCGGTGCATTATTTTTGCCCCTATAACCCTAACCTTAGGGTTAATTAAATTATATTATAATTTAATTAATAATAAAATTATTATAATTAATTTAATAACTATAAAGTTAATCAAATTAATTTATAGCAAAATTATTATAATTAATTTATAATTTATTTAATTTATTTAGGTCTTACCATTTGACCTTTAATATTATAATATTATTTTTCTTGGGCCTTCTTATTTCTCCTATAGACCTTATTTGAGCACCTTGAATATTATAATAAGAGATATTATAATATTATTTCACTTACGTCTAGAAGCAATCTTTCACTGAAACTGACTCTTGACATCCTCTTACACTTCCTAGTAAAACTTATTCTTGACATCAATGATAACAAATCTTGCTCATATTTCCAACACACTCATCTCAGGTTGGAGATAGAGTTTGGATTCCTTTGGATAAGAGATGCTTTCCAAAGACACCATATTAGGATCCTCCTTTGGTACCTGAACCTGTCATCAGTCCTACAGTAGCAGTGGCACCTAATCATCAAATTTTGCTTATTATAGATAGAGTTTTTGATATGAAGACTCATCACACTTGACAAGGTTCTTCCACTTCTTACCTTGTCACCCACCGTCGTCACTTTCCACACATGTCTCACTAGATTCCTGACTATGATATGGCCCATGAATTTCCACATTTGTTGAGATTATTGGGGTCCAATGCTTCTATGGTTAGGAGTGTTGAGAATATGCTTGTACCTTAGTCTTAATTATAAGCCTAAGCTATTATTATTTTATTATTTCCTATTTCTTGCACTTTGTATTCATGTGAGGCATAGTATGCCCATGTTGGAAATATGTTAAGTTGTTGGATGATTAGTTAGTTGTTAGAGTTATCCTTTATCTTCTAGTAGTTAGTTGTCATCCTTGTTTAGCTGATTGTTATATGTTAGTTAAGTGGTTGGCCATTTTTGGCAAATTGTTGCAACCACTTAACCTACATGAGTTCTTTGTAAGATTATATATTCTACTACCATAAATAAATAATGAGCTTCACGCTTGAGTTCCATAACAGTTCTTCACCCATATGTGTCTACATCTTTCTTTGACACATTTATTAGGCCATAAATGCATCAAAGAGGGGGTAAAATTTAGACATAGAAAATGACCTACTTGAGTGAGTCATTTTCCCTAAAGCCTTAGAGATATCCTCCAACTTGCTTAAGTACATGTTTGGGACTCTAACCTCCCCTTTTTCATTTTTTCCTAGTTTTACCAAAATCACAATTGGTGCTTACAAGGCATGATTTTAGAAATTTAGGGTTTTCTCTTAGAAAATCCACATTTTGAGATAAGTTTCTTAAAGTCAGTCATACCTTAGGGTTTTCCCACCCAATTGTGTTTCAAAAACCCTATAAATAGAAGGTTTTTATCTCCTTTTCTCCTGGCAAAATAAAATTAAAAAAATAAGCAATCTAAGAAGTGAATCAAGGGTTCTGGACAATCTTATTACTTAAGTGTTCAAGTGATATTTGAAAAGTTTTTTGGTTTTATTCTATTGTATTGTTGATTTTAATACCTTTGGTGGATAATTTTTGGATCCTTGGGGAGAATTCAACCATCTTGTGAATATATTCATCCTCTTGTCTACATATTTTTCTACTACCAAATTATTTCATGCATTTCATCATCCTTAGATTATTCATTTGCATCATTGTTACAGTTCGTTTCACATTGATCTATTATTTATTTTTTCTTTTGTGAAATTGTACCCCATATTTAAATGCCATGATTTTGGCAATGCCAAAATTGTAATCTCCTTGTACAGAACAGATTTTGACTATGTTAATATCAGGGTAAGATTCTATTACAAATCCCAAATATTTATTTGTATGTTACATTTAGGATATAACACTGCTATTTACATTCTATTTTTGGCATTGTTATGTTTCATTGCATTCTATTTATCCATTTCTAAAAAAGGATAACTTTTGTTCTTTATTTCTAAAGGTCAAATAAAAGGACCCAGGGGACTTGACTATTGGACTCCTAAGCTCTCCTATATAGTAGCCTAAGAAGGTCCCCTAATGCTGATCATATTTTCTAGGGTTTTGTAAAAGTTATTTTTTACGTTGAAGCTATGGGATATTTTTGGACACAAGATAAAGCTTGGATCAAATGTCAAAATAGATAAGTTACATTGGCACATATTTAGGTTGTTTGTTGTAGTGTTAATTATCATTTCCATTTTAAACATAATCAAAGAAATAAAATAAAATTATATTTTAATTATTTTCTAGGCATTTGAAGGAATAAGAGCATATAGTGTGCATCTAGGGTTAGTCTTGTTTGTGCATTTCACTTGTGCCCTTGCTCAAAAGATAAAGAATTTTATTACTGTAGCCTAGGGTTAGAGATCATCCAATCAAAGAATTATACTAAGGTTAAACATAATTTTCTTGCATCTTGTTTATTTTGCATTATCCTTTCATTTTGCATAGTTTAGTTCATAGAGGCCAAAAATAGGTAATTTGCTTAAATTGAACACATTAAACATTTGTACTTTGGACTTGGAGTGAGTTCTAAAACCATTCTTGGTGAACCTATCCTTTTATGTCCTTTAATTTAGATAATATAATAGCCACCATGGTCACATCAGGATCTCATTAGATCTAGCCAAGAATCATTCGTAGTGTGTAGTTTTCCTCCTCGACACTAGATAATTGATTTTCCATCCAATATATTGGGTGGTCCTTACAATAGAGGAGAGCATAGAAAGGAGGAAAAATCCTAATGAGATCCAATATTAGATACATGGTGACCATTTAGGATCCCAAAGAGAGAGGCATGAACTCCCAACCAAAGGAGGTCCACCATTGGCCAAAGGAGGTACCACCTTAACTAAGGATATGTGGTAGTTGCATGAAAAAAAAGAAGATAACCAAAAGAGAATTTAAGGAGACACCCATCATTGGATATCAAGATTGATATTTTTTGGCCTATATTATCAAATCCAACAACATATCAGTGTGACAACCATCCATTGTACACATGATCCTACCCTATCAATCTATAATAGTTAGGAATGTCATACCCACTGCATCAACAAGTGGGATATTTTAGAAGAAATACGGTGAGGACTTAACGGTGCAACCTTTACCAACACAGTAGCAACAAGACATGTCAATGATGATTTGAAAAGCCCAAAATTCCCTAATATTGATGGCCTTGGATCTAAAGACCTCAAAGTTATTTATTCTAGTTGTAGAGGGATTCTTGTTGTAGAAAAAATTAGAACATATAGACCTTCTAAACAAAGTTTGAAGGTAAAGGACCCTTTTGGCTTATAAATAGACCTATATTTGCATTAAAGGCATTGATATATGTCTACTCATACCTATTATATAACCTTATAGGTTCTTTCTTTCAATCACTCTTCACAATTGTAATAAACAAAGCTCAAACCATGATCTATTATCTAATGTCATTGATCCTCTCTAGACTATATGCATTGTAATTATTTTTGGCATGTTCATGAAAGATGTAACTAATTTTATATTTTCCTTATTATTTGATATATTTTCAATACTTAGTTGTGTTTACTTTAGTATATTTATTCTAGCTATTAGATAGTGATTTGTATCTTCATTTATGGCCACTTTTTTAGTCAAAAGGGGGGGCCTTAATTCTTGGTCCATCACCCTCATAGGTTGGTTTTAATTTTCTACATAATTCACTTTCCTATATATTTACATTTATTGCATTTTTTACTTTTATTGTAATTTCTTTCCTTACAACCCCCCTTAGAAAACTTGATCTTAGCTCATGAAGGTCCCCATGCGCCAAGGATTGAATATGACAAGGAGTCAACCTTGATTTAAAATCTTGTAGGTTGCCTCATATGTGATCCTCTTCCTCATGATGCTTCCTATTATGTCACTCTATGTGAGGTGTGGATGACCCCAAAAAATTCTACTTTTATCCTAATAGAAAAGTGTGTTCTAATATGACAACACTACCCATTATATTGACCTTATGTTGGTAGACATTGGTAAACCATCGTAGGTGAATACTATGGCATAATAGGAAAAGATCGTAACATAGTTTATCTATAACAACATTTAGGTTCTCATATTTATAAGAGATTACAATGATAGGAAGGACATTCTTTGTCAAGGGACCACTCAATTTACCTCTAATTTCACATCTTGTATAACCTTCTTTCAACATACTTGTTGGTAAAATATTTGCCTAATTATACAAACATGCTATTGTTCACCCTAGACATGGCCAAAATTGAAAGGCTAGAGGAAAGGAATGTCCTATGTACCAATCTCTAGAGAGGGCTAGCTCCCTTAATAAATCCTACACTGGTTTAAGACTAGAGTTGTGAGAAAAGAATTGGAAATAATTGAAAGAAATGGGAAATATGACCACATGCCAAAGGTGTAGGATTGGGGATATACTAGTAGTAGGAATCCCAACCAAGTGTTATAGCAACATAAAATAGAAAGGAGAGCCAGAGAATCTACTTACAGTCTCTCGAAGACAACTTCCAGTATTGCATTCTAGTATTTACACTTACATTAGCAATGCCCAAATCCAGGTACAAAATTCAAACTTAATAGTAGATAATAAATATGAACATTAAATAGAAATGATTAAATATAAAGGAATCGCACATGAAAACTACTTGAAAAATTAGAATCCACAACTTCTTCTATTTACGTAGAGAACTTGAAAAAAAATTCTACAAAATGTCTATCCCTCTCTCTTTTACAATGAAAATTGATTAGTATATATAGAGGATTTCACCTCTTTAATTAAATACACATGAAGACAAAATATTCATAGATCAGGGACCTTGGTGAGACAATTCCTCCTTGAAGTCCTTGAAAATATTTCTCTTGAGGCAGCAATCCAATTTTTAAGGGGAAAATCCCCAAGAAATCAGTCATATCCTGGTGTTGGTGCACAAAAAACTGCAAACCTGGTCGTTGAC
Organism: Wollemia nobilis; assembly: GCA_028583015.1. Lineage (NCBI taxonomy): Eukaryota > Viridiplantae > Streptophyta > Pinopsida > Araucariales > Araucariaceae > Wollemia > Wollemia nobilis. The sequence goes on along the minus strand of JAQPPZ010016677.1, from coordinate 10,820,687 downwards.
TTGGGGCCTTCTTTATTCCTTAGAAATTCACTTTCGTTCGGAATGTTTCGAAACTCATAAAAATCATTTGGTGATTTAAAAATCATAGCTCATTTACCTTGAAACTCAAAAATTTGGCTACTTATCAAACCAATAATTAAATGCCTTTCATTCACCTATCTTGGGTGCTTTTAAAAAAATTACATCGATGCTTGAACCCGAATTTGCTCAAAACAGATCCATGAGTGAAAGTGTTGCCTTTAAACACTTACGTCATTGTGATCCATGGACTTCAATATTGTGTTTGCCTTATTGGAGAAAATTTGGGTAAAAATTTCCCTGTACCCTTTTGATTTTATATTCAATGCTTTGCCCTTGAAAAATGCGGTCAGGAACTTCACATTTCCTTTGGTGGAAGTGCTTCTTTCATGTTCACCCCAAAATGAGGTGAAAGGTATTGTTGCCTTTCACCTTGGGTGAATGTAGATTTTATTTTCAACACTAACAATTTTCAAATATTTGTTGGGTGAAAACAAAATTTTGATGAATTGACGAAGTCATCTCCATGTAGTTTCACCCCAAAGGAGGGTGAATGTGACGTTCACCCCCCTCTTGGGGTGAACATGCCATTGAATTTTCAACTTCTTCTTTGGCACTTTGCAATTTTGTCAAAGCTTCCCTTAATTGCGCTTTCGCCTTCAAGAGGGCCGAATGGAACGTTTGCCCCTCAAACAAGGTGAACACACCATTGACTTGTCAATGCCTTCCTTAAGAAATTTTAAATGATGTTCGCCCCAAAGTGGGGTGAATGAAGCTTTCACCCCTACTTTGGGGTGAATGTGCTTTACATTATTTTGCTTGCACTTCAACTTTGGGCACCTTCTTCAATTAATTTTAAAATGGCTTTTCACCCCAAAGTGGGGTGAAAGGGCCTTTCACCCCCATTTGGGGTGAAAGCATCCCCATTCGAACCTTAGCCCTTTTCTCTCCATTTACTTAGTAAAAAGATCACGTTCACCCCAAAATGAGGCGAATGTGTCAGTCGCCTTAACTCAGAAGCAAACACGCCTTTGCCATTATTTTGCATAATAACCCAATATTTTAAAACAAAGGAATATTTTTTGCCCAACGATGATCCCCGAAGCAGTGTTTTTCGTGACTATATCTAGTGACTTTTATTGAACTTAAATATTATTTCCAAGTAAGAGATGCATGAAAAACACAAAGTTAATATGTAAAAAAACTATAACATACCATATACACCAAAAAGACTTCATCATAGTATTAATATATTTTTTTATTTTAAATCAATAAAACTTTACCAAAATTTTAATGTGGCATTTGTAAAACTGCCAATATTTTTGGTGGCTCACGGGGTATCCAGCTCGCATGGATGCAAGAAATCCCAAGCCTTTATCCATTGGGATTCTATTGAGTATTTTTACCGATGACTTTAGCTAGCACTCCTGATGTGGAAGCATTTTTCTACTCCTCTTCTACTACATTCTCATCCACCTCTGTCTCTACAACTACCATAGAACTTTTGCTCGCTCCTGCTCTATCGTTGCTTGCTCAGCTACTGCTTGCTCCACCATAGCCCGCTCCTCTTGCTCTTTCAAGCTTTCACAAGTAACCTCTTAGAATACAACTGACTCTTCCCAGACATGTGTAGTAAATAAGAAAGAAATGTTCAGTGACTCATACACATACCGTAAGTTCTAGACATCCTCCAGACTAAGGTGCTTCACTTGTTGAGCTAGCTCAAACAATGACAACTCCATGTGGGTAAAATTATTCATAAGAGGTAATACTTATTCCTCTATGATGGGCTCCTACCATGTATCAATATATGAGGTGTCCTCCACAAACTTCTTCCAGGCCACTTCCAATTGTTCTTTTGACAGAGGTTCACCCCATTCATCAGTAAAAACTAGAAAATCCATATCAACGAGAGCATAAAAATGAATCATAAAAATAGTATGCTCTCACTCTATGTCATTAAGGATCTTCCTTCCTTCTCTCATCAGGTCCATTCTATGAAATTATCTATGCAACATGACCTTGGTGGTAGACCAAGCATGATCCATTTCACTCAAGGGGTGAATATGCATGCTAGACTGATCCAAATATTGGATTTTTATAGCCATTTCCATGTGGGGTTCTAGAATCTCCTCTATGGTGTCAATAAACTGTTGACCTATGTGAATCTATATTTAGGCTACATAGAGATAATGCAACACCTAAACTACTTTTGTTGCCAAATTTGTAACTCTAGGCTGAGCGAAGGCAAGCCTCTTTGATTGTTTTTGAGGAGAAGCCTGCAAGCTATGTGGCCCTTTCAGTCAGTTGATTCTATATAGCCTCTAGTTGTGTCTAGAGTGCTTGCATCTCCAACCTCACTGCATCCCTTTCTTTTTTATGCACTCCAAACTATTGATGCAAGTATTCATTCTCTATGGCTGTCTTCTTCTATTGCACTCTACTTGCTACCAAAGCATATTCGAGTTTGATAATATTTGTTTTGATGTCATAAAATTTGTGCTTATAATACTCATCGTGCAAATAGACTGAGCTCATATAAACCTGCATATTCCTAATTTTTTAGTTGGATCAATCTTTGTCAGGTCCTTTTTCACGGTCTTATAAGCATAATAACTCAGCATCATTTTTCTTCGTAGCTTGTGGACCAGAGTGATTATAGTTGTGTGAGCCTCCATGGCAACCATATCAAAAGCAACCCTCTTGAGTGACCAATATGGAGCCAATGCTTATTTATTTTTATGGTTTTTCAACCACTATGATGAACTGAGGTGCACTTGATTGACTTTCTCTGCATCAGGTTGCTTCAACACCACATAAACTTTAGGCAGTACTTACAACTCTAAAAATGGTGTGAAAGGTATCAAAATTTGTGAGCGGTTAGGCTAAAAGGAAGTGAAGGATATGGCTAGGAGGGGAGGGACCGAAATAGTGGAGTGGGTGGAGGAATCAAGTTTAGCTATAGTTATGCTTACTCTTGGAGGAGCTTGTGTACTTACAACATCAATGAAAGTGGTAGTAGTAATGGAAGAGGAAGGACGTGAAATGGATTTGGCCTTGATACAAATGAACTGAAATAAAGGGAGGTCAAAGAAAGGGGAATGGAAGGAGCAGTAGTGACTTGTGAAGGGGAAGAAGAGGGGAGAAAAATGGAAAAGGGTATACCAAATGGGGGATATATTGATGTATAAAATAAGGGAAATAAACTAACAACCACTACATGCTTCGAAGAATAATAATAGAGAAAGAAATATGTACCTTCGGGTGTGGGCACCATGTGTTTTGGTGATGGAAGTGGCTGTGAAATAATTTATTCCTGTTGCTCCTTAACTTCATCCTCAAGGTTAATTACCTACACCTGAAAAACCTCCACTTGTGGGTTCTTCACCTACTGGTATTTTGACTATTCATGAATCAACAAAAATACTTGGGTGATGCTCATCAGAACATCTATCACTAGCAGAGGGGAATTAGAAATCGCTAAAAAAACTACAACTATGGGAACTACAATAGCTAAAACTATGGTAGTAGATGAAAAAGTAGCATTGGTCCTAGGATTTTTTATAGGTTTCAGGAATGGGGATGCATCTCAGACAGTATGCTTATCTAGTAAAGGTGCCTCATCAACTTTGTGCTTTGCTCGCTGTGACTTCTATTAAAACACATACTATTGTTCTTCATCCTCGGATGTCTCTTCTTCAACTATTGGGTGCTCTTATTTTGCCATGCTTTCACCACTATTAGAATGTTGAAAACTTTGGGGAAAAATCTTTTTGAAAGTGATGGGATGATAGGCGTTGACATATTCATCATAGGCTTCCAAAAATACCTCATGCATATTCAACCCATATGGAGATGTAATTTTTCCTCTCTGGACCCGCATTATCCACTAGTTCATTATTTTTTCCTCGGTCCACAGGGGTTTACTTTCTTTCACCTAACTAAATAGTCTAGGAATAGGGATCTAATTTTTGTATACTGTTAGGTTGTACTCAGCCTCCTATTCATAGAAGTTGTGCTAGGGTGGGAGTGACATCATATTTTCAATGTGCCACTCTAATTTGTGCCCATCAAAATTATTGTGCCTCTCCTAAATTTTAGGCCATGGAAAACAATGGAAGGTCTTGGCCTTGATTATTTCCAAAAAATTACCCAATGGGTCATATCTCCATCGTTGTGGTAGTTCTATCAACCCCAGGTCTTGAAGTACCACCATGAGTAGCCTATTCTTCCCAACCTGGTTCACTTCTATATTTTCAAACTTGAAAGGCATATTGCAATTCATCCTCTTACCATGCCCTATTCTATACACATCATTAGCATACTCTATTTGGTGCACCACCTCCATGGAAAAAATATGTTCAATGGCAAAGTATGGGAGAAGGAATGGCTTACCCGTGAAGCCATAGATTCTTACGACCACACCTTGAGTCAAAAAAATATGTCACCCTTTTCAACTATAACCACCACTTCTCTCATCTCTCATGGCACTCTTTCACTTGCACCACAAAGCAGCTCTATTGCGGGCCCAAAAAAAAAATTATTAAAACTATAAAATGACTCCCTACTCGACAAAGTGAAAGTCCACATATATACTAGCAGAAGCTCATATTTCTCATCCATTTGCTTTACTATGATAAATAAAAAGTATTGGTGTAGATGGAAAAATAAATACCAGACCAAAAAGTAGGTGTGCTTGAATAATGTCTCTTCTCCAGTATGCAACCTCTCCAGCTAAAAACGTAGTTTCTAAGATACAAAATCATCCCAATCAAAGTAAATCAGATTGGTGCCCTACCGCATAGCTATCAAAGTGTAAAAATATACCTAGCATATGCACTATGCTAAGGTTGCTTCCCATTTATGAACTGTGGAATTTTTCTATAGAACGACAACCCAGGCTAACATCGAGTAAATATCTAGGCTTTTGAACTTTGTAAGTAACTTTGGCAAGGTTGGTAGTTTCCCTAGTCGTGGCTCTTTAATTAACTATGTCTCTATGAACCAATGCATCACCACGGTGGACACATATATGTCCTCATACTCATTTGTACATAGCTTCTTATTGATCACATATGAAGGAGGTTTTAACCCGTAAGTAAATGCTTCCTGAACTTCATCAACGAAAATAGAAAAAGATACTTCTTTGTTCACCTTTCGGACTATCTTGGTAATCGGATTATAAAATACCAAATTAAGGGTGTATGGGCATACACAAATACCAAAATAAATGCACGCATAATGATATACTCAAAGGGCTCTCTACTATTAATCCCTGATTTACTGTGAACTCCACATCTTGCCAAAGTTTCTCCATGCCCTTGTTGATAATCACACAATCTCTGAATTCTGCCATTGTGTCAAAGTATGGGTCCAAATCCACATTCTCATTTATTTGGGTCTTCTTGGATTTCGAACCACATTATACTTTCTTTATAGACTTCTTGGGATCTGTAGACTCTTTCACCTATTTTATTTTATTTCCCATTGTATAAACCTTAGCAACTCAAAAAATACTCTACAATTTTTGTGATTTATTTATAGAATGCGCACCACCCACCGAAGTAAATATAGTAAAATTCCCTGGTGAATTCAAGAGGGCATGCACCTTGTTTCCCGTAATAGGCATTAATCCTCAAATTAAATGGTAATTGAATAAAATTCGTTGTAAAATTACTTTAGGAAAGTGTGCCCTTCTTACTACATTGCACCTTTGAAAAGTGTACCCCGACCATTAAAATTGTCTTGGAAAAATAAACCCATCACCCAGGGACCAATGAGCACTTCTATTTTTACCAGTGTGAGATTTCGCTTCTCGGGAACACCAAATCGCCTTCAAACATAAATTTAGGTACACATTTTAAATTAAATGTCTTGAAAACATGTCTTAGCTTGCATGCACACTTCCCAAGATTTGCCACATTCTGGAGAGTGAAAATGCTTCAAAGAGCACCCTTACAAAATTGTAGTGCTACGAAAAGCAATGGGAGAAAAAATACTATGGAGGCGTACCTATTCTTATTTTCTTTTGCTTCAAAAATGCTCTTTATGTGATTGATGTAATTTCATGGTGAATGTCCTTATTTTAAAACAAATTCTATTTTTTTTTCCCAAATTTAGAAAAAGCATAAATTTTCTTATTCCTTAAAAAAAAAAAACTTAATTGTTTTTAGGGCTTTTTCTCTTCTTATTTTTCTATTTTATTTTATTTTCACCTCAAATTTTAATGCAATGACCTAAAAAATCCGGAGCATACACTTTTCACATATAAAAAAATATTTTCTTTCCATACATAAGATGAAAGCACACCCTTGGTCACATTCCATTTCTCTTTAAACTATTGGTGCAAATTTTACACAAAAGAGCACGAGTTATAAATATTTCCATATCTCCGCCTTTAGTGAGTGATGAACGGGAGTTTCGCCCCTCACTTGGGGTGAAACCCCTTTTGATTCCTCCTTTTTTTTATAATTTCATTGACTTTAATTTTTTGTTCTTTTTACTTGCAATATACATTCACCTCCCCTTGTAGGCGAATGGGGTTTTTGCCCCTTTTGTCTAGTGAAAGCATTTTTGACCATTTTTTACTTAAGTTTCCCCCTTGATTACAATGATCATTAATCATGAGCTTCATCATTCTCTTAATTCCAAGATGTGTTTGTCCTAGTGGAAGGCGAACGAGACTTTCACCCTTTCTTTGAGGCAAAAGCGCTTTTAGTTTGTTGCTTCCCATACTTCTGAAATTGGAGTTTTATGCTTGAATTCTTCAACTGGGCATTTAACATGTGCTCCCAAATATTGAAATTTCACTTTTATGAAACATTTAAACTCTGAACTTACAGACTGAAGCAACCTATTAAAACTTTTTAGAGCATTTTGGGCTTCTCACAATTTCCTGTTTTTAGTATAACAATTAATTCTACCTGAAATCATAATGTGTCTTCATTGAACCATTTCGAGGTGAAATTGATTCTGTAAGAAAGATGGATTATATATATATATATATATAGATTCTCCTTTTTTCTTTTTCTTTTCTAGATTAAGCAGTATGATATCAAGCAATATAGGGAAAAATAAAAATACTCGTAAATAGAAATATGTACATATTTACAAATTGGTACCTTTTGATTTCATCACTGAAAGTAGGCCTTTAGATGAAGACCATTTACTGGAATCGAAATATCCCAATCATCCATATCTTGAAGATGATATGTGTTTGCCAAATTCACTCAGAGATCTGAAATTGACCTTCCTAGATGGCATCGAACTTGTGGTGCTTCCCTATCTTGGCTTTATTCTCATTCTATTTGAGGACTAAATCTCCTACCTCAAACTTGTGCTTTGTTGTATTTTTTTCAAACCATTTATATATCACTTTAGTGTGTTCGGTGAAATCTTGATATACCTTTTCTCTTTCTTCCTCCAACTGTAATAATTGATCCAACCTTGTACTCATTGGATCATACTCATCATCTTCATCTTTGAACAACTGTAATGTTTGAAGGACAAGGAGCTCAATGTGAGTGGGTAGGACTACTTCTTTCCCATACACCAAAAAATAAGAAGAGGCTTGAATAAATTTTTCATGTATATTCAGTCTGCCCATAGAGCTTGGTTCAACAATAGGTGCCAACTTCTCTTGTTGTTTCCTAGCATTCTCTTCAAGATTTATAATAATTTCTTATTTGTGGATTCGGCCAACCCATTTCCTTACGGATAATAGTTAGAAGATGTTTTGAGATAGATCCCATATTTGCTTGCAAATTCAATGATCTTCACCCCAATAAATGGAGTTCCATTATATGTTATAATAGAATTTGGAACACCAAAATGGGTGATCAATCCCTTAAGAAAAGAGATGATTGTAGCTTGATCTAATTTTTTAGTTGGGATAGCCTCTGCCCACCTACTGAAATAATCGGTTGTAGTTAGGATGTATTTATGCTCAAATGACAAATTAGGGTCTATGACTCCAATGAAATCTAGGCCTCTTTTCTGAAATGGTGCTTCCACCTGAATCGGGTGCAAGGGCAGGGATGCTTTCTTATTTTTACCAACATACTATTGATAGTTATTACAGTTTTGACTCACCTTGTGTGCATCTACAAAAATAGTAGGCCAAAAGTAATCGGATATAATAATATTTAAGGCCATAGGCCTTCCTGCATAATGGCCACTGGATAGGCCAAAATGGAATTTCTTCAATATTTTTTCCTTTTTTGAATCCTTTAAACACCTGAGGAGCACTCCGTCTACATTCTTGTAAAATAGACCGCTTGGCAATAAGACATACTTGAGTGCTCACAACCTAAACCTTTGATGTTGAGAAGCATAAAGACATGATGGACATTTCTTTGAGGTAAATAATTTGACAAGGTACTTTGTTCAATAATGATCACTTGTAAGTTGATTTGCACAGTTTCTTACATTGATTACTTACTCCTATACTATAGCCAATGATTCAAAAACTGCACTTTTATCCAATTTTTGGAAGAGAGCTCATCCATAAATTAGATTATTCAATTAGATCTCCACATCATACTCTTGAAAATTTGAGACCAAAACTGCTCTTTTGTCACCTAGTTCCCCTTGGAGAATGAAGTTTTTGACATCTGGATGTATAACATAAATGATTGTTTTACTTTGTGAGATGAAGTACAAAAATGTTTTCAAGGATTTCATGACTGCATACACCTATTTTTCAATGAAATTATACTTCTCCTGGTGCGGTGCAATAACTTGGCTCAAAAATGCAATCGACTTTTCATCTCTATCTTCTTGCTTTTACATGAGGATGATGATATAACTCCCTTTTTCACCTACTACATAGAGAATGAAGTATTTTGAATAATCTGGGTTAATTAATACTAGAACTTGAGTGATTATTTCCTAGATTTATCAAAAATCCTATCTTCTCTCCTTGATTCATTTGAAATCTGTATTTTTTTCAGGAGCTTGGTCATGGGTTTCACTACCTGAGCAAAATCGATAATAAACTTCTGCATGAAATTTATCTTACCGAAGAATGACTGTAGGTCTTTCTTGTTAACTAGCAGTGGTAATTTCAAGAGTTCCTTAGCCCTTGTGGGATCAATCACCAGTTCTTATTGTGAGATCACATGACCTAAAAATTTCCCTCCTTTAACAATGAATATGGACTTTTTTGAGTTAACAAAAATCTCAAACTCTTGGTATTTTTGAACACCTACCTCAAATGAGAAACATGCTCTTATCTATGATGCAAAAACATGGTCATGTCATCAAGGTATATCACAATAATTATGTTTAACAATCCACTGAAAGCCATGTCCATGGCTCTTTGAAAGGTAGCACTAGCATTTGAAATATCGAACAACATTATTTGATAGGCAAACATGCCCCACTTAGAAGTGAACACTGTCTTGTGTTGGTCCTCATCCTTCATCTAGATTTGGTTATAACTGGAGAAACCATCTAGCAATTAAAATATCTATGCTTAGGCAACTACGTAGAGGATTTGATCAAATATACGATAGGGGGTAGTGATATTTTAATGATGCATGATTTAGATTTTGAAAATCCATGCACAGATGGATATCCCCATTCTTCTTCCAAACTGGCACCAGGTTTTCCATCCATGTCAAGTTCTTAATTGGATATATTATTTTTGATTCCAGTATCTTTAACAGTTCTGCCTTGATGAGCACCTTAATTTTGGGATTGACAGGCCACTTTTTTTGTTGAAAATATTTTACTCCCTCATGCAGTTCAATGGTATGTTGGATTATTCTTGTCATATCCCTTCAAATCATGATTAATCCATGCAATGATATCGAGGAATTCGTAACACAAGTTCTTGATATCTTCTAATTTTGCTAGTGTACAATCGATTTTGATTTTGATGATCTTCTCAGCCTCCAACTATAACTCCTTATATTCCTTTGCATCTACCTTGATTTTATGCTTATTAGCCCTATCGTTTTGGTTGAATATACTTTCCAGTGAAATCAGTCCCTTGAGAATGTTATTATTCTTCAATTGAATCATTCCTTCCATTTCCTCTTCGACAAGTACTCTATCATCTGCACTCGTAACTTATTTAATTAGAAAATTGACTATTTGCTCATAATTTTTGAATACTTGCTAATATAGATTCTTATAAGGGACTAAGGGTCTATAAATTACCCTGACAGTCTTGAGTTTCCTGACTACTTGCTCCACAAGGGAGTAATTAGCACCAAGAAAAGCTAAAATATCTGCATGTTTGTTTTGCTTCCGTGAAATCGCTTGAATTTTCAAGGCTGTAAAGGACTCAAACAAATCCCATACCTTTTTTCAATAGGCCTTAAAGTAGTGCTACTTTGATACACACTTGTTTATAGTCTGGTTGACAATGAGCTCAAAATATCCAAATATTTGCAACTGTTTTCTGCCTAAATTTTGTTGGCAATTTTGGGTTTGAGATCCTAGCTTCTTGTCTATGAGTTGTCATTGATGTCAAAAGGAAATGGCATTAATGTTAAGAGGATGTGTTGGCTTCAAAGGTGGAAGATTCCAAGAGAATATTTTTAAGAGAATCCGGAGAGATTCCATTGGCAAGGGTTTTTCATTAAAACCAAACCGGTTTTTATTAAAACCAAGTTGGATAGGGTTTTTATTAAAACCAATGGAGGTTCTCTTTATTATTTATTTAATTATTATTTAAAACCCTTCAAGGTTTTAATTAATTAATTATTTAATTAATTAAGGGAGAAATTATTTTTAATTTATTAAAAATACTTAAAGGTTTTTAAACCTTTTTTTATTCTTAATTTATTAAAATTATTTAAGGGTTTTTAAACCCTTTTTGAAAAGACTTTTGATTAATTTCGAAATGGTCTTTATTTTCGTCGACGTCAAGGTGTCTTCGAAGAGACTATTTATTCTCCAACTCCTAAGGTTGGAAGGCTAATGAATTCGAAATTCCCCAAATGCAATTTGCGGTGTTTGTGCTCTGTATTCGCTGCGATCGAAGGAAGACTTAGAAGCACGTGCGGTTGAAAAGTCTTCGGGAGTTTTTTCGAGGGTGAAGTGGAGGGAAGTTCACTTGTGAACTTCGTAGCCCGCATGGGCTAGTGGCAGCGAAGGTTGCTATTGGGCGCTGCATTGGCGGAGGTCACCGTTTCGAGTCTCGCGGGGGTGCTTTGCTAGAGTAACACACGTTTTTATTAAAACGTCTTTATGCCACGAAATTCGGAGTTTCTTGGACAGCGATTTATAAGGTGTGATTAAATTTTATGAGTTTTGGCTTTTGTGATTAGCATTGAATAAAAGCTTAGGAGAAATAAGGGCATATTTCTTTGGATGTATTTTTAAGATTATTCTTTGCTATGCTAAAATTAAAAATGGAGGTATAAGGTGTGAGTCCGTGATTGTTGATTTATTGGCATGTTATGGTGGTTGTGTTTAAAGAAGTGGAGCTAAAAGGTGTAATAAAGGAAGTTTATATTATTGCTCATTTCTTTTTATTCTAACCCTAACTTGGTTGGAAGTTTGAGAGTTGTGTGTGGTGACAGACTTGAAGGTTCAATTATCTTCTACTCCAATAAGGTATGGGCACATTCTTCTTATGAGTATGATTGGTGTATGTTTTCTGAAATAAGGTTGGAGTGAAAAGGTATTCTACTAGGTATCCTTTGGCTAGGTGTAAATCCTATTTTCTGGTTTGTTGAAGACTACTTATGCATTGTTATCCTTAAGGAGAGTTTTTGGTGAATGCATAATTTTTGGTTTGAGATAGTGGAAGCTTTGTGCACTAGGGTTTATATTTGTGAGTCTAGCTACTTGCATTGAGTTGGTGGAACCCTTGGTTGGCTGTTTTGAGTTTGATGGTTGAGTTGCTTCCATAGAGGTTGTTTGATCAAGTTATTGCTTTACTTGATTCATGATATTGGGCTTACTCCATTGAGTTGATTTGAGCAAGTTATTCTTTGCATTTGGTGATATTGTGTTGGTGTCTGTTTTGTTCAAATATCTTTGGAGGGAAAAGGATTTCTACTTGTTTCCTTTTCTTGTGATGATTGGTTGAATGCTTCAAGGTTGATGTTGAGTTGAATGGTGTTGTTTGATTAAGCCTTGTTGATAAGCATTGTTGTTGAAGCCCTATTTGGTTGTGAAAGAGTATTTGGTTGTGAAAGATTGATTGGTTGAGAAAAGTTATTTGGTTGTGGAAAGAACATGAGTATCATTGTTATATGAGATCTTGCATGGTTGGCAATTGTTGGGTTGTGTTTCATGTTCTTGATAAATGCAAACTTCATTCTATCTTATTCTTCTGAGATTGAGTTGAGGTTGATTTGAGTTGAGTTTTGAGATTGGGATTTGAGTATAGAACATATTGAGTCTCTAACAATTCTCTTTATGCTTCTATGAGTTTGACAAATCACATTGGGTCTCTAACAATTCACTTTGTGATTTCCTACTAAGAAAGTTTTTCTTGGTGAGCTTGCTGAGTTTTTGGACAGGTTCCAGTGGGGACTTGTGAGCTGATTTGGACAGGTTCTAGTGGGGACTTGTGAGCTGATTTTTGGACAGTTCGGTGGGGACTTGTGAGTTTTGGAGGTTTGTGGGACTTGTGAGTTTTGGATAGGTTTGGTGGGGACTTGTGAGCAGTTTGGATAGGTCCTAGCAGAGGACTTGTGAGCTGAGTTTGATAGTTCTATCAGAGAACTTGAGGACAGAGGTGCATTGGTTCTATGAGAAGAACTTGAGGATAGATTTGGCAAGTCTTTGAGAAGGCTTGTATGCAGAGGATTGATTTGTTCAAGAGTTGGACAGATCTGATAGACAGAGGAAGACTTGTACTAGACCGACTGACTATGTTTGGTACAAGTTGTTGAGCTGCTGTGGACGTGATCATAGAAGGCAGAGGTCTCTTAGGCTAAGCATTGAGGATAGGAGGTCTTCGGTGGAAAGGAGTTCCACGTGCTGGAAAGAGGTAGAGGCAGTTGATCTTCTGAGGGATCATTTCCAGAGTAGAGGGGAAGGTATCTCCTTTGAGCAGAGGCTCATAAATTTTGATTGGGGGAAGGTATCTCCTTTGAGCAGAGGCTCATAAATTCTGATTGGGGGAAGGTATCTCCTTTGGGCCGAGGCTCATAAACATTGTAATTGGGAAGGATTCCCAAAGAACTTTGAGATAACTTTTAGAGAAAAGTTTTGTGGACGTAGCCCGACCATTCCGGGTGAACCACGTTAAAATTGGTGTCACTTTGTGGATGATATTGTGCATTGCTTTGATATTGCTTTGGGTATATTGCTTTACTATTTTGAAGTATAAAGGAAAAAGTAAAAAGAGGTCTTATACTGTTCACCCCCTCTCAAGTATAAGCTTGTGTTCTTCAATTGGTATCAGAGCGAGTGCCTTCGGAAAGTTTAACAACTTGAAGGAAAAGCTAGTAAAGAACACAATGGATCATTCAAGTGGCAATGCAGCACCTATTCTTGATGGGTCAGATTTTGGTCTTTGGAGTGCAAGGATGAAGGTTCATCTAATGGCACTTGGGAATGAGGTTTGGGAAGTGATTGAAGATGAGTACACTATTCCTGAACATGGTCCTAATACTAAAGAAGAAAGGCTCCTACATCACAGCAATTCAAAAGCAATGAATGCAATCCTGAAAGGCTTACAGAAGCAGATCTCACCAAAGTGATTCACTGCAAGACAACTAGTGAAATGTGGAAACGATTGAAGGTGGTTCATACAGGTGATACAAATGTCAGAAAGGCCAAGTTGAGACACTTCAAAGGTATGTTTGAACAACTCAAGATGAATGATGATGAAAATATTAGTGACTACATGCTTCGTATGGATGAGGTTGTTAACTCCATGAAAGACTTAGGTCTTGAGCTTGCTGAAAATGATGTTTGTGATAAGATTTTAAGATCTCTTCCTAATAGATTTAGTGAAAATATTTCTGCTATTGAGGAAGCTAAAGATTTGGATAAGTTGAAAAAGGATGAGCTCCATAGTATACTTGCAGCATTTGAGTTGAGAACTCAAGTGAAGGTTGATGTCAAGAAAGAGGCGACTTTCAAGGCTACCAAGAAATCCAAGGGTAAACAACTTCAAGATAGTGATGAGTCTTCTAGTGATGAAGAGGCATATTACAACAAGAAAGGCAAGTTCTCTAGAAAGCACAAAAGTATGAAAAATATAAGATGTTTCAATTGTGGAAAGTTTGGTCATTATGCTACCTGATCGTATCTGTTCCCAAGAATGAAAGTGATGAAGATAAACAGGATTCTAAGAGCAAGGATTCTGAAAAGCACAAGCATCACAGGAAAAACAAAGATGAGCACAACAATCAAGGAAAGAGGTATTCTCACAAGCACAAGAAGAGTTTCTACCTAGACAAAGCAAGTAAGTGTTCTAGTAGTGATAGTGAAAGTTCTTCAAGTGATAATGAAAATGAGATGTTGTTCATATCAAAAAAAGAGGAAGAACCGAAACATAGATTCATTATCATGAAATGTCTTAGATGTGGAAATTTTGGTCACCTTGAGGATGATTGCACAAATAATGATTTGGTTTCTAGTATGTATGAGGATGCTTCAAAAAACTATAAGGAAGATGCATGTATGGTTTTTGAAAAGGGTAGCACCTCTAGTGATAAGAAATCTGAAAAAGGCTTTGATGATTCAAAAAGCAAACAAATAGAGGAAGATATAGAGGAAGGTGAAGTAGATCTTGAAGGTGAACTTATTAGTGCTCTTAGTGCTTTGAAAAAGGAAAGAAAGAAGAATGCTAGACTCAAGGATAAGTTAGATGAATGTTGTATGGAGAGAGATGATCTTATAGAAAGTCTTGACTTCTCTATGGCTAAGACACAAGAACTCAAGGATGAGTTAGAGTCTAAGGTTCTTGAGTATAGTGAGTTAGAACAGAAAATGGCTTCTTTGAAAGAGGAAACTAAAGAGTACAAGGATAAGCTTTACAGGTTTCAAGATAGCTCCAAAAAGGTTAAGTCACTCATCAAAGGTCAAAGAAAGACAACAGATAAAATAGGCCTTGGTTTTGTTAAGCCACACAAGGAACAAGTTGGAGAGTCTAGTAAGAGACTCCAAAAGGAAGAGAGTTCTGATGAGGAAAGTATTTCAGAAAAGGAGTCCTTGAATGATAGATGCACAGAAATAGAAAACAGAATTCAGAATGAGAAGAAGAAGTTTTCAGAACCTAAGAGGTCAATTAAAGGAAAGTTTCAAGGCAGATGTTTTGCTTGTCACAGGTTTGGTCACATGGCTTCACATTGCATGGCTCAAGTGAAGGAGGTAAATGACAGTTTCAGAAGTGCTAGTTACTTTCAAGGGTATTGCTACTCTTGTCAATAGTTTGGGCACAAGGCAGTTTATTGCAAGGCAAATAACAGGAACAGGTTTGGTCGAAAGGTTTGGCTAGAACAGGTTTGGTCAGAATAGGTTTGGTCAGAACAGGTTTGGTCAGAACTGGTGGATTCAAAGATCAGGTTTACCTCAGAGAAACAACATCGTCAAGTGTTTCAAGTGCAACAATGAAGGTCACATAATCAGACAGTGTAGAGCTGAAATTCCAGAATACAGGAACAGGAACAGTGGCATGATCAGGTCCAAGGATCAAGGCATGGACAAGAACAGGGATGAGAACAAGAACAAGAACAGTGACAGGAACAGGAATATGGACAAAGAGTTCAAGAGAAGGCCCGGCAAGGAAGTTATAGACGCTGATGATGATCAGTGCCTAATGGGAGTTTTACTCCCACCCAAGAATTAATCACCTCATCAGGAGGTGGGGGAGGGACTAAGCTAAGAGGCTCATTCTTAGTCCCGAGCCCCAAAGGTGACCCTTTGCCATTGATGACAAAGGGGGAGAGATTTGAGTAAGGGGGAGAGCCTCAAGACAGGGGGAGCTATTTATGTTGAGTTTCTGTGTTGTTGAGAAGCATGGTTTGCCATCAATGACAAAGGGGGAGATTGTTGGCAATTTTGGGTTTGAGATCCTAGCTTCTTGTCTATGAGTTGTCATTGATGTCAAAAGGAAATGGCATTAATGTTAAGAGGATGTGTTGGCTTCAAAGGTGGAAGATTCCAAGAGAATATTTTTAAGAGAATCCGGAGAGATTCCATTGGCAAGGGTTTTTCATTAAAACCAAACCGGTTTTTATTAAAACCAAGTTGGATAGGGTTTTTATTAAAACCAATGGAGGTTCTCTTTATTATTTATTTAATTATTATTTAAAACCCTTCAAGGTTTTAATTAATTAATTATTTAATTAATTAAGGGAGAAATTATTTTTAATTTATTAAAAATACTTAAAGGTTTTTAAACCTTTTTTTATTCTTAATTTATTAAAATTATTTAAGGGTTTTTAAACCCTTTTTGAAAAGACTTTTGATTAATTTCGAAATGGTCTTTATTTTCGCCGACGTCAAGGTGTCTTTGAAGAGACTATTTATTCTCCAACTCCTAAGGTTGGAAGGCTAATGAATTCGAAATTCCTCGAATGCAATTTGCGGTGTTTGTGCTCTGTATTCGCTGCGATCGAAGGAAGACTTAGAAGCACGTGCGGTTGAAAAGTCTTCGGGAGTTTTTTCGAGGGTGAAGTGGAGGGAAGTTCACTTGTGAACTTCGTAGCCCGCGTGGGCTAGTGGCAGCGAAGGCTGCTGTTGGGCGCTGCATTGGCGGAGGTCACCGTTTCGAGTCTCGTGGGGGTGCTTTGCTAGAGTAACACACGTTTTTATTAAAACGTCTTTATGCCACGAAATTCGGAGTTTCTTGGACAGCGATTTATAAGGTGTGATTAAATTTTATGAGTTTTGGCTTTTGTGATTAGCATTGAATAAAATCTTAGGAGAAATAAGGGCATATTTCTTTGGATGTATTTTTAAGATTATTCTTTGCTATGCTAAAATTAAAAATGGAGGTATAAGGTGTGAGTCCGTGATTGTTGATTTATTGGCATGTTATGGTGGTTGTGTTTAAAGAAGTGGAGCTAAAAGGTGTAATAAAGGAAGTTTATATTATTGCTCATTTCTTTTTATTCTAACCCTAACTTGGTTGGAAGTTTGAGAGTTGTGTGTGGTGACAGCTTGAAGGTTCAATTATCTTCTACTCCAATAAGGTATGGGCACATTCTTCTTATGAGTATGATTGGTGTATGTTTTCTGAAATAAGGTTGGAGTGAAAAGGTATTCTACTAGGTATCCTTTGGCTAGGTGTAAATCCTATTTTCTGGTTTGTTGAAGACTACTTATGCATTGTTATCCTTAAGGAGAGTTTTTGGTGAATGCATAATTTCTGGTTTGAGATAGTGGAAGCTTTGTGCACTAGGGTTTATATTTGTGAGTCTAGCTACTTGCATTGAGTTGGTGGAACCCTTGGTTGGCTGTTTTGAGTTTGATGGTTGAGTTGCTTCCATAGAGGTTGTTTGATCAAGTTATTGCTTTACTTGATTCATGATATTGGGCTTACTCCATTGAGTTGATTTGAGCAAGTTATTCTTTGCATTTGGTGATATTGTGTTGGTGGCTGTTTTGTTCAAATATCTTTGGAGGGAAAAGGATTTCTACTTGTTTCCTTTTCTTGTGATGATTGGTTGAATGCTTCAAGGTTGATGTTGAGTTGAATGGTGTTGTTTGATTAAGCCTTGTTGATAAGCATTGTTGTTGAAGCCCTATTTGGTTGTGAAAGAGTATTTGGTTGTGAAATATTGATTGGTTGAGAAAAGTTATTTGGTTGTGGAAAGAACATGAGTATCATTGTTATATGAGATCTTGCATGGTTGGCAATTGTTGGGTTGTGTTTCATGTTCTTGATAAATGCAAACTTCATTCTATCTTATTCTTCTGAGATTGAGTTGAGCTAAGTTGATTTGAGTTGAGTTTTGAGATTGGGATTTGAGTATAGAACATATTGAGTCTCTAACAATTCTCTTTATGCTTCTATGAGTTTGATAAATCACATTGGGTCTCTAACAATTCACTTTGTGATTTCCTACTAAGAAAGTTTTTCTTGGTGAGCTTGCTAAGTTTTTGGACAGGTTCCAGTGGGGACTTGTGAGCAGTTTTTGGATAGGTTCTAGTGGGGACTTGTGAGCAGTTTTTGGACAGGTTTCGGTGGGGACTTGTGAGTAGTTTTGGATAGGTTCTGGTGGGGACTTGTGAGTAGTTTTGGACAGGTTTCAGTGGGGACTTGTGAGCTGATTTGGACAGGTCCTAGCAGAGGAATTATATGCTAATTTTGATAGGTCCTAGCAGAGGACTTGAGGACAGAGGTGCATTGGTTCTATGAGAAGAACCCGAGGACAGATTTGGCAAGTCTTTGAGAAGGCTTGTATGCAGAGGATTGATTTGTTCAAGAGTTGGACAGATCTGACAGACAGAGGAAGACTTGTACTAGACCGACCGACTGTGTTTGGTACAGGTTGTTGAGCTACTGTGGACGTGATCATAGAAGGCAGAGGTCTCTTAGGCTAAGCATTGAGGACAGGAGGTCTTCGGTGGAAAGGAGTTCCACGTGCTGGGCAAGAGGTAGAGGCAGTTGATCTTCCGAGGGATCATTTCCAGAGCGAGAGGGGAAGGTATCTCCTTTGAGCAGAGGCTCATAAATTCTGATTGGGGGAAGGTATCTCCTTTGAGCAGAGGCTCATAAATTCTGATTGGGGGAAGGTATCTCCTTTGGGCCGAGGCTCATAAACATTGTAATTGGGAAGGATTCCCAAAGAACTTTGAGATAACTTTTAGAGAAAAGTTTTGTGAACCACGTTAAAATTGGTGTCACTTTGTGGATGATATTGTGCATTGCTTTGATATTGCTTTGGGTATATTGCTTTACTGTTTTGAAGTATAAAGGAAAAAGTAAAAAGAGGTCTTATACTGTTCACCCCCCTCTCAGTATAAGCTTGTGTTCTTCAAATTTTTAGCTTTTTAAAAACCAAGGTACAATGCTTCATATTTGGTGGTATTATTCATGCAACTCCAAGTTAATCTATATGAATAGGTCTTCTGCAATCTTGTAGGATAAACAAGAACAATACTAGCCCTTGCATCGTTCTTGCATCTTATGCCATCGAAATATAGCTTTCATAACTGATCTACAACAGGGTTCAAGGAATCAAGGACTTTTTCTTTAATCTGCTCAGGTTCGATTATAGTGTAACAACCTATGTCACTTTTGACCATCATGTTGAAATACATGAGTGAAAAATCATCTTCAAGGTGGAGCTCACCAAGTGCTTCTTCCATAAAGTATGCTTCTTGTAATTATTCAATCATCATTTTGACTGCACCAGTAGATTTTGCTTCCTCCTCCAATTTTTCTATATAGAAAGTGGATGGATTTTCATTATAAATGTGGATTCTTCTTCCCTTGTATGGTATCTCTAGATGTGAATAATCCAAGGAAATGTATCCTCCTAACTTCATTGTAAACTCCCTTGAGAGACACATGCTGAAATATGGTTCCAAGTCAACCACCACTACTTCTTGAATAACAGTGATCTATGGTATGCTATGTAGAAAAATAGGAATATATTTGATTACTCCTAATATCTTGACTAGGGTACCATCCAAATACATTACTCTTGGACTACTTCTTGTGTATTCCATTCCCATGACCTCATATACTACCTTTGGCATGACAGTAGTTACAACACCAAAGTCAATCATATAATTATGCACTACCCACCCTTCCATCCTGAGGGATAGATAGAAGGGAAGTGGTCTGTTCTTACCAGTGATAGAGGTAGGAAAGGTCTACACTAGCAAATTCTGGGAGTGACTTTTATTTTTGTCTTTTATAGTCTTGAGAGACTCCTGCAGTAGGTCAACTTGCCCAGGTAACTTCAATGCGTCATATAAAATTAATTTTATGAGAATCTTCTTCATTTTCTCCATAATATTATAATCAAACACACCAAGAGTCTTTTCTTCTACCACCTATTCATCCTTATTTTTATACTGTTGAGTTTCTTCCACCCTTTGCTTCTTAGTCAATGATGGGTACCTAATGTGCTCCTTGGATTATTCTTTCACCTCATTTTGCACTTGAGGATTTCTAGGCTATGAAGCTAACGCCTTTGTACGTGACTTCTCTTGAGCTTGTTTGGGTAGTAGATCCTTTAGAAAGATAGAATCATGTTGCTTTGCTATTGCACCAGATGTTTTTGTTGGTGGTTACACTTTTTTATTTTGTACCTTTGGTTCTACAAGAACCTTTAGAGGTTCCAACTCCACTGGATCAACAACCACCAACTTCTTCCCAGCCCTTGTAAGAACTAAAAATTTCTCCAATGACGAGACCATAAAGTTATGATCCACTTCCATTATCATATTAACTTGTCCATCGACAGAACTTTCTACCAGTTTCTATACATATTTTAGATGAACCATGCATGTGTCTTCTCCATGAGGATCATTGTAGGTTGAGCACCAGTATGCTCTCTCTAATGTACTATTTTCTTCATTTTCTAGCATATTTGTGCTCCTCTCAAGTCCCTATACCCACAAAAAATGCTCTTGCTATCTAGTTTATCTATTGCAATTCATGAAATAAGTACAAATGGTAAATCATAAGTTGACAACAAGAAATGAAAAAAATACAAGGAATCCTTTATTGATTTCAATGAAGCCAAGCTATAGATTTTTCCCTTTAGTGATACCCAATTTGATACATCAATTAAAATATAAATTCAAATCCCTCTCAAGGGTAGATGCAATAAAAATGCCTTCCAAGGTGACACAAAATGCTCTAGGGTGTCGATGACCCTCTTCTCCATGATTAGAGGTATTTTTTGTCTTGCATCCCAAAACCCTATTAGTCGTGCATGCAATAAACAACAAGAAACATTAAAATCAAAGGAGGCCTCTCTTAATGAGGCTTTAAAAGGATATTTGCACAAAATATAACATGATAATCAAGAAATCAAGAAAGTTATTTAGTACATGTAAATTGATCTAAAACATGGTAATCTGCCATTAAAAACATAAAATAGACTAAGATAGATCTATCTAAGCTCCTAATTCACCAATTGAAGACATAGAAGTATGAAAAATATTTGTTATGCCTACACTACAAAAATGAAAGTAAATTGCAATTAACTCCTAATATGTCGGTCAAATATCTCTAGAATACTGAATTAAACCTACAAAAGGATTAATCTAATCTAATTAAACATAATGTAAAACTAAGAACAAGGAGATCAAAGATCACTTGCTAACCATGGGTGATTCACGCGGTGGAGACTAAAGTAAGTTTTCCCTCCAAATCAAGGTCAATTCTCTTATTATTATTACCAAATTCATGGTGAAGGGTCAACTCTATATCCTTTAACATATTTGGTGGTTGAATTGCTTAGTGAGTGCACGGATTGCACAGATTAGTGTTTCTTGGTTCTCCTATCCTCCTAGGATCTCCATGGCAATGTGATCTCCAATTAGGTAGCAAAATGGTTCCTATAAATGCATGTGAATGAGTATGCAATTTGGTAGGGCTTCCCTGCTCAATTGATTATATTTCTCTCTCTCGGCTCTCAGATTTGGTAGGGCTTCACTGTGTTCAATTGAAAGCTTCTCTAGACTTTTCCCTAATTTGGAGAGGGATTATATAGTAATTTCCAAGGGCTAGGGGTAGCTTCCTCATGAAGCTAAGATCAAGATTGGGCAGTTGAAATTTTTTGATGGAAGGATCCAGAACCTTCCTCACTCAAACCGCTCCAATCCATAACCAATCGGCCATTGTAACTGATTTTGGGTCGGATGAAGGACAATTGATTTTGAGTCCTAACCACAGCTGATAGGTGCGGTCAACACTACTGACTTTGGGTGTCAGTAGCGGCTAGAACTGACTAGGAAAAGATACCCAAATGAGTGGTAAAAACCACTGCTATACCTTGGATTTGTCCAAAGGTCTTCCATATGGTCTTCTAGCATGTCCCATATGAGTAGTCACCTTAGCATGATGTATTTTAGGTGTCTATATATACCCATTTTGAGATACATTGTGATTTTGAACAACGTTGAGAAAAAATAGACCTCCTAAAATGATGTCATAGGTTGCATGATGATCATTAGTCTGATCAACATTATATGCCCAAGTCTTGTAAATAGGACGCGTATCCTAGAATCATTGCTTTTAACTCGATAAAAGACTTAATTTGAAAAGGTGTGCACTCATCATCAGGTATTTGGGTAGCTTTGATTCTACAATAGTAGTTAGGCCTATATAACCAAAAGGAGGAGAGCTACAAAAAAATTATCATATATGTTATTTACCCTAGTAGAAGGGTAAGCTTATGATAGTCTTTGGTAATGATTCATAAGACAAACACAATTTTTACAAGATCAAGGGATATTATGTTGATTTTTATTATGATTTAATATTATGACTACCCCCTCAAGTGACGAGTCAATGAGGGTAATAACAATTAAATGAAGTGATGAGGTCGCTTGACCACTATGAATGATCTTGGTCAAAGTAAGATTTAGCATTTGAATTCTTGGCAAGGCCTAGTAAGCTATGGTTGCAACTATTAATAATAATTGTCTATTTATATCCCATGGAGTGGTCCAGCCATGAAGGCCTTCTTAGGAAATGAAAATGAAAGCAATCCAAATTAGGCGTATGTTGAATCATATTTTCAATGATCTGCTAAAAATATCATAGGAGAATTATGATGAATATCTCGTTCTTTTGGAGCAGTCCCACCGTGATCGCCTTATGTACCCACCAAAAATGCTCTTGCTATCTAGTTTATCTATTGTAATTCATGAAATAAGCACAAATGGGAAAACATAAGTTGACAACAAGAAATGAAACAAATACAAGGAATCCTTTATTGATTTCAATGAAGCCAAGCTATAGATTCATCCCTCTTAGGGATACCCAATTTGATATGTCAATTACAATAGAGTTTCAAATCCCTCTCAAGGGTAGATGTAATCAAAATTCCTTCCAAGGTGGCATGAAATGCTCTAGGGTGTCGATGACCCTCTTCTCCATGATTAGAGGTATTTGTTTCCTTGCATCCCAAAACCTTGTTAGTCCTACATGCAATAAACAACAAGAAACTTTAAAAGCAAAGGAGGCCTATCTTGATGAGGCTTTAAAAAAATATTTGCACAAAAGATAACATGATAATCAAGAAATCAAGAAAGTGATTTATTACATGTAAATTGATCTAAAACATTGTAATCTGCCATTAGAAACATAAAAGATACTAAGATAAATCTATCCAAGCTCTTAATCACCAATTGAATACATGGAAGTATGAAAAAGATTCGTTATGCCTACACTATAACAATGAAATGAAATTACAATATGTCAGTCAAATATCTCTAGAATATTGAATTAAACCTGCAAAAGGATTAATATATTATAATTAAATAGAATGTAAAACTGATAACAAGGAGATCAATTATCACCTGCTAACCGTGGGTCATTCACACTATAGGCACTGTTCACTATGGCTGACAGAATTATAATCGGTAGGGCTTCACTGCATTCAATTGAAAGCTTCTCTAGAATTTTCTCCAATTTGGAGGGGGATTATATAGTAATTGCTAAGGGCTAGGTGTAGCTTCCTCATGAAGCTAAGATCAATATTGGGCAGTTGAGCTTGTTGGATGAAAGGATCCAGAACCTTTCTAACTCAAACCATTCCAATCCGTAACCAATTGGCCATTGCAACTAATTTTGGGTCTGATGAAGGCCAATTGATTTTGAGTCTTGATCACCTTTGATAGGTGCAGTTAGCATTTCTAACCACGGGTGTCAGTAGTGAGTAGCACTGACTAGGCAAAGATACCCAAATGAGTGGTAAAAACCATTGATATACCTTGGATTTGTCCAAAGGTCTTCCATATGGTCTTCTAGCATGTCCTATATGAGTAGTCACCTTGACATGACGTATTTAGGTGTCTATAGGCCCCTTCTAGTCTTTGGTTGTTCCCTGGAAATTTGTGGTTTTTAAAACCTCCTTAACTAAAATTCAACTTTCGCTTATTTCTTCCTTACTATGGTAATTTTGTTTGACATTATCCTTACGACTAAATTAACAGATTGCACTTCTTATAATAGCTTCATGTAAGGATAAATCTTTGAGGGCACAGGAGGTGTCGATAAAGTTAGATGTATCAGTGGAGTAGGAAACTGTAGTGGAATAGGCAGCGCTAGTAGCACTGTGAAAGGAATAGGTGCTGGCAACTATGGTGCAACTGGTGAGGGTAATTGCAAAATAGTTGGATCAGGGAGTTATGGAACTAAAACTAGAGCAATTTGAGGTAAACCCAAACTCCATGATGAAATCGAGTACATAGAAGGCATATGCTATGAGAAAGCACTTGAATATAAATGTTGTGAAAGATCAAGAAGGATGGGCATGGCCACTTTTGGGGAAATATTGCCTATGGTGATCAAGTATGATTCGGCCTTCTGCACCTGTGTGTATAAATCTAGAAATATATTTGCATTGGCCTTTCGGACTACCTTGTCAATGTCAGAGTTAAATGCTTTGAGATAGTAAAACACATCTTGTTCATGCATGGTCTGAAGACCATCGGGAACCCTTTTCCAACTTTAGAAAAACCTTACGTTGAAGTCCACTATCTCCTCATGTGTATGCCTTTGAATCATTATAAATTGATGTATCAAGGAGAATGGATCAATTTACTTATAAAAATTCTTGATTAGCAATTATGCCAACTGATCCCATGTGGTGATAGTGGTGGGTGGCAATAATAGGTACCAGTACAATATCTTTCCTCTAAGTGATAACACTAGTAACCTTACAATAATTTCTTCATTTTAAATGTCATGGATTATCACCAAAGAAGCTACATCCTAAATATGCTCATAAGCGGTCTTACCAGTACCATCATAGGTAGGCAAGGCCTTCAAAGTTGCTTGGGGAACTAGATTTTATGCTTGCAAATTCAAGTATCCTGAGCTATTCCATGCTAGGAACTACCTTGGTGTCTGTGGCTACTATGGTGGTGGGTTTTGAGCCATTTAAACTAGTGTATGAGGTTGTGAATATGGGATGTTGGTAGTAGTACTAGCTGGACTTGATGAAATAGAGAATACACCAACTATCTGTAAGGATGTTTTAGATGACGTATAAGGTAAAGGAACTAACCTGGGGTGTTCACCTAATATTTGGGTATCAAGTGCATAAAACTAAATGGGATCTTCAAGATTTTTGGCCTTCCATATCGTAATCATGAAGCACAAATTTTGCTGCCCTCACGTTTTGAGGCTTCTGGGTATAGTCGAGTCGCTAGCTGTTCTAACTATATAGCATGAAGGTGAACATAAAACCTCAATACTATTGAAAGTAGCACTTTTGGGATCCTACCGAGCATACCAATAATTGTTGGTCAATTATCTACCTAATTATACAAACATGCATTTGTGCACCCTAGACATGGCCAACATTGAAATGTTGGGGGAGAGGAATGCCCTCTGTGACAATATCCAGAGAGGGTTGGCTCCCTTACTAAATCCTACAATGGTTTAAGACTAGATTTGTAGGAAAGGAATTGGAAATAACCTAGAGAAATTGGAAATATGGACACAGGTCGAAGGTGTAGGATTGGGCATAGACTAGAAGCAATAATCCCAACCAATTGTTATAGCAGCATAAAATAGAAAGGGGAGCTAGAGAATCTACTTATAGTCTCCCGAAGATAACTTCCAATATTGCATTCCAATATTCACACTTACATCAACAATACCCAAATCCAGATGTAGAATTCAAACTTAACAACATATAATAAATATGAAAATTAAACATAAATGCTTAAAGAGAAAGGAATCACACATAGAAACTGCTTGTAAAATTAGAATCCACAACTTCTATTTACGCAGAGAACTTGAAATTTTTTTCTACAAAATGTCTATCCCTCTCTCTTTTACAATGAAAATTGATTAGTATTTATAGAGGATTTTGCATCTTTCATTAAATACACATGAAGACAAAATGTTCATACATCAGGGACCTTGGTGAGACAATTCCTCCTTGAAGTCCTTGAAAATATTTCTCTTGAGGTAACGATCCAGCTTTTAAGGGGAAAATCCCCAAGAAATCAATCATATCTTGGTTTCGATGCATGGAAAAACTGCAAACCTAGTTGTTGACTTGGGGCTTTCTTTATTCCTTGGAAATTCACTTTCGTTCGAAATGTTTTGGAACTCATAAAAATTATTTGGTGATTTAAAAATCGTAGCTCCTTTACCTTGAAACTCACAACTTTGGCTACTTCTCACCCCAATCATTAAATGCCTTTCATTCACCTATCTTGGGCACCTTTGAAAAAATTGTGTCGATGCTTGAACTCAAATTCACTCAAAATAGAGCCATGAGCGAAAGCGCTACCTTTAAACACTTATGTCATTGTGATCCATGGACTTCAATATTGTGTTCACTTTCTTGGAGAAAATTTGGGCAAAAAATTCCCTGTACCCTTCTGATTTTATATTCGATGCTTCACCCATTAAAAAGGTGATCAGGAACTTTGCATTTCCTTCGGTGGAAGCACTTATTTCACATTCACCCCAAAAGGAGAAATGCATTGTTGCCCTTCACCTTGGGTGAATGTAGTTTTGATTTTCAATGCTACCACTTTCAAATATTTGTTGGGCGAAAACAAAATTTTGATAAATTGACAAAGTTATCTCCATGTAGTTTCACTCCAAAGGAGGGTGAATGTGATGTTTACCCCCATTTTGGTGTGAAATTACCATTGAATTTTCAACTTCTTCTTTGGCACTTTGCAATTTTGTGGAAGCTTCCCTTAATTGCACTTTCACCTCTGAGAGGGACGAATGGAACGTTCACCCCTTAACTGGGGTGAATGCGTCATTGACTTGTCAACACCTTCGTTAAGCAATTCTAAATTATGTTCACCCTAAAGTGGAGTGAATGAAGCTTTATCCTCTACTTTGGGGTGAACGTGCTTTATATTATTTTGCTTGCGCTTTAAATTTGGGTGCCTTTTTCAATTAATTTTAAAATGGCTTTTCACCCCAAAGTGAGGTGAAAGGGTCTTTCACCCCCCATTTGGGGCGAAAGCATCCCCATTCAAAAATTAGCCCTTTTATCTCCATTTAATTATTAAAAATATCACATCCACCCATAATTAGGTGAACACGTCAGTCACCTTAACTCATAGGTGAACATACCTTTGCCATTATTTTGTATAATAACCCAATATTTTAAAACAAAGGAATCTTTTTCGCCCAACGATGATCCTTGAAGCAGTGTTCTTCGTGACTATATCCGGTGACTTTTACTGAACTTAAATATTATTTCCAAGCAAGATATGCATGAAAAAAATAAATTTAATGTGTACAAAAATTATAACATACCATATAGGCCTGAAACACTTCATCATAGTATTAATATATTTGTTGATTTTACATCAATAAAACTTCATCAAAATTTTAATGTGGCATATTGTAAAACTGCCAACATATTTCTCTATGATGGGATCCTCCCATGTATCAATCTTTGAGGTGTCCTCCACAAAATTCTTCCAATCCACTTCCAATTGTTCTTTTGGTAGAGGTCCACCCCATTCATCAGTAAAAACTAGAAAACCCATATCAAAAAGAACATAAAAATGAATCATGGAACAGTATGCTCTCGCTCTATGTAGTTAAGGATATTTCTAACTTCTCTCACCAGGTCCATTCTTTAAAATTAGCTATGTAGTGTGACCTTGGTAGTAAACCAAGCATGATCCATGTCACTCATGGGGTGAATGTGCATGATAGATTGAGCCAAAGCTTGGATTATTACAACCATTTCCATGTGGTATTCTATCATCTCCTCCATGGTGTCAATAAACTTTTGATACATATAAATCTATATCCGGGTTACCAAGAGATAATGTAACACCTGAAGTACTTTTACAGCTAACTTTTTATAACTTTGGGTTGAACGAAGGTGAACCTATTTAATTGTTTTTAGGGAGAATCCTGCAACCTGTGTGGCCCTTTTAGCCAATTTATTTTTTATGGTCTCCAGTTGCATCTCCAACCTCACTACATACCTTTCTTTTTGATGCACTCCAACCTATTGATGCAAGTATTCATTCTCTATGACTGCACTCTACTTACTACTAAAGCATATTTGAGTTCAACAATCTTTGTTTTGGTGTCATTAAATTTGTGCTTGTAATACTCATTGTGCAAATAGACTAAGCTCATATCAACCTACATATTACCTATTTTTTTAGTTGGATCAATCTTCGTCAGGTCCTCTATCATGGTCTCATAAGCATAATCGCTCGACATCATTTTACCTCATATCTTCTATATTAGGGGAGTGATTATAGTTGTGTGAGACTCCATGGAAATTGAATCAAAAGCAACCTTCTTGAGTGGTTAGGATGAATCCAGTGCTTCTTTCTGTCTATGTTTTTTCAACCACTGTGATAATTAAGGTGCATTCAATTGATTTTCTCTGGGTCAAGCTACTGTGCCACCTCAACTTTGGTTAGTACTTGCAACTCCAAAAATGGTGTGAAAGGTATCAAAATTTATGAGCGATCAAGCTCAAAGGAAGCGGATGAGATGGCTAGAATGGGAGGGACCAAAATAGCATAGTGGGTGGAGGAATCAAATTTAGCTGTAGTTACACTCACTCTTGGAAGATCTTGCATACTTACAACCTCAGTGAAAGTGGTAGTAGAAATGGAAGGGGAAGGACATGAAAATGGGTTTGGCCCTAATGCAAACAAACTAAAATAAATGGAGGTCAAATAAAGGGAAATGGAAGAAGGAGCAGTAATGACTTGTGAAGGGAAAGAAGATGGGAGAAAAATGGAAATAGAGGGCATAATAAAGGGGGGAGATATTGGCATAGAAACTGAGGGAAATAAACTAATGGCCACTACATTATCCAAATAAGAAGAAGAGGGAAAGAAATATGTACCTTCAGGCATGGGCACCATGTGTTTTGGTGATGGAAGTGGCTATGAAATTATTTCTTCTTGTTGCTCCTCCACTTCCTTCTTGAGGTTAACGACCTCCACCTATGGAACCTCTACCTATAGGTCCTCTGCTTTTTGATCTTTTGACTATTCATGAATAAAAAAAACATTTGCGCAATGCTCATCAGAGCATCTATCACCAATGGATGGAAATTAGCAGTTGCTGAAAACACTACAACTATGGGAATTGTAATATGAAGAAGTAGCACTGGTTCTTGGATTTTTCTTAGCTTTTGAGAATGGGGGTGCATCTAGAATAGTCTGCTTCTCTGGTAAATGTACCTCATCAACTTTATGCTTTGCCCACTTCAACCTTCACTAAAACACATACTGTTCTTCTTCTTCCTAAGGTGTCTCTTCTTCAACTTTTGGGTGCTCTTCTTTTGACATGCTTTCGATGTTGTTAGAATGTTGAAAAATTTGGTGCAAGATCTTGGTAAAATTTATGGGTTTATAGGCATTGACATATTCATCATAGGCTTCCAAAAATGCCTCATCCATATTCAACCCATAAGGAGATGTAATTTTTCCTCTATGGATTTGTATTATCCACCATTTCATGATTTTTCCCTTGATCCGTAAGGGTTGACTTTATTTCACCTGACTAAATAGTCTAGATGAAGGAATATAATTTTTGTATACCATCAGATTGTACTCAGCCTTATGTTCATAGAAGTTGTGTTAGGGTGGGAGCGACATCATATTATCAATGTGCCACTCTAAGTCACACCCATAAAAATTAATGTGCCTATTGAATGTTGGGCTATGGACAACAATGGAAGGCATTGGTATTGATTATTTTCAAAAATTTACCCAATGGGTCATATCTCCACCATTGGAGCAGTTCTATCAACCCTAGGTCTTGAAATGCCACCGTGAGTAGCCTATTTTTCCCAACCTAGTTTACTTCTATATTGTCAAACTTGAAAGATATATTGAAAATTTTCCTCTTATCATGCCCTGCTTCATACACATCATTAGCATAGTCTATTGTGGAGGAAAAAATATATTTGGTGGAAAATTATAGGAGCAGGAATGGCTTTCCCATGAAGCCATAGATTCTTACGACCATGCCTTGATTCAACAAAAATATGTCACCCTTTTTGGTTGTAACCATCACTTCTTTTATCTCCCATGACACTCTTTCACTTGAACCACAAAGTATCTCTATTTTGGACCCAAAAAACAAGCTAATAAAACTATAAAATTACACCCTTCTCGACAAAAAGAAAGTCCACATATATACTGGTAGAAGCTTATATTTCTCATCCATTTGCCTTACTACGATTAATAAAAAATATTGGTGTATATGGAAAAAGAAATACCATACCATAAAGGAGGTGTGCTTGAAAAATGTATCTTCTCTAGTATGCAATCTCTCTAGCTAAAAATATAGTTTCTAAGATATAAAATTGGCCCAATAGAACTAAATCATATTGGT
Source organism: Wollemia nobilis (assembly GCA_028583015.1). Taxonomy (NCBI): domain Eukaryota; kingdom Viridiplantae; phylum Streptophyta; class Pinopsida; order Araucariales; family Araucariaceae; genus Wollemia; species Wollemia nobilis. The sequence continues at coordinate 10,790,245 of JAQPPZ010016677.1, read as the reverse complement.
GCCCTACAACATGGCTATCAGAGCATAAAACTCCACCTGGCATACACACTGTGCTAGGTCTGCTTGCCATTTATGAATTATGGAATCTATCGGTAGACCAACAACCCACACTAACATTGAGTAAATATATGGGCTTTTGAACTCTGTAAGCAGCTTTGGAAATTTTGGTATTTGCCCTAGTTAGGGCTCTTTAATTAACCGTGTCTCCATAAACCGATGCATTACCATAGTGCACACATATATGTCCTAAATTTTTATGAATTTTATAGGTTTCGGGCTTCTCTCTAAAAATAATCAAATAGGCTCACCTTCCCTCGGCCTAGAGTTGCAAAAAATTTGTAGCAAAAGCATTTTAGGTGTTGTATTATCTCTAGGTAGCCTAAATATAGATTTATATGGGTCAAAATTTGATTGAAACCACATAGGATATGCTAGAACTCCACATGGAAATGGATATAAAATCCAAGCTTTGGCTCAGTCTAGCATGCATATTCATCCCTTGAGTGAAATGGATCATGCTTGGTCTTCCACAAAGGTAATTTTGCGTAGCTACTTTCAGATAATGTACCTGGTGATAGAAGGTAGGAAGATCCTTAATGACATAGAGTAAGTGCATACTATTTTCATAATTCATTTTGATGCTCTCTTTGATATAGGTTTTCTATTTTTTACTAATGAATGGGGTGAACCTCTTCCAAAAGAACGATTGGAAGTGTCCTAGAAGAAGTTTGTGGAGGAAACCTTATATATTGATACATGGGAGGAGCCCATCACAAAGGAACAAGTATTATTGCTTATGAATAAGTTTACCCACATGGATCTATCATTTTTTGAGCTAGCCCAGCGAGTGAAGCACCTTAGTCTGGAGTGAAGAACACAATATTATACTAAGAGGGGGTGAACAGTATAAGATCACTTTTTACTTTTCTTTCCCAATCAATATTATGCAATGTATCAATAGAAATATCAACAATAATAATAAAATAAATGCACAAATCACCACACACAATAGAGACACCAAATTAATGTGGTTTAGCCAATGTGGGTTACTCCACAGAGAAAATATTTCACTAAAATTTTCTCTATCAATCTCTTGGGAATCCTTTCTCTATTACAATGTTTATGGAACTCTGTCCAAAGGAGACATCAATTCCCTAATCAAGTTTATGGATCTCTATTCATAGGAGAACTCTTTATCCTTAGCTCTGGTTGGTGATCTTCTAGAAGAATTATTGCCTCCACTACACTGGCTAATGGATCTCTATCCACTAAAGACATCTGTCCCCACTCAGAATACATATCCTCACTACCCTAGCTGATAGATATCTATACACTAGAGACTATCATCCTCTATAATTTGTCACCTCCAAAGCTTACTCTTAGCTCTATCTCAAATCTACACTAAACACAGTCCTTCGATATAGCACAAATTTTCTCAATCTCTATCTCTGGTCTGGCACAAAACTATCCTAAAATATGCACCAAACTCTATCCTTAAATATGCACTAAACATAGTCCTTCATTCTAGCACAAATATATCCTCAATATATGTATCAATACTTAACACAAAGCTTGATTCAATCACAAATCAACTCTGCTAGATCTGCTCCAAAACTTAATCCAAGGTTTGAACAAATCAATCAATCAACTCTGCTCACAAGTCTTCTCAAATACTTGTCTCAAATATACCTTGTAAGCTTCCATAAAAGCTCACACTAATCTATACACAATTCCTCTCTAGAACTTGTCCAAATCTACTCAACAAGTCCTCATTAGAACTTATCCAAATTTGCTCAACAAGTACTCACTGGAACTTGTCCAAATCTTCTCAACAAGTCCTCACTAGAAATTGTCCAAATATGCTCTTAATCTCTATCCCCAAATTGTATTGTAATATTCCACACAATCTCTCACAAATTTATCCACAAGTCTCCTGAAAGACTTACCTCAATAAGTTCTCACTAGAACTTATCCAATATCACAAAAACATATAGAGAATTGTTAGAGACTCAATATGCTTCACATTCACCAAAATTCTCAATCACTTTCAATCTCTCATTTTACCACAAAAATATATAGATAATTATTAGAGACTCAATAGGTTTCACACTCACAAAAATGCTCAATCAATTTCAATACTTCTTTTTACCATAGAAACATATAAATAATTGTTAGAGACTCAATATGTTTCACACTCACAACAACTCAATAACTTTCTCAAATAAATTTAGAATATAGAATAATTTTTTTTACAAAACTTGAACTATCACCTCAAAACATCCACTCAACTAAGCTCAATAACTTCCACTCAACCAATCACTTCAATGAAATAATCCTTGCTCACAAACCCTAGTCCAAGCATATGAACACTCACTCACTTATTTCCAACAATGCTTATCAAACAATTTCACATAATAATGATACTCATGATATTTGCAAACCCTAGTTCAAGTTCTTAACTCAATCAATCACTTCAAAAACAATGCTTATCAAGCAATCTCACATAACAATGATACTCATGGTCTTCCACAACTTCACATAACAATGATACTCATGATCTTTGCAAACCCTAGCTCAAGATAACTCAATAAATCACTTCAACAACAATGCTTATCAAACAATCATTTTCACTCCAAATTAGCATTCACAAAATTCAACAATCACTCACTAGGAAGATGTACCCATACCTTTTTGTTTGATGTAGAAGTGCCTTTCAAAACCTGTATCAATCACAATTTCTCCTTTGCTAATTTCAATAGTTGGATGACAAGATATCACACTAACACTCTCAAAATATTTTCCAATTACAAAAATAAACAAACTCAATTACACCTTATTACTCCTTCTTTGAAATAAGCATTCATCAACTCACATTCATAAAAGTCTAATCTCTTGCATACACCTTGTTATTCCAACTTTAGAGAAATATTCATCAATACACATAAGAAATAAAAAGAACTTTATTTATTATTTATTACTCCAACTTTATAACTCAAACCTTCCAAAATAAAATAAAATATTTAATCTTTAAAAACCCTTATATCTCCCTCAAGGACCTTAGCCAATATTTATTTATCACAAATCAAGCACCTTCGAAATTACACAACCTTAGCACAAAATACACAATGCATACCTTGGAAGAAAAAACCATCATCGCGGGTTTCGAACGTGTGACCACTCATCCACCAAGTGACTTACTAAGGCGCTAGCCCACCACATGGGCTAGGAACTCCCATGGGGAAGGGAAGGTTCAAGCCTCCCTTTATCCTTTGTTTGATGCCTTCCAAAATGATGTGCCCTCTTTGCCTTGCAAAAAATGAACCCGACGGGATTCGAACTTTCACGCATTACTTGCTAAGACACTCAGTGCTTCCATCATTACCAACTACACTACGAGTGCCTTTGGTGCTAAGTTTTTGGGCTTCCTTCAATTTATTTCTTCACCATCGGAGATCTTTCGAAAAATGTGATAACTCTTTCTACATTTTTACGCATGATTCGAATGATAGCGTTGGGATTCGATTGATAGCATTGGTAGATAAGGAAAAGATCTTTACTATTATTTATACACGATGCCTCTTGTGCCATAAATATTGGTGCTTGAATCAAATATGAAATTCAATTTTCACTTTAACCCTATAACCCTCTTTAGGGTTATTTAAATTAATATAAATTAACTTTTAATTAAATTAAAAATTAAATTATAATTAACTTAAGTAAATTTTGAAAGTTAATTAAATTAATTAATAAATTAATTTATAATAAAATTATATTAATTAATTTATAATTAATTTAAATTTCCTTTTTAATATTATAATAAAATAGGTCCGAGGTGTAGACCAATTGGTTCATCCAAACACCATAAGGGGGCGGAGGTCCAAGGTTCAAATCTCGGGCCTTGCCGGACTGAATGCTTGTCCATTTCCTGGTGATTTCAGTGGCGTAAAAGGTTTAAAATGTTTCCGGCATGGTGGTTATAGGGGTGGACTACGCGAAGATCTATGTGGCGGCTTTTGGGGTGGACAGCGTAGAATACTGTAGTGGCCATAAAAAGCTGGACAAGCTGCTCGGATTCGTGGTGGCTATCGATTCCACCATGTAAATATAAAAAAACAAAAAAATATATATATTATAATAAATAAAGTTTCGAGGTGTAGACCAATTGGTTCATCCAAACCCCATAAGGGGGGCAGAGGTCCAAGGTTCAAATCTCAGGCCTCATCGAACTGAACGCTTGTACCTTTCTTAGTGCTTTCAGTGGAATAAAAGTTTTAAAATGATTGTGGCATGGTAGTTATAGGGGTAGACTGCATGAAGATCTATGTGGCGGCTTTTGGGGCAGATAGCGTAGAATACTGTGGCGGCCATAAAAGTTGGACAGCCTACCCAAATTCGTGGTGGCTACCAATTCCACTATGTAAATTCAAATATATATATATATATATATATATATATATATATATATATTATAGTAAAATATTATAATATTATTTGCTTGGGCCTCTTCTTTGAAATTTGGACCACACCTAACTACCTAGAACTAGATCTGACCAACTAGAAATGGACTCTACTAATTGCACTAATTGCGGAACTACTTCTCCTCACACTGCTCATTGAAAATGACTTTTGACATCAATGACCACTCACTCTTGACATCAATGACAACACATCTACTCAAAATGTCCAACAATATCCCCCTTTGTCATTGATGGCAATCCATTTATATTTTCAAATTTCCTTAACCTTTTTCTGTCCTACTCCCCCTGACTCAATGCTCTCTTCTTAAATCAAATCTCTCCCCCTTACTCAAATCTCTCCCCCTTTGACATCAATGGCAAAGGGTCATCTTTGGGGCTTGGGGCTAAGAATGAGTCTCTTAGCTTAGCCTCTCCCCCACCTCCTCTTGAGGTGGTTAATTCTAGGATGGGAGTATTTCTAGTCCCAGCATGCACTGGTCTTTTCCTTTGTCCATTATCTTTTTATCTTGATCCTTCTAGTCCCTTTTGGTGTTCTTGTTCTTGTTCATGTCCATGTTCATGTTCATGTTCCTATTCATGTCCATATTCTTGTTTGTGTTCCTATTCCTGTTCCTATCCTATTCTTTTTTATGCTTGGTTCTGGAATATCTGCTCTACACCACTTTGTTGTATGCCCCTCATTATTGCACTTGTAACACTTAATATTATTATTTCTTGAAGGTGTAAATGTATTGGGATTTCTCCTGGTGAATCCATATCTGTTCCAATCATGAACCCTAAAATTCATTACCTTGTGACCAAACTGATTACATGAGTAGCAATACCCATGAAAAGGCTGCCTATTTCTAAAATTCCCATATTTGTATCTTTCATGTATCCTACATTGTGAAGCCTTGTGCCCAAATTTGTGACATGAGAAACATCATCCATTGAAATTTTCTTGCCTTCACCTCATTGGTCTCTTAGTATGTTTTTATCTATGCTAGTTCATGTTCCATATGTTTCTTCTTTGTACATTGCTCCTTTCTTTGTTGAACGTTCTATTGTCCAACTCATCCTCAGAAGTCTCACTTTCTCTTACACTATCTTCTTCTAAAGTTTTTTCTTCTTCAAAACTTGAGGTTGAATCTTCTTCTTGTTTCTTTTGAGCCTGTTAAAAACCAAGATTTGTTTTGTTTGTTGATCGTATTTATACCTTGATCATCTTATCTATGATATTTGAGCTCTTTCTAAATTTGTGTAGCTTATCCTTAGAATTTTCTACTTCTTCCCTTAGTAGAGCTATTTCTTGTTCTAGTATCTCACATTTTAAGACCTTTGCTTCTAACTTATCCTTGAAATTCTTTGTCTTAGCGATTGAATTATTTAGATCCTCTATAAACTTTCCTATTTCTTCATCACATTCCTAAAACTGAAGCTTAAGTTGGGAATTTTGCTTTATTACCTTCTTCAATGTGTTAAGAGCATAAATAAGCTCCCCCTTAAGATCAACTTATCATTTTTCTGATTCTTCCTCTATTTGTTTACCTTTGAAAATATCTTCATTCTCTTCTGACTTGTATTCTATAGGATCACCTCCTTCTTCTTCTAGTGCCATTCGAATATTTTCTTCTATTCCTTCAAGTGTATCCTCATATTCATCATCACTAAAATTGAAACCATTCTTTGTACAACTATCTTCAAGATGTCCAAAATTACCACATCTAAAACACTTGAGAATTATTGGTGACATTTTCTTAACTTCATTCTTTTCCTATGTCAAAAATAGAACTTCATCTTTATCATTACCTAAGAAACTATTATCACTATCACTTGAGTACTTAGTTGCCTTGTCTACATAGTAGCTCCTATTTTGTATTTGAAAGAACTTCTTTCCTTACTTGCCTTGTCCATCCTTACCTTTATTTTGGTACCTTTATTTTTCTGATTCCCTATTCTTATGATCCTATTTTTATTTATCATTGCTATTTCTGGTTTCTTGACAATTAGTTGCATAGTGACCATACTTTCCACAATTGAAATATCTAATAGATTTTGCATATTTAAATCTTCTTGAATCCTTATTATTTCTACCATAATTTGATTCTTTATCAAATATTGGAGTTGAATTATTTGAGGATCCATTCTTAGAATTCATTGTGTTCTTGTAAGATTTTCCTTCAAGTTTTTAAACCCTTCTGAAGGAACCCACTCTGATACCAATTGAAGAACACAAGCTTATCCTGAGAGGGGGGGTGAATAGTATAAGACCACTTTTTAATTTTATTTCCCAATCAATACTATGCAATGTATCAATAGAAATATCAATAATAGTAATCAAAGCAATGCACAAATAACCACACACAATAGAGACACCAATTTAATATGGTCCACATAGTGCGGGCTACTCCACGGAGAAAATATTTCACTAAAATTTTCTCAATAAATCTCTTGGGAATACTTTCCCTATTACAATGTTTATGGACCTCTATCCAAAGGAGAAACCAATCCCCTAATCAAGTTCATGGACCTCTATCCATAGGAGAACTCTTTATCCTTAGCTCTAGCTGGTGATCTTCTAGAAGAAATATTACCTCCATTGCACTGGCTAATGGATATCTATCCACTGAAGACTCTTATCCCCACTCAAAATATATGTCCTCACTATCCTAGCTAATCTATCTCTATCTAATGGATATTGTCATCCTCTATACTCTATCACCTCCAAAGTTTGCTCTCAGCTCTATCTCAAATCCACACTAAACATAGTCCTTTTATCTAGCATAAATCTGCTCAATCTCTATCTCTGGTATGGCACAAACCTGTCCTCAAATCTACACCAAAATCTATCCTCAAATTTACACTAAACATAGTCCTTCGGTCTAGCACAAATCTATCCTCAATATTTGTACCAAGACTTAACATAAAACTTGATTCAATCACAAATCAACTCTGTTATATTTGCTCCAAATATTAACCAAAGGTTTGAAGAAATCAATCAATCAACTCTGCTCACAAGTCTTCTCAAAGACTTATCTCAAATTTTCCTTGTAAGCTTCCACAAAATCTCACACAAATCTGTCCACAAGTTCTCTCTAGAACTTGTCCAAATCTACTCAACAAGTCCTCACTAGAACTTGTACAAATCTACTCAATAAGTCATCACTAGAACTTGTCCAAATCTGATCAACAAGTCCTCACTGGAACTTGTCAAAATATGCTCAACAAGTACTCACTGGAACTTGTCTAAATCTGCTCTCAATATTTATCTTCAAATTGTATTGTAATCTTCCACACAAGCTCACACAAATCTATCCACAAGTCTTCTCAAAGACTTTTCTCAACAAGTCCTCACTAGAACTTGTCCAATATCACATAAATATATAGATAATTGTTAGAGACTCAATATGCTTCACATTCACCACAATGTTCAATCAATTTCAATATCTCCTTATACTACAGAAACATATAGAGAATTTTTAGAGACTCAATAGGTTTCACACTCACAATAATTCTCAATCATTTTCATTCTCTCTTTTTACTACAGAAACATATAGAGAATTGTTAGATACTCAATATGTTTCACTCACAACAACTCAATAACTTTATCAAATCAATTTAGAATATAGAACATTTTGTTTCACATAACTTGAACTATCACCTCAACACATACACTCAACTAAGCTCAATAAATTCCACTCAACCAATCACTTCAATGAAATAATCCTTGCTCACAAACCCTATTCCAAGAATATGAACACTCACTCACTTATTTCCAACAATGCTTATCAAATAATTTTACATAACAATGATACTCATGATCTTTGCAAACCCTAGTTCAAGTTCTTCACTCAATCAATCACTTCAACAATAATTTTTATCAAGCAATCTCACATAACAATGATACTCATGGTCTTCCACAACTTCACATAACAATGATACTCATGATCTTTGCAAATCCTAGCTCAAGATAACTCAATAAATCACTTCAACAACAATGCTTATCAAACAATTTTTTTCACTCCAACTTAGCATTTACAACATTCAACAATCACTCACTAGGAAGATGTGCCCATACCTTTTTGTTTGATGTAGAAGTGCCCTTAAAAACCTATCTCAATCACAATTTCTCCTTTGCTAATTTTAATAGAAAGGTGACAATATATCACACTAACACTCTCTCAAAATTTTTCCCAATTACAAAAATAAACAAACTCAATTACACCTTATTACTCCTTCTTTGAAATAAGCATTCATCAACACACATTCATAAAAGGCTAATCTCTTGCATATACCTTATTATTCCAACTTTAGAGCAATATTCATCAATACGAGCAATATTCATCAATACACATAAGAAATAAAAAGAATTTTATTTATTCCTTATTACTCCAACTTTATAACTCAAACCTTTCAAAATAAAATAAAATTTTAATCTTAAAAAAAAAACTTATATCTCCCTCAAGGACCTTAGCCAATATTTATTTATCACAAATCAAGCACCTCTAAAATTACACAACCTTAGAACAAATGCACAACGTATAACTTGTAAAAAAAAACCATAATCATGGGTTTTGAAAGCATGAACACTCATCTGCCAAGTGCCTTATCAAGGTGCTAGGCCACCATGTGGGCTAGGCGCTCCCACGGGAAGGGAAGGCGCAAGCCTCCCTTTATCCCTTTATTCAGCACCTTCCAAAATGATGTGCCCTCTTTTCCTTGTAAAAAATAAACCAGATGGGATTCGAACCTGCACGCCTTACTTGTAGAGACACTCAACACTTTCGTCATTACCAAATGCGCTACAAGTACCTTTGGTGCTAAGTTTTGGTGCTCCCTTCAATTTATTTCTTCATCATCAGAGATCTTTCGAAAAACATGAGAACTCTTTCTACCTTTTTGTGCATGATTTCAATGATAGCGTTGGGATTCGATCGATAACATTGGGAGGTAAGGTAAAGGTCTTTGCCATTATTTATACACAATGCCTCTTGTGCCATAAATGTCGGTGCTTGAATCGAAAATGAAATTTGATTTTCATTTTAACCTTATAACCCTATTTAGGGTTATTTAAATAAATATTAAATAAATTTTAATTAAATTAAAAATTAAATTATAATTAACTTAAGTAACTTTTGAAAGTTAATTAAATTAATTTATAATAAAATTATATTAATTAATTTATAATTAATTTAAATTTCCTTTTTAATATTATAATAAAATATTATAATATTATTTTCTTGGGCCTCTTCTTTGCATTTTGGACCACATCTAACTACCTGGAACCGGATCTGACTAACTGGAAGTGGACTCTATTAATTGTACTTATTGTGGAACTACTTCTCCTCGCACTGCTCACTGAAATTGACTTTTGACATCAATGACCACTCACTCTTGACATCAATGACAACACATCTACTCAAAATTTCTAACTTGGAGGATGTATAGAACCTGTGGTACGTATATGAGTCACTAAGTGTTCATTGCTTATTTACTACACATGCTTGGGAGGAGGTAGTTGCAATATATGAGGTTACCTGTGAAAGCTTGAAAGAGTAGGAGGAGCAGGCTATGGTGGAGTGAGTAGCAGATGAGCAAGCAGTAGAAAAGAAAGAGTGACTAGAAGTTCTACGGGTAGCTACAGAGGTAGAGGAAGTTGAGAAGGTAACAAATGTGCAAGCGCATAAAAATGCTTCCACATAAGGAGCACCAACTAAATTCATTGGTAAAAAGACTCAATAGAAGCCCAATGGATAAAGGCCTTGGATCGCTTCCATCAATGTGAGCTGGATACCTCGTGAGCCATTAAAAATATTGGTAGTTTTTCAATATATCATATTAAAATTTTGATGAATTTTTATTGATGTAAAATCAAAAATTATATTAATACTAGTAGACATTGGCAAACTATCGTAGGTGAATACCATGGTATAATAGGCAAAGATCATAATATAGTTTATCTATAACAACATTTAGGTTCTCATCTTGATGAGAGAGCACAATGATAGGAAGGACATTCTTTGTCAAGGGACCACTCAATTTACCTCTAATTTCACCATCTTGTAAAACCTTATCTCAACATACTTTGCTTTGAAGTGGATGTTTATGTCCAAGAAATAGGATACCTCACCATTTCATGCTCAAGAGGAAGGGTGGAAAATATTGAGCCAAGTGTATGATAATTCATTTTGGAAAAGTGTTCAAGATATTCTCAAGGTGATTGCAATTTTTTTTAGTTCAAATTCTTATTGTATACTTGAGTAGTACTTTTCATAAATTTTTAATATTTAGTTTTTAATTGTAGGTGAGTGACCTTTTGGTAATTGTTCTTCACCTTGTAGATGGTGAAAAATTGGCCATGGGATATTTGTATTAAGCAATAGATATATCCAAAGAGACCTTTTGACATTATTACAATGGTAGTTCATATAAATATGAAGCAATTAGAAAAATTGTTTAGAAGAGATGGATAATCAACCAATTCATGCCACAAGATGCTTCTTGAACGCCAAATATTTTTACAACAATAGCATATGTGGTAATGAAGAGTTCTGATAAGGGTTTTATACTTTTTTATAGAGGATGATAGAAAACCTTGAGAAACATCACCTTATCCCTACTAAGTTGCAATTGTATAAGACTGCAAGAGGGAGTTGTTTTGCATCCACATTTGATAGATAAGTAAGATCAAGCTTACAACTAGGTAATGCACTTAAACTTTTACAGTTTAACATCCTTTAAAAAATATTGTATAACATTCTTGTAGTATGGAATCATAATTAATACTATGAAAATTATCTTTTTTTATAGATTTATGATGGGAGGACTATGGTTCCAAAACACCTAACCTACAAAATATGGTTGTTTGCATCTTGAATCATCCTTGTAGTGCTTTTGGGTGTGAACACAATTGGTCTCTATTTGAGTCCATACACACCAAGAAGCATAATAGGTTGATCCAATAGTGTCTCTATGACCTTGTATTTGTGCAATATAATCTTAGGCTTCTCAAATGACAAGTAGAGGGTAGTGAATCCTATGAGGCAATTCAACTAGATGAGCTAGATCCAATGTTTTATTAGATTACCAAGGATTCTATGGATTCCAAGTTTACTACAAAGGACCTTGAGGAAATTGAGGAGGGAGAAAAATATTTATTAGGATCGAAGGAGATATACCATGATGATATTGCACTTGAGAAACCTCCAATTTTTTTACTATTTTAGATCCAAGGCCAACCATTGGCATCAAGTGCAAGGGGAAGAAAGGTAAAAAAAATGTAGTTTAAGAACTACTTTACATTTCAAAATGTTGTATTTTTTCTATTGTATTTTCTATTTGGAATGAATTTCTATTTAATTAATTGTAATTGCACCCATTGCAACGAATATCTAATACAAAATCAACTCTCCAATTGTTGCTTAAATTTTTCTATTTATTGAAAAAATTTCTTCTATTATTTTTGTTGATTTTTTCCAAGTTTCTAGCTAATAGGCTGATGATTTTTTTTTGAGTTACAAGTTTTAAAACTATTTCATATGATTCTAATTCGTAATAGTTACAGTCTAAATTTTTTGTTAAAATGATAATGAAAAATATCAATCTAGAATTAAAATTAGATTTATGATAAAAATTACTATTAATATTTGTAAGAATGATGAATATAAAATTTTATATGTGATATAACATCCATTAATTGTAGTGTAATAAGATAGAGCAGGCTCTACTAGGGTATGATGACCTAAAAAATATTTGTGATTAGAATCTATAATTTTTTTGTTAAAAAATAATTTTACACTACTATAATTTTGAATAATGTGCAAAAGGGAATAGGGGTTCATTTTGCCTCCTTCAATTTATCCTTTAAATAAGTTTAAAAATAAAACCAAGCTCCATAGATATAAGAAAGAATTTTATAAGTCCAAATATTCTAGTGGAGGGAAAAATTTTGATCAGACAAGAATGGAATAGGGTAATATGGAATTAATGGGTATGAAACAAACCTACAAGAAAGAATGTTAGAAGACATAAAATTAACCAAAATAAAATATATTAAACTATAGGATAGGAACAAGAAGTAATTATTTAAATTATTTTAAAAAGGTTGACACACAACAATAGGCAAGGAAGGTAAAAAATATTATAAACAAAAAAGAAGGGAGCAAGAGCATTTCCTGAAGTAGCATCAAGTCCATTAACACAATTAGATAGGTTGGTCATCTATGAAATATTAAGGGGATTATGATATGTCCCATTTTTTAGTCCTCCTTAGGATAAAATAGAATAGCTTTTTTTATTTTATTTCTTTTTATGTAGATACATAGATACACTATATGATATTTGAGTGAGATTTACATAGTTGACCCTCACAAATGTGATAAGGTTGATAGAATAGGTGATTAAACATTTATTAATAGATATTTTGTTATTATAAGAGACCAAAGTTTTAAAAATACATGTTATCATAGGATATTAATATTTTAGAAATGATGAAGAGTTTCCTTCCCTCCATTTGGAGAGAAGTTATTAGCATAGTTTTTCAATGGATGATAAAGATATGACAAAGGAAAAAAAACCTCACCCTAAATAACAAATGTAATTTCTTGAAACATTAGAAGGATTGATAGCCTTAAGATCAATTCTTAAAATAGTAGAGGAATTTATAACTATTTTAAGTGAAGGTTACTTATGAATTTTATTTTCCAAGATTAATTATTTTATAAAAATTACATATTAGGAAAAACATACAAGAAAACATGTAAACATTAATAAACATGTATGCATATAGAATGTAAAAAAATTAAAAGGTTTTCCATTGTACAAAACTATATGTGTATAGGAAAGAAAGTAAATGAAGAAATCCAATTTTAAAAGAAAAAATATATTCTTGTAAATAAAGATCAATTTTAGAAAGTATAAAAATTGTGTATGCTCACCAAAGCCAAATCTAGGATGATGTATGCTCGCATGTGAATCAATGCAAATATAGATATGGAGGTTCCAACTTACATAGATCTAGTTTCTAGATTATATCATAGACTCCAGACCATAGAATATGAGAATAAAATGGTGTTCTGCATCGAATGTCAAAAACAAGGGCACCTAAGAGCACAATGCCCCTCTTTGAGAAAGATTGTAGAGGTGGAAAAAATGGTAAGAAAATAATGGTATTATTCAGGAAATAAAAAATCTCATGAAAATGACATGTTGTAGAAGGAAATCACTCCACTAAATCCTGCTAACAAGGAGATGGAGTCCAAGGGTGAAAAACTTATCTCCACCCCCATTGTTGACACCTCAAATTAGGTATGCTCTCCTTTCAATGATTCTAATTTATTTTATCTTTTAAATAAGTCTTCCCATAAAATCAAGGCTGATATTATCCCCATTTATTTACCTCATGAATCTCTTTCATCCGAGTCTTTACTACCCTTTGGAATTAATGTTTTCTCTTCTAAAGCACCTATTGATAGAGCACTTCCCAAATCCTCTAGTGGGCATGAGATATACCCATCTAGATCTGGGTCTTCAACCTTACACCCCACCAAAGAATCCCTATACATCCTGGGTGACATTTCATCCCTTGGATATGACATCAATGCTATCTCCCCAAGTCATCCTCAAACCAAAAAATAAAATAATTTTTGTGTTGATGTTGATAGTAAAAAATAAAGGTAGACCTTCCATCCAAGAGTTAATATAGAAATATATTAAGGATGACATAGCCAATGGCACCCAGACTACACTCTTATCATATTTTAAAGAGCCTTTCTTAGAGGATCCAAATAAATAATATGAAAAATGACCCAAACCCCTCTCATACCATGGTAGAGAGGCAAATAAGTCATCCAAAATCCATAAATGAAGATCCTCTCATGGAACATGAGAGGCCTCAATAGACAAACTAATCAACATTTGGTAAGGTCCATGAAGAAAGACTTAAAACCCACCATTATTCTTCTTCAAGAAATCAAGATTGATAAGGACAGTGTGGAAATAATTTCTAAAATAATATGGAAAAATAGTGAAGTTATTGCTAGTCCTTCTCAACGTGCCTCTGGAGGACTTATTTGTCTTTGGGAACCATCTAAATTGGAAGGCAAACTTTTATTGATTTCAAACTACATCATAAATATTATTTTCTATTTCAAAGATACTAAAGCAAGGTGGGTTCTAGCAAACATCTATGCTCCCAATACTTTGAATGAATGATCAGTCTTATGAGATATCCTTAGCCATATGAGACATGTTTTCTCGATGAAGCATGGATGCTGACAAGAAACTTTAAATCCCCCATATTCCCATCTAAAAAATGTAAAGGGGCAGCCATCACACCTAGATGATTTGAGAATTTTGCAAATTTTATGGATAACAATGAATTAATGGATATCTAGCTCAGGGAAACCATTTTCACATGGAGTAACAGGAGAATCGGTAGCCAACTCTATAGACACCCAAAAGTTGCACATGTCTACCTATATGTACTTGTATATATATCTGGATACTTTTAGGTTTGCATAGACCATCCTAGACCCCTATATTATATTGGAGACCACTAAAAACTATTCTATATAAGTGTAGACCACTTTAGACTAGCGTAGACCACTCTAGATTAGCAGAGGCCATTGTAGACTTTTGTAGACCTACACAAGCCATCTCATTGACCTTAGGCATGAAACCCTACTAACCTACATAATTCATGTCCTAACTACCTTCCATTTATTAGGAGGTCACTTATCAGTTCCCTAAGGCAACTTAAGCCTGTACTAGACCTAATTAGGACCCCACAGGACTATTAGTTCCCAAAACTCCTAATTAAGTTAATTGAATTTCTAATTTGAAAGTCACTTTTCACTTAAGTGCATTTTTCATTAAAAAGGTTAATTAGGATTCTAAACCCAAATTAGTCCTAATTATTCCCTCACACATGTGTGCACCAAATTAGTTATGATATTTCCTAGGAAAGCTTAACTCAACCCACATCTAACCTAGGGATCAACCAACCCTAGTTAACCTAATCCTTCCTCACACATGTGAGGATAGGATATTTACCTTAGGGCATGTGAAAGGGTGACTATGCATGACACCTCACAAACACTAACCTAACCACCTTAGGACTTGACCATAGGGTTTAGTAATCATAACCACACCCCCTACACCTTGGTTTATTCTATAAATAGGATACCAAATCCTTCATTATCACTCTCTCCCATTTTAGTTAAACTATAGAAAATTTGCATAAATATGGCCAGAAGTGCAATCTGATATATCTAAACCATGTAGATAGTACAACAACATCTCAGGAGCCCATCCAAACAAGGATCTCCAAAAAAAAGCACCTACATATCAATTCACTCCTTGCCCCACAAATCTGGATTCCAATTCACCCCTTGACCTACGAGTTGACCCCATAGAAGGTTTTTCTCACCAAATATTTTAGGTATACTTTATTTTATGTTTTTATAGTTATTTCTATAATTTATATTAGTTTTCATTGCATATTTAGTATCGATTTGTATTATTCAATATGGGGCCTGACTAAGGCAAGACCCCAAAAATTCTAACTCCATTTTTTAGGTTTCAAATAGGTGTAAAGATGAAACATCAACAACAAAACTACTGGTTGCACACATTACACATGAAGCCCACCTTCATTGAGAAGCCCAAAATATAGCATCAAGATTGTTGTACATTTGTGAAATAAGAATGGGATTTATCCCTATTTTTAACCTAAAGTATTTCTCTCATTAATAAAATAAGAATTTCTACATAATTTGTGCTATAGCAAGTTGCTAGATCAAATGTCATATTTTGTACGTTTCATTCTGGCATGCTCGGTGGGACCCCCAAAAATAATTGTTCTAGACTAGTTTTTATTGTGAATCTAACACATTTATCTATTTCTATTTTGTTGCAGGTACCATATCCAAACATCACAAATAACCTTGAAACCCTGACAACCCCCTTAGGTCATCAGAATAGGAGTTTCAGGCTCCTAGATTTGATTCACCTCCCATCCCACAAATCTAGATCCAATTCACCCACCACCCCACAAATTGAGCATAACATTCCAAAAAACCATCAAAATTATAGAGTTCAGAAATAGAAAGATGGAGCAACCCATCTGGAGTAAAAGGAATCAGGTATTCCCCTTTTTTCTTCTAGTTTTGTCATTTTTGGTTGCAAGATAAAGTTCACTAGTCAATGCATAATATCATTCGATGAAATTCTTATTTTAATGAATTTATCATGCTGAGAATATTTAGTTCAGTGCTCTATATTTCTCTTTCTATGCAAATCAGAATTACACTCCTCTTTGCTACAAAGATTAAAATAGGCTTTTTATTCTACTCATTCTTTTTGTGAATTGTAATTTTTCAAAGCCCTTTTTCTTGTAATAGCTAGATTGTTCAAATTTCTTTCCAAAAACCTGCATTGAATCAAAAAGTTTAGTTCTTTTACATTTTCAAATTCATGTTAATCTCCTTGTTCAAATTGTATTTTAAATAGATCGTTCTTTTCCATTTTGTAGCATTTCATAAATTCTATTCCAAAGCGCATTTCAAATTTCAGATTTATTGTATGTCATTAGAGTAGGAGTTTTTAAATCTCTTTTACAAATACCCTAGGTAATTTTTAGATCTCTTTCATGTCATTATATTGGGATATTTTAAAATCTCTTTTGCAAATACCCTAGGCAACTTTCAACTTTCTTTTCAAATCACTTAGATTAAAAATTTTGTTATATCTTTCAAAAATCCTTTGGGTAACTTGTACGTTTTCCCTTATGTCTTTAGATTAGAAATTTTCATATCTCTTTCAAAAATCCCCTAGGTAATTTGCATATTTCTTTCCATATAATTATATTAGGGTTTCAATTTCTTATCTTCTAACATAGAATTTCAATTTACTTTTGCACAATTTCTTTCAAACTTCTTTCATATTGCAATATTAGGGTTCCAAAATCCCTCTTATCACATACTTCACATTGCTTGATTACATACTTCATAGCATATATCCTAGCTTATTTTCAGAAAGGCATATAGGAATATCTTTGCTTTTAAAACGCATTCTAAATCTAGCTTTGCTTCCAAAAAGCGTATCTAGGGCTATATTTTCATTTTGAAAAGGTATTTAGTTAGATGTCTTGATTTTTACATCATTGTTAGACAAAAAAAACCCACACACACTCATGTGGTACATACAAGTGGTGATATTGGATTTCATCCCCAACCCATTTCTTGAAACTGGTAAGGCAAGAGTTTCATCCTCCACTAGGTCACCCCCTTAGACACATAACAACCCCACAGGAGTGGTTTTATGGACTTCATCACCAAAAAATCCCTCACTTTTGATATTGGTATTCTAGAATTCATAATTGAAAGAATTATTTAGAGTGGTATAGGATTAGACACCTTCATTCACAAGGCTTACATAATTTATGGACACGATAACTATTGTTATTGACTAAGCCTACCCGAGGGTGAAGCAAAAGCATAGGTATGCTAGTATCAGCTCTCAGACAATACCATTTATTCTCGTGAGAGGATATAGTTAGCTCATTTAAGCACTTTGAGTTCTCCCCCCATATGTTATCATTTTAATGCACCTTCCATACAGGTCACCATTCACACATCATGATGTTGCTCTATTTTGTGCATATTTGGGTGTTGTAGGAGGTTCTGTATCAATGAAACTCTTGATTTTCTAGAGTATTCACCTCATTACTTGTGATATTATCTAGGAATTATATTTTCAACATAATAACACACTCAAATGAAAAAACACTTTATTTTTTGTATTTAGAACTGACTCTAGTTTCATGTTGTTTGCATGGTCACAAACTAGTTTTAGCATATTTCACCACACAACACTTTTTTTTTTAGTTATCTACAGTTTGTTACTTTTTTACTTTCATCTTAGTTACAATTTGAGTCCAAACTTCACAGGGTTTCTTCAAAAATCCTTTACAATCACATCCGAAACCACAATTTTAATCTCTATGTAGTTTTGAAGCTTCATGGCATGATATACACCATCATGCATGTTGTTACCTGTATTCAAGAACACGAGCAAGTGCACCATATAGAGGAGTATTCTAGCACTACTTCTAGTCAGCCTACCCCTCCTCATTCAATTATGAAGAGAAAATCCACATGCATAGTTGATCTACTGATAGGGTTTGATCTGTGTTGCACACACACGATGTCTCAAGGTGAGACATACACTTCAAGTGAAGCCCTTTCCACTTCATTAGAAGAAGACCATCCACTTGTTTCCCATTCCGCATCACCTAATCCACCTTCCACATTCTATGATCATGTGATCTACACTGCTCTAGGACATCCCCATCCTCTATTCACCATAGAAGAAGAGACCCCACCTACATCTCCTACCTTCATGCACCCTTTATTTCAAAGTCTATCTCAATCCCTTTTTGATAATGACTCCTCTTTATTAAATTGTAATCACCCAGAGGTCACATATTTTACCCCTACTATAGGGATAATTTCATATCCCTCTTCTTCCACACCAAGAACCCATATGTCATCCTTTCAATCTACACCATAACAACCTCCCTTGCAACAGTAGCAAGTACCACCTCCACCATCACATGCACACTCTTCCAAGAGTTGCAACCACATTATTTCCAACGTTCATTTTTCCCATCCTTTGAGGATATGTCCCAACCACCTCCTTAAAAACAACCAATGCAATACCAACAACATCAACCAACCACCAACACCCAATCTGGAGAGAACACATTCATCACTCCACCTTCCCAATCTCCTACTATGGGAGCTTATACTCCTTTCTCTTCATCCTTCCCATATACATCTCAAGTAATTGGAGGGTATGTTACCCAATATTCTATTCCAAATTGTCTACATCCACCTTCATATTACCCCCACTCCTTTTTAGATCCCTACCACTAGTCCTCTTCCCACCTATGGACCAAGAATTGCATCCTATACCCATACTCTCCCAAGATACTCCATGCAGTTTAGTTTTTCCACATATTATCCATTAGGACATATATAGGTACCATCCTTTTACACCTCATATCATCCACAACTTGCATTTCCAATCCCAATACCTCCACCAATACCTATTGGGACTACATTATTTATGCATCCTCCTTCTTGGTCATCACCTCCTATGACCCAACCCCTGCAACAACCTCATTTCTAGTAGATACCCATGCCACAACCACACAAATCGTAGCCTCAATACTATTACCCTCAAAAAATGCCTATCTCATAGCCTAGTGTTCCATTGGTCATGACATCTACATCGCTTAGTAGCCACCTCATTAGTCTCAATTGTAATAACCCCCCTCAATACTGGGAAGAACAACTGAAGAACACAAGCTTATACTGAGAGGAGGGTGAACAATATAAGAGCACTTTTTACTTTTCTTTAAAATCAATATTATGCAGTGTATAGATATAAGTATCAATATCAGTAATCAAAGCAATACATAAAACACCATACACAATAAAGACACATATTTAATGTGGTTCACCCAAATATGGCTACCTCCACGAAGAAAATATTTATTCTAGATATTTCTTAAATAATCTCTTAGGAATCCTTCCCAATTATAATGTTTATGGACCTCTGTCCAAAGGATATGCTGATACCCTAAATATTGTTTGTGGATATCTATCCATAGAAGAACTCCTTCTCCTCTGCTCTAGTTGGTGATCCTCTAGAAAATGATTGTCTCCACTACATTGGCTTGTGGATATCTCTCCACTGAAGACTCTTGTACCCACTTAGAAGACTTGTCCTCACTACCCTGGCTGATGGATCTTTATCCATAGGAGACTCTGTCCTCTCTACTTTGTCACCTCCAAAGCTCTATCTTAATTCTATACTAAACACAGTCTAGTAGATCTAGCACAACTCTCCTCAATATTGCACTAAACACAGTTCATTCAGTCTAGCAAAAGTCTACTCAATAAGCTCACTCAAATCTATACTAAACATAGTCCATTCGGTCTAGCACAAATCTGCTCAACTCTTGCACTAAACATAGTCCAGTCGATCTAGCACAAATATGCTCAATAGGTCCACTTATAACCTAATTAAATCTGCTCAACAGGTCCACTTAGAACCTGTCTAAATCTTCTCAATAGGTCCACATAGAACTTGTCCAAATCTTCTCAACAAGTCCACACAAAACCTATCCAAATCTGCTCAACAGATCCACATAGAACCTACACAACTCTGCTCAATAGGTCCACTTAGAACCTACTCAAATATGCTCAATAGGTCCACATAGAACCTATCCAAATATGCTCAATAAGTCCTCTCTAGGACTTGCTCAAATCTATATTGTAAGCTTCCATAAAAGCTCACACAAAATCAGTCCATAAGTCTTCTCAAAGACTTACCTCAAATCTGCTTAACAAGTCCACAAAGAAATTGTCCAATCTCATAGAAACATAAAGAGAATTGTTAGAGACTCAATGTGTTCTTTACTCAATGCTCAATCACTTTCTCAACTCAAATCAATCTCATAGAATCATAAAAAGAATTTTTAGATAGTCAATATGTTCTATACTCAAAACTCAACACTTTCTCAAATCAATCTCATAGAAGCATAAAGAGAATTTTTAGAGACTCAATATGTTCTATTCTCAAAAACCCAATCACTTTCTCAACTCAATCTCATAGAAGCATAAAGAGAATTGTTAGAGACTCAATATGTTCTATACTCGAAAACTCAATCACTCTCTCAAGTCAATCTCATAGAAGCATAAAGAGAATTATTAGAGAGTCAATATGTTCTATACTCAAAAACTCAATCACTCTCTCAACTCAATCTCATAGAAGCATAAAGATAATTGTTAGAGACTCAATATGTTCTATACTCAAAACTCAATCTCAAATAAAATCAGAATATAGAATAGTTTATTTTATGGAACTTGAACAATCACTTTATACATCCACTTGACTAGGATCAATCAACTCTACTCAACCAATCACATCAAGAAACAAATCTTGCTCACAAACCCTAGCCCAAGCATGTATCATCCAACTCAAAATGTTTTCAGCAATGCTCAACAATAAATCTCACATAACAATGATACTCATGATCTTTTCAAAACCTTGTTCAAGTTCTTTGCATAAAAACTCACTTCAACAACCATGATCATAAAATAAGGTTTTAATCACAACTCTCAATTTTAGAAAACCTTGAAGCATTAACTCAAACACTTCACTCAACCAATGATCTCAACAACAATTCTAATAAAACAAGTTTTTAATCTCAACTCTCAAATCAGAAAACCTTGAATCAATAAATAAATCACTTTCGAAAAGAAAACTCTAATCGAGTCCTTTTCACTCCAAAATTAATTTTCAATAAATCCAATCAACCAAGTCAACCAAAGGAGAATTTACCATACCTTTTGAATGTCAAGTAGTTGACCTCACAAATCTGCCACACTCACAATTACTTCTTTGCCAATCTCAATAAGGGTTAGAGGATAATTTTCTTCAAAAAAACATATCACAAAAATAATATCAAAATTATACCTTATCACTCCAACTTAGATAATAATAAATATCCTCACAATAGTCACAAAAACCCTTAATTCAAAATAACATACTACCCACAAATTCTTAACCTTTCAATATCCCACAATAGCAATTTTAAGACTTAAAAATAAAAACAGAATTATCCTTAGAACTCCTAAAGGTAATTCTCAACTACCATAATTTTATTACAAAGCAACCTTTCCAAATTCAACCACTAAACAACCTTATACCTCCAACTTAGGCATTTAATTAAAAATAAAATAAAAAATATTACCTTTGCCTTTGGAGGGAATCGAACCCTCAATGTTGCCCCCTATTAGCACCTTAACTATAGCTAAAGTCACCGCACGAGCCAAGTGCTCATTGAGATTAACAAAGAACCATGTGCTTCTTAATATCCACTCTCTCCTTCTACCTTGGCAAAAGAACATGCATCATAGGCGCTTCACTCAACACACCTAACGATGCACCCACTGTGATTCAAACATGAATTTCCTTGCAATCCAACACTTTTGCGTTTTCCAAAATTCCACTAGACCACATTGTCTTATGCAAATTTTAAAATCGAAGCTTCCTCCCTTCAACACTTTGTTGTCACATTTTTCACATACACTCACGAGCTCTTTCTTTCACAAGCCAATCTTTTCACTTTAGAGAAAGGATAATAAATTTGAACTTTAGGCATAGTATTTATATGCTTCTTCCACTACTTTGAAAACATTGACGCTTTCCTTGTTGTCTTCTATGACGTTGGCGAAGATCATAAAGGCTTCAAATACCTTTGGTCTTAAACCCAACCTTTGGGTTTATTAAAATATCTTTAGACTTTATGAAACCCACTTTTGCCTTATAAAACATTATAATAAGAATTATAAATATTTTATTTGGGTTTTCACCATGGCACATTTAATATTATAATAACCACTATTATAATATTATACCTTTGATAAGGTATCTTTAATATTTATTTATAAAATTTAAATTCACACTGAATTTAAATAATTTATAAAATAAATATTATAACCCATTTTTAACTTCTGTCTTTTGCATTGTTTCACTTGATCTTTGGCCTTCTTCCTGGATATCAAATAACCATTTTTTATCCCATTTATTTCCTGTTGAAATCTTTGGTATTAATGATGACTTCATCTGGTGACATCAATGACAACTTTGACTTAGGGACTCAAAATATCCAACAACAATAGCTCCAATATCCACCACACTCTCAGGATCCACCTACCTTAGCATCATTTGCCACACCCCTAGCACCTAAAATTTAAATTTTACAAGATGAATTAAGGATGCTAAACCTTCACACAGTCAATTACGAACCACAAAAACCAACCTATGATGAACTCTATAATGATCCAGTCCATCCATTAGTTCCCATCCCACCTTATCCATATCACTTTGAGATCCCAAAGTTTGATAAATACAAGGTTAAGGAAGATCCTCAAGAACATATGAGTAACTACCATTCGGCTTGCTACCAGATTTATAGTAACAATCCCCTCATGTTACGTACCTTCTCTCTTTTGCTTGGGGTACAAGCCCTTGATTGGTACAACATGCTCCCATGCCATAGTTTGTATACCTGTGAATAGCTATCCAACTCCTTTCTAGAGCACTTTTCTATAAACATAAAAAGAAAACTAACTTTTTAGATGTCTACACCCTATGACAGGATGACAATGAACATATTACCGAGTTTTTTTCATGATGGAGATCAATCATACATGACGTCACCCATAGTCTCCCCACTACCTAGTTACTGAAACTATTTTCTAAGAGTTGTCATAAACACATCTCCACATACCTATAGCTTCATCAATGTTGTACCTTTGAAGAAGCCATTGCCAAAGCTAAAGTCATTGATGACATAAAGGTCTAATCGGGTAAAATCAAGTTTAGACGAAAACCATCCTACAACTCCAATTTCTATTTCAATAGAAATACACCTAATCAATCTTTTACTAGACCACTAAAATTCAACCAAGTGGCAATTGCTGCCTTAGCACCTTCATCATTCCCATGACCCCCTACTCCACCACAACAAATATTTTAGACCAATGTACCTCTCCCTCCTAGGCATCAAAAACCTCATATTCTATGACCACGGGTTCCACAGTGTAACCTTACACCACTTTCCAAATATTTTCCAGCTCTCTTTCATAGGTTGTACGATGCAAGCCACATCGTCCTTCCTGAAACCCAACCAATTGATTCAAAACTACCTAAGCCTTGAGGATATATCAAGAAATACTATTGTCCATATCATCGACATTATGGCCATAATATCAATTCTTGTCGCTCTTTCTGTGGTTATGCCCAAGATATTATTGATGGGGGTAACATCCAGGTTTCAAATACCCTTGCTCCACAAAATTAAAATTTAGGGATCTTCCAAAATCCATTACATTATCACAGGGGGACTAACCCTCAAAGAACTTTGCCTAACCCTATAAGGCCACCTAGTCAGGTAAATATTGTCTAATGTGACCCTCCTTCACATGGTGTAGTGGGAATGATTAACCTTACCCCTTGAAATAAATGGTACCCCTCATGCCAAACCACACCTATAATTTCCCATAAACACTATTTACATCTCCATTATCTCCTACAAATTCTAACACTACACCTTCTCTATCACAAAATATCATCACAATCTATGGTAGCATTACCCATTAGTTGCATAATGCTCCCATCCGACTATCCATTTATGACCTTCTACAATATTTCCAACCCCATCGCAAGATGTTGAACAATATCCTACATTCTATTGATCTTGATACTCACGATACGAGCACCTTTGTGAAATTCATAGGAAACATCCCACGCTGCCTTCAATCCTCTATTAGTTTCCACAATCATGAGATCACGAAACTCATGGGAGAAGGAGAGGATTCCCCTCTTCATATCCAGGAAACTATCAATGACATCACATACAAGTGTGTCCTTGTTGATACTAGTTCCTCCATTAGTATTATTTCCATAGTAGCTTTACATCATCTGCACATCCCACCAGCTCATTTTTCTACCCCGTCACTCAATCTACGTGAGTTTGATGGTTCCATGTGATCTACAGTAGGATCCATTATCCTACCCATCCAAGTGGGTATTCACACTATCCCTATCCTCTTCCACATAATTTAGGATGAAATGCAATACAATATCCTACTTGGTTATCCATGGATTAGGGACATGTAGTGTGTCCCTTCAACATTATACCATTGCCTTAAATACGTCCATGAAAAACTTATCCACTACATTCCTATCGATGGGAACCCCTTTAAACTTTGCAACATCGTAGATCTTCCACCAGTCCCTTCATTATCTTCCACACAAATCTTTCTCGTGTCTTCTCATAAATATGTTAGAGCATCAACATATTTTCCCACATCCACTTCATTACCCCAATATTCATCCAAGACACACACCTCGATGTCCACACTACTAGCACCAGCCAATGCAGTACCCAATCTTACTACTATGTCATTCTCACCACCTTCCTTGTGGTCACCACCACTATCTTAATAGTCATCTTCCACAAATCCACCCATGGTGTCGAGACCATCCTCATTACCGACATCACAACCTACCATTCCATCTCATCCATCTTCCTCTATGAAACCTCCTATCCTTTCCACACCTCAAAAACCTTCCATTATTTTTCATCCATGATCTAGGTCATTCATGTCTCTTCGTAGTCCAGCACCCAAACCCACTCCTCCTCCTTTACAATTTCCACATGTAGACCACCCTATCCCCACTATGATAGTTAAATGCCATGAGTAGGAGCAACAAGCCTCTCACCTCGATGATAAGTTGTTACACCCCTCTACTGCTACCATAAGGGATTCTTAGATCGCATTCTCATATTCTGATTTAGATTCACCACCTCATTTTCCACATCGTACATTACCCTATATTTCTATCTTTATGATGAACTCGGGTCTAGGTGACTACAATATGTGTGATACCCGCATATGCCCACCTATAGTCCAGTCCACGCATGACTTTGGTAATCCTGTAGACTCATTTTTTACTATCAAAACTATCATACAAATAGGATCTCCTGATAATCAAACTAACTTCTTCTATGCAGGAGTTCATTCCTCACTCCCACCTGTAGTCCCTCCAACACCACAATCCAATTTTTGTGGTACATTGGAACACATGGCTAACCTCCATTTTACCTTATGCTACATTTGGCACTTCCATTAACATGGATTTGGGTTAATATATTACAAATAAGGGTTACATACACCTATCAATCTACATATACAATTACCTACTAACAAATCTAGCCTAGGATACCATCATACAACCATTCACACACTTGAGGACGAGCTTTAGGATCTCTCCCTACATCCTTATCCACTTCCTACACATACCTTGGAAGAATATATTGATATGGATATTTTAGAAGATGACCAATCACCTCATTCTACCATCACCATTCCATGTTATTTCTTTCAAGAAACCCTCTCCTCTGACACTACATCGTCATGTTGTGTTGATAAGTTAACAAGCCAATTTGCTACCCTGTCTCTAAATGTTTATCATCCAGAGCATGACATGGCATCTCCTCCACCATCACCAACACATTTGGCCACATTCCTACCTATACATCAACAAATCCATCATGCCATTAATTGACCACATTCTCCACCTATTGTCCTACACCCTCCATTGAGCCTCTTATGATGCTCATAGGTTATTGAGTCTTCATCATCATAATTTTTACCGCCTACACCCCCCAAGACACCAGTTAACATGGTAGACATGAATCTCTTTTCCCTGATTTTGTATATACACTAGGAGATTCATAATGACACACCAAATCCAAATTTTATTTATCTCATGCACATCTCACCTATACCTTCCCCACAAGATTTCTTACTTTCACACCATAACCTACGTACTACTAACGCTCCTTCGCATTCTACACCACCTCACATTCTATATGTTCACCACACAAATATTTACATAGATGATGAATACAATATTCTAGAGGCCATCGATGACCTACACCTTATTCCAATTCTAGAATAACTTTTTGATGGCTCCCACATGCTAATCGAGGAAACCCTTGATGTAGATATCGGTGATGATCCCAAAAACCCTCATATTGTCAAACTAGTCATTAGCCTCTCACCTAAAGAGCACATTTTATTCATTGCTTTCCCCAAAAACTATATTAGATACTTCATGTGGTCTTACAAGGATATGCTAGGCCTTGATTCCACCCTTGTAGTCCACAATCTCACATTGGACAAATATGCCAAGCCTATCAGATAAAAATTACAATGCATGCACCCAAAATTTGCATTAGTGATAAATTCAGAGCTCCAAAATCTCTTAGACATAAATTTCATTGCACCCATATATTATCCTAAATGGGTGTCCAACATGGTTCCAGTACCAAAACCTTTTGTCGAAGTCCATGTTTACACTGAATTTCATGATTCAAACAAATATTTTCCTAAGGACAACTTCCCTTTACCTAATATCAAATCGCTAGTCAATTCCATCATAGGTCATGAGATGATCTTCCTTATGCACAAATTCTCTGGCTATAAAAAAATCAAAATCAACCTCGCTGATCAACACAAAACATCATTCACAACCTCCTGGGGGACTTTTTAATACAAGGTCATACCCTTTGGCATTAAGAATGTTGGGGCAACATACCAGTGTGCAATGAATTACATATTCATGATTACATGCATAAAATTATGGAAGATTATGTTGATGACCTCATTGTAAAATCTAAGGAACACTCACAATATTTAGATAATCTTTGTAAAATCTTTGACCGTTTACTAGAACATAATGTGCACCTCAACCCAAATAAGTGTGTCTTTGGTGTTACTTCAAGCAATATTTTAGGGTTCATTGTCTCTCAACGTGACATTCAAGTGAACCCCAAAAAAGTAAAAAGCCATCATTGAGATGCCCCCACCTACCAACCTAAAGCAATTGTGTAGTATCTAGGGAAAAATCACATCTATTCATCACTTTATCACACAACTATTAGATAAATATAAACCATTCAACCATCTCTTACAAAAGGGAGTTGCCTTCAAATGGGATGATAACTATCAACAAGCCTTTGATTCTATAAAATCTTACCTTACTTCTCCACCAGTTATGTGTCCCCCACACCCATAGCTACAACTTACCCTATACATCTCAACCACAAATTTTACACTAGGCACATTATTAGCCCAAAATAAAATGCTTAATAAAGAGCAAGTTATATATTATATAAGTCATACACTAGTTTAAATATGAAATTTGTTATGGGTACATGGGAAAACTATGACTAACCATGGGATTTACCACACAAAAACTTCACCATTACATATTAAACCACACTAATTTTGTCATCGCTCAAGACAATCCACTCTGATACATGATGAAAAAAAGTTATCGCAAATATCATACAACAAAATAGATTTTACTTCTAACTGAATTTGATCTAGAGTTCATTTCACAAAAGTCCATAAAATGATAGGTTATCGTAGATCAACTTGCAGAGCTCCATTACTAGATGATCAACCTCTCCTTATTCAGCTTCTTGACGATTCCATATTTCACATTACAAAAGTTGAAGAGTATGTCAAGCCACCGACTGATATAACTCTATTCTTTGATGGCTTCCAATGCACTCACGCTAGGGGTGCAGACATTGTTTTCTTCACACCTGAAGGGGAACCACTCCCCTTTTCATTCAAATTAGACTTCCTTTCCACAAATAATAATGCAGAATATGAAGTCTTAATCCTTGGATTAAAGCATACCCATCCCATGCACATTAGACACCTTCACATCATAGGTGATTGCCTCCTGGTAGTAAACCAAGTGCAAGAGTTTTGGCAAATTCATTGCCTAGTTCTCCAACAATACAAACAGATTGCACAACTTCTTTCCTTGTTTGAGTGGTATGATATCGAAGCTGCTTCATGATCATCAAACCATTTTTCTGATACAATGGTCTCCTTAGGATCATTTATTCCCAAAAACTCTCTATCAGACACTACATGTGTGTCCATTCACACCCTCACTCAATCTACCATATCTTCTACACCTCCCACAAATGATGGTGGTATTCATGTAGTGATCGGCTGTAATAGCTTACATTTAATTTATCAATCCAAGGGTAAATCAATGTTAGATTTAAAGAGTAGAAATATAGTATAGATTGTACTGTGGGGATCAATCCTAAGTTTAATTCAGATCTCTTTTCAATTTTAGGTGTTTGCAAAAAAATAAATAAACAAAAATTAAATTATGTAGGAATGAAAATAGAATGTGATTTTTGATTTATGCAGTAAATATCATAATTAATATTAATGATTTAATCTATTGATGAATTTATCTATTGTTGAGTTTATCTATTGTTGAGGATAACTAATAGTAATTTCCTACTGATGAATTGATCTATTAATGAGTTTATCTATTATTGAGGATCCTCATGCAGTTAGTTTTATTTATCTATTCTGACTTTATATTTTATGAAAATGTAATTTACTTTATTTTATATTCTAAGGTAAATAAACTATATCTAACCTATTATAGAGGCAAGAGATGGTTGTAGGAGTGGGCCCTACCTCCTAGAAGATAGTGTAAGTCTTTCTCCCCTAGTTTATTTTATTTTAGTAACTAAAATGCATAACTATTCCTAACATTATTTTATTCTATAAATGCAAGAATGTACAATTACAACTACATAGATGAAATTAAATAGTAAATGCAAATGACATAGTTACCATATGCGAAGAATGAAGTGCTACTTTTATTGCTTGAAATTCAAATATACATGTTGGCATAATTCTTCAGAATTTGTACAGACCTTAGAGTTTTCAACATTAGAACATCAAACATTAGACCTTTTCAAAGGTCTCCCTATGTAATATATATTATGACTTGTACAATTCTGAATAAAATCTTCCACGTATTTTTCCATGTGGAGTTGTGGACTTGTAATGCGACAACTATGCACTAACAAAAATAATCTAAACTAATGAAATTCCTAAGTAGTCCAAGTGGCATTTTAGAAACACACTTAATAAAACTATACTAATTTAAATATTTTGTAAGATGTACAATATAATTATGTCCTTTATTCTTGGAAAAAGGCATAACAATCTTGCGTCTAAATTGAATCAACTTAACAAGATTTCAATTATACAATATCTATGGAATAAAGTAATAACAAATTTATTAATCACAATATCCTCATGGAGAATATGTGACAAGTCAACTCAATCTAAGTTGACTGTACTCCTTTATTGCCATTTGAGAGTGCCATGTTGTCGCTGATGTGGCATACAATATTGGTCAACTCTCTTCGGTAATTGCTAGTAATAATTCTTCTTCGGTAACAACCTTCAGTAGCTACCTTTTGTAACATGCTTCGATAACTATCTTTCATAACATACTTTAGTTACCACCTTCTGTAATAATAATCAACCACTTTTCTATCACCACACCTAAGGCTTCCTTAATCCTTTGTCCTTATGTCCATATTCTCGCATCCATGGTATATCCTGAAGCTCGTGCTACTGCACTTGTGGAACATCCTTCAAGACTTTCTTACATGATTACCCATAACTTAGATGTATTTTACATAAAATGCACACATTTTTTAGATTTAATTGCATTCATATTTTTACTGACAATTCATAGAAATAAAAAAAAACAACTAACTTAAAATACATTGTAATTACAAATTACATATAAAAAAGGAACAATTTAATATGAAAATATGTACCAAATAATCACTCATCATTTCCCCCAAATTGAAATATATGCATGTCCTCATGCATGGGAAGAAAATGAGACAATAGAAACTTACAAATTTTACACATATAAACTATCATTATCCAGATTTTTGCAAAATAAATGAAATATTAACATCAATCAAGATTTACGTTTTCTCATAAAATTATTTGCACAACCATAAAACAGACATCACAATTATGTTTCAGAAATAAACAAATAAGTTATCAGATATTATCTCCATAGATCATTGGTAATAATACTGAAAGACAAACATTTTTAGAAATAAATTAAACATAAGCCAACATGTTATAATAGAGCACATAGTTTTAGTCATACAACTGCAGCAAAATACAGTGTTTTAGATTTTTCTAGATTATATTTATGACAACCTAAATAGTGCAAAATATATCAATAAGATTGAAGTGCTGATATTTGCAATTGAAAATAAAATATTTTGTGTTGTCATATATCATTCTTATGTCTTTGAATAAACCTAGAGACTACAATTACGCATAGATCATTCTTATGACAATACAAATTCTTAAAAAAAATAGATTAGAAAATGATGACTTCTAAATTTCTTATAACATAAATAATTTTATCAATCACATGTAGAACATCTGATCATATTCAAGGAAATATATTGTTCATGATTACTTTTCAGGGAACAGTTTCGTAATAGCAATATAATAGTCCTTAGTAGAAGAATGATTTTTTTTCCAATTTATCTTACTATAGTAATGTACTAAAATTGTGATCATAAGACATTAAACACTGCATTATACAAAACAGGTTTTAAGTATAAAATACCCTTCACAGTATTGTCTCAGATATATATATATATACTGCTAAAATATCTAGAGCTAAAAAAATGCTAAACATGTTACAGATAATAATATACAAATCAAATATTGAAGTCTTAAAAATCATAAAATATTAAACATTTTTTTTAGTTCAGTTCATCCGACTTGTGTCCATCGGGTGGAGATTCTTGAATATGGGGGTCTTGCTGGTGGTAGCTTGCATTCCCTTTTCACTTTCTGTACCTGCTCTTTGGATTTTTGGTCACCCACTAGTGTCTCAACCATGACAGTCTTGATATGCTCAACTTCAAGGGAATCCTCTCTCTACTCTGCATCCTACGTTTGAGAAGGTAGAGGTTTCTCAACTAATGCAACAATATTACTTATTACTGCATTAATTTCTAGAGGCATCCCAACATCTAAGACAATATTCTCAGGTGTAGTTCCTCTTTTGGTGGGAGGAACCGGTTTTCTTGGTTGATTTTGCTATGTTAGGATGATGAGCGATTGGGGACTCTCTTCCTCAAGGAGTTTAGAAAAGTCAAAGGGCTTATTGGTGTGGGCTTCTTTTCTGAATTTTACTAGCTTTTTTTGTTTTTTATCGGGTGTGGAGCTTTTGTTAGAGGAAGCATCGATAGGTAGCAGTCGGTTGATGGAATCAATAGGTTTTGTCACCTTATCCGTTGAGAGCTGCTTAATCATATCTATCTAAAGGGTAAGGGCTCATTGAATTTATTTTGAATGTTCTAAAAATTCCTCTCTTAGTTTATCAATTTTGATTTGTAGAACAATATTGTGTACCCACAGATAAGATAGGATTTTAGTAGATGATTCGGGTGCAGGTAAGTTAGATTCATGCCTTGGTGATTTTCCTTTTTTTAGGGGTTTTAAGAGTATGCCTGTGATGCTGAACCTTTCGTGCAGGTCAAGTTAGTTTAACATATTTGGGAGGTCAAAATTTATATTTTTGGGATTCAGGTACCTCCTCTTGTTTTTCTAACTCTTGGTTTTCCTCATATAAACTATCTTCCTCAAGCTCATTTTTCGTCAACTCAGAGTTCTCTGGCAGGTTTTATTATGCGACTATCCTATTCCAGGTAATTTTAACTTCATGTGCTTTATTTAGAACTATCAATTTAATAAGGCCATGATGTGCAAGTAGATGTAATTTAGGATTTTATTGAGGATTTTTAGGCTGCACACGGATAACAATAGACTTTAGATACTAAAACATGAAGTATGGTAGATTAATAACACAGTCATTGTTCTCAAAAAAATTTAGATTCATCAACATGCAAATATGGTAGGCTGCACAGGTGGACATACGTCCTTCTAGGGTGAAAAATTTAATAATAAAAATAGTAGCTTCCTGCCACATGAGAGGAAGTGAAACAGTGGCAACACCCTTAATCCAACCCTCCTTATCTCGGATAATAGTGCACTTTTCCCCAAATTTTTCCACTAGTTGGGTGACACTCTTAGAAGGGTTTTTGTAGTATGACAGTCCTACCTCTGGTAATTCTAATACTTTATAAATAATGCTTGGATTTAGGTTGAATTGGATATCTCCAACATGGGTAGTCATGTTCATGGGATTATAGTTTAAGATAAATTGTTGGGCTACCCCTTGGTCATGCCCTCTAAATTTTGTGAGGGCTTCCCACCATCTGGCCCTTTGAAATAGTTCTATTATAGAATCACTCGGATTCTACATTTCAATGGATGGGGGCTCACTACGTTTTTGGTACATGGATCGAGGCATGGCTTCTTAGGGTAGAAGTTTTTAAAATTTTAGGAACCTGCAACAATTTCATCCGCACAAAAATAAATTTTACAAATTTATTGAAGATAATTTATTACCCGTCTTAATCAAAAACATACAATTCAACTTAAGAAATTATTTTTAAGATAATTATGACCTATCTTATTTGAATTTTTTTTTATCTATTACAACATAAATAGTCTAGGACTATGACCTATCTTCTACATATTTCCTAAAAAAATTTGCTAATCACTCCGTAATAAATATGTTAACCTAAACCTAATCCTCTGCATAATTTTCTAAAAATTATTGGCTAATAATTCCTGTAGCAGAGTGATTAGGGCATATTTTTTTTAAGATATCGAATCCTATGAAAAAAATAAAATAGAATAGTAAAATTTTACCTGTTGCTTTCGCTTTTCCACCATGCCCAAATTATGTCACCCTACATCATCGCTTTCCAAGTTGTTTCACCCTTATTTTTTCACAATTCCACCTTTATCCGGTGTTTTCCCTTTTCAAATTTTTATTTCAAACCCTCAATTCAGCCTCACTGAGAAATTTCTGTAGAATTTTGACTAGGTCGTAGAGGTTTCATTCGGTGCTCACTGCATTCTACGGAAGGAAATTAGGGATTTTTTTCCCTTTACATCGTGTATTTTCCATGCAAAAAATCATGACCATTTGTTTTACCCTAAATCAATGATGAAAATCTTATCGCAGTCTAACAAATTATAACCCTTGATCTTTTTTTCAATCAATGGTCAAAATCATGAATCCGCGTCACCTTCGTATAACTGACCAAAAAAACTTTGTGCTGATGTCGTGATGAAGTTTCTAACCCTAGCACAAATTTTCCCTTAAATTGTAGCCCTTCATATAATTTTAATCAATAGTTGGTGCTTTCCATCCATGATAGTGTTGGCTATTGGTTGCATGCGCCACGCGTTGATCATCACCGACGTCTTTTGCTAAGTTGTTTACCACCTTGGAAGGTAGTCATAGGTTGGTGCCAATAATTTTTGCCTCTCTAGCGTAACTTAAAATTTTATTAAATTTCACACATATGTGGCATGCATTAGTCATTTCAAAATTTCACACATGTATTCATGTCGTGTGTGACATATACACTCTCATGCACAATCTCATGGTTAACCTTTCTTCAGATTTTAATAAGTTTTTTCTATTATATATTTTTTATTTTCCATCATGTCATCACTTAGACTGGTCCATGGTAGCTTCTATTACCTTCTGGCATCCACGTGTACCGGTAGTTGGTACCTTCAAAACCTTGCAATGGATCTCCATCTACGTGAGATTTGAAGGAGCATTAAGGGTAGGCAGTACATGGTACCATCTCGAATCGTGCTCGCCATATGCCTAATTTTACATATATGTAGATAACTTTCAACATATTTAGTAACGTAAGGGGGGTTTCAAAATTTTAATTTTAATTTTAATACCCATATGCCATAGGTGTTAAAAATGTTATAAATATTTGTATAACTTTACCTCCCCAAACCATTATGAATGCCCTTTAAAAATTTATGCCACATTCTTTTATTTTTAACATTGGCGTATTCTTTCATAGTTTTAGCTGACACGTTCTATCATGTTTTGCTTCATATTAAGGGCCAGTTTTAAATATTGACACTTAGAAATATTTCCTAATATGTCTTACAGGTATCATCTATGGATGGTGTTTATAGAATACTACATAAGATTACTACAAAATATTATTATGAAAAATTACTACTAAAAATATTTACAGAAGATGTATATGGAATACATCTACGAAATACTTCTACAAAAGAGATCTACAAAAGACCTCTATAGAAGAACTTTACAAAATACCTCTACGAAAGACCTCTACGGAAGACATCTATAGAAGACCTCTACAAAAGACATCTATAGAAGACCTCTATGGAAGACATCTACGGAAGACACCTATGGAAGACATCTATAGAAGACATCTATAGAAGATGTCTATGGGACCATAGTTGCTAGAGTTTGAAAAAATACTTTACTTATTTCTCCTCCCAAACTATATTGTGAACTTCATATACCTCTATTTTACTACCCACCAAAATGTAATTTTGGCTATATAGCCAAAACAAGATGAAGGGTGTTTTATTTATATTGATGGATAATATAATAATAAGTTTTATTTATGGGGGTTTATTATAATTTTTGTGATTGTGCTTCCTAAATTTCATTAAGGAGTATCCAAGTGAGAGAAAGATAATGATTATAAAGCTTGATATCAGTCATCAATGTATACAAAAGTAGATATCTATCAAAGGCTTTGGAGTATTTTCAATCATTTAAAAAAATGGAATAGATATTCTGATATTATGATAGCTTATGTTAAGAGATACAAGGTTTTGAGAGATAGAAGCCATATTTTTGTAGGAAAAATGGACCATGGTATTTTCATAGGAATTTGCTTCTATATTTTGCCTGCTCAGGATATTCTAAAGTTATTTCTCAAAGACTTCAAACATCCTAGTGATTTTTAAACAACTTCATCTATTCATTTCACAAATCAGCATGGTGTTAAAGTTATCCTAATGTTTTCAAGCTTCTTCAAGGACCAACTGTGTGTGTAGTAAGTATTCATTTCCCATTATGAGTGATGATTGAGTAACAACAAAGATCACTTATGCCAATAAGCTAGCTTATCTGTGAGCATCCATAGGTCTTGTCCAGACTTAGTGCTACTACGTAAGGATACCTTATTTCTAGGTGGGTTTCATTCAATCCATTGTTGTAATGAGGATCACCCCATAGTTTTTGAGATACTAAGAATTCCAAGGATTCAAGCTATTTTACCCTTATTTAACTTTTCTTGGGATACTTGCTCATTTTGAGAGGGAGCAAGGGATTTTTATTTATTTTGGGGGTTCTTGCCTATTTTTTATGAGAAGTAAGAAGATACTTTTTGGGATACTTACTTGATTAGATGAGGAGCAAGGGATTTTTTTTTTAAGGAGTAAGAACTTTGGGGAGTTGGATTCCCAACCACTCTATCAAAGTCCTGATGGGAATTTGATCCTATCCTTACTATTCTTCTCATTTCCTTAATTTTTAGGGATGAAGGGTGAGCTTGTCCTTTTGCCAATTCATTAGTACTCTAGACCATGTGCATAGATGGATAAGCAAGGGAAACTATTCACTTATGGAAATAGTAACACATGAGTTAATCTCTCCAAATCTCACAATATTTTCATATGTTCAAATGTGCGTAGTCCAAGAAAATTTTTGATTGACTAGGAATAACTTACAACATCAAAATATTGCTTGAATTTCAATGAAAATTGCTCAAAACACTAGTGTAGTTTGAGTGATTGAAAAACACCTAGAATTTATCTAGCAAACAAAGTATTATGCAACATATGATAGTCATTTTCCTATAGGATTTTTTTTTTAAAGAAATACCTTCTTGGGCTATTTTTGAAACATTGAGACTAAAAAGTGATGAGAATGAGATAGGAATATTGTAAATATAGAAACTTCATGATGAAACAAAGGAAGCATAATCTTTTTTTTTGATAAGAGAGAGAGAAATTATTATTCAATAGTGGTTGATTGCAGTTCCTAAATGCACTACAATTTGACTTGTTGCTTAAGGTGGTGTATGAATTCCTCCTTAGATAATGGTTTCTTATAAATTTTAAGACTTGTGGCCATTTACTAGTAGTTTCCTTGTT
The DNA here is from genome assembly GCA_028583015.1 of Wollemia nobilis. Taxonomy (NCBI): domain Eukaryota; kingdom Viridiplantae; phylum Streptophyta; class Pinopsida; order Araucariales; family Araucariaceae; genus Wollemia; species Wollemia nobilis. The sequence goes on along the minus strand of JAQPPZ010016677.1, from coordinate 10,753,173 downwards.
GAATCATCTATAGGCTTAAGCTTTACTGTACCATTTCTAAATATCTCTTTGATTTCATAGGGTCCTAGCCATTTGGTCCTCAATTTACCTTGAAAGTCTTGGTAATGAGAATCAAACAACAAAGCCCAATATCCTGATTCAAATGTGCATGGTACAATGTGTTTATCATGCCATTTATTTCATTTTTGTTGGGTTATTTTAGTCCTATGTAATACCTCTAGTATTCTTTCATCCAGAATGTTTAAATTTTCTAATCTAGCCTTCCATGCTTTGTCCAAATTCATGTCAATTTGTACCATTGTGCGAAGAGTTTCTATCTCAAATTCGATGGGCATGATAGCTTGTTTTCCATAGACCATTTCATAAGGTGATAATCCTATGGTGGTTTTCTAAGTTATGTTGTATGCCCATACAACTTATTTCAATCTCTTAGCCCAATCACCCCTATTAAGAGTTAAAGTTTTTGTAATGATCTTTTCAAGTTCTCTATTCATAAATTCTACTTGTCCATTGGCTTGAGGGTGATATGGTGAGGTTTTCTTATGTTTTATTTGATAGATGTCAAAAAAATTTTCAATCACTTTGGAGAGAAATTGGGTTCCATGATCTAAAAATAACTCTCTAGGTGCTCCGAAGCATTGCATAATGTTTTCATAAAGGAAATCAACAATTGGTTCGGCTTGCACTCGTGGTAAAGCTTTAACTTCAGCCCACTTAGTAACGTAATCCGTACACACAAGTATGTATTTATTACCTTCTATTGGAGGGTCTATTGGTCCAACAAAGTCAATTCTCCATTTATCGAATGGTTCAAATACTACTTGCGGAACCAAAGGCATCTCCATCGAAGGAGTAGGCTTACTAGCTCTTTGACAAGCATCACATCTATCAACAAATTTATGGACATCTCTATTCATGGTAGGCCAAAAGTAACCAATTTGAAGTATTTTACTGACTTTTATTTGGGTGGCATAATGGCCTCCATAGGCTTATTCATGTGCTTCCCGAATGATGTCATATACATCATCTTCTTGCACACATCTCCTAATTACTTGGTTAGGACATCTTCTAAACAAGACTCCATGAATCCACATATAAGGAGTGCTTTGATGTATTAACTTTCTACGCTCCTACGATGTATAGTTTTGAGGCATTTTTCCTGTTACTAAGTAGTTTACAATATCAGCATACCAAGGGGTAAAAATAGAAAGAGAAAACAAATGTTCATCTGGGAAATTATCAGGAATTAACTCATCATCATCAAATATTTGCATACGATATAGGTGATCTACAATGATGTTATATTTCCCTACCTTATCTATGATCATGATATTGAAATCTTGTAGCAAAATAAGCCATATAACCACTCTAACTCCTACAGTCACTTTGTTCATTAAGTATTTAATGGAAGAGTGATCAGTGTGGATGAATACTTCATACCCTGTTATGTAATATTTAAATTTATTGATGGTATGGACCACAACTAAAAATTATTTTTTAGTAATAATGTAATTAAGCTCGGCTCCATGCAAATTTTTACTTACATAATAGATAGCATAAGGTATTTTGTTCTCAACTTGTTGTAATACTACTCCTATTGTGTAACCCAAAGCATCACAATGTATATGGAATGGTAATTTCCAATTTGGTCCTCTTAGGATTGGAGCAGTAATCAATTTATCTTTTATAACTTCAAAGGCTTCTTGACATGCTTTAGTCCAGTTGAATTCACTTTCTTTAGTTAAGAGCTTAAGCATGGGAGCAACAATCTTACTGAAGTCTTTAATGAACCTACGGTAGTATCCTACATGTCCTAGGAAACTTCTCACCTCTGTTTGTATTTTTGAAGGTTGAAGGGTTTGAATAACTTGTATTTTTGTAGGATCTACTTTAACACCTTCTTCTGATATATAATATCCTAGAATAATACCTCCTCTCATCATCATGAAGCACTTTTCATGACTCAAAGAGATTTTTTGCTCTTGACATCTAGTCAAAAATTTTGCAAGCTTGACAAGGTTTCTTCAAAGGTATTACCATAGACTGTGAAGTCATCCATATAGACTTCTACACACTCATTTATTAAATCAGCAAAGATAGCTAAAATTGCTCTTTGAAAAGTGGTAGGTGCATTGCATAATCTTAAAGGTAAGACTTTATAAGCATAGGTGCCTACTGGACATGTGAAGGTTATCTTTTCCTGATCTTCCTCAGCTATGGAAACTTGATTATAGCCACTAAACCCATCTAGAAAGCAAAAATATTTCTTTCCAGCCAATATATCAAGAACTTGATCAATGAATGGCAAGGGAAAATAATATTTCTTCATTACCTTGTTTAATTCTCTATAGTCCACACAAATCCTCCACTTACCATTATTTTTAGGGACTATCACAAGAGGCAACACCCATTGACTATCAAAAATTGGATATATAAATCCTACCTTCAAGAGTTTCATGATTTCTTCCTGAACCACATCTTTCATAGTTGGATTCAATCTTCTTTGGGGTTGTCTTACTAGATAACATCCTTCTTGGATAAAAATACGATGGGTACAAACATTTGGATGTATCCCTTTCATATCCTCATAGTTCCATGCAAATTTTGATTGATATTCCTTAAGCATGTCTATTAATTGTGACTCTTGTATGCTTGTGAGCTCATCACTAATATTCAAGGTCCTTCCTAGTGTGATATCTATTTGCTTGCATTTTTTTGTGTTTGCATCTATCCCCATTATCTCATGTTCAAGAATATTTAAGTAATAGTCATATGGTATCATTTGTTGAGACTGACTTGTGCTTGCTTCATTAATAGCCATGGTATATTCAAATGAATAACAATTGTCTTGACTTTGATCCTTGCTTTGATTTCCTAACAGTAGTGGTAATGGTATTTCGACCTCTTGTTGAAGATGTTTGCTCAGAACATTTATTGACAAGGTTTGGATTTAATCAAAATCATGAGGGAAATCATACCATAATTGCCTTGGAAATTCATCTTCTATTGTTGATTCAGGGAATAGGCTAAGGTCTTTAGTATTCTTGCCATAAAAAATAGTCATATTTCTCAATCTACAGCTAATGTAAGCATCAACTATCACAAGCCATGGGTGCCCTAAAATTAAGGGATGTCCCCCTAACTTTTTCTTAGGTTGTAAGACTATAAAGTCTATAGGGTATTCCCATGAACTTAAAAAGACTATAACATCTTCTAGTTTTCCCTCTAGCTTAACAGTAGACCTATCTAGGAGTTGGAGTACAATAGAAGTTGATTGCAATTTATGTAACCCATAAATATTTCGCTGTCTCTTTAGTCATGACATTAATAGTGGCTCCCAAATCGACCAAGATATTTTGCAAGGCTATGTCACCAATGTGTACCATGAGTATAGGTATTCCAGGATCTATGTATTTTTGTAATAACCTACCTCCCATTATTATCTTAGACAATTATCCAATGACTTGAATAGTTTGGGCTTCGTTCTTATTTTTCCTTCCTAAATTTGTACACAAGTTTTTAATGATATTGGAATATATGGGTATATCCTTGATAGCTTGTAACAAAGGGATCTTGAAAGTAACATTTTCTAATTCCTAAAGGAATTTAAAGGTTGGCTTAGATGGTTCTTTTGGTATTGCCAATCTTTGAGGAAATGGTACCTCTACTTCCTTCCTTTGAGGAATTTGGATTTCTTGCTGTTTTGTTGGAATGTTTTCTGGTGAATTTTCCATTTACTTTTTATTGTTATCCTCCTTTTCGAACAAATATGTAGTGGGGTTTTCAATATCTGTGAGAGTTACATTATTTTCCAATAATTTTTCTAATCTCAATTGAATTTGTTGATAGGGTACTACAGATATAGAACACGTATCACTAGTTTCATAGGCTTGTTGAATGTTCTTGTTGTTGTTAGGATTAGGTATGGTTGAGTTGGAAGAGGAGGTTGCTTAGGAGGATTATTATTATTAACTAGATGTGGAAGAAGTCTATTTTAAGGTATATTTTGAGGGGCTTATCCCCTAAATTGGTTTTGAAAGTTCTATTGTTGTGATGGATTTTGAGACCAACCAGATCCTCCCTGGTTATATTGGCCATTAGCATTCCAACTATTTTGACTTGATATTCCTTGATTCCATGGTGGATTTCCATAGGTATTGGCCATAAAGTGGGCCCATGGGGGTATGTTCTAGTCTTGATTGTTTGAATAAGAAATCCAATTTGCCCAGTTTGGTGCATTAGACCATTGATTAGGCCTTTGCAAGTTGGAATAACTAGGGTTTGACCAATTTGGTAATTGAATGGACCATTCCATATTTGGGATACAAAATAAACATCTTCTACCTCTTCAACTTTAGGTGTATTTATGGTAGCTTTAACAATAGAGATGTATTTGAAGTTTTCAATTTTGTGACTTTTATCACAAATTTTACAAGTAGCAATATTGGAAATGTTGGTAATGTTGAGAGGGAATTCTCTCAGATTGTGCTTTTTCCTACATCTATGATAGTAAATCTCTTCACTGTCTTGTCCCTTTGGCTTTTTATCCATTATATCCAAATATGTAGTCAAGGTACTTAACAAATCAATTTTTAAACCTTCCAACATGTTTCCAATTTTTGCTCTCATCACTCCTCCTATAGATGTATACTTATTACTCCTTAGAGGTTTGTTTCTTGAATAGTTTTTACAAAGGTTCACAATCTCCTCAAATGCCATAATATGAATATCTCATTTTTCCATGAGGTTTAAAAACCTCAAGGACATCTTCCTTTAGTCCCTTTAAAAAGAGTTCTTTTAAGATTTCTTCATCAAGGTCTATATTTACTCTAGATCCAACAAATAGAAATCTCTCAAGGTAATCCTCCAAATATTCTTCTTCTTTTTAACTCATGTGGAATAGCTCCACTTTCTTATCCCTAACTCTATAGTAATCCTGATATCCTTCAAGGAATAACTCTTTTAATCCATGTTCTCCATCCCATTGATTAAAAATATTTTCTCCTAGACCCATGAACCATATTAAAGTTGCATCTTTAAGAGTAGAGGGAAACAACCTTAGCTTTTGTTCATTGGTAGTGTAAAAGTAAGCTTGGCACACTACTTCAAATTTAAAGAGAAAAGCATCTGGATCTTCGTGTGGTTTCCCATGGAAGGTGGGTAATACAGAAATAGATATTGACTTAGGTTCTCTTGTTGTCCCATCTGTATGTAATATTGGGAAGGCAAATATCTTTCTTTGCCCATTTATTATTTGGTCTCTATTATGTCTTTGTTCATTCCCCCTTTGGTTCTCTTCTACTTATCCCTACCCACTTTGTTGGTCAGCCATGATTGAATGTAAGATTTCAAGAATTGGACCAGGTATGGGTTCAGTAAAAATAGAATAAGGATCTATGTAATTATTAAATTATGGTTTAGGTAATAAATATAAGTCGAGATTTTATTCTAGGATTTTGGCTTGATTGGTTGATGTTGCTATTTCAAATTCTTCTAACTTATAAATTCTAGGCTACCTACTAAAGTCTCTTTGGAGATTTCCTTCTGAATTTTTGATATTTATAAATCTTCCCTTAGAGTCTCTAGGTCTGCTCATGAATTTTCTAAGTTTCCTTGTTTTTGCAACACATCTAATCTTCCTTGAATAGTTTATGAATATCTTTGATCAGATCAAGTTGTTTGGGTGTCATGAAGTGTTCTTCTTCAAAATTAAAATGGTCTACCACCAATTGAATCAATTAAATGAGAAAATCTTGAGTTGGAATGGGGCTGGGATTTCCAAATTGTAACTCACTATGTAAATCTTGACATAGCTCCCTAAAGCGCACAACTCTAGGTATCCTTTGATATTTCTTGCTATATTCTAGGGCTACTTACTATATTCTAGGGTTACTTTTTTCTTTTCTAGGTCTCCCAAGAACTTGTGAATGAGGAGGGAGTCTTCAAAATATTGATTCCAAGGGTAAATTGTTGGATTTACTATTGCTCTTATGTCCCAAAGCCAACACTCAAAATTCTTTTTAAGATCCAGGTAAGATGAATGGTAGTTTGTCCCTAGAGTTTTTGCTATGTTAATCCTTTTTATTTCCTTCAGTTCATCTGATTTTTCTTTGATAAAGTCAATACGTTCATATAGACACTCCCACTCCTTTCTAGATGCTTTATTTCCTTGCTCAAAAATAAGGTTAACTTCTTGTTTTATTAATAGTTCTCTAAGGTCTATAAGTGCAGATTGATTCAAACTGTTTTCCACCATCTAGCAACTTATTTTTTTTTTTTTCTCTCTCTGGTTTGGTTTTGTTTGGGTTTTGGTTTTGATTTTCTATTTTAATCCCACTATTATCAAGTTTAGATACAAATCATAGCAATTGAGTTTATAACTATCCTTAATACAATAGGGAACAATTAAAATAAAATTTCACAATAATCCTAATGTTTTTCTAAATTTAGATGTGACTCATGTTCCTACAAATATTTATACAACTAATCTTAGCACATTAGGAGCAAAATGAAATACTATAGGAAAAGTAAAATTTACTGAAAGTAAAAGGTTAAACTATTACTATTTTTTTGTTTCACTATGGTTGTGTCACTCAATTGTACCTACTTCATGCTTTTGACAGGGTCCTAAACCAATTTTTAGGTTTGTTTTAGTGTGTACCTACTTCCTATTTTTCTCACAAGGCCTAAGTCAAACTAAACAATAATAATCACCCAAAGCTGGAAAATGTGCAGGAAATAAAATTTGCTAAAATAAAAGGTAAACTATTACTACTTCTTTGATTATTTAGGAGGGTTTCACTATGATTGTGTCACTCAACCATACCTACTTCCTACTTCTGACAGGGTCCTAAGCCAAGTTTAGGTCTATTTCAGTGTATACCTACTTCCTATTTTTCTCGCAAGTCCTAAGTCAACTAAGCAATAATAATTACCCAAAGTAGGAAATTTGCAAGAAATAAAATTTGCAGGAAATAAAATTCTAATTAAGAAAGCAGTAAAATTGATTCCTCAAGAGAAATGAACCTAGCAACGTCGAACGAAGGGGATTGTTGGGACCATATCATGCCACTCTAACTCATATGCATGCCAAGGACTCATACATACCTATTTCCACATACAAGTAAGCCTCACCTTTTTGCACTGCCAAACAACTTTTCTGATTAACCACTACAATGCTACTCTCCCCGACAATGAAACCAAAATGATTAGTTGTAATAGCTTACATTTAATTTATCAATCCAAGGGTAAATCAAGGTTAGATTTAAAGAGTAGGAATCTAGTATAGATTGTACCATGGGGATCAATGCTAAGCTTAATTCAGATCTCTTTTTAGTTTCAGGTGTTTGCAAAAAAATAAATAAACAAAATTAAATTGTGCAAGAATGAAAACAAAATGCAATTTATGATTTATGCAATAAATATGATAATTACTTATTAATGATTTAATCTATTGATGAATTTATCTATTGTTGAGTTTAACTAATAGTAATTGCCTATTGATGAGTTGATATATTAATGAGTTTATCTATTATTGAGGATCCTCATGCAATTAGTTTTATTTATCTATTCTGACTTTATATTTTATGAAAATGCAATTTAATTTATTTTATATTCTAAGGTTAATTAACTATTTTCTAACCTATTGTAGGGGTGAGAGCTTAGAGATTGGTTGTAGGAGTGGGCCCTACCTCCTAGAAGACAGTGTAAGTCTTTCTCCCCTAGTTTACTTTATTTCAGTAACTAAAATGCATAACTATTCCTAACATTATTTTATTCTATGAATGCAAGAATGTACAGTTACAACTACATAAATTAAATTAAACAATAAATACAAATGACATAGTTACCATATGTAAAGAATGAAGTGCTACTTTTATTTTTGGAAATTCAAATGTACATGTTGGCGTGATTCTTCAAAAAAATTATAGACCTTAGATTTTTCAACATTAGAACATCGAACATTAGACCTTTTCAAAGGTCTCCCTATGTAATATATATTATGACTTGTACAATTTTGAATAAACTCTTCCACGTATTTTTCCATGTGGAGTTTGTGGACTTGTGATGTGACAACTATGCACTAACGAAAATAATTTAAACTAATGAAATTTCTAATTCTACTTGGACTCAATAAACATCCTAAGTGGTCCAAGTGGCATTTTATAAACACACTTAACAAAACTATACTAATTTAAATATTTTACAAGATGTACAATATAATCATGTCCTTTATTCTCGAAAAAGGTATAACAATATTGCATCTAAATCTAATCAACCTAACAAGATTCCAATTATACAATGTCTACGAAATAAAGTGATAACAACTTTATTAATCACAATATCCTCATGGAGAATATGTGACAAGTCAACTTAATCTAAGCTGACTATACTCCTTTATTGCCATGTGAGAGTGCCATGTTGTCACTGATGTGGCGTACGATGTTGGTCAACTCTCTTTGGTAACTGCTGGTAAGAATTATTCTTCGATAACAACCTTCAGTAGCTACCTTCTGTAACATGCTTCGGTAACTATCTTCCATAACATACTTTAGTTACCACCTTCTGTAACAATAATCCACCACTATTTTGTCATCACATGCCTAAGGCTTCCTTAATCCTTTGTCCTTACGTCCATCTTCTCACATCCACGGTATATCTCAAAGCTCGCGATGCTGCACTTGTGGAACATCCTTCAAGAATTTCTTGCATAATTACCCATAACTCGGACGTATTTTACATAAAATGCACACATTTTTCAGATTCAACTGCATTCATATTTTTACTGATAATTCACATAAATAAATAAAAACAACTAACTTAAAATACATTGTAATTACAAATTACATATAAAAATGGAATAATTTAATATGAAAATATGTACCAAATGATGAGCACTAGAAATGCTCATATTTTGTATACATTTTCTTGATCATTATGCGACTGTATAATAAGGATTGCGTGCTTTTATAAATGATTATATAGATATTTGATGAAATTATGTGTGTTATCTAATTTGTGTGTTTTCAGTGTGTTTTGTGGAATTACAGTTGGTTTAGTTAGATTTGGATTAGTCGAGGTCTTTTTGATGGACCTGGCACTTTGTTTCTTTGGGGGTCAATGCAGAGAACATAGGCGCCTTCCTCTTCCAGGAAGGTGCCAAGAGAACATAGGCACCTTCCTCTTCCAGGAAGGCACCAAGGAAAGAAAAGTGCCTTCCTCCTCCAGGAAGGCACCAAAGGGAAGGAAGCACCTTCCTCTCATAAGGAAGGCACTGATGAGAAGGTGCCACGATAGGCAAAGCACATTCCTCCCATAAGGAAGGCACCACTAGAAGATGTGCCTTCCTCACAGAAGGCGAGCACCTTCCTCCCATAAGGAAGGCACCACTAGAAGGCAAGCGCCTTCCTCCCACAGGAAGGCACCAATAGAAGGTAAGCGCCTTCCTCTTCTAGGAAGGTGCCATGGTAATAATATACCTTTTGTATAGGTAAGGTGCTCGATATACGTAGGCGCATTCCTCATAAGGAAGGCACCTCTGTTCTTTGCCCGTTGACCATATTTGCATGACATGGACAGTAGCGGCTGGTGCAGTTCCAACTCTACGTCATGTAGAGCTAAATTAGAGATCGCACCAATGTATGAAAATGTCTTACCAATTCCAGGTGAAGCACAAACCAATCAACAAACATGCCACCGTTAGAACCAAATTCCAGTTTTAAGCAGACGTCGATTGCATTCACCAGACTGTTTTAATTTAGTCTGGGATGAATCGATTGTTGTAACCTCTTTGTAACAAAATTTCTGTGTGTGTGTTATATAAACACGCGCAGACCATTATGAGAGATATATAGATTGATATAGATTCATAGAGAGATACAAATACAGATACAGATTGTAACACTTTGATAAATATATTACAGTTCTAAGAGTTCTAAGCGCGTGTTCAGCTAGGAGGAAGCTGTTGGAGCCTGGGCCCACTCCAAGCTAGTATTTCTTTCCCACTTTTCTTCTATTTTCTAGATTAGTCTATTTATTTTGAAAGGTCATTTACCTCATTACTATTCCTAGTCTTTGTAATAGATTCATTTTCAGGAATGTGTGAATGTTTCATTTTCATAGATTTAATTATTTTCTTCTTATGTAAATTATTGAGGAGTGCATGAATGATTGACAACCATTTTGAAAACACCCCCCAATAGTAGGATTAGCGGATTCATCTCAAGTGGTATTGTAAGAAATCTTATTTAGACCCTTCGCAAGTTTACGAAGCTCCCTGGGTTGATAATTAAATGCACGGGCATGTGACAAAATTAGGAAAAAGTTAACCTTGTTTGGCCCGCAACATTTTGGCATCATTGCTAGGGAAGCGTCTCAATTAGATTATTTAAAATACCCTAAAACCTTCCATCTGACCTTGTATGAGTTCTTCAAGAAGAAGAGGACCGGATGGTCAGTTTATAAGAACCAATCCATCAGAACCAGAGTCAACCGAGCATTATAAATTTGAATTAGACTCGCTTGACCCACTAGCAATCCATTGGAGTGAGGAACTACACTTTGTGCAAAGTTCCTCCTCATCCCATCAACGTGGGGAAGAATGAATCATCATAAATCCCCTATTTAATAGGACTCCCTTAGACGAAGCCCTGTTGTGGAATGTTGTAGAAGATCGGAAAATCTCACCAGAAAACCTTAGAGCTTTGACTTAGAAAGTCTTAAACGACCATAAGGCCATAAGCACTGCATTAGAAACCACATTTCCTAAAAAAATGGCTGATAACGATGAAGTCTCATCTGGATTTAGTTTCCCGATAGAGGAAGGAGTAGGAGATACCAAAATGAAAAAAATATCCCCTGCTCACCTTCCATCCTTCAGAGGATACCTAACTGAGGACCTTGACCTATTTTTATTTAATTTTGATGTCTTATGCAGGTCTGTGGACTACAAATCCAATACGCAAAAGCTGAAACTCTTTCCTTCTACATTAGATGATGCAGCTCTGCGGTGGTTCATCAGTCTAGGAGATAAACACATTGCCACTTGGGACTAGATGAAGAGGCTCTTTTTAGAGCAATACCAATATTTCGAGAGAGCAAGAGACTCCAGGGAGGAGGTCCTGAGCATGACACAGAAAGAAGATGAGTCTCTCGAGGAGTACTAGGAGATAATCAAATTTAATATTCAATGATATCCTCATGCAAGACTATCTGATAAGTCCCTCAAAAGCATCTTCTTGAGAGGACTTACCAATGAATCACTGGAGGCTCTTAACATGATCTCTAGAGGTGATGTCTACCAGCATGCTATGGAAGACATCCGAAAACTATGCCGAAACTACTCAAGAAGGCAAGGCAAGGCCACCTCTAGAACCATGAAAGCGACTGCTTCAGTCATAAAGATAGAAATAGGTAACATGCTAGAGCATTTAAAGAGTGAAATGCTCTCATCTCTAGCATTACAGATGGATACATTACTATTAGAGAAAAATAAGCAAGAGAATGATGCAGCATTAGCTTATTTCTGTCCAAAATGCAGAGGGAGGCATGCAAAGAATACATGCCCAGAGAACAAATTCATAGTATGCATAGTTTGTAGGATGAATCATAAAACTCGATTATGCCCATGACTACCCAATGATTAGGAGGCTGAAAGCACGAATGCCTATTTAATAGGCAATAGGAAGAGTTGGCCATAGCCCCCTATGGGGAATATGCCAATCAGAATGTCACCATATGGGGGAGGGCAATACATGCACCAAGGACCCCCTCAACCACCTAGCATGGGGTGGTGGGGGCCATCACCCTGGTCTAATGCACCCCCAACAACATTACCAAACCAACAACCATGGATACCATATCCATATCCTGGGTAGCAGTGGAGAGGCCACACTGCATGGAATCAAGCTCCATAGAACATAGCACTTGCTCACCCCCAATAGAATTTACCAGTAGTGCCAGCAGTGAGACCTGCATAGCTACCCACACAACCGATGATAAATCTAAATAATAGAGTAAAATAGCCAGCATACAACATGGAGGGTGAGATGTATCCTATGTACAATATTCAACTTAGGTCGGGTAGGCAGCTAGGAGTAGGAACACCGCCACTGGTAGAAGAGGAGGAAGAGGTAGAAGAAAAACATTTGGTAGAGGAGGAAGAAACACTTGAGAGAGTGAAGGCTCCATTTCCTAGCCGACTACAAGAACAAAGAAAAGTAACATAGTCAAAATTCAACATCTTGTCAAGCTTTAAGAACCTCACAGTGACAATTCCATTATTTCAAGCAATTTGAGATGTTCCAATATATACCAAGGCAATCAGAGAGATTTGTCTAAGGAGGCCGGGATAAAAAGCAACCCAGAATATCAACGTCATGGGTAAACTGGTGGATTTGATGATGGGCAAAACATGTCATCCAAATTATGTAGACCCAGGTAGCTCGATGCTGACTATAAAAATTGAGGGACATTCCCTATCCAATACGTTGGTTGATCTTAGAGCAGCCATCAACATAATGTCTTAGGAGACCATGCAGAGGCTATAGATCACAAACCTGAAACCCACCATGATAGTGTTGTAGCTAGCCGATCAATCAATCGTATCATCGAAAGGGATGTTGGAAGATGTGATAGTAACGGTTAGTGCATGGGAATAACCAACCAACTTTTTAGTTTTGCAATCCAAAAATAGGTTGTGCGGTTACCCACTCATCTTGGGGAGGCCATGGCTAGCAATAGTTGATGCTTACATCAACTATCAGGATGGGCTGATGACCATCTTCGATGGGTGAAACATTAAAAGGCTGATCATTTTACCTCTAGCACAGTCTATCGACTCAGTACAAGAACCCATGATCATTGAGCATAGAAATTCAAAGTTGTCCATGATCCAACCGGTGATGACATTGGAGGAGTTGACAGAAGAGGACGAAGCTAGTGCTATTGTGGATTTTCTCCATGGAGAACCTTCCATATCTGCACATGGATCATTGTTGACTGGCGCCCAAGATCACCACATCCGATAAATACACGTTGGGCTATGAAGAACATTAAATGTTAGTAGGAGGTTGACGCCCACACAACTAGAAAAATTAGAAGAGCTCCTGGTAAGGCACCAACAAGCGTTTGCATGGGATTACTCAGATATGTAGGGCATCAGCCCAGATATCTGTACCCATTGGATTTATCTAGATGATCATGAAACTCCAATCTGATAGTTGCAAATAAGAATGAACCCGACAATGAAAGACATTTTCAAGGAATAACTACATAAACTATTGGCTGTAGGATTCATATATCCAATTTTTGACAGTGAGTGGGTATCACCATTAGTGGTGATCCCTAAAAATAATGGGAAGTGGTGAATCTGTGTGGACTACAGAGCATTGAATAAAGCAACCAAGAAAGACCACTTCCCGCTCTCGTTCATTGATCAGGTCTTGGACACACTCTCAAGGAGGAAGTACTTCTCCTTTCTGGATGGATTCAATGGATACAACCAGATCTAGATAGGAGAAGAAGATCAAGATAAGACAACGTTCACCTGCCCATGGGGAACATTTGCCTATAGGGTATTGCCTTTCAAACTATGTAACGCACCTACCACCTTTCAAATGGCGGTGCTTAGCATATTATCAAACATGATGGGAGACAGGTTCAAGGTATACATGGATGACTTCATCGTCTATGGAGAAATCTTCAAGGAGACAATGACGAATTTGGAAAGAGTGCTCAATAGAAGCAAGGAAAATAATTTGTCCCTAAGTAATGAAAAATGCTTTATGATGATGCAAGAAGGCATTGTACTGGGGCACCACCTCTCTGTAGAAGGAATAAAATTTGATAAAATGAAGATTGAGGTCATCAGAGACCTACCCAACCCCAGAACATAGAAGGAGGTAAGAATTTTTCTTAGATCAGCTGGATACGATCAACGATTTATCGCCGAATTTAGTGAAATTGTCAAAACACTGCACACTCTATTATCTAAGGATGTGGAGTTCAATTGGACAAAAGATTGTGAAGAATCATTCCAATTGCTTAAGGAGAAACTGATATCTGCACTAGTTTTAAGAGGGCCAAATTGGGCCATACCATTCCATATCTACTATGACGCATCCAACGGTGTGATTGGAGAAGTCTTAGGACAAAAACATGGAAAAGAATTTTACGCCATTTATTATGTCAGTAAAAACTTGGCAGGAGCAGAGCTCAACTACACGGTGATAGAAAAGGAATTCCTAGCAGTTTTCCATGCTATAAATCAATTTTGCCACTATATCACCAGATATAAGGTATTTGTCCATACGAACCACGTGGCTATCAGATACCTAATGAGCAAGCCGACCATTGGCAGAAGAATTATCATATGGCTATTGCTACTGTAGGAATTCGACATCACCATAGTCAACAAAATAGGTAAGGATAACATTGTGGTAGATTTTCTATCCAGATTGATACTAGAAGATCATCAAGCAATGGAAGACCAGTTTTCGGATGAACATTTGTTCACTATTAGTGAGCAAACCCTGTGATATGCATATATAGCCAATTACTTGGCCATCGAAAGGACCTCACCTGCTCTCTCTTACCGGGAAAAGCAGGAGGTCATAGATAAAATCGCATCATTCCTATGGATGGATGGTCTCCTATTTATAATAGGAAGTGACCAAATTATAAGAAGATGCATAGCAAAACAGGAGTTATTAGAAGTACTCAAAGTATGTCACGACAATTCATGTGGAGGACACTTTGCAGGGAAACGAATTGCCTACAAAATCCTACAGGCTGGGTTCTTTTGGCCCACTCTATTTAAGGATGCGGTTGCGTACACCAATAAGTGTGATGAATGCCAAAGGATGGGCAGACCAAACCATCGAGACAAAATGCCCCTCTAGCCTCAGGTACACCTAGAACCTTTCGATAAGTGGGGCATGGACTTCGTGGGACCTTTTAATCCACCTTCGATGGGGAGGAGGTTTATTTTGGTCTGTACAGACTATGTTACCAAATGGGTTGAAGTACAGGCATTGAGGGATTCAAAGGAAATAACAGTCATTGATTTCTTATTTGCCCATATTTTTATATGATTTGGGGTCCCTCGAGAGATAACAACAGACCAAGGGCCTCAATTTACCTCCAAGTTGATTGAGGAGCTGATGGAGCAATACAGAGTTCGACACAATAAAACTATGCCCTACCATCCGCAGGCAAATGGGCAAGTGGAAGTGACAAATAGAGAAATAGAGAACATCCTGACAAATATCGTGCAACATAAGAAATATTGGGCTACACGGTTGTCCGAGGCAGTCTGGGAATATAACACCATGTGGAAATCCACCACAGGATTTACACCTTTCTAACTAGTCTATGGGAAAAATGTGATGATGCCCATTGAATTTGAAATCAAGATGCTAAGAACAGATTTAGAATTGAACTTGAGCTTGGATGAAGCTCAAAAACAAAGGATTTGGCAGCTAGATCTAGATCAGCTGGACAAAATTTTATTATATGCTTTGCAGAGGATAAAAATTATACAAAAGCAAAGAAAGCGGTGGCATGATAGCCACATTAAGCTAAAGCAGTTCCAATAAGGGGAATGGGTACTATTGTACGATTCTTGATTCCAGGAGAGGAAGGGAAAATTAATGCAGAGATGGATGGGGCCGTATGAGGTGGTAGAGATCATCAAGAATGGGGCGGTGTACGTTAAGACAATTGACGACAGCAACACCATGTTCATAGTCAATGGCCACCGACTACGCCCCTATAATACGTCCTAAACGTTACAGGTAGAATCCTGAATAGGCGTGGGGGAGACCCCATCTTGCTAGATCTGGACCGAACTCTTACAGGTGAAATGGTGTGCATGGAAGTGCTCACCGAAAATTAGTTAATGTATTTTTTATATATAGTGTGTTTTTGCAGGGATGACACCCGCATGCAAGCTGCAGACATCCTAAACTAGGGCCTAATAGGCACAAAATGCATCTAACTGCCTTTATTTTCCTTTTTTTTTTCAGTTGGTGGAGGACCTGATAGCATGAGGAATATGTATCTAGGAAACCAGGCCTAATTTGGCTCAACATTCTAACATCGGCTCGTAGGTAGAAGCTGAGGCAACATGAAGCAAGACTAGGAAGGCTTGATCACCCTTTCCTAGTCAATCACAACATGATTTCCGAGAAGAAGGCACCTTCCTTATAAATAAGGCACCTAGCCAGAATAAGGTGCCTTCCTTATAAAGAAGGCACCCAGCCAGAATAAGGTGCCTTATTTATAAAGAAGGTACCCAGCCAGAATAAGGCGCCTTCCACATCCAGAAGGCACCCAGTCAGAAGAAGGCGCCTTCCTTATAGAGAAGGTGCCTTCCTTATAAAGAAGGTGCCCATCCTAGTTCTAAGATTTCAAAAAAAAAATATATATATATATATATATATATATATATATAATAAAAATATATATATATAGGCACCTTCCGTGGTCGGAAGGCACCATAAAATATATATATATATATATATATATATATATATATATATATATATATATATATATATATATATATATATATATATATATATATATATATAGGCGCCTTCTATGGTTGGAAGGCACCATATAAAAAAAAAAAAGGCCAAGGCACCTTCCACATCAGGAAGGCGCATCTAGCCAGAGGCACCTTCCACATCGGGAAGGCGCATGCAGATCGAAGTGCCTTCCACATCAGGAAGGCGCATGCAAGCCGAGGTGCCTTCCACATCAGAAGGGTACATGCGGATCGAGGCGCCTTCCACATCGAAAAGGTGCACCCAATCAGGAGCACCTTTTGTAGTAGGAAGGTGCCATCATCAAGAAGGTGCCTTCCACCACCGGACGACACTTCCAATCAAAGGCACCTTCCATCATCAAAAGGTGCATCCATTCAGAAAGCACCGACAACATTGAGAAGGTGCCACATAAATGCCTTCCACATGGGGAAGGTACCAAAGAACGCCTTCCGCGTATAGCCAGCACTCATGCCTCCTGGACGCCTCAAGCGAAATGAAGCATCACACGAATGAGTGACACCAGATGACCATACCCCTCCCTCGTGTCACAAATCATCGAATCAACAGCCTTCATGATGCCTGAAACACCGAATCAGGTACGTGCATGTTAATTCAAATTTTTATATAATTATTTATAAAATATGCAGTACTGGAAAAGATACCGTCATCTTACAGATCATATCCCACCCATAGTCGGAAATGTGTGCTAATGATATGGTGCCTTTTATAACTGTTAGGGTTAGGCGCATTCCCTATAAGAATGCGCCTTCCTGAGGAAGGAAGGATAGAAAAAAATAGTAGTAGTAAGAGAAGGCACCATGGGAGGAAGGTCTAAGAATCACGCAGTGAAGAAGAATGAACCAGGTGATACAGACGAAATCAGAGTAGTGAAAACATAGTTTGAGGCTGAGGGATGGATCGAATACTGTACCCTGGTTAGTTAGGGCCAGGACATATAGGCAGCCAATGAGTTTATTGCCTCCTTGAGGGGCGATGTGGCCCAAGTACGAGGGGTAGAAATTCCAGTCATGCTTGAGTTCATCTCATAGGCAACTAGATTGCCCCTCATAGGGGAATGTGTATACAAATGCGGACTGTTGAAGCTGTATCCTGAGGTACTGCTGTCAGGAGAGAATGTATAGATAGAAAAGGAGGGGTTACCCAAAAATAGCCTCCCATGAATCTATGAAATATATTCAAGCAGGTTGCTCAATTCTTCACATGCACCGAGAAATATACCCATCTGCATGCTAATCATGTGCAGTTTCTCAATCACCTGGTGCATGGAAGGAAGTTAAACATGCCATTCTACTTGGCAAATTCTCTTAAGGACGAAGCGGCTCGGTACCAGAAGGGGGCACCATTTGCCTTAGCCCACCATGGGCTAATATTAGCACTAGACTGCCATGCAGAAGCGCAGAGGCAGAACCCCAACGCAGAGGGAGATGGCCGCCAAGAAAGGCAACACGATGCTATTTTTGAAGTAGGGAAAGATGAGGGATGCCCCATAGAGGAAATAGCGAGCATCGACCAATTGGCATTGCCCTATTTCATAGAGGAAAGAGAGCAATCACTAGTGCCCGAAAACATAGAGGAAGGAGGGCAGTCACCAGTACCCGAGAGCACAAAGGGAATAAGGCATTCCCTAGTGCCTGAGCATGAGGAAGAAGGAGTGCTTCTTGTTAGTAGCGAGGATGAGTTTCACCCGACAGAACCAGCCCCCAGGAGGAAACATCTGCAGTGACTCCTCTCGATAGAGGAAGAACAAAGTGACCCAAAAGTAGAAGTTGTAGCCCAAACCCTCTGAGAATTGACAAATCGAAGCCCACAAGATGCAGGGACTTCTAGGAAAAATGACCAAGTCGATTCAACCTTGGAGGAGGTGCTCGAATGGCAAACCAATTACTGGATGACCTAGCAAATTTTGGAGGATTTCTAGAATAAGCATGTAGGGGAGTTGAAGGAACGAGACAGACGGATCACCCAGCTTGAGTAGTTGGTCCGGTAGTTGTGGGAGGAAAACCAACTGCTTTAAGATAGGGGAACGGAAAGAAGGGATGCATACACTCAAACTGATTGGGTGAAAAAAGTCCCGATGAATTCTCCCACATCTGTCGAACGAGTATTCTCTTCGGGGAAATTCGATCGGACGCTCGATAGAGCAGCCCGGAGGTAGGGGAGAATTCCTTTGTTTTTAGGAGTGAAGGGGAGAGAAGTCCCACAATACCCGTTGTCATCATCCTAAGTGATACATAACAGGACGATGGCCTCCAGTAGCAGATAGGACCAGAGGATAAGGAAGAACTCCCCAGATCTAAAGAAGGAGAAGAGCTTGAGGGGTCGACATTGAACATATAGGAGAACGCAGGATCACCCCTAGAGATAACAACATAGAATGAAGAGAACACTCCAGATAAGGCCCATCAGAGCGAGGAGACATCCTCCAGCAAGAAAGAGAAGACCCTTGTTCAAGCCACCACATTTTTCGTGGAGGCCAGAGGAAAAATGCCCAGCACAACTCGAAAGAAGGCGAAGGTGACCTTCATCGAGCTAGAAGAGGATGAGTGGGATATGCAGCCATTCGTTGAAAGGCAAACATAGTTCAAATGGCTACTCAAGGAGATGAAAGCAGCTAAAGAAGCCAGGAAGGTAGCCTCGAGGATGAGAGGAGACTCTAGCATCTACGTTAATCCGATAGAGGACAGCCAGTTCTGGGATATTTATGGTTCATCCCGGGGATGGCCCTCCATGATGAGGAGGTATTTGGAATGATGGGGGGTATATGGCCCCCAATTGGAGGTCGCTACCATTACAAAGGAGAATGCAGGGCTTACTCCTGAAGCGACCAGATTATACAAGGCCCAAGTAGTACCTTCTAGGGGGGATAATTTAGATATCCCTCTGGCAGCGGTCAGACCTCTAGACGTTGACCTCTGGCAAGCTGCCGAAGTTGCATTCCAGTCATCAAAGACGATGCTGGCTAGATCACTGTCAGTAGTGTCCAGAATGAGAAAGGGACAATCGACAGTTGTACCCTTAGTTTTATGTAGGAAAAGGCAAGTCACACCTTCAGATGCCAGCACGTAGAAGATACAGACTCAGGCCGCAGGGGTAGCCAAATGCTCCAAGAAATGGCAATGATTAAGGATCAATCGAGCTACCTGCAGTTTTGATGCCACAAGGGCGTGGCATATGTTAGGTGTGGGGGGATGATGAGCACCAAAAATGCTCATATTTTGTACACATTTTCTTGATCATTATGCGGATGTATAATAAGGATTGCATACTTTTATAAATTATTATATAGATATTTGATGAAATTATGCATGTTATCTAATTTTTGTGTTTTCAGTGTGTTTTGTAGAATTGTAGTTGGTTTAGTTAGATTTGGATCAGTCGATGTATTTTTGATGGACCTGACACTTTGTTTCTTTGGGGATCAATGTAGAGAACATAGGCACCTTCCTCCTTCAGGAAGGTGCCAAGAGAACGTAGGCGCCTTCCTCTTCCAGGAAGGCACCAAGGAAAGAAAAGCGCCTTCCTCCTCCAAGAAGATGCCAAAGGGAAGGAAATGCCTTCCTCTCATAAGGAATGCACCAACGGGAAGGCACTACGATAGGCAAAGTGCCTTCCTCCCATAAGGAAGACGCCACTAGAAGGCGCGCCTTCCTCACAGAAGGCGAGCGCCTTCCTCCCATAAGGAAGGCACCACTAGAAGGCAAGCACCTTCCTCCCATAGGAAGGCGCCAATAGAAGGTAAGCACATTCCTCTTCCATGAATGTGCCATGGCAATAAGACACCTTCCGTATAGGGAAGGTGCTCGATATACTTAGGCGTCTTCCTCATAAGGAAGGCACCTTTGTTCTTCGCCCGTTGACCAGATTTGCACGACGTGGACAGTAATGGCTGGTGTAGTTCCAACTCTACATAATGTAGAGCTAAATTGGAGATTGCACCAATGTATGAAAATGTCTTACCAATGCCATGTGAAGCACGAACTAATAAGTGAACACGTCGTCGTTAGAACCAAATGCCAGTTTTAAGCAGATGTTGATTGCATTCATTAGACTGTTTTAATTTAGTCTGGGATGAATCGATTGTTGTAACCTCTTTGTAATAGAAGTTCTACGGGTGTGTTATATAAACATGCATAGACTATTCTGAGAGATATATAGATTGATATAGATTCATATAGAGATATAGAGACAAATAGATATTGTAACACTTTGATAAATATATTACAGTTCTAAAAGTTCTAAGTGCGTGTTCAGCTGGGAGGAAGCTGCTGGAGCTTGGGCCCACTCCAAGACAGTATTTCTTCCCCACTTTTCTTCTATTTTCTAGATTAGTATATTGCTTTTGAAAGGTCATTTACATCATTACTATTCCCAGTATTTGTAGTAGATTCATTTTCAGGAATGTGTGAATGTTTCATTTCTGTAGATTTAATTATTTTCTTCTTATGTAAATTATTGAAGAGTGCATGAATGATTGACAACCATTTTTAAAACACCCCCCAATAGTAGGATTAGTAGATTCATCTCAAGTGGTATTGTAAGCAATCTTATTTAGACCCTTCGTAAGTTTACGAAGCTCCCTGGGTTGATAATTAAATGCACGGGCATGTGACAAAAGTAGGAAAAAGTTAACCTTGTTTGGCCCGCAACACCAAATAATCACTCATCATGTAGTAAATATTGAACCACATGATCCTTGGTTTGCACAAATTAAGGATTATATTAAGTTAGGATTCCTATTGTGTGATCTACCACATGCTCACTACTGAGCATTCAAACAAATGGTGATTCTCTATACATTATTGGAGGACATCCTCTACCATCACAATTATGATGGGATCCTTTTATTTTACCTATAGCCACATGAATATCAGTGGCTTGTACAAGAAACCCATGATGGTACTTGCGACAGCTACTTTAGTGTCATGGCGATCACAAAACACATCCTTCACACGGGCTATTATTGGCCTAAGATAGAATGCAACTTTTATGAGTATGTGAGGTTTTGTTTCAAGTTCCAAAAACACACAAACCTCACACATCTGCCATCTCAAGCACTCCAACATATTCAGTCCATGTGGTCTTTCTTTCAATGGGGCATCAACCTTATCAAACAAATCACACCTGCTTCATCTAGTAATCACAAATTTATCATCATTTCCACAAAATACTTTACAAAGTGGGTCGAATACATCCCACTTGTTTAGAACATAGGAGCCAAGATTGTAGCATTCATTACAAGCCATATCATATGTTATTTTGGAATCCCCTCCTCAATCATCTCTCATAATGGGAAATCATTCAAAAATAAAATTTTCTTCATCCTCTACGTAAAATTCAACATCCATCATAGTTTTTCTACACCATACTATCCATAGGGTAATGGCTAGGTAGAAGCTACTAACAAAACAATTTGCTCCATACTTTGTAAGATAGTAGTAGGGTCTCACCATGATTGGCATAACAAAATACCCTTAGCTTTGTGGGTCTACCGTACAAGCATGTGTACTCCCACTGGGGCAACACATTTCTCATTAGCCTATGGAACTGAAGCCATCATACCCATTGAACTTGAAATACCCTTCTTACGTGTATTTATAAAATAATTTATTGATGATGACACTGCTTTCCAAGCTCATCTCGATCAACTAACAATCCTTTATGAACATCACATTCACACCATAGAGCACACACACATCTATCAAGACCACCTTCATCGTGCCTACAATAGTAAGGTATATCAATATGAATTTCAAATTGGTGACCTGGTTCTCAAAGAGAACCAACAAATCACAAGTCAACCTCACCAACAACGAGACAAGTTTACCCTGAACTAGTTGGACCCATTCATAGTCACACACAGGTTCAATTTAGGTACATATCGATTGGCTAATATTGAAGGACTCATTTAACTTGAACCCATCAATATCCTTCACCTTCATGTGTTCAATGCTTAGCCCACATAAGTATTCACCACCATAAAATTGTACATATTGATATTTACACACACATTACTTATTGTGCACATCACAATACACACATGATATTTACTTTATTTGATTTATTACACAACAGATGAACCTTTACTTTTTATGTAATTTATATGTTGTTGGTATCTATCTCTTTTTGTAAGGATCACATCATCCACTGCTACATCATCAGCAAATATACATGAATATACATGTATACTATCAACATATCATTCTCCTACCATGCAAGATCCTCCCACACTACCTCCAGTATTGATTACACCAGTTGACTTGGCTAGGCCACCTAAATTGGTGCATATATAATATTCCTCATCATCATCCCATTCAAACCATCACACTCCACCCTATCATAATTCATATAGCCACCATTCATCCTACCATCGTTCATCCAGATTCCATTCACCCCACCATTGAGGCTAATATTATTCACCTCTCTTAGGAGATAATCAATTCTCCCTATCCTCCTTTGTAGACAAGGAGGAAAAATTCCATCCCTGAACACAAGGGTCTCCTCCCCCTTTTCCCAAGGATACAAGGAACCCTTATCTTCCATATGATTCTATCCATTACCCATCAAGTGCTTATTAGCCCCCCATTAGAGGATACACACCTCACCGCATGTGTCCTTTATGCTTACCTCCCCCACTTTTGAGTATCATGTCCCCCTATACCTAAGTCCTTCATGTGCATGTCTCCCAAGACACTTCTACGCATGCATCTCCATCTTGCATACATAGTTATCCGTAGCCATATTCTACACCACCCATCCTTCAGACATTACCTTCTCCACTTTGAGGCTTACCATTTTATCAAATCCCATAATCCGTAAAGTCATTTCATTCACCCACTTTCTTCTCTCATATAAATCCATCTTCACATCCATATCATACTCCTCCTTACATATTGGAGTCCCACTCTCCACATTCTCCAATCCCATTTCCCTCTCATTCTGATATCCAGCACATCCTCTCTCACCTTTATGCCCTTGAGATGCACCTAAGGCATTGTCTTTGTCACACTTCTACTCACCAGTCCACCATGGCCCATATATCCTCACCTCATTCTAGGATTATTCCTCATCCTCAAATTCAATCCGCATAATATTCCTGACCTAACCTCCACCATTCGGCCTCACCCTATATCCTTCCCACTCACCTCGTTTAGAGCCTTATGTCTACCCCATGCCTCTCTCACCCATGCTATTATCCAATGTGTTCTACCAAATGTTTCAACAAGGCCTCCTTATGTTATCTAAAATCCTTCCTATTGACCCATCATGTCCTAAACTGCAAAATTACCACAATAACTTGTTATGTATATACCATCATCAGTTAGGGTACGACATTGATACATGTTGTACATTTAAATAACTAATATATAACATGTATACTGGTGATCACAACCCATCACTTGATCGCCCAATTTCATCCATTCAACTCAAGAGTCCTCCATGTTGCATCATCCCTCACTCTTTGCCACCTCGTGAATCTATGACAACTTCATCATGCTATATTCACATTTCAAACTACACCAACCATCATATCCCT
Organism: Wollemia nobilis; assembly: GCA_028583015.1. NCBI lineage: Eukaryota > Viridiplantae > Streptophyta > Pinopsida > Araucariales > Araucariaceae > Wollemia > Wollemia nobilis. The sequence continues at coordinate 10,729,068 of JAQPPZ010016677.1, read as the reverse complement.
AGCAACATTGTTGTCTCACATCCTTGCTCACGACCTAACCCTCATCAATTCACCCATCATTAGTTTCTTTTCATCCTCCCTCTTCTCTCTTCCCTCTTCTTATTCTTCCTTCCTCATGTAGTGGTATGGTCATGCTTCGAGCGGCTACATGCCTATGTTGATCTATTTTTGTTCTTCTCACCCCTATTTTCCTTTGGTAGTCCTATTTTCTTGTTGGTTACCAATTATCATTCCTTCTTATTTCTTCCATCTATGGTTTCCACCATCAAAGTCTTCCTCTTTTTTATTTTTATCACATGCATTCCCACCAGTTCCATATTATTATCCTACCACATACACACCCCACACGCTAGGGCAACCATTGTCACAAATCCTCATATTCATCATTATCGCACCATATACTCCTTTTTAAATAGGCTTTTCAATCCTCCTTCACTACATTTCATGATCTTCTTCTTGTAATTAAAGTTGCATCAATTACATTACATCCATTGCATATATCCATTTGTCTTTCATTTGGATTTCATTTCATGTTTCTATATTCTTCCCCCAAAACAAAACAAAACAAAAAAAAATACGCCTTCGACAGGAATAACATATGCACTTGTTAGCATCCCCACTTGGATGTCCATTCCCCCTTTTTTAGGATTTAGGCGTATATAGGTATCTTGTAAAGTTTTGAAAATTCAATAGTTAGTCAATCATGAAGAACACAAGCTTATACCGAGAGAGGGGGGTGAACAGTATAAGACCTCTTTTTACTTTTTCCTTTATACTTAAAAATAGTAAAGCAATATCAAAGCAATGCACAATATCATCCACAAAGTGGCACCAATTTTAACGTGGTTCACCCAGAATGGCTGGGCTACATCCACAAAACTTTTCTCTAAAAGTTATCTCAAAGTTCTTTGGGAATCCTTCCCAATTACAATGTTTATGAGCCTCGGCCCAAAGGAGATACCATCCCCCAATTAGAATTTATGAGCCTCTGCTCAAATGAGATACCTTCCAACAATAAGAATTTATGAGCCTCTGCTCAGAAGATCAACTGCCTCTACCTCTTGCCAGCACGTGGAACTCCTTTCCACCAAATACCTCCTATCCTCAATGCTTAACCTAAGAGACCTCTGCCTTCTATGATCACGTCCACAACAGCTCAGCAACCTATACCAAACACAGTCAATCGATCTAGTACAAGTCTTCCTTTTTTTGTCAGATCTATCCAACTCTTGAACAAATCAATACTCTGCATACAAGCCTTCTCAAAGACTTGCCAAATATGTCCTTAGGTTCTTCTCATAGAACCAATGCACCTCTGTCCTCAAGTTCTCTGATAGAACTAAAAAACTCAGCTCACAAGTCCTCTGCTAGGACCTGTCCAAATCTGCTCACAAGTCCCCATCGGAACCTATCCAAAAACTGCTCACAAGTCCCCATCGAAACCTGTCAAAAAACTGCTCACAAGTCCCCACCGGAACCTGTCCAAAAACTCAGCAAGCTCACCAAGAAAAAATTTCTTAGTAGGAAATCACAAAGTGAATTGTTAGAGACCAATGTGATTTGTCAAACTCATAGAAGCATAAAGAGAATTATTAGAGACTCAATATGTTCTATACTCAAATCCCAATCTCAAAACTCAACTCAAATCAACTCAACTCAATCTCAATCTCAAATCTGAAAACTCAACTCAATATCTGAAATGGATAGGATAAAATGTTTTCTTTCAATAACATGAAACCCCAAAAATTGCCAACTATGCAAAGAATCACATAACAATGATACTCATGTTCTTTTCACCATCAATTAGGGTTTCAAAAAAAATGCTCATCAAACAAGGTTTAGTCAACCAACACCATTCAACTCAACATCAACCTTGAAGCATTCAACCAATCATCACAAGAAAATGAAACAAATAGAAATCCTTTTACCTCCAAATATATTTGAACAAAGCAGCCACCAACACAATATCACCAAATGCAAAGAATAACTTGCTCAAATCAACTCAATGGAGTAAGCCCAATATCATGAATTAAGTAAAGCAATAACTTGATCAAACAACCTCTATGGAAGCAACTCAACCATCAAACTCAAAACAACCAACCAAGGGTTCTACCAACTCAAAACAAGTAGCTAGACTCACAAATATAAACCCTAGTGCACAAAGCTTCCACTATCTCAAACCAAAAATTATGCATTCACCAAAAACTCTCCTTAAGGATAACAATGCATAAGTAGTCTTCAACAAACCAGAAAATAGGATTTATGCCTAGCTAAAGGATACCTAGTAGAATACCTTTTCACTCCAACCTTATTTCAAAAAACATACACCTATCATACTCATAAGAAGAATGTGCCTATACCTTATTGGAGTATAAGATAATTGAACCTTCAAGCTATCACCACACGTAACTCTCAAACTTATAAATCACTATCCAAGAAACTCTGAATTTCGCGGCATAAAGACATTTTAATAAAAATGTGTTACTCTAACAAAGCACCCCCGTGAGACTTGAAACGACAACCTCCGCCAATGCAGCGCCCAACAGCAGCCTTCGCTGCCACTAGCCCACATGGGCTACGAAGTTCACAAGTGAACTTCCCTCCACTTCACCCTCGAAAAAACTCCCGAAGACTTTTCAACCGCATGTGCTTCTAAGTCTTCCTTCGATTGCAGCAAATACAGAGCACAAACACCGCAAATTGCATTCGAGGAATTTTGAATTCATTAGCCTTCCAACCTTAGGAGTTGGAGAATAAATAGTCTCTTCAAAGACACCTTGACGTCGGCGAAAATAAAGACCATTTTGAAATTAATCAAAAGTCTTTTCAAAAAGGGTTTAAAAACCCTTAAATAATTTTAATAAATTAAGAATAAAAAAAGGTTTTAAAACCTTTAAGTATTTTTAATAAATTAAAAATAATTTCTCCCTTAATTAATTAAATAATTAATTAATTAAAACCTTGAAGGGTTTTAAATAATAATTAAATAAATAATAAAGAGAACCTCCATTGGTTTTAATAAAAACCATTTAACTTGGTTTTAATAAAAACCCTATCCAACTTGGTTTTAATAAAAACCGGTTTGGTTTTAATGAAAAACCCTTGCCAATGGAATCTCTCTGGATTCTCTTAAAAATATTCTCTTGGAATCTTCCACCTTTGAAGCCAACACATCCTCTTAACATTAATGCCATTTCCTTTTGACATCAATGACAACTCATAGACAAGAAGCTAGGATCTCAAACCCAAAATTGCCAACAAATCAAATTTCACCTCTAGCTGATAGGTTTTATACACTCCTTATAGTTATTTTAGGTTGGTTCAACTTCTCTCATGGACCATTCACACAGGTTACATGTTTAAACAAATTTTGAGTCTAGGGAAGATAACACCTTGTGTAGATATCACCATATAGCGAATTATTTCCCTTACTCATCCTATCACTTGCATGGTCAACATATGACCTAGGGATAAACAAAGGGATAAGCATAAGCAAAAATCAGACAAATATGTAGAAAACAAAATCCAATGCCTTAGTTACAAAATAATAAAAAAATTAGCACCACAAAACAAATACAAGTAATAAACAAGGGGCATAAAAAAAAAAGGAAAAACCTCCAAATATCACCAACGTTATGCTTCATCACCTTTGATATTTAGGTTCAACATAACATTATGGGATGATTTCCATCACTAGCTATAGGCCCTACGTGCCTACCTACTAGTGGAATAGTCTTACAAGTGGTGACACATCTATCACATTAATAATATTTTTTGTACAGATCACTACATGATTATGGATGAGCTAGCTAGTTTGGCTATGTTCACAACGGTTTAATCCTACATCCCTCAAAATGGATAAATGAACCTCACTCATTTACACACACTAGTCTGTGATAGACTTTGAACCTTTCATATTGGTTATGAGTTATCGCTAACACTTACACAATTTTTATATAAAATTTGATTACTACAATTATGATTGTCAATATTATTACATATACCTTGTACAATCCTACATCCCTGATATTATGGAATGGGTCACATTCACATCGATCTATGTCATGATACAATTTCTTCCTTTATGCATTTCATTCCTCCCATACATGCATCAGTGCATCTATCTCCCATAGAATTATCAAACATTACATCAGTGCATTTGTCCTACATGCATTCATTAATATCACATCATCATATCTATGTTACATGCATCTACCATTAATTTTCACACTAACATTACACCACATAGCAATCACATCCAATCCATACTTCACATATTTCTACAACATGTCTATGCTACAATGTAATCATTTTCCTATGCCCTACCACACCACTTCCCTCACGACTCGACCTATCGAGTGCCATCATATGCATTGTTGTAGCCCAACTGGACTTTACCCCTATCCCAAGTGCCTAAACTCCTATAGGAGATAACATCCTCTCTGAACCAATAAGGCCATCTACTCCTTGTAGTAGATTGTATACCTTTGTCCCCATACCCATTCAAGCCTTCAAATTTGTACTTCGATGAATCTACTGCGAGTGCATGGGTACTCACAATTGTAACCTAGACCGTGACCTCACCTAGCCATAATCTAGGATTAGAATCTTGTACATTAGCAAAATAAACTCTAAATCCACTTGCATTGCTACTTCCTCAACCAGTCATCCTCTCACATCCTTGCTACCCTTCTACAACTATTCTATTTCCACACTCAAGGAAGCCATGTCTATAGGTACCTCCTCTATAACCCTGGTCTGCTTAGCATCCTCTTGTACCCACTGATGTCTCTCTACCTCAGCATGTAAGATTGTAATCTCCACCATTTAGATGCACCTTTGTAGCCTCAAGCCTCCTGTGCTACTCAACATCTCGTGACTCAAATATCTTTCACTCATTATCACTAGAAGTCTCGAAGACCATCATCCTATTCTCAAAATGTATTGAGTCAGCCACATGAGCTATATCACTCACCCACACATCTCTCTCCAACTAATGTACTCGCTCCTACAGTAGTAGCATCTCCTCCTCTGCACCCTGCATATCCTGCTCCTCAATAGAAATCTCCTTCATCTCACCCAAATACCCTATATCAAAGGTGTTATCAAAACCTACAACTCTACCCATATCCTCACCCATCTCCTCTATAGTTGTTTTCTCCTCTATAGGTTGTGCTCCACCACCCACTGGTACCTCCTTCATCCTCTCTGTAGATGCACTAGGTTCACCATCCAATCATCACATGGACTATCATAGAGGTGCCTATGTCTCACCTTTAGCTCTATCCTATGACCTGGATTGAGTACCTCTTGATGTCTACCCCTCTATCATAGATACCCCACCACCAGATGGTATCCCTCCATCCCTCAATCCAACACCTGGATCTCAACTCTAAGTAACCCACCATGCATCATACTCAAGTGGTATGCCTAAATCATCCATATATAGGATCATCATAGGTGGATCTCTCTCACAGTCCATGGTAACACTATAGGTTGTTCCTCCTATCACCATGTCGCCTATAGTACACAACAAGCACCTCTGGAACATCCTGTCATAGCCCAAATTGTCTCATCACTCGATTGAACTAGAATAACTCAACCTACCGAGTGTACCACCCTCCCAACCATATCTCTCGATGGATAACACATAGTTGCTCATCATATTTCTCCCATACAACCCCATCCCTCCAAGGCCTCCACTTGATAAGTCTAGGCACAAACTCACCAAACTTCACCCTCTAGAACAAGGGATCACCCTCATGTGGCTTCTTCATCCCCTTTTCCTCATTCGTCTGCCACCTCAATGCATATGATAAGTGTGTTTGTTCATCAACATGAGCATTATAAGGCAACAATGATGGTTTCTCCAGGGCTATGTGCTTCCATACCCACACCTGTAGCAAAGGATTCCATCTCAACCCCTTCCTCTCAACATGCACTACATTGTGCAACTCCCTGTACACCTGGTCCAACAATGTAGGTTCCCAATTAAATACAACCTTATGCTCCACCATATAACTAACCACATCTAACATATTCTAGGTAAACAATACCCCGAAAGTATCTGGTAGTGTATAAGTAGAATTCATCATCATTGTCGTGCACTGGTGCCTGGACAACATCTTATTATACCATAGAAACTCATAGTCCATCTTCTTTGTATCCACCTCCCTCCACCTATCCCCAAAGGTATGCTCCATCACAACTACCTGCCTGTCATCTGCCACTGACTTCACTGGAACATCCTCAACGGGTAACTTGTAGATCCTATATACATGTTCCAAGGTGATAGTAATATCACCCATAGGAAAGTGGAAAGTGTTATGATCCGCATCCCATCTCTCACAAAATGCTGATATATACACTTTGTTAGCGTTAATGCTCTTACATTCCCACACTCCTCTGAACCACACTGTATCCAACCCCTCTTGATCTTGGTTATGTTTCATAAGCTCATCCAACTCAACCTTCATCGTATGAACACGATGTCACAGCTCAATATTTTTCACCTGTTCATCCACAAAAAAACCCAACATAATCTATATCAGCTCCATATATAACATAAACAAATAGTAGCAAATTAATTCAATTAATTTGTCACGCATTTCGAGACATTAACACATGCACAATTCACAAAACACAACAAATAAAAAAACACAATTGCATATTTGGATACCCATTTTGCCATTTCATGGTAAAATTCCAAACAAATGTGAAAAATACTACATATTTGGCTTCCAACAGTCAAATTTCATAGTTACCCACATACTAACTGTAGCACGAAATTCAAAAACACATCAATCCACAAGACATACGAAAACAAAATACACTTTTGAACACCCATTTCAACCTTTTATGCTGAAAGTTTCAACAAAATTTTAACAATAGTATACAAATACACACGCAATTCGATGTCAAAGTCAATACAAGCTCATCAATATAGCGCACATGCTAAATAAACATAAATCACAAACACAGTTGCATATTTGGACACCCATTTTACCATTTTATGGGAGAAGTTCAAACAGAAATGAAAAATAGTGCATATCAGGCTCCCAATAGCCAATTTTAAATTCACCCATATCTAGATCATGGCACGCAATTCAAACATACGCCAAATGCAATAATACACAAAAAAAAATTACATTTTTGAATACCCATTTCACCCTTCTATGGTGAAAGTGTCAATGGTTTTAAAAAATAATACACCCACAATGGAAAATTTCATGGTCAAATTTTCTTAATCTACATCACATAGGCTCACATTCAAATAACACGCCAAACGAAGACAAAATAAAAACATAGTCACACAGTTGGATACCCATTTCCCACTTTTGCAAACAAAATTCAATCACATTTCAAAAATAGTACCTTTGTGGCTCCCGAAAAGCAAGGTCAAACTACCCAGTTACACTACCCGTTAACTGGTCAAACTAACACAAAAATAGGTTAAACATAAAAATTGATTACACTTTTGGGAACCCATTTGGCTTGTTTAACACATTAAATTCCAATTTCTATGCATGCATTTTTGAAATAACACGAAAAGCTCCCCCCATTTCACGCTTTTCCAAAAAATATATAAAAAATGACACAAGTAACGAGTGCTTACCAATGGGTCTCCACATCGGCTACCAGCACCAGTGCATCTGCTCACCATACTCACACACAAATTGGTCAACTGCAAGAGCTCCACGTCACCTACCGTCGCTCACCACTCACTCTCCAAAGTCATCGTCATGCAAATGAACCCCCATGCTTCAAAAAGGGCTTAAATATACCTAAAACTCTAATTCACCCCCTGCCCTATGAATTGAGGTTAAATTTACCCCTTGACCTACAAATTGCACCTATGAACCCCAAAATCATCAAATTTTCATCCCAAACCCTAGGAAATCCTTCCATATTCCTCTCCATCTATTTTTTCATCCATATTCTCATGCATTTTCTTCTATCAATCAATCCATCATCATATCACCACATTTCATTCACCTCATTGTTGATTCCTCATTTGAGGGGGTATTCATACCCAAAATCTACTTTGCATACAACCAAACAATCAAACTTCCAAATCATGGATATTGCATCTACCTACAATTTTTTTTTGCTAAAGATTATCTTATGATAATAATCTCAATCCCAATCAGATATTTATTTGATCACAAGAGTTATGCATTACTATGGTGATGCCACTTTGGCATTCATGTATGTCAAATACATAATAAATGGTAGGTGTGAATAATCCTAGTGCAACATTTGGAGATGTCATTCTGGCATTCAGGTAAAGTGGCCCTACCCATATACTGAGTGGTCCATATGAATAATCCATGTCAACTAGCTCAAATGGTTTGACACATATCACCATGCACTCATCAATCAATAAACAACAAAAATTTGAATAGATATTTATTCTATCCGTACTTTGGACCATCCTACATTGGTCACAAAAGCAAAGTAGTCATAATTTGCACTTACAAACAACCAAGTATGATATCATGAATATTGTACTAAATTGTTAAAATCATCCATTGCATCTACAATCATCTATTTGCATTCATCATCATCATTTTCTATTTTTTCTTTCTCTTCTCTTTTTTCTTTGCTCATCTTCTTTTCTTCCCCCCATTTCTTTCTTTCTCTTCTTCCTTTCTTCTCTCCCTGGATTCTCGATCAATGTTGTATGGTTACGCTTCGAGCAACTACATACCATTGGTTATATTCCATTCTTCCCTTCTTTCCTTCATCTACTTTCTCCCATCACATTTTTGTACTAAAATGTGTTCCACAGATCGTAGTGCAAAAAGGAGAAAATGTAGACACCCAAAAGTCACACATATTTACCTATACATACTTGTAGATCTATCTAGATACTTGTAGGTTTGCATAGACCATACTAGACCTCTCTAGGCTATTGTAGACCATTGTAGACCATCGTAGACCAGTGTAGACTATTCTAGATCAGTGTAGACCACTCTAGACCAGTGTAGACTACTCTAGATCAGCGTAGGCCATCGTAGACTTTCATAGACCTACATAGGCCATCTCATTGGCCTATAGGCATGAAACCCTACTAAACTACATAATTCATGTCCTAATCACCTTACATTTTTAGGAGACCACTTATCAATTCCCTAAGGCAACTTAAGCCCTTACTAGACCTAATTAGGACCCCACCGAGCTATTAGTTCCCAAAAATCCTAATTAAGTAAATTGAATTTCTAATTTGAAAGTTACTTTTCACTTAAATGCACTTTTTCATTAAAAAGGTTAATTAGGATTATAAACCCAAATTAGTCCTAATTATTCCCTCACACATGTGTACACAAAATTAGTTAGGATATTTCCTAGGAAACCCTAACTCAACCCACATCTAACCTAGGGATCAACCAACCCTAGTTAACCTAATCCTTCCTCACACATGTGTGAGGATAGGATATTTACCTTAGGGCATGTGAAAGGGTGACTATGCATGACACCTCAAAAACCCTAACTGAACCACCTTAGGACTTGACCTTAGGGTTTAGTACTCCTAACCATACCCCCTACACCTTGGTTTCTTCTATAAATAGGAGACCAAATCCCTCATTATCTCTCTCTCTCCCCTTTTAGTTAACCTATAGAAACTCTACAAAAATCCAGCCAGAAGTGCAATCTAACAATATGAACTGTGTAGACAGTACAACAACATCTCAGGAGCCCATTCAAACAAGAATCTCTAACAAAAAGCACCTGCAACTCAATTTGTCCCCTACCCTGTGAATCCGTATTCCAATTCGCCCCTTGACCTGCGAGTTGACCCTACAAAAGGTTTTTCTTACCAAATATTTTAAGTATACTTTATTTCATGTTTTTACAGTTATTTCTATAATTTATTTCAATTTTCATTGCATATTTAGTGTCAATTTTTCTTCTTCAACATGGGGCCTGACTAAAGCAAACCCCAACAAATACTAACTTCCTTTTGTAGGTTTGAAATAGGTGCAAAGAAGAAACATCAACAACAAAACTATCGATGACACACATTACACATGAAGCCCACCTTCATTGAGGAGCCCAAAAGATAGCATTAGGATTGTTGTACATTTGTGAAAGAAGAATGGGAATTCTCCCTATTTGTAACCTAAAGCATTTCTCTCATTAATAAAATCAACATTTTTGGATAATTTGTGTTATAGCAAGTTGTTGGATCAAATGTCATCTTTTGTACGTTTCAAACTCATCCATATCAGACTAGACATAGCCCTTTCCAAGGAAGTTGTTTATCTTTTTGGTGATGCCACCCTTTGAGCTTTCTCCAAAATAGGGTATGATCATAACCCACTCATCCTGGAAGATTTTCAACTAGACACTACCTTTAGAAGTCCATTTAGATTTGAATCAATGTCGATACACCACCAAGATCTCAAAAATATTATTACCAAATGGTGGAGTCAAAGCTTTTCAAGAATGCTCATATCTCAAGAGAAAAAATCTATGTTTCATAAAAAATAATATTAGAATTTGGAACAGGGAAATTTTTGACAATATCTTTTAGAGAAAGCAAATCATTTAGAGCCAAATTCACAATATTGAGAAAGAGATACAAGATGGGAATCCTTCACCAGATCTTAGGAAAGCTTACAGATATCTGCTATCAGAATTCCATAGTGTTATCGTAGAGGAATTTTTTTTTTGGAGGCAGAAATATATAGCCATTTGGCTAAAAGAAGGAGATTCTAACACTAAATTATTTCATGAAATAACTCTCAGACATTGAAGCCATAACAAAATTAGAGAGTTATCCAAAGATGATGGGTCAGTTGTTAGTGACCTTACTTATATAAGAACTAAAGTTGTTGCCCACTTTAAAAGTCTTCTTAATCATAGCCAACCTTGTCCTAATCAGGTTTCTAACAATTTACTTCAGAATATTGCCCATATTATTTCTCTTGAGCTTAATTCTAGGTTGCTCGGGCCCTTTTCTTGGGAGAAAATCAAGAATGCACTTTTTTCTATGCCTCTTGATAAAGCTTCTAGTCTCAATGGCTTCCCTGCTTATTTTTACAAACCTTCTAGAACATTGTTGGACCCGATATCACTACTACCATTCAAGATATTCAGAAAATAAAATACATCCCTAAAGATGTTAACTCTACATTTATTGCCCTTGTTCCCAAATATCCTGAAGCCAAGTCATCTAATTTTAGGCCCATTAGCCTTTGCAATGCCATTTATAAAATTTTATCAAAGGTCTTAGCCAACAGAATGAAGGACATCCTCCATCTTATTATTTATCCTTGCCAAAGAAGTTCTTCCCAACGAAGATTTATTATTGATGGAATCATGACTATTCGTAAGCTCATCCACTCTATCTCCAACAGTAACAAAGTTGACCTTTTTTCTCAAACTTGACATGAACAAGGTCCTTGATAGGGTGTCATGGTATTTCCTCATTTCTGTTCTATCTAATTTTATGTTCCACACATATTGGATTTCACTTATTAAAGAATGCTTATCTATTGCTTGGTTATCTATTATCATGAATGGATCAACTGTTGGATATTTTAAGAGTTTCAAAGGGCTCAGATAGGGGGACCCATTTTTCCATTTTCTTTTAATTATTATTGTTGAATCTTTAGGAAGAACCCTTAAAGTTGTTTGTTCCCAAGGATCCATTTTTTGTGTAAAGGTCTCTTCCATACTTCACCCCATCACTCATCAACAATTTATTGATGACATCATCCTTGCCACTATCATCAAGAAAGGGTTTAGATGACAACTAGGTAATGGAAGAATTATAGACTTTTGGAGGTATCCCTAGTTAAAATATCATCCACTAATGGAAGACCCCACCTTAATCACCATTAAACCCACTATAGACCATCTTTTGTGATAAGGTGTGCAACTTCATTCATTGATTTGGCTAGAGAAATGTATGGAAAAATATTCCTTCCAAAAATATGAATGAGAAATAGGTTCAAGTAGTAAAAATTCTATCCAATATACTTAGAAATTACATTATTCCTAGTTCAAATGATGGTGATTATCTCATCTGGAAAGCCACTGAGGATGATCAGTTCACAGTCAATTCTACCTATTTCTTGTTAGCGTAATTGTATTTTGTTAGTTGTTATTTATGTTTAGCAACTTGTTGCAGTTGTTGCAGTGGCATCCTGTTGAGATGCGCCCTCTTCGGGCTAATCCAGGAATGCAATGTATTATTTAAACGCCTGTTGAATAATACAATCAAGTTCTGTATTTCACATGGCATCAGAGCCACTCGGAAATTCTGGGCGAGAAGATTGCAGGGAGCGGTGAAAGGTGGCTGTGTTGCGACGGGATTAAATTTTTTTTCTTCACGCCATTGCGTGATATATTAAAAAAAAAAAAAAACCCGCGGACGCGCAGGCCGCTGGAAGCTCCTTGGCTGTCCGTGGCCGCAGAAGCGCAGGAAGGGGACGTCCGCGCAGGAGGCGCGGCAATCGCTCCCCCCCGCCCGACGAGGACGCGACAGGCCCGCGCGACAGCAACTGTCGCATTATGCGACAGTGCGCACAGGAAGAACGTTTTTTTTGCAGCCGCAGAGAGGAGCGGTGTTTTTTGCAGCCGCAGAGAGGAGCGGTGTTTTTTGCAGCCGCAGAGAGGAGCGGTGTTTTTGCCTCGGCAGAGAGGAGCGCCGGCAGCCGCAGAGGCCGAGGAGGAGGAGGATTCGGGTTGATAAGGGAGGAGGTCTACTGATCTTTTCGGATCAGCCCGCTGGCTCACGTGGTCGTGAGCCGTGCGGTTAAGGCTCAGGGAGCCTGCAGGTCGGGGGTTCAAATCCCGCCGACTCCCCTCAGGTATATTTTTTTTTCAAAGTCATTTTTAATTATTATTATTTTTAATTAAAATTTTTAATTTTAATTTTTTTAATATAGTTTTAAACTTTATAAATTAAAATTTAATTTTAATTTATTTTTTCTAAAGTTTTTAAAACTATATAAATTGAAATTATTTATTTTAATTTTAAATAAATAATGATTATAAAAATGCTTTGTTAAAGAAAGCCTTTTAAGGGGGGATTTTTTTCAAAAAATCAAAGGGGGATTGAGAGTAATTTTTCAAAAAAAAATAGCAATTTGGCATTGTAAAAGGTGCATTTTCGGCTGTGACCGACACCTTGTGGGTTATTCTTGTGGGCAGTTTTTTTCATGTTGTATGTTGCATATTTCATTTTTGCACTATAACATTAAAAACTTAAAATCAAAACACTCCCTAAGTCCCCGGAATATAAAACCCATCTGTGCAATTTATTTGCACTGCAGCGTTTGGTATTTGCGATACCTCTGGCCAGAACTTACAGGTAAAGCTGTCATGATTTGGCTATTGTATCCGCCGCCTAATATAGTTGCTATAACGACGTCTGAGCTTGTTCTCTATAAATCTTCGGGGAGGAATAAGTACGCCATTTTTGCATTTTTTACTCCATCCACTACCCTTTATCGCACTTGTGTTTAGGCGTAAATCCTGACGAAGTATTCTTCATAGTGTTTAGGGGAAGTTACGCCCCACACATGAGAAAAATCTTCTATGGTAGGTGCCATCAACAAGGCGATTCCCTTTCAGTACCGCTTATGTTCCACGTATCGTATGATCTCTAAAATTCACCTATAGTCTCCCTCACGTAAGGGCGGGTGATTTTTTTGTTGATATTTCTAAATACCTATAGTTTCCCTCACGTAAGGGCGGGTATTTTGTACGGTATATTGGCCTAGCAAAAGGTATATCGAAAGGGGGACCAATTTGGTGATATAAGGAACCTTCACTATGGCCGCTATTGCAAAGTTGATGACTGATCCGCATCAGTTATTGAAAGGTCCAAATTATACACCATGGAAACATAAGATGAAGGCAATTCTCCAAATGGAAGATTTGTGGGATATTGTTACTGGAGTAGCAACCAGGACTTCACCAACAGCAAGATCCATAGGTCCTTCAGCAGATCAGATTGCTTTTGACAAGAAAGACAGTAGAGCAAAGGTGGTCATTTTGTTTGCTGTTTCAGATGAAGTGCAACCTCATATAGCTGACAAAGCAAGTGGTAAAGAGGCATGGGATGCCCTTAGAACCATCTATGAGGGGAAGAATGAATCCACCATTCTTCATCTTCAACAACAACTTCATAACCTCGAGTTTGAGGCGGGGTGAAACAGTTGAACTCTTTACGTGCGAGTGTCCGAGTTGAAAGAGAAATTGAGTTCTCTCGGAGATACTGTGGACGAAAAGCTTCTCATTTCACTTGTGATGAGAGCTTTACCTTCTTCATTTGATATGTTGATAACCTCCATCCAGGTGTCCCAACGACAAATTACCTACATCGAGTTGGTCAATCTGCTTCAACAATAGGAGGCACGCCAACTTCACAAGGATGATTCTTCCAATACAACCCTATACACCAACAGGCAGGGTTCTAGGAAGAAAGGTAATGGGCAAAAAGGAGGCAACTTTTAGAAAGGAGGAAATTCTCAACAGGATACGAAAGGAAAAGGCAAACAACCTCAACAGAAGAAGAGGTGGTGCAAGATCTGTAAGAAAGACAACCATGACACCAACAGGTGTTGGCATAAGAACAAGAAAAAAGGCCAAAACAAACCACAAAATAAGAACAAGCAACCCCAGGTGAATGTTGTTGTTGAAGAATCTGACTCAGATTTTGAATGGGCACACAAGGTGCTCATGACTACCACAGATTCCACTCAGAGGGATCCTATTTGGTATGTCGATTCTGGAGCTAGTAAACATATGACTGGCGACAGATCGTGGTTTGAATCATTTGTGGCCAAAGAGGGCAAACCTGTCACAATTGCTAATGATAAAACCTACAGGGTTCAGGGAGAGGGTACAGTTTCAGTCACTCTTCCTGATGGCAAGTGTCAGATTGACAAGGTCCTCTATGTTCCAGGATTGGCCAACAATTTGTTGTCAGTGACACAAATCCTGGAGAGAAATATGGTTGTCAACTTTCGTGTTGAGAATGAAAAGAAGTGTTGTACAATTACCGGGAAGGGTAAGCGATTGCAACTGACTTCATATAAGCATGGCTTATTTGCACTAGATGCTATCTCTACTCCACATGTTGCCATGATTGTCTCTACCAAGGAGGCAACTTCCCTATGGCACAAGAGATATGGGCATCTTAGTTCTGGCTACTTACTTGAGCTCGGCAAGTATGAGATGGTAAATGGTCTTCCTTCCCTTTCCGCCACATTGCCAGTGTGCTCTGATCGCTTAGCAGGAAAGCAGCATAGAGTACCATTTGAGAAGAGCTCTACAAGAGCAAGAAAACCTCCGGAGCTAATTCACACCGATCTATGCGGTCCTTTCACACCCAACAGTGTTGGAGGGAAGAGGTACTTTCAGTTATTCGTAGATGACTACTCACGAAAGATGTGGGTTTTCTTTCTCAAACTGAAATCTGAAGCTTTCGCATTCTTCCAGCAGTTCAAGAAATCCGTTGAGAAGGAGTCAGGAGCTTCTATCAAAACCCTCCGCTCATATCGAGGGGGATATTTTACCTCTAATGAATTTTCTGCATTCCTAGATAAGCATGGGATCAAGAGACAGTTCACAACTGCCTATACTCCTCAGCAGAATGGAGTTGCTGAGAGGAGGAACCGTTATATCATGGAAATGGTTCGTTGTATGCTCACGGGAGCTACTCTTGGGCAACAATATTGGGCGGAAGCTGTCACCACTGCAGGTGTATCTTTTGAATAGGGCACCCACAAAGGCCCTAAAAGGAATGACTCCACAGGAAGCATGGAGTGGTCGAAAACCCTCCATATCTCATCTACGTATTTTCGGATGTCAAGCTTTCATGCACATACTGAAATAAAAAAGGAAGAAGCTAGATGAGAAAACGATGAGATGTATTTTTCTTGGATATTCTGAGCACTCTAAAGGATATCGGTTGATAGATCCTTTGACCAAGAAAATTCATATCAGCAGAGATGTTGTCTTTGATGAAGCTTTCACATCACAGAGCACATCTACGATACACCGAGGATATTGTGGAAACTAAGGAAGAGGAGATTCCTTCATCAACACGGATAGGAGGTCCTTCTACATCTTCTTCACCACCACCGAAGGAGAATCCTAAATGGTGTACAAATACAATCAGAGATGCAAATTTATCCACTCCTCCCAATTTGAATTTGGATAGACCTCGTACATGCAGTATGGCTCAAAAGGAAAGAGAAGCCAGAGAAATTGGTGAGGTTGATGATCTTTGTCAATCTTTTGAGGAACTTTCTGTGACTCCAAGTAGAGAAGTTGAGGATATGGATATTGATGATGACAGGGCATTCATGTCTACCGTAGATAGTCTTGAACTCGCATCGGTGCAAGATGCTCTCGGTGAGCCTCGGTGGAAGGCCGCTATGGATACAGAGTATGAGTCTCTGATGAAGAATAAAACTTGGAAGCTTGTTGATCTACCGCATGGAAAGAAACCTATTGGCTGCAAATGAGTATACAAAGTCAAGTACAATGCAGATGGAACAATTGATAAGCATAAGGCCCGTCTTGTTGCAAAGGGCTATTCTCAAAAGGAAGGCATCGACTATGAAGAAACTTTTGCACCTACTACTCGGATGACCACAATTCGGGTTATGTGTGCTATGGCAGCATAATATGGGTGGAAAGTTCACTAGATGGATGTCAAAAGTGCCTTTCTTAATGGTGATCTCCAAGAAGAAGTCTATATGACTCAGCTCGAAGGATTTGAAGTGGAAGGCCAACAACTGAAAGTTTGCAAATTGGTCAAATCCTTGTATGGTACTGAAACAAGCTCCTCGAGCTTGGTATATAAAAATGGACAATCACCTAATGCGGACATGGATTTAAGAGATGTCCGTCGGATGCAAACCTCTATTTCAAGAAACAAGGTTCTGAGATAGTGTTGCTTGTACTCTATGTGGATGATCTACTCATTACGAGGAGTTCGGAAGATATGATCTCTACTTGTCAAAAGAAACTTGTGCAAATATTTTGAGATGACAGATCTCGGACTTCTCCATTCTTGTCTTGGTGCGGAATTCAGCCGGAAGGAGCACTCCATCAAAGTGTCTCGGAAAAAGTATGCCAAGACATTCCTTGGATAAATATCGCATGATCGATCGCAAGCCAATGGCAACTCCTATGGAGAATGGACTTCAGTTATCGCGATATGATGACTCACCTCAGGTAGATGGTACTCTCTATCGACAGTTGATTGGGAGTCTCATATATCTGACCAATACTAGGCCAGATATCATTTTTGCTGTCAACTATCTTTCGAGGTTCATGCAGGAGCCTAAGACTACTCATTGGAAAGTAGCAAAACGTGTTCTTCACTATGTCCATGGTACTATGGAATATGGCCTAGAATACAAGAGGAACAACAAATTCTTCTTGCAAGGATACACGGACTCCGACTATGCCGGATCATTTGATGATCGCAAGTCAACTTTTGGATACATTTTTCATCTGGGATCCGGTCCTGTCTCTTGGCACAACGAGAAGCAACAGGTGGTTGCTATTTCATCAACAGAGGCAAAATATCGCGCCGCACGTGAAGCTGTGTGCGAAGTGATATGGTTACGTCGCATTCTGACAAGTATGGGCCATCCATCAAAATCTCCAATACACTTGTTCTGCGACAATCAAGGTGTTTTGAACCTCGTCAAGAATCCAGTCCATCATGAAAAAAAAAGCACATTGACACACAATGTCATTTCATTCGAGAGGAAGTTCCAAAGCACCGAATTCAGCTTCAGCACATTCCCACAGATGCTCAAGTTGCAGACATTTTCACTAAGGCACTTGGACGTGTCAAATTTGAATTGTTTCGCAGCTCACTTTGTATTGCAAAATAATGTAAGGGGATGTTAGTATAGCTATTAGTTATTACATTACCCAACTAATGTAATAAAGGGGGATGTTAGCGTACTTGTATTTTGTTAGTTGTTATTTATGTTTAGCAACTTGTTGCAGTTGTTGCAGCGGCATCCTGTTGAGATGCGCCCTCTTCGGGCTAATCCAGGAATGCAATGTATTATTTAAACGCCTGTTGAATAATACAATCAAGTTCTGTATTTCACATTTCTTGGTTGAGGTCTTTAAA
Organism: Wollemia nobilis; assembly: GCA_028583015.1. Lineage (NCBI taxonomy): Eukaryota > Viridiplantae > Streptophyta > Pinopsida > Araucariales > Araucariaceae > Wollemia > Wollemia nobilis. The sequence continues at coordinate 10,710,944 of JAQPPZ010016677.1, read as the reverse complement.
GAGAAATGGTTTCCTACCAATATCATCTGGATCAAACATCTTATCCCTAAGATTGGTTTTTTTCTAGCTTTTTGTACAAGATAAAATTCTTACCATTGATAACCTATTGACTAGAGGTATGATCATTCCAAAATACTACTATCTTTGTCTTTCCAACTTGGAATCATTCTACCACCTCTTTCTTGAACGCCCCTTTTCCTTAAAGGTCCTCCATTCTATTTTCAATTTTTTTATTATTGTCTAGACCCATCCTAAATATAGTGTAGACCTTTGTGTCCAATGGTCCAATCCTTTTTGTAGGTCCCGTATCAAGTCTCTTTGGTTCTTCTTCCTTCCTCACTATCTTTGGCAAATTTGGATTGAGAGAAATTTTTGATAATTTTCTAAAACTTCCCAAGGACCCTCTCTCTCTCAGTAATTGAGTGCTTGCTGATGTTGTTGAAAATTCCAAATTGGTCCCTTCTCAAGAGTTAGTTGACTTGACTATTGAGGTTAGGATTGTTGCTTCGTTGAACCTTTCTTTCAGCCTCCTTTCCTTCCTCAACCCGTATTGATAAATCTTGAGTTTGTTGGACTCCTCCATCAAGTGGTTGGGTCAAGCTAAATTTTTATGATGCTACTAAGGGGAACCCAAAGATTGTAGGAGCTAGTGGTATCTTTAGAGATGACCATGGAAATATTATCCTTGCCTATGCAAAAAATTTGGAAATTCAAACCAATCATGTTGCTGAAGCAAGAATGCTCTATCAAGGTTTGTCCCTGCTCACCTACATTCCTTGTACTAAACTCATTGTAGAGGGGGATTTGCTTAACATTATCAACTACCTTAAGGGATCCCAAAATCCTTCATGGAATTTTTAAAATCTCATTGTGGAATCAAGGAAAGCATTAACAAATCTTAGTAACAAGGTCATTCAACATGTATATAGGGAAGGCAATAAAATTGTGGATACTCTTGCCAACCTAGACCTTTCTCAAGAGTTCCTTCATGTGTGGTGCGATAATTTTCCCAATGAAATATATGATTCGAGCATGTTGGATGGTAATACTTTGCTTTAATGTCATTGTGTGGGATGTTATTTGGTTGGATAGGATTGGTATTTTTGTGGGACACCTGTCTTCCTCTAATCTATTACAAAATGGTCTAAGTTCTCACTAATTTTATTTGCAAAACCATTGCTGGTTTTTGGTGCTTAGTGATGTACTTGGGTTTTAATTTGGTAGGTTTTCTTAGCTCCTAGGTGGGTCTTCTTGGTGTTTTATCCCAAAGACTCTCTACCCTGCTTGTGTTGGTTTTTTATTTGTCCTATATGGACTATCTCTTTTTGTTCTTGATAATGTAAAAAGGTTCGGGGACCCTTTCAAAACCCCTTCCACCAACTAATAAAAAACAAATGTTAAAAAAATTGCTAGTAAAAATAAAGAATATCCAACTAAACTTTGGAAAAGTATGGTGTCCGACACTCCCTCCACCTATTACCTGAAATAATGTGTTTTATGACACATATGTCAATCAACCAAACTATAATCACTCAAATCATATTATATTAAAAAAAATTGGGTTACCCCATATTTGGTGTCAGGTGTGGAAGGAAAGAAATTCCTGTGCCTTTAAAAATATTTGTCATCCTGAGTCATTGGTCTCCTCAAGGACCATTGTAGATACAGTGAAAAATATGAAATCTTTAAAACTAGATTCGATAACTTGTGAAGGGGAGATCGGTTTGGAGAGATCGTTGGGTTTTTTAACTCATCATGATAATACAATGAGTAAAGTGAGTCAGGACAGGGCTAACACGATTTGGGAACCCCCTCCATCAAGTTGGTTGAAATTCAACTTTGAAGAAGCTTCTAAAGGAAACCCGAGTCCAATGGGTGCAAGGGGTTTTTTCAGAAACTCGGAGGGCAAAATCCTTCTTGCCTTTGTTGAAAACATGGGTCACCAAACCAGCCATTTCGCTGAAGCTCAAGCATTATTTTAGGGTGTTTCTTAACTGAACTGGGTGAATTGCATGAAACTAATCATAGAAGGAGATTCACTCAATGTTATCAACATGATTAATGGTAACCAAAATCCCTCCTGGACTGTTGCAAATTTTATAATTGAAGCAAGGATAATGATTCAAAATTTAGAAGTCCAATTCAAGCACCGATTCAGGGAAGGTAACAAAGTTGCGAACTTCCTAGCTAATCAAGGTCTTACGCAACAAGATCTTCACATTTGGATAGGTAATTTCCTAGATAGCCTTAGATTGTTGGACAATGAATTCAAGTAAAGGTCAAACTTGAGTTAGAATACTAAGGTGGGTGGCTGGAACCCTCCCCTTAGGATGTTGCTTTTTAAATGTTTTGGTCGGGCCTATGTGCCTAGTTTTTTGTCTCTATTTATCCATGCGGGCCTACGAGCCTAGATTTTATCTCTATTTGGATTATGTGTCTGGGTTTGTTCGGCTAGTATATGTTGGTCTGGGTGTAGGTAGTTGTGTCCAAGGGTTGTTTGGCTTTAATGTTTGAAGTGTCCTCAATCTCCTAGTGGCTGAAGATTAGCTTATTTTTGTTATAAGGTTTGAAAGTCCTTTCAAAACTCTTTTCATCCAACTAATCAAAAACAAATTATTAAAAAAATTAAATTATTCAACTTTTTCATTAAAATAATAATTTATATAAATTTTTAGTAAAAAATAATTTTGAACATGATATAAAATATTTTAATATTTTTCCTCTCAAAATTGTTGGCTAGTTATTCAGGTTATTACTAATTTAGATATAAAGGATGTATATCTAAAAATACCTAAAAATATCAATCCCGAGGCACCTATCTTGGTTTAAATATTTTAAATGTTTGTTTAGTCGGCTGTTTTAGTTTAAATATTTTAAATGTTTTTGTTAATGTCAACTTTTTTGTTAGTTTAAATATGTTAAATGTTTTTGTTAATGTCAATTTTTTTAATAAAAAAAAATTATTTAAGGCGTGACGTGTATGACTTCTTTGCCTCCACCCCTCTGCCACGCCACTCGGCGTAATAACAGATTATTATAACGTTATAGTTTTATGGGAATTGTGATATATTAGGTAGATTAAAACAGGCATTAATATCGTTCATAGCTGGAACTCGCCAACAATATGCTACATCTTATATATCTTTCTTGAAACTTGGCAACAATACACTTCATCTTGTATATCTTTCTTGAAGAAATGTTACACACTTACCAACAAATTTGATGATATACCTTCCTTGGATTTAATAATGATCATCGAATTTCATGAAAAATCTTCCTTTCCCAACAGAGGACATTGAAATCTCAGCAAAAGCGAAACCACCATGGCAATTTGCCGGTCAAGTGGATCCTCTCCACTACAGCCACCACCCGGGCCGTCTCAGCTTCACCCTTTGCCTTTTCAACGGCCTTCTTCCTTTCTGTCTTATTGTGGACAAGCGTTTTTTTATTTTGCAACTTTGTCCTTATTTCCTCAAGTTTCCTCTGCGAATTAGAATTAATAGAGATCAGAAGCAACATTGTTCGCTGTGGAACAAACTTGTTCCAAATCAATTATTTAAAAGAAAAAAAATTGACATTTGTACCTCAGCTTTTTCCGGGAGCTTATCAGTCCTGGCTTTCTGCTTATTTTTCCCATGCATCGGTATTTTCTTCCTTTCTTTTCAACCTGCGTTCAGATTCAGAACAATCAATCGGAACCCTCAAGGAAGAAAAAAATGAAAGTGGTAGTGACCTGGTTAAGGATCGTTCTGCCTCGGCTTCTTTCCAGGCTAACCTCAAGGCTTCTAACGGATTTCTTTTATGTTCCTTACCCTTCTCCGCTGTTATCAACTGCAATGAATTTTCCTCCTCGTGCTGTTCGCTATCCATGACTTCCTGAAATTGAAATTATCAATAGTACAGAACAAAACATCTCAGCTACAAGAATTCAATCCAATGATAGTAAAACCGAAGAAGTTTGCAGTGCCTAAATGTAAAACTGATATTAAATTGTAAAAATGAATTAAAAAAGAGAAAATTAAGATGATTTGACTGCTTTTATTAAATGAAATTACACATTCACCTGAGGATTCAGGAGCCCTGGCGTTCTTATTAAGGTTTTCTTCTTTGTTAATCGCCAGGCCAAAAAGTACGGAAAAATCATCTGCACTTGAAGATTTAGGAGCCCTTGCGTTCTTAATGAGGTTTCTTTCAATCGCCAGGGCAAAAAATTCGGAAGAACCATCTGGACTTGAAGATTCGGAAGCCCTGGCCTTCTTATTAAGGTTTTCTTCGTCGTTAATCGCCAGGTCGAAACCTTCGGAAGCATCATTTGGGGCTGTAGCGGTTTTCTTACGGCCAGCGTTGTTGTCTGGCCTAGTTTCTAAGCATGACTGCACAACTGTTTTCCTTAATTCCGAGTCTTCTTTTCTGCTCTGCATCGTGCTTTGTTGATCAGAATTTTCGGGAGGCATACTTTTTCGAAGGTTTGCTCGTCGAACAGAAACCCCTTGCCGGTAACGTTGAAGGCATACTTCTTCTTCAGCCTTATCTGTCAAAATAAAAAGACCCATAATGCTCATCAAATAAATCCTGTAGATTCGAGTCTCCTTAGATATTTTACAGTGTTGAAAATAGGCTAAAAACTTATGCTACAAACCTTTAGTAGACAATCCCGATAAAGACGAAGCCCTTAAGGGTTTTTTATAATTTTGCAGGGAGGATGATAGAAAACCTTGAAAAACATCACCTTATCTCTACAGACTTGCACTTTTATAAGACTACAATAGAGAGTTGTTTTGCAGTTTTATAAGACTACAATAGAGAGTTGTTTTGCATCCACCTTTAGTAGAGAAGTAAGATGAAGCTTAGAACTAGGTAATGCACTTAAAATTTTAAAGTTTTATATATTTAAAAAATAAAGTATAATTAACATTTTTGTAGTATTGTATCATAAATTAATATTTTAAAATTTATGTTTTTTTAATAGATTTTTTTAATAGAAAGATTATGGATTTAAAACTCTTACCCTACAAAAGATGGTTGTCTGCATTCTTGACTCAGCTTTGTAGTGCTTTTAAGTGTGAGCATAATTGGTCTTTATTTGAGGCCATACACATCAAGAAGCAAAATAAGTTAAGCTAGTAATGTCTCGATGACCTTGTCTTTGTGTAATATAATCTTAGGCTTCAAAAACAACAAGTAGAGGATAGTGAATTCTATGAGGCAATTCAAATGGATGAGCTAGATTCAATTTTTTATTGAATTACCAAGAATTCTATGGATCCTAATTTTACTATAGAGAACTTTGAGGCACTTGAGGAGAAAGCAAAAAATTTAAGACGATCAGATAAGATATACCATGATGATATTATACTTGAGCAACCTCCAATTTTTCCACTAGTTTAGAGCCAAGACCAACCATTACCGTCAAGTGCAAGGGGATGAAAGGTAAAACCAAAAGTAATCTAAAAACTACTTTACATTTCAAAATGTTGTATTTTTCTATTGTATTTTCCATTTGGGATGAATTGATATTTCATTAATTTTAATTGCATCCATGCAATGAATATCTAATACAAAATTAAATCTCCAATTGTTGCTTAAAATTTTTTATTTATTGAAAAACATTCTTCGACAAGATGTTTTTTTCTTGATTTGCAAGTTTTAAAATTATATGATATGATATTAATTTGTAATAGTTATCATTTTAATTATCAAGTTCGAGTTTGTGTTTCACTCATGAAATTCGAAATAAATTCCACATGTAAAAAAAATTCGGAATAAAATTCAATATATTATAAATATATTATGAATATACATATATCTTTTTTTTTTTTTTAGATATATCCTTTTTCAATATTATGTATCTTATAGCTTATATCACCATTTTAAAAAAAAATTATTCCTTCCAATTCAAAATTGTAACAGTCTTCTTTAGAATGAATTAAACATATAATAAATTTCACTTATAATTGAATAAGTTTATAATAATTAAAAAATAATAAAAATATAAAATTATTATTTTAAAAAATCATCCATAATACAAGTGGTGTCCTTGCCAATACACCACGAAGATATAATTTTAACTTTCATATTTAAATATTTTTAAAATTTTATTAAAAATTTTAACCTAAACACATGCTATATTCTAGGCAACACGACAATCTTTGCCACTGATTGAGAAAAAGATAAGAGAATTGAGAGCTTTCTTCGACTAAGGAGGTACAATCGAAATGATGCAACCACGAATAACAGCAACGCCTCTACCTCCCTCACGAATAACAACGCCGCCTCTACCTCCCTTCCTGTGATATCACTTGCTCATCCCACCGTAGCCACAGCTGACCATCGGTGTCCACCATCCACCATTCCTGGCTCAGTCAACCATGGGCTTATCCAACACCATAGAATAAATTACGTAGCCAAGGTCGTCGCCCAGTGCCTCGCGGAAAGACTATCAATCTCCGTTCTTGCAGTAAAATATTTAATCAATTTTTTCTCATATGTTTTTTCCCTCCCCGCTTTTTCTGCCAATTTTTTTTCCATGACGAATTTAAGATTTGTTCGTCATATGCTGCAGGGTTTTAAATTCTACTAATTTCGAATTTTATTTTAAAAATTCAACCAATTTAATAACTAAAATTATAGTTTAAAAATTTATTAAAATAATAAAAAAATATTTTATTTTAGATTTATGACAAAACTTACTATTAATATTTGTAAGAATGAGGAATATAAAATTTCATATGCCATGTAACATCCATTCATAATAGTGCAAGAAGATAGAGAAAGCTCCAATGACCTACAATAATGTGTGGTTTGAATTTATAAATTTTTCGTTATAAGATAACTACTAGAATTTTGAATAATTTGCAAAAGAGAATAGGGGCTCATTTGGTCTCCTTAAATTTATCCTTTAAATAAGTTTCAAAGTTTCAAATAAAATCAAGTTCCATAAATATAAGAAAGAATGTTATAAGTCAAAATATTCTAGTGGAGGGAAGAATGATGAATGATGATCGGACAAGAATGGAATGGGGCAAGATGGAATTAAAGGGTCTGAAAAAAACCTATAAGAAATAATATTAGAAGACATACAATTAACCAAAAGAAAATAGATTAAACTATATGATAGGATAAGAAGTAAGAAGTAATTCTTTAAATTAGTAGGAAAAAAGTTGAGACACAGTAATAAGCAAGGAAGGTAAAACATATTATTAAAAAAAAGACGAGCATTTATCTAAGTATCAATTTCATTAACACAATTAGATAAGTTAGACATTTGTAAAGTATTAAGGGTTTTATGACATGTCCTATTTTCTAGACCTCTTAAAATAAATAAAATAATATTTTTAGATTTTATTTTATTATATGATATTTGAGTGAGATTTACGTAATTAGCCGTCACAAATGTGACAAGGTTGCTATAATAGGCTATTAAACATTTATTAATAGACATGTTATTATAGGAAACCAAGGTTTAAAAAAGACATCTTATCATAAGAGACTATTATTTAAGAAGTGATGAAGAGTTTCCTTCGTCCATTTGGAGAGAAGTCATTAACATAGTTTTTTAATTGATAATAAAAATATAACAAAATAAAAATAAACACTTTAAATAATAAATATTATTTTTATCAGCTTTTATAGTGTAAGTGGCGAGGAGAAGGTGAGCTTGGCCCTGTTGAACAAGAGGTCCATGGTTCGAAATTCAGAGATACAAAGGGAATATATGGTTGAACCCAAAGGAGAGATTTCTATCAAAGCCTTCATTACTTAATATTAAAAAAAAAAACAAATATCATTTCTTAAAATATTAAAAGAATTGATAACTTTAAAATCAATTTCTAAAATATTAAAAAGATTTATAACTATTTTAAATAAAAATTATTTATAAATTTTATTTTCCAAAAATAATTATTTTATGAAAATTAAATATTAGAAAAAACATACAAGCAAACATGTAAACATCAATAAACATGTGTGAATATAAAATGTAAAAAAACTAAAAGGCTTTCCATTGTATAAAACTATATGATCGTCAATTTTAAAATGTTAAAAAAATTGCTTAGTAAAAATGAAGACTATCCAACCAAACTTTGGAAAAGTATAGTGTCCAGCACTCCCTCCATCCGTTACATGTAATAATGTGTTTTATAATATCGTCTAAACTATAATCACTCAAATCATATTTTATTAAAAAATAAATTATTTTTTAATTAAAATAATAGTTTATATAAATTTTTAGTAAATAATAATTTTAAATTTAATATAAAATATTTAAATATTGCTACTTCTTCAGATTATTCTAACGTTATAGTTATAGTTTTATTGTAAATGTGATAGATAAGCTAGATTAATATATTTCATACCTGAACTCGCCAAAAATATGCTACATCTTATATATCTTTCTTGAAACTCGGCAACAATACACTACATCTTATATATCTTTCTTGAAGAAATGTTACACAATTACCATCAAATTTGATGATATACTTTTCTTGGATTAAATGATGAACATCGAATTTCATGAAAAATCCTCCTTTCCCAACAGAGGGCATTGAAATCTCAGCAAAAGCGAAACCACCATGGCAATTTGCCGGTCAAGTGGATCCTCTCCACTACAACCGCCACGCGGGCCGTCTCAGCTTCACCCTTTGCCTTTTCAACGGCCTTCCTCCTTTCTGACTTATTGTGGACAAGCGTTTTTTTCTTTTGCATCTTTGTCCTTATTTCCTCAAGTTTCCTCTGCGAATTAGAATTAATGAAGATGTTCGCTGTGGAACAAACTTGTTCCAAATCAATTTTTAAAAAGAAAAAAATTGACATTGTACCTCAGCTTTTTCAAGCGTTTTTTTCTTTTGCGTCTTTGTCCTTATTTCCTCAAGTTTCCTCTGCGTGGAATTAGAATTAATGAGATCAGAAAGAACATTGTCCAGAACATGAAGAATTTAATTTTTTTTTTATCGCCGCAGTCCGACGTCGGGGGCGAAGTGCGGACTTTGCTCAGCCGACGGCGGGGGCGAAGTGCGGACTTCGCTCACCAAATGGCGCAGTGCGGACTGCGGGGGCGAAGTGCGGACTTCGCTCACCAAATGGCGCAGTGCAGACTGCGGGGGCGAAGTGCGGACTTCGCTCACCAAATGGCGCAGTGTGGACTGCGGGGGCGAAGTGCGGACTTCGCTCACCAATGGACGGCGAAGTGCAGACTGCGGGGGCGAAGTGCGGACTTCGCTCAACGGACGGCGAAGTGCAGACTGCGCCCGACTTCAAGCTTCGCTTGCGCACTCGGGCTGCGCTCGGATCTCGGGCGCAGTCGGGTTGCGGCAGCGAACTTGGAAAACTTCTTCCGACTTAGCCAACTTTGGCTCAGCAATGTTTTCTGCTCGGAAGGCTTGCGCGGCTACGGCAACTGCTTGCTTGGGTGGGAGGAGAGAAACACCAAAACTATGATCAGAGTCTCGGATCTAAGCTCTAACTATTAGAACCCGAACACAATCGCTCTGAGGCGATTTGTACAGAGAGCAACAAGCTTTAACACACATAAATTAACTGCAAACCCTAAAGATGCCTAAAACAAACAACAAACTTTATTTATATGAAACGAGGGTTACAGAGGTCCTCCACTGAGGAAATAACATCTGTAGGCCAGGCTGCAGGATAAACTAAAAGACAAAATGTCGAGTCAGCTGCTCGGACATTAATCAGATGAGCCACACTGCTCATTGAGATACTCTTCTTCTCCTCACTCCTCTTTGCTCTCTGCCTACTCTTCTTCACTAACTGCTTGTTTGTGCACACTACTTGTCGAAGACCCGAACTGCTTTATATAGCCGCGGGGAGAGGAGGATAGGGTTTGTCCTCTGACAGGCCCTCAACTAGGGTTTTCGACCAATCGTCGAACTAGCATTAAATCGTCGAACTGGCATTAACTTCTGCGGCGATCGGATCTATCAGACGTCACATCTATTAGAGGGTAGGTGCGACGTCATGTCAAACCTTTTTGTCGGGATCCCCAACTGCGCGAGAGCAGTTCGGCTTCGCCCAAGTTCGCAATGCAGTCTGGAGGAGGCGTGAAATCTGGGTTAATATTTCTAACACCCTCCTTTAAGCCTTGATTTCACGAGCGCTTTGACTCCAAGTTGCTCTCGCAATCTGCTGAAGTCTTCCTCCTTCAAAGGCTTCGTGAAAATATCTACCAACTGCTCCTTGGATCTGCAAAACTGTAGTTGAATTTCTCCGGACTTCACCAACTCTCTGATGAAGTGATAATGAATATCGATGTGCTTTGTCCGGCCATGGAACACGGGATCCTTTGACAGTGCGATGGCCGAATTGTTATCACAAAAAATTGTTGTCGCGCCTTCCGAAGGATAGTTTAGTTCACTTAGAACTCTTCGTAGCCAAATTGCCTGGCATGCGGCTGACGTGGCGACGACATATTCTGCTTTAGCTATGGACAACGCAACGATGGGTTGTTTCTTGGATGCCCATGAGACTGCCCCTGATCCGAGATGGAAAGCATACCCGGAGGTGCTCTTTCGATCGTCGATACTGCCAGCCCAATCACTATCTATGAAGCCGACCAGTTCCAGTTGGTCCTGTCTGGCATAAAATAGGCCATGGTTCCGCGTCCCGTTGACATAGCGCAAGATCCTCTTGCCTGCTTGCCAGTGCGTGTCCTTCGGAGTCTCCATGAAACGGCTGATCGGACCGACTCCGAACATCGGATCTAGCCGAGTTGCAGTCAAATACATTAGGCTGCCAACTAGCCTCTTGAACAAGGTTGGATCTACATTCCTCCCTAAATCCTGCTTGCTCAGCTTCAAACCTGTGGCTACAGGTGTGATGGCAGGTTTGATGTCCTCCATCTTGAACCGCTTCAGGACATCCTTCGCATACTTGCCCTGAGAAATGAAGATGCCATCTGTCGATTGGTCAACTTCAATGCCAAGAAAATACTTCATCAGCCCTAAGTCCGTCATCTCGAACTCCTTCTTCATGGTTGTTCTGAACTGGTCGAACAGGACATTGTTGTTGCCAGTATAAATCAAATCGTCCACATATAGATAGACGATAATGAGCTCACTTGCTTCATTTGTCTTCATGTACATGGTGTGCTCATATGGGCATTTGACAAACCCATTTTCTTGAAAATAGCTATCAATCCGACTGTACCAAGCTCGGGGCACCTGCTTCAAACCGTACAGGGCCTTCTTTAGCTTCAGGACTTTGCCCTCCTGGCCTTCAATTTCGTAACCTGGTGGCTGGTCTATGTAGACCTCTTCCTCCAACACTCCGTTGAGGAAGGCTGACTTGACATCCATCTGGTACATCTTCCAACCTTGTTGGGCTGCCAATGCCAGGATCATCCTAACTATGTCAAGTCGGGCTACAGGCGCATATACCTCATGGTAATCGATGCCTGACTTCTACTTGTAACCCTTCGCCACCAGTCTGGCTTTATGCTTGTCAACGTCTCCTTGGGCGTTGAACTTTGTCTTATACACCCACTTGACCCCAATGGTCTTCTTCCCTACTTGAAGATCTATCGATTGCCATGTCTCATTCTTTTCAATGGTTGCTATCTCCTCATCCATCGCATGCACCCACTTCTATTCGACTTGCGTCTTCGAACTCTACTTTGGATCAACTTCAGTAAAGAATGCAAAGTCAGAGTACTCTTCATCTATGTGGGTTTGGGTTGCCTCGTAGATTTCTTGCAAGCTCCTTGTCTTCGATGGTGTCACCAAGTTTTGGATTCTACTTGCAAGTGGAGGCGACCGAGATGGAGTGGTTGTGCTACTACTGGCACCGTTGTTGCTGCTGGAAGTTGCAAGTGGCTGCACACTTCCTTCTTCCAAGTCAACAAATTGTACTACTATTGGCTCTGACTGGCCAGTCTCTAACTTCTAGTTCCAGGCTTGATCTTCAAGAAATTTCACATCATGGCTGATGATGAGCTTCTTCATCACAGGGTTGTACAGCCTATATGCCTTCGCCTGCTCACTATACCCTGTGAAAATGCACTTCTCAGCTCTATCATCCAACTTCTGCCGCTTCTCTTCTGGAACATGTGCATATGCAATGCACCCGAACACACGTAAGTGAGCCACACTTGGCTTCACACCGCTCCAGGCCTCCTGAGGGATTTTGTCCTTCACACTTTTGGTGGGACATCTGTTCAACAAGTAGACTGCACATGTTACAGCCTCTGCCCAAAATTCGTGTGATAATCCCTTCGCCTTCATCATGCTTCGTGCCATTTCCATGATGGTTCGGTTCTTCCTCTCAGCTATGCCGTTCTGTTGTGGCGTGTATCTGGCAATGAACTGCCTTCGAATTTCGTGCTGCTTGCAGTAGTTATGGAATTCGTTGGAGATGTATTCACCTCCACCATCTGTCTTGAGAGTCTTGATCGGATATCCGCTCTGTTTCTCCACTAGAGCCTTGAACTCCTTAAATCTAGAAAATGCCTCTGACTTCAACTTGATGGCATAGATCCAAGTCTTCCGGTTGAAGTCATCTATGAATGTTAAGAAGTATTTGTTGTCGGCAAATGTGCTGGTCTGCATCGGACCGCAAATGTCTGAGTGCACCAGCTCAATGGTTGTGATGCTCTCCAAGATTGACCGAAAGGGAATGAATCCCTGTGTTGTTTGCCGACTAAGCAGCCCTCACAAACTTGATTTTGTTGCTCTATCAGGGGTAAACCCTTCACCATTTGCATCTTGTGCAGTTGATTCAGGCCACTGAAGCTCAGGTGACCAAATACGAGATGCCACAGCCTAGGTAGCATCTTTCACAACTACACTCAGAGACATCAATGATTCATTCTGAATCTGCAGTGGAAACATTTTGTTCTTCGTCATGGACACTGTAGCAATCTGCCCATGCGACTTGTCTCTGATGGTGCAAGCTCCGTATTTGAACTGGACCGTATGTCCCTTTTGCACGAGTTGTCCAATGCTCAGCAGGTTGTGCTTCAGGCCAGGCACATAGTAGACGTCACAGATCTGCTTTCGTTCGCCGTGCCTGGTGCGAATGAGGATCTTTCCTTTCCCCATTACGGGAACCTTGTTGTTGTTCCCCATCTTCACCTCAGACTAGACTGTTTCATCCAGTTGGGAGAACATCTCCTTGTTCCCCGTCATGTGGTTGTTGCACCCACTGTCTAAGTACCAGACATTCTTCTAGCACTCCTCCTCAATGTTGCAAGTCAACAACACATTTCCTCCTGCCGCATTTCTGGTTTCATCCATGTAATGGGCCTGTTGCTGGTTCTCCGTGGCCATCCATTTTTTGCATTGTGAGATGTAATGGCCGAACTTCTTACAGAAATAGCACTGGACCTTTGACATGTCCTTCTGACTAGATCCAGCTTGTTGATTTCTCAAACTGCCTCTTCCACCTTGTTGATGGAAATTATAGTTGGTCTCCCCTTCGCTAGGGTTTGACCTTCCTCCTTGCTTGTTGCCTTTCCCATGCCTGCCTTTGCCTCTTCCTCCATGAGAACTAGAGGCGCCATGGTGGGAATCTTGTCTGCAACTGTCTCAGAATGAGACTTGAGCCCTGAATGCTTGCTCTAGAGAGGTCTAAGATGAACGGCTCAGCCTCTGTTCATGTGTCTGCAATGAACCCATGAGTTCATCTGTCGAGAGGGTTGTCAGATCCCTCGACTCTTCGATTGCTATCACAATCGAGTCAAACTTAGCAGGAAGACTTCTGAGAATCTTCTCCACGATTCTCTAGCTCTGCACATTTTCTCCATTCAACCGCATCTGGTTGATAATGTCCATCGTCCGGGTGAAGAAATCACTCATGGACTCGGACTCACTCATCTGCAGATTTTCAAACTCCCTCCTGAGCATCTGCAGTTTCACCAACTTTACCTTGTTGGTGCCCTGATACGAGCTGGCCAGAATCTCCCAGGCCTGCTTCGCTTTGGTGGCTGATGCGATCCACGAGAAGATGGACTCCTCGACCGCTTGCATGATGTAGAAGAGGGCCTTATGGTCCTTCTTCTTGTTCTCTTTCAACAGGTCCTTGTCTGCTTGAGAGAGGGCGGCCAGTGCTGTTGCATCTGCCGATTTTGGGTAGCCGTTCTCGACTAACTCCCACAGCTCCTGAGATCCGAACAGGATCTTCATCTGGATGCTCCAGTAATCATAATTTTTCCCGTTGAAGCGTGGGATCTGCAACTGCAAGTTGTTGCTAGTGGAAGCCATTCTGCTTCGGTCTCCGCGTCAAGGGATCAGTGGCTCTGATACCAATTTGAAGAATTTAATTTTCTTTTTTATCACCGCAGTCCGACGTCGGGGGCAAAGTGTGGACTTCGCTTAGCCGATGACGTAGTGCGAAATGTGGGGGTGAAGTACAGACTTCGCTCACCAAATGGCACAGTGCGGACTGCGGAGGCGAAGTGCGGACTTCGCTCAACGGACGGTGCAGTGCGGACTACGGGGACGAAGTGCGGACTTCGCTCAACGGATGGCGAAGTGCAGACTGCGCCCGACTTCAAGCTTCGCTTGCGCACTCGGGCTGCGCTCGGATCTCGGGCGCAGTCGGGTTGCGGCAGCGAACTTGGAAAACTTCTTCCGACTTAGCCAACTTTGGCTCAGCAATGTTTTCTGCTCGGAAGGCTTGCGCGGCTGCGGCAACTGCTTGCTTGGCTGGGAGGAGAGAAACACCGAAACTGTGATCAGAGTCTCGGATCTGAGCTCTAACTATTTGAACCCGAACACAATCGCTCTGAGGCGATTTGTACAGAGAGCAACAAGCTTTAACACACATAAATTAACTGCAAACCCTAAAGATGCCTAAAACAAACAACAAACTTTATTTATATGAAACGAGGGTTACAGAGGTCCTCCACTGAGGAAATAACATCTGCAGGCCAGGCTGCAGGATAAACTAAAAGACAAAATGTCGAGTCGGCTGCTCGGACATTAATCAGATGAGCCACACTGCTCACTGAGATACTCTTCTTCTCCTCACTCCTCTTTGCTCTCTGCCTACTCCACTACCTACAACTGTCTGAAGACCCGAACTGCTTTATATAGCCGCGGGGAGAGGAGGATAGGGTTTGTCCTCTGACAGGTTCTGATAGGCCCTCAACTAGGGTTTCTGACCAATCGTCAAACTGGCATTAACTTCTGCAGCGATCGGATCTGTCAGACGTCACATCTGTCAGAGGGTAGGTGCGACGTCATGTCAGACCTTTTTGCCGGGATCCCCAACTGCGCGAGCACAGTCCGGCTTCGCCCAAGTTCACAGCGCAATCTGGAGGAAGCGTGAAATCTGGGTTAATATTTCTACCAGAACAAACTTGATCCAAATCAATAATTTAAAAGAAAAAAATTTGAAATTTGTACCTCAGCCTTTTCCAGATGCTTATCAGCTTTGGCTTTCTGCTTATTTTCCCATTCATCAATATTTTCTTCCTTTCTTTTCAACCTGCGTCCAGATTCAGAACATAAGAGAACGCTGGCGAAATAATTCAATGGGAACCCTCAAGGAGGAAAGGAACGAAAGTGGTAGTGACCTGGTTAAGGATCGTTCTGCCTCGGCTTCTTTCCAAGCTAACCTCAAGGCTTCTAACGGATTTTTCTTATGTTCCTTACCCTTCTTTGCTCTTATCAACTGCAATGAATTTTTCGCCTCGTGCTGTTCGCTATCCATGCCCGTTCTTGATTGACTTCCTGAAATTATCAATAGTACAGAACAAAACATCTCAGCTAACTATCAAGAGTTCAATCCAATGATATAAAAACCGAAGAAGTTTGCGGTCCCTAAAATGTAAAACTGATATTAAATTGTAAAAATGAATTAAAAAAAGAAAACTTAGATGATTTGACTGCTTTTATTAAATAAAATTACACGTTCACCTGAGGATTCAGGAGCCCTGGCGTTCTTATTAAGGTTTTCTTCTTCGTCAATCGCCAGGTCAAAAAGTACGGAAGAATCCTCTGCACTTGAAGAAGATTTAGGAGCCCTGGCGTTCTTAATAAGGTTTCTTTCAATCGCCAGGTCAAAATATTCGGAAGAACCATCTGGGCTTGAAGATTCGGAAGCCCTGGACTGTAAGTTAAGATTAATTGTAAATTTGTTGAAGTTTAAAATTTTTCTTAAAAAAAATTGACTTTCTAAGTTGTACTGTTTTTTATAATGCTACTTGTATCCACCTTTTTCTCCTTTTATTTATTTATTTATATAAATAGTATTATCTTTTAGTTTGAATGTATGAAATTAAAATGATATATATATATATATATATATATATATATATATATATATAGTTTAATAATATTTGAATCACCTTTTTCTCTTTTTTTTATTTATCTAAATAGTATTGTCTTTTAGTTTGACTGTATGGAATTAAAATGATTTTATATATTTTTAGTAATTATGCATATACAGTTTAATAATATTTGAACCTGCTTTTTGTTGGAGATATTACATTGGTTGGTATCATTGAGTACTATCATAAATATTTGTTTAGGGTGTGTGTTTAATATTGAGTACCATTGGATGCTTTAGTGGAGGACATTTGCACATCATGGATTTTTGCTCTTTCTTCAAAAATTTGCAAGGCATAATAAATACTGATTGATTGAACTTATCTATTCATGGAATGAGGATAAAGTCATAATCAAAGGCCTCATATTTCAATTAAACAGTAGTCTTCTGATTGAGGTCATTGGCATCCCCAACGATGGTGAAATTATTCTATGTGAAAAGCACTCCATGGTGGTTGAATTGAACCAATTCAGAGATAAAGGAGAAAGTTTAAGTCACAATAAAGGGAGTATTATTTGGGAATCCCTTCTCAAGCCTTGGGACAAGGTGATGATCATTGTGTTGTAGTACTTTAGTATGGATAAGCCTAACACCCCTTTAAGTAGTTTTCACCTTGCTTTTCGCAACCACCTCCAAGGAAAGAAGATCATCAGTATACCTGAATATATGTTTAGATCGATTGAAAGAGTTATTATAAATTTTGAGGAGTCATCTTCCTGTCCTACTCACCAACGACTTCACTTAATTATTTTAAAACACATGGTCTAGAAGGAATCTTAGAGGGAAACTACCATATTGGGTTTTGTGTCTTCTCTAGGAAATCATGTGAGTGTTGATGCAGAAGGTAGCTCCTAGGAAGGCATTCCTGAGGAGAGTACCATGTTGGGCCCTTCTCCAACCACCAACCTGATGCTCAAGTATGATTCCCATTTAACTAATGGTCTGGTTACTACAAAGTTTGAATCACATTGTCACTCTTCTAGGACTAAGACTCGAACTAGGAAAGGCAAATCCCCTATAATCATAGAGAATGATGGTATATATTTGTATACTCTCCATCTCCCCCTAAATTTAGTAGAAGGGAAGATCCTCTTACCATGCTATTAATGCTAAAAAAAATTGGACATAGCAAGAAATTCATTTACAAGGAGAGACTAGGTGTATCCTTCATTACCAACTCCAACTATCTTCAAGACCTAAGTGATATTCTTAAGGTAATGATTAGATCAGTGAGGATGACCTCCTCTCTCCTTCAGCAAGTTGAGACCATCCTCGATGAGTTCAAGCTCTCTATCATGGGTACCCATAATGATGACCCTTATTCTCCTAGCCTCAGCGATGCTAATTAAGGGGTTAACATCTTGATGCTTGCTACCTCAGTTCCTTTTTTCTTTCTATTATTTTTGTTTGAAGTTATGTGTACCCTATTCCTTTTGGTGAACTTCTTGGCCGGGGGTTCTTATTCATTTTTGGTGAAGATATCCTTGTGATGGATATCTTTATCTTTTGTTTTGGATTTTTTGCTTTGTAAAAGGTTTAGGGACTCTTTCAGAACCCCTTCCATCAATCTATCAAAAAAAAATATTTGTCTAAAGTATGTATCAAAGTGTAGTGAGTATTATGTGTCATGTAATAAAGTGTGAAAGGTGTCAAGTGTGCAAAGTGTGAGTCATAGGTGATAGTTGTCAAGTATGAAAGTGAAGAGTCATATGAGATGTGTCAAGATGTAAAGTGAGAGGTTATGTAATCATGAGAAGCTTTGTCATAATATGAGGCATGTGAAAGGTTGCATCTCTCATGAGTTTGAGGAGAGAAATAGTTGAGAATGTTGAAGAGTCATTTGTAAGGTTATCAATTGGAGATAAAGCTCCATGCTGTGAAACTTTTTGAATATTTGTAATCAAATATGTAACAAGTTTGATGTTTTATTTTGATTAACAGAGCTTCACATTTTTTGATATTAATATTACTTTGTTAATGTGAGTACTTTGATCCTAGAGAATTTTACCTATGAGATATTAAGGCATAATTGCCAACAATGGTATCAGATCCTTTGTGGTTCAAGTGTCATATTTATAGAAAGTGTGAAGAAGAGACGTAAACATTGAAGGAGTGAAAGGAATAAAGATATTATTGAAAAATTATTGAGAAGAGATATTGAAGTGGAGATATTGTTGAAGAGATTATTGCATGAGAAGATTGGGGCATTGAGGAGACTATTATATTGAAGACATGAGGATATTATCAAGAAGTGTTAGAGAATTTTTTTGGATAAACATTGAATAAAAGAGAGGTTTGCTACAGATGGATGAAGGTATTGCTATGAAAAGGAGAATTATAGTAATAAAGAGGAACAATACACTGGAGAAGGTGTTAAATAAAGCAAAGTAGAGAAGTGAATGTGAAGAATTGTAGAATTATAAAGTAAGGAGTGATGTCTGAGTTGAAGAAATATGGTGAGTAGAAGACAAGTAAAGACTTGTAGGAGATTTGTGAATCCTTAGAGAAGATTACATATTGTAAGCTTCTCGGGTGAGTAGAGGATGAGTGAAGAATTTAAGAGCTTAGGATAATATTACATACTATGAGGTGCTTGAGATAGTATGTTGTGAAGATGATTATGCTTCGATTGATGCTTGATTTTGAATATTGCTAGAGAAATATTCATGTTATTGCTAAAAAAATCAAGATAGAGAGATGTATAGTGATTCATTATCTAAAATTAATTTGGGACTGGAAGCAACTCCTTGCTTCTTCCTTAACATAGACTTCTACTTGATATAAAACACAAACTTTGCAAATGAATCGTAAATGAATAAATCTGAAATATATCGAATCAAATGTTTAGTAAATGATTTGCCACTTCAGGTGGGCACACCCTCGCCGTAAAGGCAATTATGCGAATACACAAATGAAATGTAAAATGAAAGATGATAGATATCCAATAATAAAAATTAAATCACTATATATATTAAAATTTACTTCACTTGGAAAACATAGTCGATGCTATGTTTGGAATGTAGCATGACTCCCCTCCTCGGAAAGCTTTGTCCTCAAAGCTGGAAATGTCTGGAAAATACTATCAAATTCCCATGTAGCATCTTCTTCAGGTAATTCCTACCATTTGATGAGAAATTCTTGGATGTGATGAGATCATATTGTGCTTGTTCTGATTTGTAATATCACTTCTAGCTGGAGATGTATATGCCCTTCTTCATTCAATACTGGTAATTCGGTTTGAGAGTGTACTTTCTAACCGATCACTTTATTGAGACAAGATACATGAAATACTGGATATATTCATGATGAAGGGGCCAACTCCAATTGATATGCCAATTCTCCAATGTGATGTATAATTTTGTAAGGACCGTAAAATCAAGGAGCCAACTTTTGACTAGACTTGATATTTAATGACAACTATTTGTAAGGCTGAAGACGCAGGAACACCATATCACTGATATTGAATGTCCTTTCTGAATGATGTATATCTTACTGTTGCTTCATACGATTTTGTGCTTGGACCAAATTATCTTTCATAATAGTGAGCATTGATTGTTGCTGTTGAAACAAATCATCTACTTGGGCTACTTTGGAGGATCTTGGTACATAATCAACTACTATTGGTGGCTTAGTTTCGTACAATGCTTCAAAAGGAGACATCTTGATGGAATAATGGTAAGAAGTGTTGTACCACCATTATGCCAATGATAACCACTAACTCCATTGATATTGTTTATCCTGAACAAAACATCTTAGGTGGGTACCCAAACATTTGTTAACTACCTCTGTTTGACCATCTGTTTATGGATGGTATGCAGAAGACATATTTAATTTGGTACCACTAAGTCGAAACAATTCTCTCCAAAAATTGCTAGTAAATATGGGATCACGATCACTTACAATATTTTTGGGTATTCCATGTAATTTAAAAATTGAATCCATAAATACCTTGGCCACTTTGCTTGCTGAAAATGGATGTTGTAAAGCTTGAAAGTGAGCATATTTGGAAAGACGATCAACTACCATGAAAATTACTATTTTACCTTTCGACTTAGGAAGACCTTCAATAAAATCCATGAAAATATGTTCCCACTGGCGATCCAAAATAGGTAACATTTGAAGCAACCCTAGTGATTTGACTGTTTCTCCCTTATTGCGTTGGCACACTTCACATTCAGCTAACCATTGCTTGAACTCTACTTATAATCCTTTCCACCAAAAGGATTGTTTAACCTGCATGTAAGTTTTTAGAAACCCTGAATGTCTTGTAGATGGAGAAGCACGTGACTCCTCTAGAATCTGTTCTTTGATTAGTGAATTGTGAGGGATGTAAATGCGACTCTTCTTACGTAATATTTGGTCATCATATGTGAAAAGAGGGTATTTAGAGGAACCCATAGATAATTATTGAATTGTTTGAGTTGTTTCACCATTGTAAAACCATTCTTCATGTAACTAAGACACCCACTGTGAACATGATCCTAAAATGGCATTAAGAACTACTTCATCTTCGTATTTTCTAGATAATGCATCCGATGCCACATTTTCTTTACCTTTATTATATTCAATCACAAAATCATATCCCAATAATTTATTCAACCACTTATTTTGTTCGATAGAAGAAAACCTTTGCTCCATAAAGTTCTTGAGACTATTGTGATCAGTTTTAATAATAAAATGGATATTGATTAAGTAATGCCTCCATTTTTCCACTGCATGTAAAATAAACATTCTTTTTCATAGGTGGATCTACCCAAATTTTTCCCTAAAAGTTGTTTACTTTCAAATGCCAAGGCATGACCATCCTGCATTAGTACTGCACCAATACCTATTCCTGAGGCATCACATTCAATGACAAATGGTTTTTGAAAGTCTGGAGTGGCCAAAACTGGAGTCATACACATTGCCTCTTTGAGAGCCTCGAAGGCTTTGGTAACTACTTCTAACCATTTAAAAGCATCCTTTTTGGTGAGAGTCATGAGAGGACCCACAATTTTACCATAGTTACACACAAATTTGCGGTAATAGCCTGTGAGGCCCAAAAAACCATGAATTTTCTTGATGGTTTTAGGCAAAGCCCAATCTTGTATTACCTTAATCTTATTGGGATCCACCTTAACACCTTCTTGAGATACTATATGACCGAGGTATTCAAATTCTTGAACACCAAAGGAGCATTTAGATCATTTGAAAAACAAATTTTCCTTGTGTAGTATATGGAGAACTCTGTCCACATGTGCTAAGTGATCTTTCCATGATTTACTATAGATGAGTATGTCATCAAAGAAGACTAGAACAAATTTACGTAAAAATGGAAGACACACCTGGTTCATGAGACTTTGGAATGTAGATGGTGCATTAGTGAGACCAAAGGGCATGACCAAGAATTCATAATGACCTTCATGAATTCGAAAGGTTGTTTTGGGAATATCCTCGTCCCTAACTCGGATATGGTGAAACCCTGAGCATAATTTCAATTTGATGAAAACTTTTGCACCATGTAGCTCATCTAGTAAATCATCAATGACAGGAATAGGAAACTTATCTTTGATTATGATTTTATTGAGAGGATGAAAATCTGGACACATACTCCAAGAATTATGTTTTCGACGAGCTAAGACGACAAGTGAGGAATAAGGACTAGTACTTTGACGGATGACACCATGGTCTAATATTTCTTGGAAAATATTCTCAATTTATGTTTTTTGGGGTTGGGGATATTGATAAGGATGACCATTGGGTGGAAGACTTCCTGGCACAATATGGATAGCATGGTCATGAGATCTTTTGGGGGGTAGGCCTTTGGGTTCTTGAAAAACTTCCTAATAATGAGCCACAATGTATTGAAGATCTTCCTCTTTGATTTTTGATAAATCTAGTTCTAATTTCTCTATGCAATTGATTCAGGATATGAATCCCCCACCATATTTTATTAATATCTTTTACATGCTATGTGAACTTACATCTTTTGATGGAAGTGTGGGTATTCCTTGAAGACGAATAGTCCTTCCATTGTCTTGCCATTTGATAAAGCGATGTTTGTAGTTAAAACCCACTATGGTTTCCAATTGTTCCATCCATGCAACGCCTAAAATAACTTCCGAATTTTCTAATTCCATAACAAAAAGAGGACCTTTCCAACTATACGTACCCATTTGTAATGAAACTGATGATGTCTTACCTAGACATTGAGAAATTTCCCTGATTGGACTTGAAATCGATCTTGATTAGAAGAGAAGATGTGCAACCCCAATGTCCTTGCAATTTTTGCATAAATGAAGTTATGAGTACTTCCGAAATCAATTAATATTCTCACCCTTTGTTTTCGAATGAAACCTGCCACCTTGATTGTATGGTGAGAGGATAACCCCATGAGAGAATGTACTGAAATAATCATGGTATCCTCCTGAGTGACAACTTCATCGTGTTCATTTTGGTTCCCAACTGGGAGATCCTCAGGTGCGTCATACTCCTCTATTTCTTCTTCTTCCTAGTCGGCATATTCAATCTAAAATTTTTGTAATGGTGTACATGCTTGGTCTTTTTGATGCTGAGTGTGACATTTATAGTAGAAGTACCATGAAAGTTGATAATTTCTATGAAAAGAGTTTTTGTGGAATGGAGGTCGCCCATATGAATCACATCATGTGGATGGGCCTATTTGCACCTTTGTCTCTGCCAAATGAGCAATCCTTATACACTCATCCAACTTGGATGGATTGTGTAGGTCTACTTCAACTTTAATATGTGCTTTTAATCCATTTCAAAAAGCTGCTACTACCACGTCCTATTGTATATCTTGTGCATAGTGAAGCATACTGGTGAATTCTAAAATATAGTCCCCTTCTGATCCTATTTACTTAAGTGACAACAATCGTACTGTGTATGAACCTTTGGGACTTTTGTTTAATCTATGAAGAAAAGCTTTTTTGAAAGTATCCCAAAATAATGCATACTAAGGATCCTCATGTTTATACCATGTAAACCACTGATAAGCTTCAGTACCAAATTTGGTTGCTACAAAAGGGACTTTTTCCCCTTCCTAGAATTTGTAGAATTCTAAGATGCCTTCCATTTTTGCAATCCAGCCGCATGGATCTTGGCCTTCAAAGGTAGGCATGTCAATGCGTGGATAATTGACTCCAGTTGGACCTCTTGGTTGGGAGTGAACATTGTTTCTATCTTGTTCCTCATTACTCCTCTGTCTTTGGTTGTTATTTTGATAAGGTATGTTAAAACCTCTTTGTTGCTCCATATTTTCTTCATTACCCCCATACTCAATATTTTTGTGACCATTGTGATTCAGGGACTGACTATTTTGACCTATATGGTGTGTATAGTCTTCATAGTAGACGTCCATACTCTAGTGATTGGAACTAGAAGGATTTGGTTGGGGCGGTTTCCTAGATGTGTTAAAGCTTACAGTCATCATCTGAAGATTTAATATTAAATATCTTAACACATAATCAGTGATAAATGGACGATTACTTTCTACTTGGGTGATTTTTTCTTGTGCAAAATTTGAAGAGGTATTGGATGCCATTGGTCTGACCACTGGATGATTCGGATTAAAACTACCAATTCCAAAAGAAGGAGAATTTTTTGTACCTTGGCTTCGACGAGCTCTTCTTGTATTATTGGTGGGAGTTTTTGAGCTTGATAGTTGACCATCAGATCCTTTGGTCCAACTTATTCTCATGCACCTTCAAAATCTCCTACTTAGGAGCCTTTGAGATTCAATTTTCTGCAAAAATTTGTTAAATTGCCCAAAAATTTGGTTTATACTCTGCCTAATTTTCACTCCAACTGTGATGCGGATTTGAATTTTGGTTCTCCTTGCAACTTTTGAGTAGAATTTTTTTTTTGACAACTTTTGACTAACAATTTTTTGACAACCTTTCACCAACAATTTTTCAACAACTTTTGACTATCAATTTTGCGAAAACTTTTCACCTAGAAATTTTTTGATAACTTTTCGACAACAATTGATCACTAATGCGATTGACTAGACAACTACTGTGTGACCCTTTGATCAGAAACATGACTTGAGGACACGAGACTCAGGGGTAGATGAATATGAGGTCACTAGGCATGACGACAAATGAATACTAACTAGGACCACCAAAACAACATGGAATCCAAGATGCATGGGACCACTGGACTGACACGACAGAAGCAATCAATAACGAAGGAACACTAAGATAACACTGAGTGACACTAGATGTAAGGGACCATAGGAAGCAAGCTTGACATGAAAGACCATGAATCTAACTACATTTGGACTGCAAGACTGATCGACACAGAAGACCATACAACCATACTGACAGCAAAGGACTGACATGACATAGAATATTAAGTTAGCAATAGGACAGGACACTAACACTAGGACATGCAAAATGAAGGAGAATGATAAGAGGGACAACGAAGACCATAGACTACAATGCACCAGGTTACACACATAGAGGAGAACGTGTGACCAAATCACAATTAATAATGTGCGTATATTTATTTATAAAGTGCTCGACTCCCTCCACACTATGCATGTGGGATAAAAGAACTGGCAAAAAAATTAAAAAAAAACTTATAATATTTTAGTACCTTATGTTATGCGATGATAATTGTTTTTTTGTCTGCTCCGATTGGAAAAAATTGTGTTTGTTGTGTTGCACAGCGTTGTCCATAAAAATTCAGTGTTTTTGCCTTCCCAAAATTGCAATTTACCCCTTACCTCCTCGACGTCGTTCTGGTTGCTTGTGACAAGGTGACACAGTGCTACTCAGATTTTTATTTGCTGTGAATATGATGTCGATGACCCATTTCTCACCAGTAACAATGTGTGCTTATACACCCTGTTGGTGTTTCCTATACATGATGCAATCTATAGAGCCCACCTGTTGTCCAATGAGCTAAGCTTTGCGGAGGGTGGCACTTTGTATTTTGCCAAGGACCTATTTTTTTTTCACTATTGGCGTATAAATTTCCTGTGATCAAATAATAATATCTTTGGCCCATATTGCATGCAAACAAATGAGTATTGGGGTGTGTGAGGTAGTCCACGATGACACTGCTCCAAGAACGTGACTAACTAATACCACTTGGAAATGAATTATTGCTTCTTACTTAACACAGACTGCTACTTGATATAAAATATAAACTTCACAAATGAATCATAAATGAATAAATCAGAAATATATTGAATCAAATGTTTAGTAAATTATTTGCCACTTCAGGTGGGCACACCCTCGTCGTAAAGACAATTATATGAATACGCAAATGAAATGTAAATTGAAAGATGATAGATATCCAATAATAAAAATTAAATCACTATATACATTAAAATTTACTTCACTTGGAAAACATAGTCGATGTTATGTTTGGAATGTAGCAGGGACATCTTAGAAGCTTTATCAAAGACCAACCCAAAACTATCATGAAATCATGATCACGCAATCTTGATGTTGGCACATTTTTCAATACAAAAGTGATGTGATATCGCGATGTCTCAATTTCATGAGGGAGGGTTGAACAAATTGACTCGAGAGCATGGTTTGACCTAAAATTGTGACTTGCATAAAGTCATGATATTGCAACGTCTCAATATCATGAGGGAGAGTCGAATAAAGTGTCTCAGGACTACAACTTGTCGAGAAGTCGTGACTTTACCAAAGTCACAAATTTTGACTTTCACTAACATTATAGGAGATGCAACTTGATGCAAAATTTTGACCTATGCTTCACTTCTCATGGAGCTACAATTTTTTATAAAATCATGAGATTTTATAGAACTCGGGTGAAGTTGAGACTATGAGAGAAAATCTAAGTCTGATTATACCTTTGCATGGTTAAATAACCCAACATTCAAAAAAAATACACGAAATAAAAGGATTTAACTTAATACACAAATACGTAAAAGGTATTTCACATATTAACTAAAAGAAACAAACGGTTGTCGTAGTTTTACAAAGATAAATATAAAGCCTTTTACCTGAAGCTTCTTACTTAGAAACTTACATACATCTACAACCTAAACTTCATTATTGTAGGATAAACACACATAGGAGTGTCAGAAGGCTATGGTTTCAGATCCCTATTCTTTGAAGTTCCCTTTCGGATTTTTTTCTCCTCTGTCTCTATTTTTTTACTTCTAAAAAATACCAGTGACTCAAATATGTAGTTGGGAATAGAGGGAAAGGATCATGAACAATATGACACCCATTAAAATTAATAGTATAATGTCTATCCAATTTTTGGACAGCTGCAACTACCAGTAATAACTTTGAATACTTTATAGTATGATGATTAGATCCAAAATATAAGATCTGTCAGAGATCTATCAAGTGAAATCTTATTTAATTTTTAACATCCTCCTTTAAATTAGATTTCACAAAAGCTTTGACACCAAGCATTTTCCTCATCTTTTTAAAGTCTTCCTCCTTCAAAGGTTTTGTAAAAATATGTAGATCCTTTGACAGTGCTATAGCAGAATTATTATCATAAAATATGGTTGTTTCCCCTTCTGGTTGATGATTCAACTCACCCAAAATTCTTTTGAGCCAAACTGCCTAGCATGCAACTGAAGTGGTGGTAGTATACTTTACCTTAGTAATGGATAATGCAACAATTATTTGCTTATTTGATGACCAATAAACTACTCTCGATCCAAGATGGAAAGCATAATCAAAAGTTCTCTTCCTATCATCTATACTGCTATCCCAATCACTATATGTGTATCCAACTAGTTCAAGTTGGTCTTTACTTACATAGAGGATTCCATGGTTTCTGGTTTCATTGGCATATCGTAAAATCCTTTTTCTTACCTGCAATTGAGTGGTCTTTGGTGACTCCATAAATCTACTAATCAAACTCACTGTAAACATCAAGTCTGATCTGGTTGTTGTCAAGTACATGAGATTTCCAACTAACCTTTCATAGAAAGTTAGATCAACATTTTTGTCGCAATCATTCTTGCTCAATTTTAGACCTGTTGCAACTAGAGTAATGTTGGGTTTGTTGTCCTTAATTTTAAACCTCTTCAAGACATATTTTGCATACTTTCCTTGAGATATGAAAATACAATCTGCAATTTGGGTAACTTCAATGCCAAAAAAATATTTCATCAAACCTAAGTCTGTCATCTTAAACTCCTGCTTTATGGTATCTCTAAATTGCTCAAATAGCACACTATTTCCAGTATAAATCAAATCATCTACATACAAGTAGACTATTATCATATTCCCTATTCATTTGTCTTCATGTAGAGAGTGTGCTCTTATGGGCATTTGATGAATCCATTCTCCTAAAAGTATGCATCAATGCAACTGTACCAAGCCCTAGGTTCTTTCTTCAACCCATACAATGATTTCTTTAATTTTAGGACCTTACCTTCTTGCCCCTCTAGCTCATAGCTAGGTGGTTGGCCTATGAAGACCTCTTCTTCAAACACTCCATTAAGGAAGGTAGACTTGAAATCCATCTGGTAAAAATTATAACATTTTTGGTCTTCCAATACTAGAATCATTCTGACTATATCAAGTCTTGCTACAGGTGCATATACCTCATGATAGTCAATCCCTGACTTTTTCTTGTAGCCTTTTACAACTAATCTGACCTTATGCTTGTCAACTTCACGTTGGACATTAAACTTAGTTTTATATACCCATTTTGCTCCAATGGTCTTCTTGCCTGCTGGAAGATCCATTAATTCCCAAGTTTGATTCTTCTCTATGACTTCTATCTCATCATCCATAGCTTTTACCCAAGTTCTATTTTGAATTGCTTCTTCAAATGAAATTGGATCACACTCAAAAAATAAAGCAAAATTAGAATGTTCTTCATCTATTTCAGTTCTAGTTACCTCATATATATCTTTCAAGCTCTTTACTTTGATGGTGTTTGTAAGTTGGAGATCCTTCTTGCAAGTGGAGGTGAATGTGATGATGAGAAAGTTTTGTTGTTATCATCGATAGTACTGCTTGAAGCTATAGGTGTATGCACTTTTTTTTCTTCCAAGTCCTTAGACTCAATAATTGTTGGCTCTTGTTGACTAGTCTTATATTTCTAATTCCATGCTTCATCTTCTAGGAACTTCACATCTCAAATTATAATCAACTTATTTGTGATAGGGTTATATAACCTATAAGCCTTTGATTATTCACTATACCCAGTGAAGATCCATTTTCTACCTTGTCATCCAACTTATTTCTCTTATCATATAGAATGTGTGCATATGCTATGCACCAAAAAAATATTAAATGGGCAACACTTGACTTCTACTTTATCTGGGATTCTTGAGGAATTTTTTTCTTCACACTTTTTATGGGACACTTATTCAATAGTTAAACTGAACAAATTACAACTTCTATCTGGAACTCATGTGGCAATCCCTTTGTCTTTAGCATTCTTTGTGTCATCTTCATTATAGTTTTTTTCTTTCTCTCTGCAACACCATTCTATTATGGTGTGTATTTTGCTGTGAAATACCTTCTAATTCTATTTACTTTGCAGAAATTATGGAATTCATTGGAGATGTATTCACCTCCATTTGTTCTGAGAGTCTTCACATAATAGCCACTCTATTTTTGAACCAAATATTTGAACTCAAATTTTTTAAAAGCTTATGACTCTTTTTTTTATGGGATATACCCATGTCCTCCAACTGAAATCATCTATGAATATCATGAAGTACTTATTGTTGGAAAATAAGTTGAATTTTATTGGACTACAAATATTAGAATTCACTAGCTCTAATGGTTGTGAAGCTCTCCATGACTATCCCATAGGCAATGCACCCTTGTTTTGATTTTTGGATAGGCAACCTTCACATGCTTGATTGGGTTGCTCTATTAAAGGTGATCCCTTCACCATTTGTTTCTTGTGCAATAGGTTCAAACCACTGAAACTCAAATGATCAAATCTGAGATGCCACGACCATGTAGCATATTTCACTACTGCACTAAATGAAATCATTATTTCATTTTGAATTTGTAGGAGAAAAATTTTATTCTTTTTCATGGACACATTTGCTACAATCCCATTCTCTTTATCTCTGATGATACATTCTCCATGTTTAAATTGTATAGTATACCCTTTCTGCACAAGCTATCCAATACTCAACAAATTGTGTTTTAACCTAGGCACATAATACACATAAGGGATGTATCTTCTTTCACCTTGGTTGGTATGGATTATGATCTTCCCTTTTCCCATGATAGGTACCTTGCTATTGTTTCCCATATTCACCTTATACTTGATGGTTTTATCTAATTATGAGAACATTTATTTATTTCCAGACATGTGGTTACTACAACCACTATCAAGATACCAAGTATTCTTCTTGTTCTCTTCATTAGTACTACTAGTTAGCATCATAGATCCATATACATATCTATTGTCTACACTATATTTTTTATTTGTATAGTGGAATTTTTGCTTATTTTTCTTGGCCAATTTATTTCTACACTCATTACTGTAATGGCCAAATTTCTTGCAGTAATAACATTGGATCTTAGATTTATCATACCTTTTATTTGATCCTCCTTGCTAATTTTTGTCATTGCCTCTTCCTCCTACTTGATGAAAGTTGCAACTGGTCTCTCCTTCATTGGAGTTTGACCTTCCTCCTCTCTTATGGCCTCTTCCATGCTTACCTCTATTATTATTTCCTCTTCCTCCTTGAGAACCAAAGGTGCCTTGGTGGGATTCTTCTCTTTGCTATTGTCTCAAAATTAGGCCTATATCTTAAATGCTTGTCCAGTGAGAACTAATATGACCAGCTTAGTCTCTGCTCATGTGTTTGCAGATAACCCATGAGTTCATGTACTAAGAGGGTTGTTAAATTCTTTGATTTTTTAATCGCTATCATGAATGAGTTAAACCTTTATAGTAGGCTCCTTAGTATTTTCTCCACTATCCTCTAGTTCTCAACATTCTCACCATTCAACCTCATTTGGTTGATGATACCCATTGTATGGGTAAAGAAGTTACTCATGGTCTCTCATTCACACTTCTACAAATTTTTAAACTCCCTTCTTAGCATCTATAACCTCACCAAATTCACTTTTTTGGTACCCTGGAAGAAGCTGGCTAAAATTTCCCATACCTCTTTTGATTTGGTTGCTGCTACATTTCTTAGGAAAATAATCTCCTCAACTGCCTGTATTATGTAAAATAATACCTTCAGGTCCTTCCAATTCTCTTTCAAAATATTTGATTTCTCTTGGGAGAACCCAATGCTACTACATCTATGGGTTTTGGGTAACCATTATCCACCAGATCCCATAGCTCTTGAGACCCAAACAATTTCTTCATTTGGATGCTCTAGTAATCATAGTTCTTACCATTAAATCGTTAGATCTACGACTGTAAATAATTGTTATTAGAATTCATTGCTTCTACAACCTTCCACTAATGGTGCTAGCTCTAATACCAATTTGAAGTACAATGATTCACTAGCTAAAACTAATTCAGGATGTCTTAGAAGCTTTACCAAAAACCAACCCAAAACTATCATGAAATGAGAGCATGGTTTATCTTGAAATCATGACTTGCAAAAAGTTGAGATATCACATCTCAATATCGTGAGGGAGAGTCGAATAAAGTGTATTGGGACCACAACTTGTCGATAAATCACAACTTCCCCAAAGTCACGATTGTTGACTTTTGCTAACATTATAGGAGATGCAACTTGACACAAAATCTTGACCTATGCTTCACTTCTCGTGGAGCCATGATTTTCTATAAAATCGTGAGATTTGCTAGAACTCAGGCAAAGTTGATACAGTGAGAGAAAAGCTAAGTCTGATTATACCTTTGCATGGTTAAATAACCCATCATTCAAAAAAATACATGGAGGCAAAGGATTTAACTTAATACACAAATACGTAAAAGGTATTGCATATATTAACTAAAAGAAATGGACTGTTGCTGTAGTTTTACAAATATAAATATAAAACCTTTTACCATAAGCTTCTTACTCAAAAACTTACATACATTTGCAACCTAGTCTTCATTGTTGTAGGATAAACACACACAGGATTTTTTGAAGGTTGTAGCTTCAGCTCTCTGTTCTTCAAAATCTCCTTTGGATTTTCTTCTCCTTTATCTCTTTGTTTTGTGTTTGTTTTGTATACTTATAAAAAATACCAGCGACTCAAACATATAGTTGGGGATGGATGGAAAGGCTCACCAACAATATGACACACATTAAAATCAATAGTATGGTGTCTATCCAATCGCTGAACAACTGCAACTACCAGTAATAAATTCAAACACTTTAAAGTACGAAGATTAGATCCATAAGATAAGATTTATTAGAGATCTTTCAGGTGAAATCTGATTTAATTTCTAACAATATTAAGTTATGATGAAGCATGATTATTGTATTAGGCATTTAAACAAATTACATTGTGATATTAATGCAATAACACTTTGATATCCAAGGGATTTGGGGTAATTTGTAAGAAACAATGAGTTTCACACAATAATCCAAGGTTTTAATATTTTGGCTAAATCTTAACATTATCAAATGCGAGGAGCCCAACTGAATAAATGCATCGGATTTCAAGGGAATACTAGTGTTCAAATATTATGAGTAAATATATGGATAATTGTTAAGATGTTGTAATACTATGGTAAATGTAATATGGGTGGGGGAAATTTTTAAAACTTACATTTTCATCAATTGGTAGAGCTAAGGAAATGCTTTTCCAAAAAATGACTCAACTCATATTTCATGAGCTATATCTTTGCATGGAGTTGTCTGATTTGGATGCTTATTACACCATTTTCGATGAAATTTGAAGAGCTTTGATGTGAGTGATCATATAAAACAAATATGTAGTATTGATGGAGATACAACAATGTGAAAATAGTCATCCAAAACAAGGACAACATTAGGGATTTTTTTTTAGGAAAAATATTCCATCTTTGTAAAAGGTTGT
This sequence comes from Wollemia nobilis, assembly GCA_028583015.1. Lineage (NCBI taxonomy): Eukaryota > Viridiplantae > Streptophyta > Pinopsida > Araucariales > Araucariaceae > Wollemia > Wollemia nobilis. Next base: position 10,678,725 of record JAQPPZ010016677.1, on the reverse strand, counting down.
TTAATTCAAATGATTCTTGAACCAATTTGTGTGGAATTTTAAGCACTTTAAAATAACTGGCTATATGAAGGAATCCAAGCAGTATTGAAGGAGATATGACTCTATGAAGACAACCATCTAGAACAAGGGTAATGACTATTTTTGAATTCATGAGAAACAAAATTATAGATATCTATCAACCAAGTTTCAAATGATAGGAGGAGCAATGGAGGGATAAGGTATCAACTAAGTGGTATATTCTATCAGGAAAAAATATTTTAGCTAAGTTTCATCTATCCCTTCATTATATTCAAATTTTTGCATGTACATTGTTGTAGGTTTATTTTCAAATAAAATAATTACTATAGAATATACTAGTAAATTTTAGTAGATATCAAGTTATAGTTTTCTTCCCATGGATTGATTTACAACTAAATACTCATAATCATCTCTAGTAATAGAGGCTAAGGAGGACCTCATAGAGTGAGGATACTCATTGCTCAAAGATAATAAAATCTCTTATAAAACAAATGGGACTTGGCTAGGGGCTTTGACTTTGAAAAAATGTATTGAGAGGATATGGAAGTCTCTAGGAGTGAGTCTATCCTTTATTCTCATAGTTTTTTTCTATCTAGTTTTTGCTCTGGGGAGGAAGGAGATAGAATCCTAAAAGGTGATCCTTGTTTTATGGAAATAGTAGAAATATTCCTTACCCACTAGTATGAAGGCTTTGCATCTTAAAATCAAAATATATGTATATTATAAATTTGGTTCAGGATGTATATGTTGCCCATTAAACTATGACAAATAGATACTTTCAAGACAGTAGGAAACACTCTAGGATAATTCCTTATTATTTAAAAAAATACAAAACATGAAGTCTTTGTTATTTATGCTCAAATATTGGTCATGATTGGTATCATTAAACCTTTACCAAAATCAATCATTCTTAAGTATGACGGTAAGTTATGGACCCAAACTGTCGATTATAAAAACATATTTAGATGTAAAATATATAATGAGGTGGGGCATATTGAGAGATCATTCCCTAAGAAGAATATTGCAAAAATATATGTATAAAACCATAGGGGAAACTTATAAATGGATATGAATGAAAGTGGTTTTCAACTTCTAAAAAATAGGTCTAGGCAGATGAAAGTAAAAATAATAGAGACTAGTAATGATTTGGAATAAATACTAATTATTTGGAGGCTTTAGCAGATGAAGAAAAAATAGGTCAAAGCTTAAAGTACAGGGCACCACAATATTAGAATATTTACAAGTGTCTATTCAGTATAAACCCAATTGAGGGATGAACATTCTTGTTGAACCTAAGGAATGTACCTCATTAGATTTTGAAGACTCTCTTGAAGTACCATGCACCCTTTAAGAGAATGAAATCGGTAGATAAAAAATAGTTTTAAATCATAATACCTCTACTATTAACAAGGAAATACTAAAAAATGAGAAAATAAGTCAAAATATTCCTTCGTAGATCCAGGAGAAGATAAATCTAATGAAAAGGAAAGTTCTAAAAGAATATTAAGGAATACAATACTAAGACCTATCCCAATAAAAACATGGAAAAATATTCAAATTATCAATTAAGAGAAAACATAGAGAAAGGGACATAGTATAAGTTGGTTGTACTTATAAACCTTCAATTTTGGTTGTAGAACGTAGTAGAATTTATAGACCTTCTAACACAAAGTTTGAAGGGAAAGGACCCTCTTGGCTTATAAATAGGCCTATATTTACATTATAAAGGCATTGAGATATGTTTACTCATGCCTATTATCTAACCTTATAGGCTCTTTCTTTCATTCCCTCTTCACAATTGTAATAAACAGAGCTCAAATCGTGACCTATTGTCTGTTGATCATTGAGCCTCTCTAGGCCATATACCTTGTAATTAATTTTGGCATGTTAATGAAGATGTGACTAATTTTATATTGTCCTTCTTATTTGATATATTTTCAATTCTTGGTTGTGTTGAATTTAGTGTATTTATTCTAGATATTAGATAGTGATTCTTATGTTCATTTATGGCCACTAATTTCAGTCAAAAGGGGGGACTTTAATTCTTGGTCCATCACCCCATAGATTGGTTTTAATTTTCTACATAATTTACTTTCCTATCTCTTTACATTTATTGCATTTTTTACTTTTATTGCAATTCCTTTCCTTACAAAACCCCTTAGAAAACTTGATCTTAGCTCATGAAGGTCCCAATGCACCAATAATTGAATCTAACAAGGAGTCAACCTTGATTTAAAACCTTGTAGGTTACCCTCTATGTGATCCCCTTCCCCACAATACTTCCTATTATGTCACTTTGTGTGAGGTGTGGGTGCCCCTAACACATTCAACTTTCACCCTAATAGGCAAGTACATTGAAAACACTACCCATTGTATTGACCTGATATTGGAGAACATTGGTAAAATATCGTAGGTGAATACCATGGTATAATAGGTAAATATTGTAACATGGTTTATCTATAACAACATTTAGGTGCTCATCTTGACGAGAGAGCACAATGATAAGAAGGAAATTCTTTACCAATAGACCACTTGATTTATCTCTAATTTCACCGTCTTATAAAGCCTTCTATCAACATCCTTTGCTTTGAAGTGGATGTTTATGTCCAAGGAATAAGATACCTCACCATTTCATGCTAAAGAGGAGGGGTGGAAAATATTGAGCCAAGTGTATGATAATTCATTTTGGAAAATTGCTCAAGATATTCTCAAGGTGATTGCAATTTTCTTTTTGAGTTCAACTTCCTATTTATAATTGAGTATTACTTTTCATAAATTTTTAATATTTAGTTGCTAATTGTAGATGAGTGATCCTTTGGTAAGTGTTCTTTGCCTTGTATATAGTGATAAATATTCCATGGAATATTTGTATGAGGTAATAGATAGATCCAAAGAGAATTTTTGATATTATTACAATGGTTGTTCATACAAATATGAAGCAATTAGCCACATTTTTTAGAAGAGATGGACAAGGTAACTATATCAACCAATTCATGCCATAGGATGCTTCTTGAACCCCAAATTTTTTTACAACAATAGCCTATGTGGTAATGAAGAGGTCTAGGAAGGGTTTTATACTTGTGTAGAGAGGATGATAGAAAACCTTGAAAATATCATCTTATTCCTATTGATTTGCATTAAGACTACAAGAGTGAGTTTTTTTGCATCCACCTTTGGTAAATAAGAAAGATCAATATTACGACTAGGTAATGCACTTGAACTTTTTAAGTTTAACATATTTTACAAACAATTGTATAGTTAGAATTCCTATAGTATGGCATCATAAATTAATACATAGAAATTTATCCTTTTTTAGATATTTATGATAGTAGGACTATGGCTCCAAAATACCTACCCTATAAAGTACAGTTGTTTGCATCTTGATTCAACCTTGTAGTTATTTTGGGTGTGAGCACTATTGGTCTCTATTTGAGGCCATACACACCAAAAAGCATAATATATTGAACCATTAGTATCTCAATGAACTTGTGTTTGTGCAATATAATATTAGGCTTCACAAACGACAAGTGGAGAGTAGTGAATCTTATGAGGCAATTCAACTAGATGAGCTAGATCTAATTTTTTATTAGATTACCAAGAATTTTATGGATCCTAAGTTTACTACAGAGGACCTTGAGGCACTTGAGGAGGAAGCAAAAAAATTAAGAGGATTGAAGGAGATATACCATGACGATATTGCACTTGAAACCTATAATAAATAATGTAAGAAGGCATATAATTAACCCCAAAAAAATAGATGAAACTAGAGGATAGGAACAAGAAGAAATTATTTAAATTAGTAGGAAAAAGTTGAGACACAACAATAGGCGAGGAAGGTAAAAAATAGTATAAACAAAAAATAAGGGAGCAAGAGCATTTCTAGAAGTAGCATCAAATTCATTAAAACAATTAGATAGGTTGGTCATTTGTGAAATATTAAAGTGATTATGACATGTCCTATTTTGTAATCCTCATTAAGATAAAATAGAATAATATTTTTGGATTTTATTTCTTTTTATGTAGAGACATAGATACACTATATGATATTTGAGTGAGATTTACATAGTTAGCCCTCACAAATGTGACAAGGTTGCTAGAATAGGCTATTAAAAATTTATTAATAAATATTTATTACTATAGGAGACCAAAGTTTTAAAAAGATAAGTTATCATAGGAGACTAATATTTTAGAAGTGATGAAGAGTTTCTTTCCCTCCATTTGAAGATAATTCATTAGCATAGTTTTTTCAATGGATGATAAAGATATAACAAAGGAAAAAAAAAACCTCACCCTAAGTAACAAATTTCATTTCTTGAAATATTCAAAATATTAATAATCCTAAATTAATTATTAAAATATTAGAAGGATTTAAAACTATTTTAAGTGAAAGTTACTTATGAATTTTATTTTTCAAGAGTAATTATTTTATAAAAATTAATATTAGGAAAAATATACAAACATGTAAACATCAATAAACATGTGTGCATATAGAATGTAAAAAAAAATAAAAGGCTTCGTACTTTGGGAAAAAATGTGGTGTAGTTTAGAAGACATTCCAATATGTCCTTTATGATGAGCTTCCCAAAGATTCTCTCAGGCTTGAGGCTTGTCCATTTAATCTTGAACTTCAGTCTCATGTTACCCAGCTGAGGCATGAATTTAAACTTGCTAAACTTTATGAGGCTCAGGGAGCTCAAATTAAAACCCATATTAATTGGCTTAAAGTTGGTGAGAGGGTCACCAAAGAATGTTTTCAAAGGCTTTGCCCTCCCAAGCAAGCTACTCAATTCAAGGTCATTCAAGACAATGGAATAAGGCTTACCTCTCTTCCTGATATGATTAATGATTTTTTCAAGCACTATACTAATAACAATTTTTGCTCAAGCTTATTTCCCTAAGCGGGAGCAAGCACTTGTATGGCAGTTGTACCAGTTAAGATTTCAGAGTCTCAAAGAGCAAGGTGTATAAACTACTTTCCTTTATAGATCTATAGGATGCAATATCTCAACTATCAAATGATAAAGTGTTAGGTTTGGATGGATTTCCTTATGAGTTCTACAAGGGTTTTTGGGACTTAGTTGGTCTTGATCTGCATAAATTTTATCTTGAGGCTCTTCGAGTAGGCTCTTTAGGAGCAATTATTAATAGGGGTAATATCAAATTCATACCCAAGCAAGGTACCCAGAGTTTATTAGTAATTGGAGGTCTATTTCTTTGTTGAATGTTAGTTACAAGATCATTTCCAAAGCTTTGGCTCTTTTCCTTACATCTATTCTTCCTTTGATGGTCATATCAGAGCAAACTAGATTTATTCAAGGAAGGTACATCCTTGACAATGTTTTGGTTGTCTGGGAGGGCATGGAATGGGCCTGGATGTCAAACTAGAACATGATTTTTATTAAGATTGATTTTGAGAAAGCTTATGACCACATTGAATGGAGATTCATTCTTGCTATGCTCAAAGATTTAGGATTTAGGTCAGTTTTTATTTAGACTATTGCTATGCTATTTAGAGATGCTTTGGCTATTCTCAATCTTAATAATTCATGGTCTGAAGCAGTGGGCCTATTTAGGTATGTTCGACAAGGGTATCATATTGCTTCTTCTTTATATGTGCTTGCTGCTGAAGCCTTTGGCTATCTTTTAGCTGCTCAAGTTTTTATAGGTCTTATTAAAGGAATTTCTCTTTAGAATGATAAAGGACAACTTATTAATGGTCACTTTTTTTATGACTTATTTCTTACTATAAGAGAAGAGGAGCAATCTATTTCTAATGCTCTATTTTGTTTGAACACCTTTTGCACAACCTCTAGTTATAACATACAATGGAGGAAGATCTCATTCTTCGAATAATATCCCTTACTTAAGCCACCTTGGCTTCAAGGGTATCATTAGAATTGGATCCCTCCTAGAGAAGTTTTTAAGTTTCCTTGTATTCCTTTTGCCTTTCAAGGCTCCCTTACTCAGCTTTGGAATTATGTGCTTCAAAGAGTTAAAAGGAAACTTGATTTCTGGCTTACTAGGAAGTTATCATTAGCAGGTAAATTTTAGATTTGTTCTAAAGTTTTAGCTACAACTCATGTTTATTATTCCTCTTGATGGGTTCTTTCATAGGCTTGCTATAAGAAGCTTGAAAAAATTCTTCGATATTTTCTTTGGAATAATTCTTCTGAAACAAAGTGATTTCATAGATTTGCCTGGGATATTTGTTGTCTTACTAGAGAATATGGTGGAATGGTTCTGTTGGACTGTAGGCGATAAGGTATTACTATGTGTGCTAAGCGGGTGATCAGGGCTCTGAGGGAAGCTGAAGCTTGAAATTTTTTGGTTTGATATTTTATTTCCTCTAGTCTTCCCTTAAATCGTAGAGCATGGAGAGGATTGGATTTTCCCTCTCTAATTGTTACTCTGATTTTTGTTAAGATTTTTGGCTTCTTTGTTATTAAAATTATATGGAAAGTCTGGCAGTAGCTCACTCCTTGGATCTGTTGGAGAGGATATGGCTTCTGTAAAGGCTTATCCATCAATTCTATGAATAGTTGGTGGTCCCCTTGTTTCTTCACCAAGGTTCTCCCTTAGCTCAGGTGCAATGGATTCGTGCTTAGCTATTTTTCAAAAGGGGTATTGTTACAATAGCTAATTTATTTTCTTACCAAACCAGGGATTGGATCCCATGGAATGATTTAAGATGCAACTTTAGGCTAAATGGTGTGGAAAAAGATACATATGATCCTAAATGTCCTTTTTGTGGTGTTCTCGAGTCTTGTATTCACCTCCTTTGGAATTGCAGAAGATCTAGGCAAGCTTGGGAATGTGTTCTTTCTTTTTTTCCCATTTACAGCTACAAGAGTTTCTTGGCCCTAAGCTCTTCTTGGGGACACTTTTACTTTCTCTCACTTTTTGAAGTGTGGCAGGTTTTCAGGATTAGCCTACTCTTTCATATTTGGAAGGCTCGTAACAAAATTGTTTTTAAATAGTGTACACCTTCTGTCACATTTACTCATATTGACAAATTAGAAGTTTTTAATGATATGTGGCTATAGATATGTACTCAAGACAACAAAATTTGCTATGGATTTGGATCATTTGCATGTTCTTCTAGCGCGCTAGGCCAATGCTCCATGTATAGTCAACCGAATCCCCACAGAGTGCTCTTCTCAAGAGTATTTTCAATCCTGCTCTCATCGCCAGCCTCCGTCATATGCAAGAAGTGCTCTCACAGACAAGCACTAGTCCCAACCCTCACTAGTCCAGAAACATCCTAATATTGATATTGCTTGTTCGTCCCACCAAGATGGGGGATGGAATAATGTTCAACTAGTTTCTCCTGGGCCAACTGTTGGTTGGAGCGATGCAGATACTAAAGGCCTTAATCATGATGTAGAAGGGTGGATTCTCATCCCATAATCACTAACAGATTATGCAGGACAACATGCCAAGGCACATTACTCCATATAATATGTTTTCTTTGATGTAATGATCATCAATGATCATGATTGATAAACTTGTGTTTTTTTGACAGATTTTTTTTACTAACTCTTATCAATGAGGATTAGTTTGATTGCCCATGAAATGTGTTAACCCACCCATTTTTTTTATTGTAAAAATTATTATTTTAAATTAATATAAATTTATTTTTTCATCAAACCAAAAAACTGTATATAAGAAAGTAAAAAAATCAAATTTAAAAATTAAAATTTTTTTTTATAAATTAAAATTAATTTAAAAAAGTAAAAAAAATGTTAAAAAAAATTGCTAGTAAAAATGAAGACTATCCAACCAAACTTTTAAAAGTATGGTGTTCAACACTCCCTCCACCTATTACTTGGAATAATGTGTTTTACAACACATATGTTTATCAACAAAAATTATAATTATTTAAATTATATTTTACTAAAAATGGATTATTTAATTTTTTATTAAAATAATAATTTATATAAATTTTTAATAAAAAATTATTTTAAATTTGATATAAAATATTTTAATAATTTTCATCTCAAACTGTTGGCTACATATTCATATTATTATAATGTTATAGTTTTATTGTAATTATGATATATTAGGTAGATTAAAACAGGCATTAATATCGTTCATAGCTGGAACTCGGCAAAAATATGCTACATCTTATATATCTTTCTTGGAACTCGGCAACAATACACTACATCTTATACATCTTTCTTGAAGAAATGTTACACAATTACCATCAAATTTGATGATATACCTTTCTTGGATTAAATGATGAACATCGAATTTCACGAAAAATCTTCCTTTCCCAACAGAGGGCATTGAAATATCAGCAAAAGCGAAACCACCATGGCAATTTGCCGGTCAAGTGGATCCTCTCCACTACAGCCGCCACCCGGGCCGTCTCACCTTCAACCTTTGCCTTTTCATCGGCCTTCCTCCTTTCTGCCTTATCGTGGACAAGCCTTTTCTTCTTTTGCATTTTTGTCCTTATTTCCTCAAGTTTCCTCTGCGTACAATTAGAATTAATGAGATCAGAATCAACATTGTTCGCTATGGAACAAACTTGTTCCAAATCAATTTTTAAAAAGAAAAAATTTGACATCTGTACCTCAGCTTTTTCAAGCGTTTTTTTCTTTTGCGTCTTTGTCCTTATTTCCTCGAATTTCCTCTGCGTGGAATTAGAATTAATGAGATTAGAAGGAACATTGTTCACTGTGGAACAAACTTGATCCAAATCAATTATTTACAAGAAAAAAAATTGACATTTGTACCGCAGCCTTTTCCAGATGCTTATCAGCCTTGGCTTTCTGCTTATTTTCCCATGCATCAATATTTTCTTCCTTTCTTTTCAACCTGCGTCCAGATTCAGAACAATGAGAGAACGCTGGCGAAATAATTCAATCGGAACCGTCAAGGAAGAAAAAAAAGAAAATGGTAGTGACCTGGTTAAGGATCGTTCTGCCTCGGCTTCTTTCCAGGCTAACCTCAAGGCTTCTAACGGATTTCTCTTATGTTCCTTCTCCGCTCTTATTAACTGCATTGAATTTTCCGGTTCCACTCTTATCAACTGCAATGAATTTTCTGGCTCCTGCTGTTCCCTATCCATGCCCGTTCTTGATTGACTTCCTGAAATAATCAATAGTGCAGAACAAAACATCTCAGCTAACTATCAAGAGTTCAATCATATGATATAAAAACCGAAGAAGTTTGCAGTCCCTAAAATGTAAAACTGACATTAAATTGTAAAAATGAATTACACGCGATGGAATGTTAAATGAAATTACACGTTCACCTGAGGATTCAGGAGCCCTGGCGTTCTTATTAAGGTTTCCTTCCTCGTCAATCGCCAGGTCAAAAAGTAGTGCACTTGAAGATTCAGAAACCCTGGCGTTCTTAGTAAGGTTTCTTTCCTGGTCAATCGACAGGTCGAAAAATTCGGCTGGACTTGAAGATTCAGAAGCCCTGGCCTTCTTATTAAGGTTTTCTTCCTCGTTAATCGCCAGGTCGAAACCTTCGGAAGCATCATTTGGGGCTGTAGCGGTTTTCTTTGCGGTTTCTAAGCATGACTGCACAACTGTTTTCCTTAATTTCGAGTCTTCTTTTCTGCTCTGCATCGTGCTTTGTTGATCAGAATTTTCAGGAGGCATACTTCTTCGAAGGTTTGCTCGTCGAACAGAAACCCCTTGCTGTGTCCGACGTTTGGGGCGTTCTTCTTCTTCCGCCTTATCTGCCAAAATAAAAACACCCTTAATGCTCATCAAATAAATCTTGTAGATTCGAGTCTCCTTGATAATTTACAGTGTTGAAAATAGGCTTAAAAACTTATGCTACAAACCTTTAGTAGACAGATCCGAGAAAGAGGAGGCCCTTGATGCACCCGTTCTGTTATGGCTTGATCTCTGAACGTAATTCAAGAAACAAGAAAACACTTTGGGTATTTGGAGCACAGATTAAAGAATTACACCCGCACAGCTATGAAGTAAATAAGATTATAATTAAAGGAAGGAAAACCGCAGACCTCCGTGGTGATGGTGGATGCACTGACTTCTGACTCGCTCTTGCGACCCTGAGGAGGCAAATTGATGGATATCATGGTGGACTGATTATCTGCGCTGACCCATTTTAATGGACCTTTGCGCCGGGGTCGAAACTCGTCTGTATTCATGGCGGAGGAGTTGGAAGGCGAGCAGTAGGGATCAGGCCCGCACTGCCTCAGCTGCAACGTTCTGCTTCGATTGAATACGCCGCTTCACTTGCAGAGGTGCTAATACTCTTGCATTTAATACTTTTAGAATTTCTATCTTTTTTTATCTTTTGGATGGCTCCGTTCTGCACTTGACATGAAAAACCTGTAGACTCTTTCGTTTTTGTGATGGCCGAATTTTTTTTTTTTTTAAAAGAAAATAGATTTTTATTTAATTGGTTATAAAATATTTAAATAATTTATTTATATTATAAAGAGATTATATACGGATAGTATAACATCAAATTACTAAAAGAGTTGGGTGAAAGTAATCTAGTTAATGTGATTTGATTAACTAACAAGAATCTTTAACAATTTTTTCAGAAATCATCAAGTCATTATGTTGTTTGTTATTGAGAATGTTAATATTATCACTTTTTCAGATTATCTCAAGTTTGATTTCGAGTCTAATTTTGTTTTTAAATTTAATATCCTTATTGATCCACAATTTAGAGATATTTCTTTGAGCAAAGAGAGTATTGTTTGGGAACCACCATCGGTTGGGTGGTCTAAGATTAATTTTGATGGAGCCTCGAAAGACAACCCTGGGAGTGCCAGCATAGGAGGTCTCATCAGAGATGAACACAACAAAATTCAACTTGCTTACGGTGAATTCATAGGAATCCAATCCAATAATGTGGCTGAAGCTTGGGTAATGTTGCAGGGGATTAAGGCTTCCCGTGACCTCGACATTTAGAATGTGGTGATTGAGGGGGATTCCCTCAACACCATAAATCTCTTGAAGAATAACACCAACCCCCGTGGAGTATTGCCAATATGATAGAAGAGGTAAGGTTGTATGTTTGTGAGTTTGCCAATGTTTCTATTCAGCATGTTTATCGTGAAGCCAACCAGCTAGCTGACATCATGGCCAACTTGGGCCAAAGCACTAAACCTTTGAAGATATGGGTGGAATATTTTCCCCAATGTTTGATGGATAAATGTATCTCAAATGCTCCGATTTCCTTTGTGTAAATTCATCGGTCTTGGTGTCAGTTGTGGGTCTGGGTTTTCTATGCTGATCCTTGGCCACGTCTATGCTGATTCTTGCTGGGAAGGTTATTCACAAATTGAAGTAGCAGAAGGTGGATATGCGGTCTCCAACCATTACCAAGGTGATCAAGGACCTTCAGGATGATCTTGGCACCCAAAATACTGATGAGTAATGTGTAACTCATCCTCCCTAGTGTTGGTGGTTTGCTTTGGTCTTGGGTTGTTCTGAATTTGTTTGGGATGATCCCATTTTGTTTTAGGCTTGCTATTTTTTTACATCAGGTTGGTTTGCATGTAGCTTCCCTTCTCTTTTGCCTTAGTGTAGGCTTCTGTTGTGGGTTTTCCTTCTTCTCTTTGTTCAAGGTTTGGGGACCTTTCAACACCCCATCTTATCAATAAAAAAAACTAAGATGGTGACATGGTGACCTTATAATATAGCTCTACAAATTTTAATCTTACATAACTACTTATATTTATAATTATTATTGTAAATTTATTTTTAAATATTATAAAAAATAATAACAAATTTATAAATTATCTTATGGTCATGTTTAAGATTGCATTTATTTTTTTTAATATTGCTAGTTGAAATGGTAATATTATCATGATGATAATGTAATATAAAATGATGATAGTGTAATATAGTGGAAAAAAAATTAATTTTATATGAACAAATCATATGATAGGGTTTCTTGGAAAAGTTTAGCTTTAATTATAGTTGGTGTGAGTGGATTAAATTGCAAAATTTTCTAGGGTACTTCAAGTCATCTTGTGGACTTCATCAAGGTGATTCTCTTTCTCCTTATCTATTCATTATTCTGGTAAAAGCATTAGAAAGAGTCTTTTCAAAGGCAAAAATGGAAGAAAAAATCAAGGGCATTCAAGTTGCAAAAAATGGTCCCTTTGAATCCCATCTCCAATTTGTTGATGATGCTTTTCTTTTGGGCCATCCCTCAATCAGTGAGACCATGAAGTTCAAATCAATATTATCATGTTATGATAAGGCCATTGGACAGTTGGAATCCATGATCTTATTCCTTAATACTACCCTAGATTTACAACAAATTATTGTGAATATTTTGGGGTTCAAAATTGAAAAAATTCCATCAACCTACTTGGGTATTCCTTTGTCTAGTAAAGGGAATAAAAAGGAGCTTTGGATCTATTTTTTTGGATAGAATGAAAGCTTGCTTTGCAGGTTGGAATGGTAAGTTCTTAACCATGGCAGGAATGCCACAACTCATAAATACTACTTTACAATCCATTCATATCTATATGATGTCACTTTCAAGACTGCCAATAGGTATTGCAGCAAAAATGGGTAAAATTCAAAGAGAATTTCTATGAAAAGGTTGTGAGGAAAAATTTAGCTTTCCTCTTTGTAAGTGGAATAGGGTTTGGAAAGAGAAGAAAATTGGATCAGGCGAGTAGCAGGGATCAGGCTCGCGTTGCCTCAGCTGCAATGTTCTGCTTCGATTGAATACGTCACTTCACTTGCAGAGGTGTTAATACCCTTGAATTTCTTTCCTTCTGTTTTTCTCTGCTAATGCTCTTAGAATTTTTTTCTTTATTTTTCTTTTGGATGGCTTCGTTCTGCACTAAACATGAAAAACCTGTAGACTCTTTTGTTTTTGTGGTGGCCGAAATAATAGAGCAAATCAGAGGAATTGTTGATAAATATGTTTAATATGATTTTATGTTTAAAAAAATTATGATAGTTGAAATTTAGTTTTTTTAAATATATTAGATTTTTATTTAATTAGTTATAAAATATTTAAATGGTTTATTTATATTATAAAGAGATTATATAGTGATATTATAACATCAAATTATTAGAAGAGTTGAGTGAAAGTAATTTAGTTAATGTCATTTGATTAAGTGGCATGGTGACCTTATAATATAGATTTACAAATTTTAATCTTACACAAATACTTAAAATTATAATTATTATTTTAAATTTATTTAAAATATTATAAAAAATAATAACAAATTCATAAATTATTTTATGGTCATTTTTTTATTGGAACTAATAATTATATTCAATAAAAAATAAGAGAGGTTACAATAAAAAGGGAGCTGGAAAAATCACAGCTCGGGGCATAAGGCCACCCAAACAATCAACCTCGTAGAGACCTGAGGCCAAAAACAAAACCAGCACCTAAAAGGGTGAATAAACATATTAACTAAAAAAATGGAACCACTTCAATATGAGACCGAGCCCTACTGTGGGTATTAACAGAACAACTTGATGCTATAAAATGTCACTCCCTCAACCTGCTACGTCGAGGCCTCAAAGAAAAAAAGGGACCTTAAGGCAGAAGGAGGTTAGGTGAAGCCATGTTGATAGTGCATGGAGCCTCACACCAGAACCTAACAAGATTTATCAAATACATCAACTCATGAGTCAACTTGGAAGCCTATGAATGGAGTTGAACAGTAACAACATAAAATACTATAATATTTTCATGCAAGGAAAACTGACTAGAAATTGAATCTCCATAATAGAAAATAGCATTCCTAGTTTTCTAAAGTTGAAACAAAATAATAGCACGGAAGAAATTCCATAAAGCAGCAATATAGGAAGGCCAAAAACTATTATCTCCAAAAAAGATCATCTGCCATCTAAAAAATTTAAGATGAAAGGGCTTGAACAATGAGTGAATCCATGACCAAAAAAACTAAGCATGAGGGCAAAACCAAAATAGATGTTTGAAAGTATCAAAATAACCACAAGCTAGACACTTAGAATTAGGAAGACCAACCCTACTAAGTCTCTCTCCCATAGGAATCCCTTGATAAATAAGAGACCAGAGAAAAAATCCAATCTTGGGTTCAAGTTTAGACTGCTAGACATATTTTAGATGAGCAATCCAAGTATATGAGGTAGAATGAGTCTGCCATATCTCATTAATTTTATCAACACCAGGTAAAACATGACTAAGAAGCTCATAAATCAAGGAAGAAGAGTAGTTCTTGATAGGAGTATCCATATTCCAGCATCAGTCCCTCCACCAAGCACTTGGAGGTTGAAGGTCGAACTTATGAAGCATGACATCAAGTATGAGCTCTTGCATCTTAAGAATAAAAGGAATATATGAATTCTGAAGATTAAATTTTCATTTGAGATCGGGCTAAGGAATCCAATCTCGAGAGTGCACTAAATCATTAATATAGTGGATGTCCTTGCAAAACAACCTCAAAGCTTTAATCCCTGGCATATCAGCAATAATAACTGAAGAGTTAGATAAAATAGGAGACCACCAGATATTCTAATAATTTAATGAAATACCATTACAAAAACCATCACCAATATAATGAAGATGAGGTTTCATTACCTCAAAATCTTGCCAAATACTTTTAACAACAAAGGAACCTTGAATCTTAACTGGAGCAGAAGTAATGATGAGAGTATGGAGGCCAATATTAGCCCAAGCTTTGCGCCCATAAGGTAGCCCTAAAGAAATACAATGATGAATCAAAACCTTCTAGGCTTCAAGGCCTTCAATAGCTTTAACCACCCATTTAGCACACAGAGAAATGATTTTTCTGTAAATGTCAATGATGCCCATTCCACCCTTATTAGTAGGCATGCAACAAATATTCAAAGCAACTCGATGAAAACCATGCGATTTTTTCCCCTTGATCTAAATAAAATCCCTAAGGATTTTGGCCAACTTATTATAATAATTCTTAGAGGGGGGCCAATAGGAATAGTAATAAACATCGGTGGTAGTAATAAACTTGTCGATAAGAGAATGGGGATGTGAGGCCCAACAATAAATCTTCTTTTCAATTATGTCAATGACATACTACCAGAGTTTAGAAAGTGAGCTTTCAAAATCAAAGGGGATTCCTAAGAACTTAAAATGATCACCTCTTTGAAACCAATACCATGAAAAATATCTAAGCCAAGCAAGCATAGAAGAAAAAGCAAGAAGGAAACAAAGGGACTTAGACCATTTGATGTTGGATCCTGAGGCATTACAAAAAGTGTCCAAATAAACCAAAGTAGTTGAAGATCAAACCTCATCCTCATTGATAGTGAGAAAATAATCATCCGTAAAGTGCCCATTAATAAGTTGGGTGGACATATCAGGAAAAAGAATACCTTTAAACAACCCCTTAGACGCTTGATTGACAAGAAGATAACCAAAATATTCAGCAACAAGGATGTAAAGCAAGGGGCCAAAGGACAACATTAGCGAATAGAACAAAATAAACCAAAATCCTCTAACCTAAGTCCATTAATAGTAAGACAAGCTAAAGCATCAACAAACAACATACTGATAGCCCTAATAAAAAAGGGGTCAAAGTTGAGAGCTTGAAGCATGGTAAGAATGAAAGGCCACTCAATACGATCATAAGCTTTCTCAAAGTCTAGTTTAAGGAAAAGGGGCTTTTGGCTAGAGATACGAGCCCATTCTAAACCTTCCTAGATAGCAATAATATTATCCAAGATGTAACGCCATTTAATGAAGCTCATTTGCTCCGGTATGATAATCATAGGGAGAATGTTGTGAATACGGAGAGCTAAAACTTTAGCCAAAATCTTGTAAGAGACATTAAGCAGAGTAATAGGTCACCAACTGGTGATAAGCTCATGATTGCCCGCTTTAGGAATAAATTTAATGTTTCTACTATTGATGATATTGCCCAAAGAATTATTGGCTAACACTTCATTGTAGACATTGAGCACATCAGGCCTAGTAAACTTCCAAGTGGCTTTATAAAATTCACATGGAAAGCCATCAAGACCATGGACCTATGGTCATTTTTAAGATTGCATTTATTTTCTTTTATATTGTTACTTGAAATGGTAAAATTATTACAATGATAATGTAATATAAATTGATGATAATATAATATAATGGAATAAATTTCAATTTCATATAATTAACTTATATATATATATATATATTATTTATTATAAATTTATTTTGAGATATTATAAAAATTATTTTGAAAAATATTTTCTTTTTTATAAATTAAGTAATGAACATATTTAAGATGGTTTGAAGTTAATATTACTTGTAACTTTGTTAAAGGTTAAAAATTTTCTTTAAAGAAATTAGACTTTTTAACTTGTATTGTTTTTTTTTTTTTTTATTCTACTTGTATCTGCTTTTTTTTCTTTTTTTTTTTAATTTTAACTTTTAAAATAGTATTATATTTTAGTTTTATTGTATGGAATTGAAATGGTTTTATATATTTTTAGTAATTATGCATATATAGTTTAATAATATTTGAACCTACTTTTTTTTGGAGATATTACATTAGTTGGTATCATTGAGTACTATTATAAATATTAGTTTAGGGTGTGGTTTAATATTGAGTATCATTGGATGCTCTGATGGACGACATATTTGCAGATCATGGGCTTCTATCCTTTCTTAAAAAAATGTTTGATAAATACCTATCGATTGAACTTACCTATTTATGGAATGAGAGCAAAGTCATAGTCAAAAGCCTTAGATTTCAAATAAATAACAATCTTCTAGCTGAGGTCATTGGTGTCCCCGACGATGGCAATATTATTCTACATGAGAAGCACTCTATAGTGATTGAAATAAACCAGTTCAGAGATAAAGTGGAAATTTTATGTTACGATAAGGGTATTTTTGTGGCTGATCCACAACACACCCCAAAATTGGGGACCCACCTTTTTTGCATGCTTTCAAAGAAGACCACAGTGGCCCAGATGCTAAAAATCAAGGAAAAAAAGCAAAATATCACAAAAGAGAAGAAGTGTCGCGATATCGCGACATGTTGCTCCGTCGCGACCAGAAATGAAAAGTTGTCACGATATCGCGACATGTTGCTCCGTCGCGACCGAAAATGAAAAGTTGTCGCGATATCGCGACATGTTGCTCCGTCGCGACCGAAAATGAAAAGTTGTCGCGATATCGCGACATGTTGCTCCATCGCGACCGAAAATGAAAAGGTGTCGCGATATCGCGACATGTCACGTTTTCGTGGCTAAGAGCAGCAGAATGCATCATGAAGAGAAAATGTCGCGATATCGCGACGTGTTGTGAAATCGCGGTGCAAGACAAAGAACCAAGTTGAAGACTCAAAATGTCGCGATATCGTGACATGTCGTGAAATCGCGGTTCATAAAGGAGAGAGAAAGACAAAATGAAAAAATGTCACGATATCGCGACTTGTCATGAAATCATGGTCGAAGGCATCAAGAGAAGAGTCAATGCAGAAGTTGTCACGATATCGCGACATGTCGCCATTTCACGACCTGAAGACGAGATGAAGGGCAAAGGATAAAAAGCGTCGCGATATCGCGACATGTCAGGTTTTCACGATATAAAAGTGAGGAAGGAACAAATGAAAGAAAACATCACGAAATCGCGACATGTCTCATTTTTGCGATTCATGGTGACTGACAAGCTAAGCGAGGGAAATGTGTCGCGAAATCATGACATGTCACGTTTTCACGACCTGGAGCAGCCAAAGTGGTACGGAATGAAAAGGTGTCACGATTTCATGACAGAAAGCAACGAGATAGCCCGAAAGAGAAAAGCGTCACGATTTCATGACAAAAAGCAGTGAGACAACCCAAAAGAGAAAAGCGTCACGATTTCACGATAGAAAGCAACGAGATGGTATGGAATGAAAAAGTGTCACGATTTTGTGACATGTCACGTTTTCGTGGCCAGGTACAACAAAACACAACAAAATGAAAAGGCATCGCGATTTCGCGACAAGTTGCATCCTCGCGGCCCGAAAGAGAAAAACGTCACGATTTCACGACAGGTTGCATCCATGCGGCCCTAAGGAGAAAAATGTCACGATTTCGTGACATGTCTTATTTTCATTGTGCATGAAGGCAAACAAGGTTGCGGGCATAAAAATGTCACGATTTCGCGACATGTCTTATTTTCGTTGTGCATGAAGGCGGACAAGGTTGTTGAAAGAAAAATGTCGCGATATCGCGACATGTTTTTTTTTCATCACGATTTATAGGGGGGCCATTATGGAACATGCAAGGAAGCACTGAACACGTGGCATAAAGGTGTAAGGGTTACAGAAGCGTTACATTTCATGGAGAAGATCAAACGTTCGACATCCGAGCAGAAAGTCAAAGAATACGAAGAGGCGAGGAAGATGAAACGAAGCGATCTGGGAGATGAAGCGAAGCGTCACAGGGCAAAACAGAGAGCATTGCCAGAAAGTATAAAAATAGAAGCACAGATTGGTACAGGGGTCAAAAACCGCTGGGAGCAGGGTTGCAGAGCTGAGGGTGATGAGCCATTCTGGGCTCGCTTTGGAGTGCTTTTCTTCCACTTTTTTTGGTTTTGGAAAACCAGATGTCTGCTATTGTAAAATGACAAATATTTAATGCGAGATAATATTTCAGAAATTTGCATCTTATGGGCAAGAAAGAAGGAGTCATTTTCTGCATGCAAGATTAAATGTCTATTTTCCCTTTTCGGATTTTAGGCTTGTAAATGTAGTTGATACAAGTTTTTCTTGGTTGCTGCATGCGAATGCTTAAATCTGAAAACCTCATTCAAATCCTTAGGAACCAGCACTTAGCTTATCAGGATTGTGCATGTTTTGCAGGTCCAATAGGTTAGGTTGCATGCATGGAAACCTCATATCTTCGGTTTTGTCGAAATAGGATAGCATCATACTGAAGGCATTTTATTTTTATTTTTCTGCACTTTACTTTTCCAGAAGTTGTTGTTTTATTGCAAATCTTTAAAAATATAAACATCTAAAAAATATCAAAGTGTTTAAAAAAGTTCAACGAACAATCATTAAATTTTCATGATAAAATAAATCAACATTGCCCCTTGTTTACAGTTACTTGCAATCACTAAGGTGTTCCAAGCATTTAAATTGAATATTATTATTTATGCATATGAATGTTTGTTCATAAGAACCTTGGAGAAATAACTAATTTCTTTGCAAGAGAGAGTTTCCTGTCAGAGACTCTAGTTGCGTGATCATTTTGTTATAGGGCAAAATATCCACTCAACATTTTGGCGCTAGAAGGAGGGCCTGAATAGGTTTATTTCAGTGTGATTTAAATGCTATAGGGATTTAAATTTTGAATATTTCATGCCCTATTGGTTATTATCTTTAGCCCTCTTTTAACAATACAACCTTGTACTATTAAAAGGAGGACATGAATTGCTATGCACTGTTCTAACACTTTGATTGTTCATACAGGAATAATGTGATTTGATTTGATTTAAAAAAAAAAAAGGAATTTTTGGGTATTAAAGTTATATTCTTTAAGATTCACTAATGGCTATGTTTACACCGTGGATGACAGGTAGCCCATTGAACATACCGGGAGTTCAACATTATTTGCCCATTGGTTTTGAGAGATGTCTTCCTCGATTTTTGTCTAATGGGACAAATACTGCAGAAGAACATATTCAAGCATTCAAATTTGTTGTGAATCACTTAACAAGTTGGTATGATGATGTTGCTTGTAAAATGTTCCTTTACACCTTGGACAAAGTGGCATATGATTGGTTTACAAGTCTGCCTTTAGGGTCTATCACTTCTTGGGCTCAGCTAGAGGCAACATTTCTCAATCAATTCAACAAAAAGCGAGTTGACCCAATCCTCATGTACAATCAGTTGGTCTATATTAGAAAAGGACCAAGTGAAAATGTGAAGTCATTTTCTGAAAGGTTCTTTGGATTATATACTCAATTAGTGACATTTTATGTTCTTCAAGAAGAAGTGGCTCTCCAAATATACATCAATGCTCTTGACTCACCCATGTCCACATATTTGCGAGGGATGCCTCAAATCACATCTTTGTCACAAGCCTATACTCAAGCAATGGCAATTGAGCAACAATTGAGTTGTCAAAATTATGGTGTGGGTTTTGGATCATGTAATATTCAATCATTTAATACCTCCTTTACCCACCCAATGATTTATCCACCTCAACCAAGTTCAAGTGTGAATCAATTTCAGAATCAACAATCATTCCCAAGCTTCAATCAATTTCAAAATCCTCAACCTACTATGCAAGATCAACCATATTTCTTAAGTATGAATCAACTTCAAGATACTCATCTTGATTCAAAAGATGTTTCTAAAATCAATTTCAATGATTTTCATAAGAATATGATTTTAGGCAAGGGAGGAGTACTAGATCCAACTAGTATTGAAACATGTGACAGATTGGAAACCCTTGACTCACCAAAAGATGAATTCTATGAGGATGAATCTGTTTCGGATGACACATTGGATGACATTGTTGAAAATGATGGCCAAGAAAATTCACACCTTCCAAATTATGTTAAACGTGAATCATGGGTTACACATGTGGATTATGATAGCCTTATCAATTTGAATACAAGCAATAACCCAATTTTGGAAGTAATTGAACCATCTAAGGAAGGTGAAGATAAATTTGATGAGAAACATGTTGATGAATTAAAAGATGATGAAGAAATAGTTGAGCATCACAATTTGATTTTGAAAGATGATCATTATGATTCTTGGGAAGAGTATGCTCACTCCAAACCTTCCGATGAAATTTGTGTGCCTATTGATATGCGAGGATAATACAATTGCCCTTTCATATGAGGATATTACAAGTCCTGTACAATCTGAGAATGTTTTGGAAGAAGGGTTGGAATCTCATCAAAGGTTGGGGAAGGATAATGATTCTACTACCATGGATGAAGAAGGAGAATCAATTGTTTTTGTTCCCCTTGAGGGGCAAGAAATCAAAAATCTTGATCCACCTATTGTTTCTACAATGTCTATGCCATCTCAAAATGATGAAATTACAAAACCTAAGTGGTGTGGGTTTGATACTATTGATGATCCTAATGAAAATATGGATTTTGAGGCAACTCAAGCCATTGATCAGGGAAAGGTGTCACGCGACACATATCTTGAAAAATTAGGCTCTTGTTTTGAAAAATATGGACGCATGTTTGATTGGGTGCCTAACTTTGGTGTTTTTGAACAGGTGTTGGATGATGAAGAAGACAATGAGGAAAAAGAAAAAGCTACTAACACTCATCAAGTTGTGGTAAATTCTAATCATGATGGGTTGAGTATGGGTGACAAGGTGAAATCTTTACCTTTGGTGATAGCTACAAAAATTTTAAGTGATGGATTACATGATGTCCCTTTGGATGCTAATGTCATTAATGATGAAATGTCAAATCTTGGTGATGTTTGTCAAGTTTTGATTGATTTTGATTGCTTTAAAATCTCAAAAAATAATTTGAATTCAAGACTTTTAGAAATAGGCTCTTGTTTGCAACATCTCACATTTGAAAAGGAAAGCCTACTTCTAAATCATGAATGGAATGATGAAACTTGCACTTTAAAGAATAGACAAAATAAAATTGAATACCAACCATTGTCTAATCAATTTGATTTGAATCTCACCTATGATGTTGGTAATAGAACTAAATCAAATTGGTATGGTGAGCATGGCAAGTTGAAATTTGTTGCATTGCTTGGTTTGATCTTATTGTTGTTGGATTCCTACAACATTTGGCATGTGTATTGTGTCATATGTCTTTTGAAATGTTCTAATCATGTTTGGGATCCAGGAAAGTAATAGTCCAAGCTTGGCATCATCTTGTACTATATTGTATATAGATTTTGGTTTTGGTTTTGGTTTGTGTTTTTCAAGTTTCATTTTTGGGTTTGGTTTTAAGTTTTGTGTGTTAGTCCTCTGGACATGTTTGGTTTGTCTAAAAAAAAAAGAAAAAGAAAAAAAATTGAGATGTCAACGTATGCCTAAAATCAGGAGAATATGAAACATTGGAATTGTGTTGTAGAAAGCTCCACAAGTAACACAAACATTTTAAATATTATCGTTTGAATCTTGTGATGCATGAAGTTGTCAGTTTTACACATTATGGTAAAGTAGATGATATATTCCATCTGCATTTCAAAAGAAGCAGTGCATTCATATCTCATGTCACATTCCTCATTGCATATACATGTCATCTCAGTTACATTTTCATTTCATGTGCAATCATTGAGAAGGTGTCGAATCCTCTTAGGGTTATTCTATAACATGAAACATATAAAAAAAATCCTAAGGTTGGGAACTGATGTCCGAACAATCTTGAACCAAGCACGTTCTATGCACATTAAAGAAGATCTTGGGCAAAATGATCAAAACCATGCTTGGAAGAAAAGGTGAGGCGAAAAGAATATTTCATGTCTGTCCTATCATGCAACCTGATCCTTAAAACAGTGGTTTTTACCACTCCCATAGAGCTTAAAGCCTAAAATCTGAGTAGTAAGGATAGGGCTAAATCCTCATCGAACTTAGGTTGAGGATCCAACTCCCCAAAGCTCTGATTTGACCTACATGGAGTAGTAAGGATAGGGCATAATTCTCATCTCGCCTAGGTTGAGAATCTGATTCCCCAAAGCTCCTATGTCTCATTTCATCATAAATCTTGGATTGGAAGGATTGTACTACATGTCCTCTACAAAGGATGGGTAGTCATCCCAAAAGTCCAAGAAATAAAAATAAAATTAATATTTTCCATTTTAATATTGGATTGGAGGGATCGTACTACATGTCCCTAGCAAGGATGGGTAGTCATCCCAAAGGTCCAAGAAATAAGAAAAAGAAAGAAGAAGAGAATGAATGAAGCCAAATCATGGATTATGGGGTTAAGTATGCCCATGCGTGGCAGCATGTCTTGTCTAAAACAAGACCACTGACTGTTCAAACGGATAGACTAGCCTGACCATTTCATCCATAACTGGTTAAATCATTTTGCTCAAAGTGAGGTAATGAACTCCAAATCAGAATAGTAAGGATAGGGTTAAATTCCCATCTCGCTTAGGTTGGGAATCCTATTCCCCAAAGCTCTAATTTCACTTACACTTGCACATGGGTTCAAGATGGTAGTGACACATAACCAACTTTGGGATCTAATGAATTAATTCGGTATACATATATTTATTTGGCCTTAAGAGGGTTTGACAGTTTTGATATGTTTGTTCATGATATTAGAAGGTTGGAGCCTTTGCAAAGCAAGTTGTTATATCTCTAGCATCTTCATCATGCATCAAATCCTGCACAAATCATTCATAGCCTTGCATACAAATCATAAGTGAAACTGACAATGGAATGTTGATCAAGTTCAAGCGATAGGGAATGAAAACACATTGCACACATCGAGCTGATACTTAATGATTCTGATGTTTCATGTATTTCTGATCTATTGGTATTTGTTTATCTTTGATGTGCTGACGCCTGTATCTAAGCTTGTATATTTCAGGTTGGGTTCTCACCAAAATGCTCAGGAGCATTTGACAGCAGAGTCACCATTTGTTGTGGCTGATCCACAACACACCCCAAAATTGGGGACCCACCTTTTTTGCATGCTTTCAAAGAAGACCACAGTGGCCCAGATGCTAAAAATCAAGGAAAAAAAGCAAAATATCACAAAAGAGAAGAAGTGTCGCGATATCGCGACATGTTGCTCCGTCGCGGCCGAAAATGAAAAGTTGTCGCGATATCGCGACATGTTGCTCCATCGCGACCGAAAATGAAAAGTTGTCGCGATATCGCGACATGTTGCTCCGTCGCGACCGAAAATGAAAAGGTGTCATGATATCACGACATGTCGCGTTTTCATGGCTAAGAGCAGTAGAATGCATCATGAAGAGAAAATGTCACGATATCGTGACGTGTTGTGAAATCGCGATGCAAGACAAAGAACCAAGTTGAAGACTCAAAATGTCACGATATCGCGACATGTCGTGAAATCGTGGTTCATAAAGGAGAGAGAAAGACAAAATGAAAAAATGTCACGATATCGCGACTTGTCATGAAATCGCGGTCGAAGGCATCAAGAGAAGAGTCAATGTAGAAGTTGTCACGATATCGCGACATGTCACCATTTCGTGACTTGAAGACGAGATGAAGGGCAAAGGATAAAAAGCGTCGCGATATCGCGACATGTCAGGTTTTCACGGCATAAAAGTGAGGAAGGAACAAATGAAAGAAAATGTCACGAAATCGTGACATGTCTCATTTTTGTGATTCACGATGACTGACAAGCTAAGCGAGGGAAATGTGTCGCAAAATCATGACATGTCACGTTTTCATGACCTGGAGCAGCCAAAGTGGTACGAAATGAAAAGGTGTCACGATTTCATGACAGAAAGCAGTGAGATAGCTCAAAAGAGAAAAGCGTCATGATTTCATGATAGAAAATAGTGAGACAACACGAAATAGAAAAGTGTCACGATTTTGCGATAGAAAGCAACGAGATGGTACGAAATGAAAAAGTGTCACGATTTCATGACATGTCGCATTTTCACGGCCAGGTACAACAAAACACAACAAAATGAAAAGGCGTCGCGATTTCGCGACAGGTTGCATCCTCACGGCCCGAAAGAGAAAAACGTCACGATTTCGCGACAGGTTGCATCCACGCGGCCCTAAGGAGAAAAATGTCACGATTTCATGACATGTCTTATTTTTGCTGTGCATGAAGGCAGACAAGGTTGCGGGCATAAAAATGTCACGATTTCGCGACATGTCTTATTTTCGCTGTGCATGAAGGCGGATAAGGCTGTTGAAAGAAAAACGTCGCGATATCGCGACATGCTTTTTTTTGTCGTGATTTACAAGGGGGCCATTATGGAACATGCAAGGAAGCGCTGAACACGTGGCATAAAGGTGTAAGGGTTACAAAAGCGTTACATTTCACAGAGAAGATCAAACGTTCGACATCCGAGCAGAAAGTCAAAGAATACGAAGAGGCGGGGAAGATGAAACGAAGCGATCTGGGAGATGAAGCGAAGCGTCACAGGGCAAAACAGAGAGCATTGCCAGAAAGTATAAAAATAGAAGCACAGATTGGTACAGGGGTCAGAAACCGCTGCGAGCAAGGTTGCAGAGCTGAGGGTGATTAGCCATTCTGGGCCTGCTTTGGAGTGCTTTTCTTCCACTTTTTTTGGTTTTGGAGAACCAGATGTCTGCTATTGTAAAATGACAAATATTTAATGCAGATAATATTTCAGAAATTTGCATCTTATGGGCAAGAAAGAAGGAGTCATTTTCTGCATGCAAGATTAAATGTCTATTTTCCCTTTTCGGATTTTAGGCTTGTAAATGTAGTTGATACAAGTTTTTCTTGGTTGCTGCATGCGAATGCTTAAATCTGAAAACCTCATTCAAATCCTTAGGAGCCAGCACTTAGCTTATCAGGATTGTGCATGTTTTGTAGGTCCAATAGGTTAGGTTGCATGCATGGAAACCTCATATCTTCGATTTTGTCGAAATAGGATAGCATCATACCGAAGGCATTTTATTTTTATTTTTTCGCACTTTACTTTTCCAGAAGTTGTTGTTTTATTTCAATTTATCTTAAAATTATAAACATCTAAAAAATATCAAAATCTAAACAAATATTCAATGAACAATCATTAAATTTTCATGATAAAATAAACCAACATTGCCCCTTGTTTACAGTTACTTGCAATCACTAAGGTGTTCCAAGCATTTAAATTGAATATTATTATTTATGCATATGAATGTTTGTTCATAAGAACCTTGGAGAAATAACTAATTTCTTTGCAAGAGAGAGTTTCCTGTCAGAGACTCTAGTTGCGTGATCATTTTGTTATAGGGAAAAATATCCACTTAACAGGTATCATCATTTGGCAATCCCTTCCCAAGCCTTGGGACATGGTGATGATAATGTTGTTGTAGTACTTTACTGTGGATGAGCCTAACACCCCTTTAAGGAGTTTTCACCTTGCTTTCCTCAACCACCTCTAGGGAAAGAAGATCATCAATATAACTAAATATATTTTTAGGTCGATTTAAATAGTTTTTCTCAATTTCTAGAAGGGGTCTTCTTCCTACCTTTCTCACCAAGGGCTTTACTTAATTATTTTTAATCACATGGTCTAGAAGGAATCTCAGAGGGTCCCTACCATCTTGGGTTTTATGTCTTTTCCAACAAATACTATAGTTATTGATACAGGAGGTAGCTCCAAGGGAGGCATTCCTAAGGAGAGTACCCTTTTGGGCCCTTCTTCGACCATCAACCCGATGCTCGAGTATGATTCCCCTGCCACTAATGGCCTGGTTGGTGCAAATTCTAAATGATATAGGAGCCTGTCTTCCAGAGGGCAATACTTTTGATCTGTTCGTTGGATCAGATTGAAATTTTATGAGGAGCTAGATAAAGAGGAGTACAATGTCATTATTTATCACTTTATGGCCTATATGATTTTTTCTAGGCCTTTCAAGATTTTATCGGTCCCTAATTCCTTCATCTAGTGTCCCAAAAATGGAATTTAGTGTTTTTTTAGAAAACTGGAAGTAACTTCTTATTTAGTCATGGGTAGGTATTGATATTTTCTAGGAGGTCTAATATAGGTAATACGATGATGTGTATTAATTTAGAAGGTTATTCAAGTTTTTTTGGTGAATTTCTAAAAATGGTAGTTGTGGCTAAAAATGACAATTTGCCCAAAAGGTAGTAATTTCTTAACTTTAGGGCATTAAGATTTAGGGTTTCTTTTGGGGATATTTATTCCTTTGGTATCATATTGTAAGGATTGGTGAATCTAGGAATGAGAAAATAAGATATTTATCCATTTATTTCCATGTATTGCGGTTTTTATGAGAATGAGGATTTTATCGGTTTATTTTCTATTTATCATAGTTGTTATGTGATGGGAGGCATTTTTTTTGACCTCTTGTAGCTGGATTTACATCACTAAATCATGTCTCCACTCTTCCAGGACCAAGACTCAAACTAAAAAATTCAAATTGCCTATAATCATAGAGAATTATGGGGACATATTTGAAGACTCACCCCCTCCCCCAAAAATTAGTAGGAGGGAAGAGCCTCTTGCTAGGTTATCAATGCTAATTTTTTTGGATAGAGTGGGAAATTCATTTCCAAGAAGATATTGGGAATATCCTTCATTACCAGTTCCAACCACCTTCAAGACCTATGCGATGTTCTTAAGACAATGATCATATCGACTAGGATGACCTCCTATCTCCTTTAGTAGGCTAAGGCCATCCTCGAAAAGTTTAAGCTCTTTGTTGTGGGTACCCAGAATGATGACCCTTCTTCTCCTAGACTAGGCAACATTGATTAAGGTATTTACATATTAAGGTTTATTGCCTTGGTTCCTTTTTTGTTTCTATAATTTTTTCTTGATGGTCTATGTACTTTGTTTCTTTTGGTGAACTCCCTGGTCGAGGGTTCTTATTTATTTTTTGTGAAGATATCCTTATGATGGATATCTCTATCTTATGTTTTGGGTTTTTCACTTTGTAAAAGGTTCAATTACCCTTCCAAAAATTCTTCCATCAATCTATTAAAAAAAAATTGTCTAAAGTATGTGTCAAAGTGTAGAGTATTATGTGTTTTATAATAAAGTGTGAAAGGTGTTAAGTGTGCAGAGCGTGAGTCATAGGTGATAGTTGTCAAGTGTGAAAGTGAGGAGTCATATGAGATGTGTCAAGATTTAAATTGAGAGGCTATGTAATCATGAGAAGCTTTCTCACAATGTGAGGCATATGAAAGGTTGCACCTCTCATGAGTTTGAGGAGAGAAATAGTTAATAATGTTGAAGAGTCATTTGTAATGTTATAAATTGGAGATAAAGCTCCATGCTATGAAACTTTTTTAATATTTGTAATCAATTATGTAACAATTTTGATGTTTTATTTTGATTAATAGAGCTTTACATTATGAGATATTAATGTTATTGTGTGAATGTGAGTACTTTGATCCTAGAGAATTTTACCTATGAGATATTAAGGTATAATTTCCAAAAATGATATTAGAGCCTTTGTGGTTCAAGTACCATATTGATAGAAAGTGTGAATAAGAGTGAAAATTGGAGTGAAAGAATTGGAGATATTATTGAAAATATTATTGAGAAGAGATATTGAAGTGGAGATATTATTGAAGATATTATTGCATGATAATATTGAGATATTGAGGAGACTATTATGTTGAGGATATGAGGAGATTTTCAAGAAGTGTTAGAGAAATTTATTGGATAAACATTGAATAAGAGAGATTTTTTCTACAGATGGATGAAGGTATTTCTATGAAAATGTGGACAATAGTAAGAAAGAGGAATGATACATTGGAGAAGGTGTTAAATAAATCAAAGTAGAGGAGTGAATGTAAAGGGTTGTAGAAGTCTAAAGCAGGGAGTGATGTATGAGTTGAAGAAATCTAGTGATTAGGATACAAGCAAAGACTTGAAGGATATTTGTGAATCCTTAAAGAAGATTACATATTTTGAAGCTCCCCTGGTGAGTAGAGGATGAGTGAATACTTGAGGAGCTTAGGAGAATATTACATACTATGAGGTGTTTGAGATAGTCGATTGTGAAGATGATTATGCTTTGATTGATGTATGGGCCCCGAGTTTGAACGTTGCTAAAGCAATATTCATATTGTTGCTAGAAAATCCAATATAGAGATATTTCTTTAGGAGATACAAAATCTATCCATATATTTAGAAGAGTCATTAGTTAAGTCATAGTACCAACAAAGGAGGAAAATTTGTGTAGAGTGTAACACCTAAGAAATAATAGATAAATAGTGTAACTTTCACCTTGAGACAAGGAAAATAATTTGCCCTAATAAATAAATCACATAAGCAATATTTAAAGGTAAGTTTTATTTTTGGAAGCATAATTAATATTTTTGGGTGCTCATTTTTTGAATGCTTAGAGGTATAAGGTGTATAGTGTTAAATATTTTTACTTTATTTTTAGGAGATATATGGAGAGGATTAAAATAATTAAATAAATAAATGGAGTAATTAATTAATTAGAGAAATTAATTATTCAAAGGAGGAATTAAGAATTTGAAAATTTGCTTTTGAGATATGAGAAGAGTAAATAATTGAATTGGAAATTTGATGATTGATGAAAATTTTAAAGAATGAATGAATTAATGAATGGGAGATATAAGGAAACTAAATATTTGAAATTTGAGTTCATAGGAGTTTGGATTAAATTGAAGTTTGAAAGTAACATTATGATATTATGGATTTTTTAGATACAAGAAGATTAAATGAATGAAAGTTGAATGAAATGAAGTGAAATTATTTTAGGGAGACATAAGTGAAGATTAAAAATTGAATTTGAAATTTGATGAATGATTTTGAAGATTGATGGTAAATTTGAAATTAATTTTTTTGGAGTTATAAGAAAGGAAACAATAAATTGAAATTAATTGATTGATTATTAAATGAGTTCCATTATGAAAATAGTAAGATTTTTCTTTCTAAATCACAAATTCTAAGAGGACCAAACTTTGCATCATGAAAAAATAAAATAGAATCAATTCTTGTTATTGAAAAACATTGGGATATAGTGAATGGAACAAATAACATACCAGAAGATGAAAGTGGAAAACAAAACTTTAAGGATGATGATGCAAAATACTTTATGCTAATCACATTTGGCATAACATATGAAATTCATCCATATATATTTTGAAGCAAAGACTTCAAAACCTGCTTGGGAAATATTATGCCAAATATTTTAAGGAAAGAATGAAGTGACTATCTTTCATTTGTAGTCATAGTTGTATTCATTAAAGCTTCATACTGGAGAAATTATAGAACTTTTTCTTTGTAGGATAGCAAAATTGAAAGCTAAGTTACTTCCTTTTGGAAAAAGTGGGAGTAAATTTTCTTGTCCAAGTTACATTAAGAGCACTCTTAGAGATATTTAAAAATTTAGTTACTTCTCTTCAAGTGCTAAATAAGACCATAACCTTTGATGAATTAGTTAATGTTCTTCAAGAATATGAAGTGAATCATCTAGTTAGATATGAAATGACTAAAAATTCTCTAAGATCAAGGAAAATTACATCAAATAATATTACACCATCATCACAATCACAACCTAAATGGAGAAGAAAATCCTATCACATATGCAATATAGAAGGTCATACTACAATTTATTGTATATATGCAATTATTTAAATTTAAAAAATCAAATAAATAGATATTTTCAAAGGTTCTAGCTAAGGCAATATTAGCCTCAATATCAACATGTGCAACAAAAATGACCGAAAGAAAAAATTAAAAAGAAAATTTAGTTCAAAAAGTACAAGAGATAACTAAAAGTGAATGAAATAAGAGCCCTTATAGGAAGGATTATAGATGATGAATATGAAGACTTAATTGAGGATGAATTTAATAAGAATAATAATAAAACCATTCAAAATTTTCTAAAAACACTAATGTTTTAGATAACAAAGTAATAGTTATTAGCTTTTAATGAATGAGCCATTAGAGATAACAATCACAAGATGCAGAATAACATAAAATAAAGTAAATCTACTAGATTACTAAAGTATATTAAAAGATAAATCATATAAAATATTACAATATAGCTATGGAGGAAGTGAGCACTCCATTAACAAAGATACAGATCTACATCATATCCATCACCAATAAATAGTGTGGAACACAAAACTACACTATTCACTAACCTACACTATCTGAAAATATCCCTCGGTTGTCTTGTCTATATATCTAAGAGGTAATCCTTATATATGTAAAATAATATGCTTGGCCAACACTATATCTAGCTGTGCATAAGATACCTTACACATGTACAACTTGCACATTGACACTTGTCCATTTATTATATTGCATGAAGTCACTAGATAACTTGCACAGTAAGTAATCTAGGTATGTATCTTGGAGGACACATTTACATAACTCAAATTATGGAATAGAAATTATTTCCAACACCCCCTTGTATTACATTATTTGGGTATTGAAGGCTTTATTCTTCAATATGCATTTTCTTTATCTTCTTCAACTTGATCTTCGTAGTCTTATTCCTCTACATTCTTTGTAACCTATTCAAGAAAATAGTTAGTGTTTCAATAGTATGTTCCATTTGCTAATAGAGATTTCATTTCAAAATCCTCTATGGGTTCTTCCAATTCTTCAAATTCTTCTATCCTCTGAACTAAGTGATCTTTCTGACTTTTTTTCCGATATTCAAGTTGAGGATATTTGCCAGGTCACTAAAATTACTACTGATGAGGGTTCCTTTGGTATTGTCATGGCTCAAATTGATTCCCATGATTTGTCTAATTTCTTTGGTTTTGATTTCTAGGATTATATCTACAATAGCTGGTATTGTGTCCTTTATTTCTATAGATCTAACAATACCATATTTTCCATCCTCGTGTTGTAGAAATAATATTTCCTTGTGGATTATCTTTTGAGGCCAATGCAATGTTAGTCATTTAATATTTCAAAGTATTTTCTACTTCATATTATTGAAGTATATTGATTAAATCATCAAAAGATGTATTTTTACTTAGGACCTACAAAGATGTTACTAAATTCTTATAGTTGTTGAAATGAATCAAGCAGTAGTTTGATATTGCAAAGGAGTTGAATTAAATACAATACCTTGGTAGTTCTAATGTGGTTAATGAACCACCAAATAAGTTCCATAACTACCCACTAAATTGGAGAGTGTCTAGATACGCTATTTTACCTAGGTCAATAATGGAATATCATGAATAATTGTTAACATCCCCCCTTATTACATTATTTTCAAATACATAGAGCATTGCAAAACAATTCAAACTTGACATGTGCAAGTTCCTTGGTGAAAATATTTGCAACTTAATGATCAGTGGGAATGTCCTAGAGCTGTATGTGATGCTTTGGAACTTCATCATGAATGAAATGACATCCAGTGTCGATGTGTTTGGTACGATCATGAAATATTGGATTCTTGACAAGATTCAAAACACCTTGATTGTTTCAAAATAAATGAAGTGGAATATTCTTTGGAAAACCCATGTTTGTAATAATATGGCTTAACAATATTATCTTGCAGACTGCTCTACTGGCTGCGTGATATTATGCCTGTGTAGAAGATATAGCAACCACCTACTACTTCTTACTATACCAAGAGATAGGATTAGATCTAAGATGAAAATGTATCTAGAAGTCAACTTTCAATTATCAATGGATCTGACATAGTTTGAGTTCGTGTATCCTTGTAGATAGAACTTGTTATTCTTCTTGTACTCCAAGACAAAATCTATAGTACCACAGATATAATTAAGAACTCTTTTTTCTAATTTTCAATGACTCACCTTTGGTTCCTACATGAAACATAAAATATAACCCATAGTAAAATTGAGATCTAGCCTAGTATTTATTAGATATATGAGACTCCCAATCAGTTGGTGATAGAGAGTACCATCTACCTGTGGTGATTGATCATATTGAGATAACTTGAGTCTAGGCTCCATTAGAGTTTCCTTAGACTTACAGTCAGTCATACGATATTTATCAACCAATGTCTTGGCATACTTCTTTTGTGTTACTATGATATGATGCTTTTTATGAGTCACTTCCAAACCAATACAATAGTGAATAAGTCCTAGATCTATCATTTCAAAATATTTTTTCAAATCATCTTTTATTGCATCAATCATACTCTTTGAGCTCCTTGTTATGATCAAATCATCTACATATAGCACCAAAATCACTATGTTAGAACCATTGTTCTTGATATAGAGATTTGCATCTAAAGGACTTATTTTGAAACCATGCTACACTAGGT
This sequence comes from Wollemia nobilis, assembly GCA_028583015.1. Classification (NCBI taxonomy): domain Eukaryota; kingdom Viridiplantae; phylum Streptophyta; class Pinopsida; order Araucariales; family Araucariaceae; genus Wollemia; species Wollemia nobilis. Next base: position 10,645,912 of record JAQPPZ010016677.1, on the reverse strand, counting down.
GACTATCTATTTTGATGTACCAATATCGAGGAGCTTGTTTCAACCCATACAAGGATTTGATAAACTTACAAACTTTTTGTTCTTGCCTTTCAACAAAAAATCCTTCTTTTTGGGTCATGTACACTTCTTCTTGTAGGTCACCATTTAGGAAATCACTTTTTACATCCATCTGATGTAACTTCCACCCAAACTGAGCTACCATGGCACAAAGTACTCGAATGGTAGTCATATTTTTAGTAGGGGCAAAATTATCTTCATAATCTATGCCATCTTTCTAAGCATAGCCCTTTGCAACAAGATAGGCTTTATACTTATAAATAGTACCATCTGCCTTATACTTCACTTTGAATATCCATTTGCAGCAAATGGGCTTCTTTCCTGAAGGTGTATTTACTAGCTTCCATGTATGATTTTTCATGAGAGATGTATGTTCCACTTCCATAGTAGCCTTCCATTGAGGCTCACTAAGAGCATCCTAAACTATTGTGGGTTAATTTTCATCCAATGTTGTCATATAAGCTCTCTCATCCTCCATATATGTTTCCCTATCTTCCTCTGAATCTACAGATAGTTCATCAAATTATTGGCAAAGCTCATTGAATAACACAAGCTTATACTGAGAGGGGGAGTGAACATTATAAGACCACTTTTTACTTTTCTTTTCAATTAAATATTATGTAGTGTATAGATAGCAGTATCAATAGAAGTAATAAAAGCAATGCACAGAACACCACAAACAATAGAGACACATATTTTAATGTGGTTCACCCAATGTGAGCTACCTCCACAGAGAAAATATTTCTTCTAAATATTTCCCAAATAATCTCTTTGGTAATCCTTCCTAATTACAATGTTTATGGACCTCTGTCCAAAGGATATTTTGATCCCCTAATCTCAAGTTCATGGATCTCTTCCATAGGAGAACTTTTTCCCCTTCTACTCTAGCTAGTGATCTTCTAGAAGTCTCTGTCTCTCTACTACACTAACTGGTGGATCTCTCTCCACTTGGAGACTCCTCATTCATAAGATCTATCTTCAATTGTCTTGGCTGCTGGATCTCTATCCATTGAGACTCTATCCTCTATACTCTGTCACCTCCAAATCTCTATCAATAGGATCACTCAGAACCTTCTCAAATTTTCTTAATAGGTTCACTCAGAACCTATTCAAATCTTTTCAACAGGTCCACTCAGAACCTTATCAAATCTTCTCAGAAGGTCCACTTAGAACTTACTCAAATCTGCTCAATAGGTCCACTCAGAACCTACTCAAATATTTTCAATAGGTCCACTTAGAACCTACTCAAATTTGATCAACAAGCTCACACAGAACTTGTTCAAATCTGCTCAATAAGTCCTCTCTAGGACTTGCTCAAATATGCATTGCAATCTTCCACAAAATCTTACACAAAATTAGTCCACAAGCCTTCTCAAAGACTTGTCTCAATCACATAGAATCATAAAGAGAATTATTAGAGACTCAATATTTTCTATACTCAATTCTCAAACAATATCTCAACTCAATCTCATAGAAGCATAAAGAGAATTGTTAGAGACTCAATATGTTCTATACTCAAATCCCAATATCAACTCAAATCAATCTCATAGAAGCATAAAGAGAATTGTTAGAGACTCAATATGTTCTATACTCAAATATCAATCTCAACTCAAATAAATCTCATAGAAGCATAAAGAGAATTGTTAGAGACTCAATATGTTCTATACTCAAATCCCAATCTCAACTCAAATAAACTGCATAGAACCATAAAGAAAATTTTTAGAGACTCAATATGTTCTATTCTCAAATCTCAATCTCAACTCAAATCATAATATAGAATAGTTTGTTTCATGGAACTTGAACAACCACTTTACACAATCACTTAACTAGGCTCAATCAACTCTACTCAACCAATCACCTCAAGGATCAATATTTTCTCACAAACCCTAGTCCAAGCATGTATCAACCAACTCAAAAGATTTCCAACAATGCTCAACAATAAATCTCACATAACAATGATACTCAAGTTCAAGTTCTTTGCACAACCAATGGGCTTCAACAACAATGCTTATAAAAAAAATTTAATCACAACTCTCAATTCAGAAAACCTTGAAGTATTAAACCAACAAATCTCAAAAAGGTTAACCACAATCAATTATTTTCTCTTGAAAGATATTTTTAGAAATCAATCACCCACATAAGTCAATGAATAATATTACCTATACATTTTTGATGCCTTATGAGTTGTCCACTAAATTTACCACACTCAACACACTTTATTTTTTCAAACTCAACAAGGGTTAGAGGTCATGAGTAATAACACAATAATCAAAATAATATCTCAATAACACCTTATTACTCCTACTCAATAAAAATACACCAAACCCTCTTATGCAATAATTAAACCCTCAAAAGAATGAATCAAACTTACTTTTGGAACTCCTTGACAAAACCAAAAATATCTTCTTGCACACATCTTATTTCTCCCTCAAAGCAATCTAAGCAAGTAGCTCTCAAAAATAGCTTTCCAATTATATATAATATGATATACTTTCACAAAGAAAATCAGCAGAAATCTCTATCTTTCCTAGGGCATACCATAACCTTATTTCTCCTTAGGCAACTTTGGCAGAAAATAAAATATTAAACAAAAATTAAATTCACTTGCCTTACCCTCGGTGGGATTCAATCCCCCAACTATTTTCTTCCCAATACCTTAGCCACAACCAAGTCATCATTGGGCCATGTGTCATGATGTGTCTAAAAGGGCACGTCCACCATGCAATATCTTCGAACATCGAACCTCCAAAAAACAACAAGCGCGTAGAGCGCTTCTTCCTTGCAATCCAAAAAATAGACCTCACGTGAATCGAACTCAAAACCTCCTTCTTAGCACCAAGCCAACATACCACTAGGCCACGATGGCCTTTACGCTTAGAGGTTATGAATCTTCATAGCTTTAACCTTCATGAAAATCATAAGGCTTTCAAAACTGAAATCTCTTTCGCATGCACTTCGAAAACAATAGCAAGGGATGCTTGGTAAATGAATTTTTTTGGAATTTATATAATTTTTTTTGCCTTCCTTAGCATCACGTCGACGCTTCGAATGAATTCGACATCGACGTGATTTAATTTATAATAAGTTTAAATTTAATTTTAATTTTAAATATTATAAATTAAAATCAACCTTAGAACTTTGTCTTAAATAGCCAACCTTAGGTTTAATAAAACTTTAGAACCTTGTCTTAATGCCAACCTTGGTATTATTTATAAAATTTAAATTCCTTGTTGATTTAAATGATTTATAAATAATTATTAAACCTCCTTTTTAACTTTTGCAATAACCCATCTTGGGTTTTTATAAACCAATCATTTAACCTATGCTCCCAATAATATTAAACTATTATGGAGCCTTTTTCCTTTCACTTTTGCACTGATGAAGCTTCTTCCTGGATGACTTGGGCGACTTTATTTCTTGTCGAATTCCTTGAGATGAGTGATAACTCTATTAGGTGACATAAATGACAAATTTGACCTAGAGGACTCAAAGTGTCCAACACTCATCAACCTCTGAAGTTTATACCTCTGCTCTCATATTCTGAGTCATATTGTGAGTACAAGGTCGATCTAGAGTTGGATATGGAAGTGATGTCAACTTGGAATCTCTCAATGTATTGGTATACCATTTTGGAATCTTGTTTTATGGGGGAGAAGCCTTTTTCTTAGACTCATTGTCCTCAAGGTATATAATTGTAGAAGTGTTATTTTATGTGAGAGCTTCATTAAATACCACATCTCGACTTATATGTATCTTCTTGGTCATAGGATCTATCAATCGATATCCCTTTGAATACTCATCATAACCAAGAAAGATGCATTGTATGGTTTTCTCATCTATCTTCTTTATTTTATGTTTTGGTATGTGCATGAATGCCTTACATCCAAAAGCCCTTAAATGATAAATGGAGGGTTTCTTATCGCTCCATGCTTCTTGTGGAGTTTTACCCTATAGAGCTCTTGTGGGACCTCTATTCAGAAGGTATGATGTTGTGTTTACTACTTCTACCCAATAGTAATTCTTAAGGTGTGCTCCTATAAGCATACATCAAACCATTTTTACAATGAATGATTCCTCCTTTCAAAAACTCTATTTTACTGTGGAGTATAGGCTACAGTTAGTTGTCTCTTAATCCCATGTTCATTCAAAATTGATGAAAATTCCTTGGAGGTATATTCCCCCCTTGATTTGAGTGGATGGTTTTGATGGAACATCCTAACTTCTCAAAAAGCTTCTTGAACTATTGAAAGTACAAAAATTCCTCTGACTTAAATTGAAGAAAGAAAACCCACATATTCCATGACTGATCATCCAAAAATAATTGAAAATACCTCTTTCCACCATAGCTGGTTGGCATAGGACTGCACAAATTGCTCTATACCAACTCCAAAGGTTTCTTAACTCTCAAAGAGCTCACTTCAAATGGTACCCGGTATTGCTTCCCTACTAAGCAATCCGATAAAAATGGTAATATAGATGAAAGGGTGGGAAGTCCTCTCACCATATCATATTTACTCAACTCAAGCAAATATCCTAAACTTATATGCCCATATCTCTTGTACCATAGAGAAGTAGCCTCCTTGGTATTTTTTGTCAGGGCAATATGAGGCATTGAAATGACATCTAAAATGAACAAGTCATTCTTGTATGATAATGTTGCTAAATTTTTTCCTTTTCTGGTTATAAAACATCTCTTCTTGCCTTTCTCAACACTGAACATAACATCCATGTCTTGATCCAAGATCTGAGGTACTGGCAATAGATTGTTAGCCAATCTAAGAACATAAAGTACCTTCTCAATATGACATTTGTCATCTAGAATAGTGATAGAACATCACCTTCACCCTTCACTTGGTAGGTCTGATTGTCAGCAATTATTACTGGCTTACCATCCTTTTCCTCAAATATCTCAACCATGATCGATCGCTAGTCATGTGCTTACTGGCATAAGAATAAATGTACCACACTGCATCTTTCTGCTAAGATGAAGTATGAGTCATGAGCACCTTGTGTGGTCACTCAGAATTAGAGTTTGAGTCTGATTCGATAGAATCTGAGTTTGAATTTGATTTGGCATAAGCAACATTCCCATTTGAGTGGCTTATTCTTCTTTTGTGGTTTGTATTTTCCTTTACCCTTCTTCTTGTGATCTTGGTAATTTTTTTGTTTGTTTTTAAACCAACACATGTTGGTGTCATGGTTATTCATATCACAAATATTACAATATTGGTTGTCTTTCTATCGATGTTTCTCTTTTCCTATTGATGAAGATCCTCCCTTTTGAAAATTACCTTATTTCTTCCCCCCTTGTCTGGTGTAGAGGGCATTATCTGGCACTTCATCTTTCTGAAACTATTTTGCCTCCTTAGTTTGAATCAAATTCAGCAATTACATAAAGGTAACTTGTCTCCCAGACACATGAAGAGAGATGATAAATATTTTATAGGATTCTAGCAATGCTCTCAATATGACAAAGGTCAATAGAGCATCATCTACTGGTTGTCCCATAGCATTCAGTTTGATTTTCAATTCTTCCACTCTGCATAGGAATAGGTCAACTGTCTCACCAGATTTCATATTGAGTGTATGTAGTTGAGTTTGAAGGTGTAGAATAGTGGATTGATTCTTATATTCATAAATAGTAATCAAAGCATCCCAAGCTTCCTTAATAGTTTTTGAATCACAGATATGAGGTTGGACATCATCTGTAGTAGCAAGCAGAATGAACATGATACATATTTTGTCCTTCTTATCAAAAACTTCTTGATCTACTCCTATTGTTGTAGGATGTTTTGTAGTGCCAGTCACTACATCCCACAAATCTTCCATGTGAAGGATAACACGCATATTTGTCTTCCATGGTGCAAAGTTAAAACCTTTTAGTAACTATGAATCTAAGATATATTTGTGAATAGTGGCCATTGTGAAGGTTCCTTATAACACCAAATGGTCCCCCTTTCTTTATACTTGACAGACCTTTATATCAAACTTATCTATATATACTTGACAGACCATTAATCAAACTTCTCTATATATACCCGCCCTTACATGAGGGAGACTATAAGTATATACGAGTAGAACCATATGTGGAACTTAGGCAATACTGAAAGGAAATAATTTTGTTTATGACACCTACCATAGAAGATATTTCCTTATGTGTGGGGTGTAACTTCCCCTAAACACTTTAGTTACGTCTAACAATAATAACGATTAGGGTATAAATGGAGTGAATATCAGAACTAGTTTACCTTATTTCTCCTTGATGATTGATAAAGAACAAGATCATACATCATTTTTGTAGCTATATTAGGTATTAGATACAATATTCCAAGCACGACAACATTACCTATAAGTGTGGACCAGAGGTATCCTAGATATCGAATGCTACTGTGCAATAAATTACACAAATATGTGTATAAATTTGGGGTATTTTCTTTTTCTTTATTTATGATTGATTATGCAAGAAAACAAGAAATTTAAATGCAAAATGCAACCACAAATGCCCACAAATTTAACTACTCTAGTTGTTGGTTTCCACCGAAAATGCACCTATTACAATGCCAATTTTACAATGATAGATATTCACTTTCCACAAATTTAGTAATTTTTCTTCCCCCCTTGGTTTTAGAATTTTGCAAAAAGAATGTTTGAAATCCCCCTTTTTTTGGAAAATAAAAAAAAGTGAAAAAATTGTAGTTGGACCCTTTCTAATTCCAAAAAAAACAACTTAATCCTATAAAATTGCTTTGAAAGGAAAAAAAATCGAAGTACGAAAAAAAATACTTCAAAAAATTTACATCTCCTTTGGGAAAAAACCAATGCTTCGGTGTCATTATTTGATAAAAAAATGCCCTTGATTGGCAAAAAAAATGACCTTGAAAATTGCAAAAATTGAGAAAAAATTGTCAATTTCTTACTGGTGTCAAAAAAAAACTTGTTGGGTGTCAAATTTTCTTATTGGGTGTTAAATTTTCTTGTTGGTTGTCAAATTGTCTCATGGGGTGTCAAATGGTCTCGTTGGGCGTCAAATGGTCTCGTTGGGCATCAAATGGTCATGTTGGGCATCAAATTTTTTATGGGGGAAAGCAAAAAAAATAATGCTTTATTTTTTAATCCCTCTACGAGATTCGACCCGTGGACCTCATCCATGCTAGTGGGCGCACTTAACCAAGTGCACTACCGAATGCGCTACGTAATAAGAAACAACACCCAAGTATTATCCCAAACTCCAAATTGCATTTGTTAAAAAAAAAATATGTGGGAGATTATCCCACATGTATCATGTTGATGCATCGCACTGGTTGATAAGAGGGAGGACGAAGGTAGTATGGTGATTACCTTCGGGTGGACACCCCTAGTCTTTGACTGCCTACCAACTGGCACGATGCAGCCACATCACCACCCAAAAAATATCACCCACAAACATTGAACTACCACATCACCACCCAAACTTATCTTCCCTCGTTCTACGTGTAACCTGGTTATCACCCTTGATTTGCATGTCATTCTTCTAGTCTCGATCTTCCTACAACCTTACATTAGATTCGATTCATGTGGGTTGTCGAGGTTTATTAGCATCCTTTCATTAGAGTCGAGTTTATCCTATCGTCTCAGGGTCATCCAATCTAGTCAGATTCCTCTGCCTTGTTTGTCTAGTTTGTTCTATTATCTCAGGGTTGTTCGATCTGGTCAGAGTCTTCTACCTAGTTTTCTTGGTTCATTATTTGCATCTAGTTGTCATCTTGGGAAGTCCATCCATTGCATTCTTCTCCCTTCACATCTATGTCCAATATGGTCCGCTTCATCTTGAGAAGCGCATTTATTGCACTATTCTCCCTTCGTGCTAACTTTGGTACCATGAAATAAATCAAGCAATAGTTTGATATTGTAAAGGATTTGAATTAAATACAATGCCTTGGTGGTTCTAATGTGGTTAATGAACCACCAAATAAGTTCCATAACTACCCACTAAATTGGAGAGCGCCTAGATGCACTATTTTACCTAGGTCAATAATGGAATATCATGAATAATTGCTAACAGCTATCTGGAAGTGCTCTCATGGTTACTTGAGTAAGAATTTCATCTTTAATTGTTTAACCTAAGGTTAACAATTTCTGCTACCTTCCTTAGGAATAATTCTATACTCTCTCCACTATTCATTTTCAATGAGTGAAGTTGATTTTGTAAATGAAGAATAGTTTCCTTTTTATTTCCTTAAAATAATTTTTCTAGGCTTATCCATGCAAATGAAGTTATTTTGGTTGAAATTATATATGTTTGAATCTCATCAGTGGTAGCAAAATTTATTATCATTAAGGCATTTGAATCATTTCTTCAAAATTTAGGATTTTTGCTTCTCTTGTGGTAGTTTTCTGTGTTTTACCTTTGACAACATCCCAAAGTTTTTCATATACTAAAATTACTTTCACTATATTTTTCCAAGAAAAATAATTAGGACCCTTGATAAGTTGAGATTTTGCTAGGAAGAATTTTTTAGATGCCATTTCAAAAATTCCTAATATCAAGCCTTATGACTCCCTAGTGATAAGAGTATGATGTAGTGCTCTTTGTAAAATTATAGTTCCATTTTGGTTGATTTTGTATAATTTTTGCAAGAACAAAAAATCAAATTTTTAACACCTTATTACTCTTAATTGAACTAAGAACTATTTCAATTTTTGAAGAGGTTTTGATGTTCGAATTCTTTTGTCCCTTTTTTAGAAATTTGAGACAAGTAAAAAATAAATTTATCCAACCTTTTAATAAAAACCCTTAATAACCTCTTTTATATCCCTTGTATTACTTATAATTTCCAAATAAAATAAATTTGTTGGAATAATCCTTATGACTCCCAAGTTTGGAAAATTAGAGAAATGATAATAATATTTGCAATATAGTTTAATTTAAGTTGATTCCTTATTCCTCCTAAGTAATATTGTAAATATTAAAATAAAAAGATAAGTCACCTCTTTAGCTTTCAAAACCTAATTTTTAACCTTAGTTTATAACCCTTATAACTCCAACTTATGAAAGCAATAGTAAATGGGATTTAGACCTTACCTTATGGACCTAATATCTCCTCAATATTTGGTGTTTTCTACGACTGAGTATAACAGCGTATAAGAGGTACCTTGGGTGCTCTATTTAATGGAGGTTTGTTGGAATGGCTAGACGTGAATGTTGTACGTATGGCACTAAATGTTGATCTTTAGAAATGGGGAGCTTTTAATGCTCCTTCCCCTTATCTTCCACACTCAACTTTGAATGTTTCTATTGCTTCTCTCATGTCTTGACTATTAGGTGAACAAAAAATATTCGTAGACTAACAATAGACAATATTGTTAGTGTAACAAAGATATTTAAATAATGGAATAATAAGATAATATCTACCCTAACATCCTCCCTTATTACATTATTTGATGTACAAAGAGAATTGTGAAACAACTCAAATTTGACATGTGCAAGTGCCTTAGTGAAAATATCCATAACCTTTTCATCGGTGGGAATGTATTGGAACTGAATCTTGTGCTTTGGAACTTCATCTCGAATAAAGTGATATTGAGTGTCAATATGCTTGGTGCATTCATGGAACACTAGATTCTTGACAAGTTTCAAAACACCTTGGTTATCACAATTCAAGTGGATTGGTAGTTTCTTTGGAAGACCCATACTTGAAAGAATGCAACGTAACCATATAGCCTTGAAAAATGCTCCATGTGTTGTACAATATTCTACCTTTGTAGATGATAGTGCAACAACTTGTTGCTTCTTGCTATGCCAAGAGACATGACCAGATCCAAGATGAAAAATATACCTTGAAGTTGATTTTATGTCATCAATAGATCCAGCATAATCATAGTTCATGTATCCTTGCAAGAAGAACTTATCATTCTTCCTATACTCCAAGCCATATTTTGTAGTACCATGGACATAATGAGGAACTCATTTTACTACTTTCTAATGACTAACCTTAGGTTCCTGCATGAAACTTGAAAGATAGTTCACAATAAAACTGATATCTAGCCTGGTGTTGGTCAGATATATGAGACTCCCAATCAACTGTCGATAGAGAGTTCCATCTACCTGAGGAGAATTATCATATCGCGATAATTGTAGACTTGTTTCCATAAGAGTTGATTTTGGCTTACAATCAATCGTGATATTTTTCAATCAAAGTCTTTGCATATTTCATTCTAGTAACTCTAATGTGATTCTTATTTTGTTCTACTTCTAAGCCAAGACAATAATGAATAAGTCCTAGATCTATCATCTCAAATGACTTTTTCAAGTCACACTTCACTACTTCTATCAATTTCTTTGAATTGCCAGTGTTGATCGGATCATCAACATAGAGCACTAGAATAACTATTTCAAAACCAATTTTCTTGAAATATATATTAGCATTTGAAGGACTTCTCTTGAAACCATGCTACAATAGGTGATTGTCATTTTTTATGTACCAAGCTTGTAGAGCTTGTTTTAACCCATACAAGGATTTAACCAATTTGCAAACTTTTTGCTCTTGGCCTTCAACCACAAATCCTTATAGCTTAGTCATATACACTTCTTCCTTTAAATCACCATTAAATAAGGCACTTTTCGCATCCATATAATGCATATTCCATTCAAACTGGGCTTCCATAGCACAAAGTACACAAATGGTAGTCATTCTAGCAGTGGGTGCAAATGTCTCTTCATAGTCTATCCTTATTTTTGTGTATAGCACTTTGCAACAAGGTGGTCCTTATGCTTATGCTTATCTATAGTTCCATCTACCCTATACTTCACTTTGTATACCCATTTGCAGCCAATGAGCTTCCTTCCAAGATTCATATCAACTAGCTTCCTGAACGAGGATACAGAAGCAAAAAGTAAATGCCAAGGTGCGATGCAAATGAAACTAAACTTAACGCTAAATCCTACGAACTGAAATGCATGAAAGGAGAGAAATACAAACGCATTGAAACAAGGTATAAAAGTGAATATGGAGTACAACATTTTTTATTAATGTGCTTTAAAACCTAGTTACAATCCGTCTCCTCCATTTTTAGGGGCTAGGAGAGTTAAATACATTCTTGTCACATCAACAGATGGTATTCCTTCTTCCATGTGCCCATATGTAGAATGGGTGGACCAAACATCGTTGCCACTTACGTTGGTGAGTCTTGACTCTTTGCTACTCCTCTAATATCGAGACCCTACATTCAAGGAAACAAAAAATAGTCAGTAGAACCTGTAGATAAAATGAAACATGCAATCCCCAAGCCTATGATTAGTGCATGCGAAAAATGAATAAAATGACAACCAAATAACATCAGAATGATCTAAAATTTTAATAGATGCATGAGGACATTACCAGGAGGGCACTACAAATGGAACAGTCAAAAAATTTTCCACGGATTTCTAATTGCCCTGGGGTGGGACGATTAGACCAGCAACAAAGCGTCAAAAAGCACACTCCCAAATTTCATGTCCGAGAAGCTCCAAATCACCTGCAAAGTTGGGGGTTAGGTAAAACAGGGTATTTTGGGATGACCCATATGGTCGGATTTTTCCAATTCGGCCTCTATCACCGAGAATTTGATGATGCTACCTACATGTTAGCAAAAGAAAGAAATAACAAAAACATGATCAAAACAGCTCAAAATGATGTGAAATTTGAATGACAACCTATCTAAACAAAATAGAATTAGATGCAAAAATAATAGAAAGGAAATATTCTATAGATTTCTAATCACTCTAGGGTGGGGCGATTAGGACTACAGTAGTGTGGGGGGCGCCCGAGGGTAGGACACCCACCGTTTGGGGCCCGATTTTGGCACCAATCCACTTGGGATGGGTCCAAAACCTCTTGTGGGGTGTTGTCGATGAATTTGGTAGGATTTTATGGCCAAATTTTGGGTTTTGGTTTCAGATTTGTGCTTCCAATAAGCACCCAATGACCTCCCTTCCAAAAGAGATCAAGGATGTGAAAGGCACAAATCAAAAAGGTGTGAGGATGTAAAATGACAGCACTTCGTTGCTCAAAATGCTCCTTCTCTCCATATTTTTGAGGTGAGAAGACTCACCATTTTATAGACCTAACGATATCTTTGGATGAGCATGCAGAGGCGCCACTTGACAATCATGCCTTCCCAGGAGGGAGAAGATTCCTCCCTGATTAGGGGCTCCATGACTACCCCTGTAACTGCCTCTAGCACTCAAAAATACTCACTCACACTCCCATGCAATGAAGGAAGAGTTAAGTGGCATATCTAAGCTACCATTTGTCAAGATTTGACTTTTTTCCCGTCAAACCTGCTATTCGCCCCACCCTGGGGTGAATGTTGCTAATCGTTCCTGGGTGGAACGAATACCAGTTTGTAATCGTCCTTGGGTGGAACGAGTAGTGAGTAGAGTACCTGAAAGGTGCCAAATTGACCTATGACCTTCCAAAACTATTGTGTGAGTGGTTAGGACCACTTTTTAACCTCTAGGACTATTCTTGGGGCTGTGTGTGTCAATGCAATCAGTGTTTGTTGTCACATAATCGGATTGGTGCTATTTTGGTGTCTACAGATGCCCCTTTTTGGGATGCGTTGTACGTGGCACAATGCTGAGCAAAAATAGATAACCAAAGCACTAATGATTAGGGTTTCTTAGTAACCTAACCAACTTTTGATGCCCCAAGTATGGAAAGGGCATGCATTCTTGAATCCTCAATTCAAGTGTTAACCTTTTTCGGTGAGGTGTTACTTGATCTTGGTCATTGATCAGTCATGAATAGGCAAAGGGCACAACATTTTGTCTATGGGAACCTTGAGTTCATGATTCACAAATGCCAAGTGTTTGATAAGCTTGTGATTATTTCTTGTTTGCTACCCCAAGCAGGGGTGTGATTATCTTTGTCAATGATTCTTTGAATGCATGCCATTTCCTTAATTGGGTGTGTATTTGTTGATTGGTGACTAAGTGTGACTACCCCCTCAAGTGACGAATCGATGAGGGAATGACCGACATGATAAAAGTGATGAGTCACTTGACCCAAGATGACTTGTGTAAGGGTACCTTTCAGTTTTTTATCTTTGAATGCTTATGCAGTTTCCCAACATTTAGACCTATTTTTGGTGGGTTTTAACCCTTTTTGTGATGCATTTTGGAGCTAAAGTGGTCAAAAATTCATCCTCTCGTGGAGCGGTCCGGCTATGGTAGCCTTCTTAGGGAGTAGGATAGTGACAATTTGTGATCCCAACATCTATTTTGTATTCCAATAATGTCAGGCACAAAGGTGCCTTCATTTGGCAATGTTATTGCTATTTTTGGGTGGGTTTGGACCCTTTTTGGGACGCCGTTTGGGGATGAAATTTTCGAAAATCTGTCCTCCCATGGAGTGGTCCAGCTATGATAGCCTTCTTAGGGAGGATGATAGTGAGGATTTGTGACCCCGACATATGTTTTGCATGCCAAGAAGGTCAAGCGCAAAGGCGCCTTTGTTCGGCAATGTTATTGCTATTTTTGGGTGGGTTTGGACCCTTTTGGGGACGCCGTTTGGGGATGAAATTCTCGATAATCCATCCTCCCGTGGAGCGGTCCGGCTATGGTAGCCTTCTTAGGGAGTAGGATAGTGAGGATTTGTGACCCCAACATCTGTTTTGCATGCTCAGAATGTCAAGTGCAAAAGCACTCTTATTGGACAATTTTATTGCTTGTTTTTGTGCATTTTGGTGCATTTTGTTTTTGCTGTTTTTGAAATTTTTGCTCTGTAATCATCCCTGGGTGGGACAAATTTTTGCTCTAAAATTTTTGAGCTTTTGCATTTTTGCAAGGTTAGAGGACCATTTTATTGTAGCCTACGGGAATTTTTTATGATATATATATACAGATGACTTTCTTTTGTTTATACACATGTTGTGATTTGATTTTATGCACAATGACTGATGTTTGATGGATGCATGTTAATTTACATTATGTATGGATATTTGGAGATGAATGCTAATGTTTCTAATTTATATGATATGCAAATGGAATGGATGAATTGAATTTGTGATTTTTGGCGGTGGCACCATGGACTGTTTAGATCTTATGGCTTTTTGTCCTAGGCAATTGCTGTGGTAAATGACTTTTCATGTATACATGTTGCTTTTTGTAATTTTTGATGGCGATGCAAGGATGAAAGATATCACAGTTGGTTTAGAATGTAGTTAAGGTTTTCTGAGACTCAGATGTTTTTAACTAACTAGCCAAGACTATACTTTTATCTTACAAGACTTTTGAACAAGGTATGAATCAGACTTGTCTTTGACCAAGTTATTTCACATCCCTATGTGTGCAATTGAGTTTGTTTATGTGGTTTTTGTCAGGATATCGCTAGTGCCAGATAGGCTATCAACCAAACCTATATTGAGGATCACCTAATTAGCTCCACTAACTCCTTTGTTTTATTTAGTCATATTAATCTACGGTGCTATCTAGGATACCATAAGCTAGCTCATCCACATGCAAACATTGATCTGCACACAAGTTAATGTGACAGATATATCGTCATGCGGGAGGTTTGCCACTAGTGATCGATAGGTTATCCACCAAACCGATACTGAGGTTTACCTCATGACCTTTTGAATGCTGAGAGTTCCAGGGATTCAAGTTTGACTCCCTTATTTTCTTCAATTGTATTGGGATACTTGCTCTTTTGTAGTGATAAAAATCACTGTTTATTTTTATTTTTTTCTTTTGAGCAAGGGATTTGAATTTTGAGTGAGTAGAATCACTATTGTATGTGTTTTTTGATGTGTGCACTTTGGTTGTGATGTCAAATTTTGGATTTTTGACTTTTTGCAAATTTTGGATGTTTTGCAACTTTTTGAGAACTTGGGATTCTTGGGGAATTGGGTAGGGAAGATGCTTGTCCTTTTTCCAACTCTCAACGTTTTTGGGGTCATTCGTACAGGGGGATGAGCAAGATAACCTTTTCACTAGATGGTATCCTGGATTGCTTTGCAGATTTCATCTTTCGTTTACACAACTTGGGAATTTTTATGTGTTTTAACTTGTGTTGGGATGCTACGTAACAAGGTGTGATCCAAGTAGAACTCTACCTTTGTAAAATATGTCTGACTTTGTATGGTATTTGGCTAGAAATCTAATGATAGCTGAATGAAAAAAACTCTAGATACATTAGAAGACAACTGACTATGATATGGTGAAATGGCATTTATTTTTGATGGACTATTTATAGAGTGGAGAGATGTGGAAAATGATGGATTTGTGGAGTAATTACAGTCTATGGTGCCTTTGACCTTTATGACCAACAAATATGCAATGTATGGATGTGATTCTTAATGCAGCTATTATTTTTGTGTTTTTGATGGATTGATTTTTGTGAGTATGAAGATGAGATGTAAAAAGAATTCTTTTATTGTGGTGATGATCTTGAGTATGCATGGAAATGAGATGCAAATTTTTGTTATTTTTGATGATTTTATTGTTTTCGAATTTTCTTACTTTTGACCAAGCGATTGTGGGAGCCCTTGGAGCTTTTGGTTGGACCAAAGGGATGATGGGTACCTTTGGGGCAGTTTGGTTTGACCAAAGGGTTTGTGGGCACCTTTGGGGCATTTTTAGGTGACCAAGCGATTGTGAGAATCCTTGGAGATTTTGGTTTGACCAAAGGGATTATGGGTACCTTTGGGGCATTTTGGTTTGACCAAAGGGTTTATGGACACCTTTGGGGCATTTTGGGGGGTTTGACCAAGCGATTGTGGGAATCCTTGGAGATTTTGGTTTGACCAAAGGGTTTATGGGCACCTTTGGGGCATTTTTGGGGGTTTGACCAAGTGATTGTGGGAATCCTTGGAGATTTTGGTTTGACCAAAGGGTTTATGGACACCTTTGGGGCATTTTGGGGTTGACCAAGCGATAATGGGAATCCTTGGAGCTTTTTGGTTTGACCAAAGGGGTAATGGGCACCTTTGGGGTGTTTTGGGGTTGACCAAGCGATAATGGGTATCCTTGGAGCTTTTGGTTTGGGCTATGGGTATGGATATCATTTGTTGAATTCAGATCTACATTAGGAACTTTGGGTTCCTCTTTAGCATGGAAGATATCCTGAGATGGTCCTGGGGTGAAATGAAGCATCTCACCGCAAGGCCAGTACTCTGATGGGGATGGTGGTGAATTGATGTGATCCCAGTCTATGGCATCTACGTCTAGATATAATGACTTTGATGGATCGGGTAGATTGTGGATGGGGGCGGTTAAGTCAATGGAGATCATGTTGATGAAATGATTTTGGTCTCCATTACCATAGGTGTGGTGACTTGGACATCCTGAATGATTTTTGTGCTCCGGATCTGGATCTGGAGGTATTGGCATGAATGGATCGGCCCTATGTGTGGGGAGGAGGATAGGGTCTACCCTCGACACTGATATCACTATAGGGTCTCTAGGCGGTAGGTGCTCTCTATATGCCCAAAGTGGCGGATTCAACACTTGATCCCATTGCACTAGGTTTAGGTGCCACTCATGCCCTGGCCTTATGTTTAGTTGTTCAAATATGTCATCAATATCTAGGGGGTATTTTTGCTGCATCTTTCACATGTGATTGAGATATGCCATCTCAGTTTCATCTTCATAATCACTGTCGGAGATCCAAAGGCCTTCATTGGTTCCAACAACTATTTGCGACATGTGAGGCTCATCTTGCTTGAGCAAATTGATCTGGCCCCATCGAGGTTGTTCCGTTATCTATGGGAGGACCTAATTTTCTCGAGGTGGCACTTGCTCTATTGGAGCATCCAAAGGGAACATTGCCAAGAGGCTTTCTTGATAATCATCCATGGGGGTCACTTGTGAGTGATTGCTATCCGATTCAAAGGGGTCCCATGGTGCTACCTCATATTCTGACTCATCTTTTGAAGATCCTTCCTGACCTTGTCTATATCCCCCTTGTAGGTGAGCTCTCGAGCTTTCTCCTTTCTCGATCAAAGGGAAGGGGTTATGAAGGTCAACAAGGTTGGTTGTCGACAATGGGAGATAATCCCCCAATGTATATGTTGTGTTAGGATTGGCATATGGATCTAATGCCAACCCATCCTTGTTACCTATCCCTAGGCCTTGCATGTTCTCTACCAAGATGTCCAAGGGTAGGGGGTGGTTGAACCCTACTCCTAACTTGTCGTATGGCATCTGATATCTTGGTTGGCAAAGAACTCGCACTCCTTGCTCATATTTGCCTAACCCATATCCATGCCAATTGCATTGGCCAAGATATCTCAAAGTGAAATATGGGTTGGACAAATAGTTGACGTCTTCAGTAAAGGGCTCTTCATCTTCATCATCTTGCATGTAAGGTTCACTACCATTATCCAAGACCCCATATACAAAGTTTTTCTAGTTTTGAGGGTAGCCTAGAGGAACAATAGTGCCTATGGGGAGGCGAGGTCTCCCCATGTCCTGCATGGACTCGAGTGCGGGTGTTGCTATAATATTCCACACCAGATACTCCCCTAGGCCTGTATTGGCCATTTCAATGGTGATTGTTGGTGATTGAGGGGGAGGGAACGAAAGTTATTCCTGAGTCCACTCCATGTCGGGTGAACTAGGAGCCTCGACTTCCATTCTGCTAGGCATCTCCTCGGTAGAGATGGTTGAGACTGATTGCGGTGCCTCTTCCAGGGGTTTCTTCCCTTTGTCCTTCATTGTGGCCACCGTAGGTGGCATCGTTGGTGAAGGACCAGACGATGAAGATGGACCCGACTGGGGATTCGATGGACTTGTCAACGGGGATGCCTATGGAATCGAACCCTATTTAGATGGATTCAACTAAAAATCCAAATGCATTGATGGAAGGGTTGATTGTGGCATTAGCTACACCGTATTGCAATACTTGAAGGGCTCCAAGTCTGTCGGGACTACATGCACTTGCCCTTCAAATGTATACTTTAAGCACTGATGAGCTATCAAAGGGACACACTTCATGTCCCTGATCCATGGCCGACCCAGCAAGATGTTATAGGCCATCTCACCCTCCAAGATGTGGCATAATGTAGGTATAGTCTTTTGTCCCACTTGGATGGGTAGGACAATTATGCCAACTATCGAGCATATTGCATCATTGAATGCTCGCAGTGTATAGGTGGAGGCCACTATGTGAGATGTAGGCAACTTTAGGTGCTTCAATGCCACTGTTGTAATGATATTATTGGATGAGTCAATGTACACCAACACCATCTTATACAAAATCCCAATGACCCACACAATAACATGTAGGTGTGGATCTATCATGTCACCAGTCATTGATTTCAATTCATCCTCTCTAAAGGTGATGACTGGCTCGGTGCACCATTTGACATGTCCCATGAAGTTGTTGATGGAGTTTGCTTCATGGGGCTATAACTTGATGGATTTTAGTATCTCCATTAGAGCCTCCCGATGGGGCGATGATTGTTGTATGAGCTCGTAGATGGAGAGCCTAGCCGATGTGGTCCTCAAACTCTGGGTGAGTTTGGTTCGAATTATTGCCACTATTCTAGGAAAAGCAGGTTGCGTAAGGTGTTGTTGCGGTTGTGATGTTGTTGGCACCTCTCCCGTAGCTATCGTGGGGGCAGTTGTGCTCGGGTATCACTTGTTTTGAGTCACTATACTGATCATCCCTACATACCCTTACATGGGGTAGTTCTGTGTTACCTCATTGACTTGTAGGGTCTTTTCCTATGCATCATGGGCAGGCAAGGGGTCCTTAAAGACCTCCATTTGTTGGTTGCTTTGTGCCACGGGATTATCCATCGCTAATGTCTTGTTATCTATTAGGTCTTGCACTAATGCTTTAAACTTCCAACATGCATTAAGGTCATGTCCCTTCCGTCTGTGGAACCTACAGTACAAGTATTCCCTGTAGCCCTTAGGTTTTGGCACATTGGGGTCTATGGGTTGACTCTCGGGTAGGTTGATCAAGTTTGCCATTGAAAAGCGGTCAAACAGGGAGTCTCTAGACTCTGTGTAAGGTGTGAATTGTTGCCTAGGGCGATGTTGTTGATTTTGCTCTTGCCTCTAATTTTCTCTGTCATAACTGTTAAGAGGCACCACCTAATAGTTAGCATTTTGGGGCTGTGTTGCTTGTGTAGGCTTAGGGATGTTTATAGCAACCTGATTGACCATAGTGGGTTTCTGTTGTGTGGTCCCTATTTTGGTGTTCTTAGACCATTATTTCTTCTTTGGCTTGGCTATCTCGCCATCCTGAATCTTGATCTCCTTAATGATTTTGGCTTGCACCAGAGCTTCCTCTAAATTGGAATATTGCTACAGTTGCAATAGCATAGAGATCTATCTCAAACAGCTCTTTGAGAACATTTGGGTGAGGTCGAACATAGGAGGAAGGTAGGGCAGCTTTGAGTGCATTGCTCCCATGCTATATATTTCTCTTGAGGAATGTAGTGGTCTCCCTCGTTTTCCCTTTCATAGATGTGAAAGGGGCAAACAGAGTTGGCTCACCCTTTCGGAAGAGCCTTGTGCTCTATATTTTTCTTGTTGTTTTTGAAAATAAGAGGGGGTAAAGGAGGGATGATGTAATCATGTGGCCCCTCCCGATGGACCTTGTGTTGTCCTAGCACTTCATTGCATAGTGGCCACTCGTAGCGAGCATCTAAGTGAGATTTCCCATCTATGTTGAGTGCCACATGTAAAGACTCCTCCTGAAAGGGTATGTGCTGAGTGGGTGTGCCCCTCGAAGGGGTGCCTCTATAGTCTCATTCTGTCAAGGCACGAAGTGGACTATCTCATGGGTTAGGCCACCAAGGTGGATTGACCAAGTCCTTTGGGCTATAACAGAGGTGACTTGTTCCCCCTTGTACACTCTTCGTAGCTTTTGCCCTTGAATGGGCTTAGCTACGGGTTTACACCATAGTGGTGTCTCCCTACAAGATGCGAAGATTTTTATTTCTTTTTATGATTTTTATGCTACACTAAATAGAGGGAACCACACAATCAAAGTAGTGATTATCTCATTTATAGATTAAAGGTGTGCCCTAAATCTGGTTTAGTGTGTTTTGATTTTTGTTTTGATAGTTTTGTAAATAATGTTTTGTAGCAAATGCAATATGATGGCTCTTATGACTCCCAAAAAATGGTCACCCCTTAGATATACCATTGCCAAGCCATTATACCAATCCTCTCTATATACCCGCCCTTACGTGAGGGAAATTATAGGTACGTGAGAGCAGAATGGTATGTGCAACATATGCGGTACGAAAGGGGGATCGCCCTATTTTTGACACCTACCATAGAAGACTTATTCTCATGCACTGGGAATCACCCCAGCTACACATGGTCATCTTTCATCAGGATTTACATCTAGCAATAGTAGCGATCAAGGTTATGAATGCAAAAATTCAAGCCAAGGTGGTGATGAAATCCATCATTGGTCTTGATCAAAGGCTGGGGTTTTACAACTACCTCCTTGGTGTTTAAATTTCCATGTGATGTGTGGGGTTCTTTTTATTTTGCATAAAATAAAGCAAACATGTAGTTAAAAACTTTCCCTAAGCCAACAAATAACTAGAAAGCATAAAACAAAAGACAAAAAATGACAGAAGGTGTTTAGGACCTCTACCTCTTCTCTGCCCAAACAGGATGCTTTTGAGTTTCTATTCTGAAATTGCACAGAGAGATATTAGTCCCTGGGTGGGATGAATAGCAGATATTTATTCATCATAGGGTGGTACGAATACCCATTCACCCCAGGGTGGCATGAATTTCAGCTCTATATTCATCACAGACTGGAATGAATAGCAGTCCAGCGTTTGAAAACTTGGTACCTACAAGCAAAAACAAGAAATTTTTTATCAGACTTCTAATCTCAAAAACAAAGGACAAGGTCCCACTGTGATCACCACTGAAAGCATGAGGATACAAAAACAAAAAGGAAATGCCAAGGTGCGATGCAAACGAAACTAAACTTGATGCTAAATCCTACGAACTAAAATGCATGAAAGGAAAAAAATACAAATGCATTGAAACAAGGTATAAAAGTGAATATGGAGTACAACCCTTTTTATTAATGTGCTTTAAAACCTAGTTACAATATGTCTCCTCCATTTTCAAGGGCTAGGAGTGTTAAATACGTTCTTGTCACATCAATAGATGGTATTCCTTCTTCCGTGTGCCCACATGTAGAATGGGCAGACCAAATGTCATCATCTCTTATTTTGGTGAGTCTTGACTCTTTTTTGATCCTCTAATATCAAGACCCTACATTCAAGGAAACAAAAAATAGTCAGTAGCACCTATAGATAAAATGAAACATGCAATCCCCAAGACTATGATTAGTGCATGCGAAAAATGAATAAAACGATAACCAAATAACATAAGAATGATCTAAAATTTTAAAAGAGGCATGAGGACATTACCAAGATGTCATTGCAAATGGAACAGTCAAAAAATTTACCATGGATTTCTAATCACCCCGGGGTGGGACGATTAGACCTGCAACAAAGTGTCAAAAAGCATAGTCCCAAATGTCACATCTGAGAAGCTCCAAATCACATGCAAAGTTAGGGGTTAGGTAAAATGGGGTATTTTGGGATGACCCAGATGGTCGGATTTTGCCAATTCAGCCTCTATCATTAGGAATTTGATGATGCTACCTGCATGTTAGCTAAAGCGAGAAATAACAAAAACATGATAAAAATAGCTCAAAATGATGTGAAATTTGAATGACGACCTATCTAAGCAACATAGAATTAGATGAAAAAATAAAAAAAATGAAATCTTCTACAGATTTCTAATCACTTTGGGGTGAGGCAATTAGGACTGTAGCAGTGCGAGGGGCACCCGGGGGTAGGACGCCTGCCGTTTGGGGCTCGATTTCGGCACAAATCCACTTGGGATGGGTCCAAAACCTCTTGTGGGGTGTTTTCAGCAAATTTGGTAGGATTTTATGGCCAAATGTTAGGTTTTGGTTTCGGATTTGTGCTTCCAATAATCACCCAATGACCTCCCTTCCAAAAGAGATCAAGGATGTGAAAGGCCCAAATCAAAAAGGTGTGAGGATGTAAAATGGTAGAACTTCGTTGTTCAAAAAAATTCTTCTCTCCATCCTTTTAAGGTGAGAAGACTCACCATTTTATAGACCTAACGGTCTCTTTGAATGAGCATGCAGAGGCGCCACTTGGCAATTATGCCTTCCCAGGAGGGAGAAGATTCCTCCATGATTAGGGGATCCATGACTACCCCTGTAACTTTCTCTCATGCTAAAAAATGCTCACTCACACTCCCAATTAATTAAGGAAGAGTTAAGTGGTGGATCTGAGTTGCCATTTGTCAAGATTTAACTTTTTTCCCGTCAAACCTGCTATTCACCCCACCCTGGGGTGAATGCTGCTAATCGTCCCTGGGTGGAATGAATACCAGTTTGTAATCATCCCTGGGTGGAACGAGTAGATATCAGAGTGCCTAAAAGGTGCAAAATTGACCTCTGAACTTCCAAAACTACTATGTGGGTGGTTAGGACCACTATTTAACCTCTAGGGGCTGCCCTGGGGGCTGTGTGTGTCAATGCGATCAGTGTTTGCATTCACATAATCAGATTGGTGCTATTTTGGTTTCTACACTTCCAAGTGTTGTTTTTGAGAAGAGAAAATTATTTTGCATCCATATTTTCCTTCCACTGAGGCACACTAAGTGAATTTTGCACTGAAGTAGGTTCATTCTCCACCACTAAAGTCATGAAATCCTTATCTTCTTCTTCATCCCCATATTCTGATTTTAAATGTTCTATAGTTTGTGCAACTTTAACTTTTATTCTCTCTTAATGAATCATACTGTGAGTATGAGGTCTATCTAAAGTAATATCTGGAGGTGCAGTCAACTTTGAGTCTCTCATTGTGCTAGTATACCATTTTGGAATTTTCTTTTGAGGTGGAGGAGACTCTTTCTTAGGCTCCTCAAAATCTAGGTATATAGCAGGAGATGTGTCATCTGGTTTATTCAATGTGGAAGCTTCATCAAATACCACATCTAAAATTATGTGAATTTTCTTGGTTTTAGGATCTATTAAACGATATCCCTTGGATGTGTCATCATAAAGAAGAAAAATACACTACGGGGATTTCTCATCTAACTCCTTTCTCTTTGTTTTTGGAATGTGCATGAATGCCTTACATACAAATATCCTTAGATGAGAAATGGAGGGTTTTCTACCACTCCAAGCTTCTTGTGGGGTCATTCCTTTAAGATATTTTTTGGGTACTCTATTCAGGAGATACACTATTGTAGTGACAACTTCTGCCCAATACTGTTGCTCAATATGTGACCTTGTGAGCATACAAAAAACCATTTCCATGTTTAATGGATATTTGTAGGAATTTCTAGATGTGAATTTTGTACGTATGGTTCTAACTGTTGACCTTTAGAAATAGGGAGCTTTTAATTCTCCTTCCCCTTATCTTCCATGCTACACTTTGAACATTTCTACTGCTCCTCTCATGCCTTGATTGTTAGGTGAACAAATAATATTCATAGAGTAACAATAGACAATATTTTTAGTGTAACAAAGATATTTAAATAATGGAATAATAATATAATATCTACCCTAACATCCCCCCCTTATTACATTATTTGATGTACAAAGAGAATTACGAAACAACTCAAATTTGACACGTGCAAGTGCCTTAGTGAAAATATCCACAACTTGTTCATCGGTGGGAATGTACTGGAGCTAAATCTTGTGCTTTGGAACTTCATCTCGAATAAAGTGACATTGAGTGTCAATATGCTTGGTGCATTCATGGAACACTGGATTCTTGACAAGTTTCAAAACACCTTGGTTATCGCAATTCAAGTGGATTGGTAGTTTCTTTGGAAGACCCATACTTGAAAGAATGTGATGTAACCATATCGTCTCACAGACTACTCCACGTGTTGCACGATATTCTGCCTCTGTAGATGATAGTGCAACAACTTATTGCTTCTTGCTGTACCAAGAGATAGGACCAGATCCAAGATGAAAAATGTACCCTGAAGTTGATTTTCTATCATCAATAGATCCAACATAATTAGAGTCTGTGTATCCTTGCAAGAAGAACTTATCATTCTTCCTATACTCCAGGCCATATTTTGTAGTACCATGAACATAATGAAGAACTCATTTCACTACTTTCCAATGACTAACCTTAGGTTCCTGCATGAACCTTGAAAGATAATTCATAGTAAAACTGATATCTGGCCTGGTATTTGGTCAGATATATGAGACTCCCAATCAACTGGTGATAGAGAGTTCCATCTACCTAAGGAGAATTATCATATCACGACAATTGTAGCCTTGTTTCCATAGGAGTTGATTTTGGCTTACAATCAGTCATGCGATATTTTTCAATCAAAGTCTTGGCATATTTCATCTGAGTCACTCTGATGTGATTCTTCTTTTGTTCTACTTCTAAGCCAAGATAATAATGAAGAAGTCCTAGATCTGTCATCTCAAATGACTTTTTCAAGTCACCCTTCACTACTTCTATCAATTTCTTTGAACTACCAGTGATGATCAGATCATCAACATAGAGCACTAGAATCACTATTTCAGAACCAATTTTCTTGAAATAGAGATTGGCATCCAAAGGACTTCTCTTGAAACCATGTTGTAATAGGTGATTGTCAATTTTTATGTACCAAGCTCATGGAGCTTATTTTAACCCATACAAGGATTTAACCAATTTGTAAACCTTTTGCTCTTGGCCTTCAACCACAAATCCTTCTGGCTGAGTCATATACACTTCTTCCTTTAAATCACCATTCAAGAAGGCACTTTTCACATCCATATGATGTAGCTTCCATCCAAACTGGGCTACCATAGCACAAAGTACATGAATGGTAGTCATTCTAGAAGTGGGTGCAAATATCTCTTCATAGTCTATGCCTTCTTTTTGTGCATAGCCCTTTACAACAAGGTGGACCTTATGCTTGTCTATAGTTCCATCTACCTTATACTTCACTTTGTATACCCATTTGTAGCCAATGGGCTTCTTTCCAGGAGGTAGATCAACTAGCTTCCAAGTGTTGTTTTTGAGAAGAGATAAATGTTCTACATCCATAGCTGCCTTCCACTGAGGCACACTAAGTGCATCTTGCACTAAAGTAGGTTCATGCTCCACCACTAAAGTCATGAAACCCCTATCTTCTTCTTCATCCCCATATTTTGATTCTAAATGTTCTATAGTTTGTGCAACTTCAGCTTTTGTTCTCTCTTGACGAGTCATACTGTGAGTACGGGGCCTATCTAAAGTAAGATCTGGAGGTGCAATCAACTTTGAGTCTCTCATTGTGCTAGTATACCATTTTGGAATTTTCTTCTGAGGTGGAGGAGACTCTTTCTTAGGCTCCTCAAAATCTAGGTATATAGTAGGAGATGTGTCATCTAGTTTATTCAATGTGGAAGCTTCATCAAATACCACATCTCGACTTATGTGAATTTTCTTGGTTTTAGGATCTATCAAACGATATCCCTTGGATGTGTCATCATAACCAAGAAAAATACACTATAGGGATTTCTCATCTAACTTATTTCTCTTTGCTTTTGGAATGTGCATGAATGCCTTACATCCAAATATCTTGAGATGAGAAATGGAGGGTTTTCTACCACTCCAAGCTTCTTGTGGGGTCATTCCTTTAAGAGCTTTTGTGGGTGCTCTATTCAGGAGATACACTACTATAGTGATAGCTTCTACCCAATACTATTGCTCAAGATGTGCCCTTGTGAGCATACAATGAACCATTTCCATGATGGAATGATTCCTCCTCTCAACAACTCCATTTTGTTGTGGAGTATAGGTTGTAGTAAGCTGCCTCTTGATCCCATGTGTAGTAAGAAATGTGGAAAATTCATTGGAGGTATATTCCCCCTCGATATGAGTGGAGGGTCTTAATGGAACATCATGATGCCTTCTCAACACTTTTCTTAAACTGCTAAAAAACAGAAAAGCCTCTGACTTTAGTTGTAGAAAGAAAACCCACATCTTTCGTGAGTAGTCATCAACAAACAACTAAAAATACCTCTTTCCCCCATAATTGTTAGGCATAGGACTACACAGATCGGTGTGTACCAACTCCAATGGTCTGTTGGCTCGTGAAGAGCTCAACTCAAATGGTACTCGATGTTGCTTCCTTGCTAAGCAATCCGAGCAAACTGGAAAAGTGGATGAAATGTTGGGAAGACCTTTCACCATTTCATATTTACTCAACTCAAGTAAATATCCTGAACTTAGATGTCCATATATTTTATGCCAAAGAGAAGTGGCCTCTTTTGTGTTTACCACCATGGCAACATGAGGGGTAGAAAGGGCATCTAAAGCAAACAAGCCATGCTTGTAGGAAGCAGTTGCTACATGTTTGCCCTTCTTTGTGATGAAGCAATGCTTCTTTCCATTCTCAACTCTGAAATCAACCACCATGTTCTTATCCAATATTTGAGGCACTGACAACAAGTTATTAGCCAATCCTAGAACATAAAGGACTTTCTCAATGTGACATTTTCCATCTGGAAGAGTGACTAAAATATTTCCTTCACCCTAGACTTTGTAGGTCTTATCATCAACTATGGTAATTGGTTTGCCTTCTTTAGCCTCAAATATCTCAAACCATTGTTTATCACCAGTCATGTGTTTATTGGCCCTGAAATCAATATACCACACAGGATCCTTTTGCTTAGAATCTGTATGAGTCATGAGCACCTTGTGTGCTCTCTCAAAATCTGAGTCTGATTCCTCAATAGCAACATGTCCCTTTGGTTGCTTATTCTTCTTTTGTGGTTTGTTCTTGCCCTTCTTATGACCCTTGTCTTGTGGTTGTTTATTCTTAAACCAACACCTGTTGGTGTCATGATTGTCCATATCACATATTTTGCAATACCTCTTTTGCCCTTGTTGAGGTTGCTTCTGTTTGGAACCTTTGGAAGAAGATCCCCCCTTCTGAAAATTACCTTGTTTCTTTGATCCTTGTTTGTTAGAGTAAAGTGCACTGTTTGACACTTCATCTCTTTGAAGTTGATTTGCCTCCTCTGTTTGGAGTAAATTTACCAACTCTTCAAAAGTAACTTGTCGGTTTGACACTTGAAGGGAAGTGATAAGAATTATGTAGGAATCTGGTAAAGCTCTCAAAATGATTGATGTCAAGAGCTTATCCTCAAATTTTTCTCCCAAGGCATTCAATTTGGACTTCAATTCTACCACTCTACAAAGGAACAATTCTATGGTTTCACCATGCTTCATGCTGAGATTGTGAAGCTGTGATTGAAGGTTAAGAATTGTGGATTGATTCTTCCCTTCATAGATTGTAGTTAATGTGTCCCAAGCATCTTTACCATGTTTCTTGTCACAAATGTGAGGTTGTACTTCATCAGTAGTAGCAAGTAAGATGAGCATGAGGGCCCTCATATCCTTTTTGTCATACTCATCTTGTGTGGTACCTACTGTAGTGGGACATTTAGAAGTGCCAGTCACAATATCCCATAAATCTTCAACCTATAGAATGACTCTCATTTTGGTTTTCCATGGAGCATAATTGGAACCTTTAAGCAACTGAGTATCTGAAAGATATTTGTTTATAGTGGCCATTGTGAAGGTTCCTTATATCACCAAAATGGTCCCCCTTTCGATATACCACAATTAAGCAATACTGAAAGGGATTCACTCAAATTGTTGGCACCTGCCTAAAAACCCTTCCGAAAAAGGATGATCAGTTTGAGGAGTTTAAGCCAAGCAATAGGAGTAAATAGGGTATGTGATGGAGTGAATATCAATCAATAATTTGGCTTCCTTATTTCTCCCCGATGATTTATAGAGAACAATAGCTCAGACGTCGTTGTTGTAGCTATATTAGGTGTTAGATACAGTAGCCCAAAGCATGACAACATTACCTGTAAGTGTGGGCTAGAGGTACCGTAAATATCGAATGTTGCTGTGTGCAATAAATTGCACAAAAATGGGTATAAATTTGGGGTCTTATTTGTTGTAACAAAACAATTGTGTTAATGCAAAAAATAGGAAATTAAATGCATCATACATCAATGTTTGCCCACAAATTTATATGTGAAAGGTGTCGGATTCCACCAAAAATGCACCTTTTATACAAAGCCAATTAGGTGTCGAATTCCATCGAAAATGCACCTATTACAATAATTTTGCAAGAAATTTTGAAATTTGCAAAATTGATATTCACTACTTTGCCCTTGTGTTGAAATTTTACAAAAAAGAATACAATTTTGTCCCCCCTTGTGTTTGCAAAATAAACAAGTTGTGATGGCAAATATTTTGTCTTCAAGTTGATGAGATCCCCCTTCTGTGTTTGCAAAAAAAATGTGCAATGTTTTGAGTTCCTCTTGAAAAAATGCACAATTTGTTGTTTTGCAAAAAAAATATATCTTTTCTTTTGTTTCTTTTTTTTGTTTGCAAATAAAAAAATTAAATTAATCTAGATTAATAATTAAATATTAAAAAATCAATTATTTAATAAAAACAATTGATTGAATAAAAATATAAAATTATTAAAATAATTAATTGAAAAAAATAAATTTGCAAAACAACAAAAAAATATTTTACCTTTTTGTGTAAAGTATATATTTTTGCCTACATGGGGATCGAACCACAAAAATTCTTCACTGAAGTGTCTTAGTGCCCGCACAAGCTACCAGCCCAACTCCCTGAGCTGATGGAACAGAAGGTAGAGCACCTAATCTTTGAAGTCTTCTTTGTGATCTGATGGAAAAAAAACTTTTGGGATATTAATCCCACATGCACCCTATGGGAAGTGAAGGAGTATTAAAAACAAATTGTTGCACATTTTATTTTAATTGCCTATGGGTATCGTTCCCACGAGTCTGCTTTTGCTATGATCCACTTGTCAATGTTCAATTGAATCGATAGTCTGCCATGGATCTTATTCGACTATGTTCACCATGTATCCATGTTTAAGTTAGCAGTACCCACATGTTAGGTCATGCTGGTAGTTTACCACTTATTAGTATGAGTTAGTAGGTCCGCTCATCATGTATAAGCTTGTTGTCCATGCCAGGTCATCTGATCTACCACATCACCACCTAGGGATCATGCCATCTACCACATAAAAATCTTGGGATCTATGTTGGTAGGTCTCTTAGTCTACATGTAGAGGTCAGATCATTGCCTACGGGTCCAGTTGATCACGGTCTAGTTGGATCTTTTGATCATAGTCTGATGTTGTTAGTATTTGCATTTCATGTAATTATCAAGGGATCTACATCAATCACCTAGTCAGCATCTATCCAGTCCATAGGGAAGTCTATTTGATCAAGAGGTAGATCCACCTTGGAAATCACATTTGGTCTAGGTTCCAATCTGTCTGTCCGATCCAAAGGTAGTCCACCTAAGAAATCATGTTTGATCTAGGTTCTAGTTCGTCTATCTACATCAATCTATCTGATCAATCTATTTGTTTCATGCACCTCGACTAGAGTAATCCCACGAGATTTGTTGCCCAATGTCAGATTTACCATAGTAAGGTCTAGATCATATGGTTATCTGTGATAAACAATTATCGAAGTCAAAATATAGAAAATATGAAATGAAAAAAATTGTCTTGTTTACCTTTCACCCACTCTGATACCAATGTGAGGTGAACAAACAATATTCATAGACTAAAAATAGAAAATACAAACAATATTCGTAGACTAACAATAGAAAATATGAAATAAAAATAATTGCCATGCTCGCATTTCACCCGCTTTGATACCAATGTGAGGTGAACAAATAATATTCATAGACTAATAATATACAATATTGTTAGTGTAATAAAGATATTTAAGTAATTGAATAATAAGATAATATCTACCCTAAAATTTACTATGCTACATTCCTCCTTCGAATGTATTTGGTTGTGCTTCATTCATGCATGTTGATCTTGGATTTAAGATACCTTTTAAGCACTATTGATCATAGGCATTGTGACAAGTGTCACGTCTATTACAAGTGAGCACTCCCTTCTTTACGTAATGCTCCAAAACCTTTATTTAATGCTTCTTAGAGAAATTTGATAATGTATGGGTGCTTGTGTGAAGTTGGTGGAGAATATCAAGGGGCACATCTTTGCTTGTAACTCCTTTGTGGGAGTTTCTAGAACATTGAGAGGAATGAGGACAAAAATTCCAAGTGTCATTTATGCATGGGGACCACTCTTGTAATGCCTTCAAATATAGAGATTATAACTCCATAACCCATTTTCTTTGCAATGTTGCTTGGGTAGCAAGCGAGATTTCTTCTCCATAAGTGGATGAGAGATACACTATGGATCTTGGATGGTAGTTTAACACTTCCTTTGGTGAGTGGTATTCTCCAATATAGAGACCACGAATGTAACACATTTCCCTCTTTGTTTTATGCCTCCAAATGTATTGATTTCCCTATCGATTTTTTACGTCCTTTGAGATTGATATGGAATATCTTGTCTATGTAAAGGTGGCTCATGAATGATCTAAAATGAGATTTGATTTTGTAGGTACGTACATCCAATATGATCCCTTGAATGGCTCTTTCTAGCTTGGGAGGAAGAGTGTTGACGTTCTGTCTTTGTTGGTTGTTATTTCCCTATAAAAGTGTGCCCTAATGTGGCACTTCCAAATATTCTCTTATGTTGTTAAAAACCATATTAGACTAGTGCAATATAATGTAATATATTTTGTACAATAAGGCTTTTTAGGATAACTTCTTTTGCACTCTATTTCCATATCTTAAATTCTGGTTAGTGGTATATTTCTTGCAATACAAGGGTTTGATATTGTCTTTAAAAATAGACACACCTTTCCCTTTTTACTTGGACACTTTTTATAACAATTCCAAGCTTCAATAACATTAGATAGAAGCTTTTTTAATTGATGCAAATTTTTTACAATTTTTTTTCTTGCATTCAACTTGTAATGCTTTTGATTTTGAGACTCACCAAGTCTCACTTTCATAATATTCTATTTATATTTTTGGTTAGTTAAGTTCTTCTCAAAATTCTAGAGGATTCTAACCCTTTTTGGTGTCTTCTATTGGCCACTTCAAGTTGTAGATTTTTGTGCTTCAATAACATCTTTTGACACTTGATACAAATCAGAATTTGTGCCTTTCAAGAAACATAAAACTAATTTTCTTTTTGAGAGTGGTATAATAGTACACATTATTTACTTTTAATGCACTAATAATACACCTTTTCACTCCAATCAACTCTCAAAGTCATGCACTAATAATCTAATGCAACTTAATCAAGAATAACCTAAAATGAATCTTTAGGAGTTATTTTGCAATTTTAGTACAATCAATGTTGTAGAACTTAGTCTTATTTTTAAAAAAATAGATAATAGGTAGTTAATAGAAGCTAATATAAAATATAATCGAATCCTAATAAATGTGCAATTGAATCCTTTAAAAGAATTTTATTTCTTTTGCATTTTAGAAGACTCTAATCTAATTTTATTTTTGTAACTTTAATCCAAATTTAGGTGGGCTAATAAATATGATAAATAGTTCAATTAATGAATATTTTTGCACCATAAGTTGCATACCTTTTTTGTAGCTATTCTCCCACATTTGTAGAGGATGTAGACGTTGGTGTCTAAAAAAACCAAGTTGTTTATTTGAGTAGGATATCCTAAACAACCCCTTTTTCACCAACTGATGGTCTTAAACTTTCTTTTACGAGCCTAGGATTTTGTGGCTTGTTCTTCTATTGTGTTCTCCTTCTGCTATAGATTTGGATAATTCCATGTCTCTAAGGTGGTGCCTTCTTGCTATGAGAGGTAATCTTCAAATATTCAAGATTTTGTGAGATTCTTCTATCTTCAAGTCTTCTTGTCAAATTTTGACTTCAAGTAGGATCTTCTTCTAGGTTTTGTCACTCCTTGCCAAATTATTCTTCTCAGATTTGAAATTCCTTGCCAAATTCTCCTTCACATATTTGGCACTCCTTTTCAAATTCTCCTCTTGGGCTTGTTTTTAGATGGTGACAATTGTCCCAAGTCCTTCACTATCAAGGGCTTCACCTAGATAGTGGATTTATCCTAGTCCTTATTCTTCTTCTTCCAATACTGGAAGTTCTTCAATGAGATCTTCTCATGATATATTCTATTATGATTTAGGATTAAGTTGATTATGAATAATATGTTCTTCCTAACTTTCTTGTAGGAAGTCTCCCAAATCACTAAATATTTTGTTCCTGTAACAAAGATATTAGTACTTAAATCTTTAGTTTTCTTTTGAATTAGATATTCTTCTTAAATTCTTCTTCACGATCATGGATTTTGTGGCATATTTCAATGTCAAGGCTCTTATGGCATTTTTCAGTACCAAGTATCCTATGGCATTTTTCAGTATCAAGGCTTCTATGGCCTTTTTAGTATCAAAGCTTCTATGGCATTTTTTAGTATCAAGGATTCTATGGCCTTTTTAGTATTAATACTTATGTGGCTTCTTATTCAAGGCTTTTATGGCCTTTTGTATCAAGGTTGCTATGGTATGTTCTTCAACTATGGAATTTTGAAATCCAATAATGTAGATCTTTAGTATCCTATATTCACCACAATCCTTCACTAGAAGTCTTCTTCCGTAGTTTCTTCTCTTGCATGATGAAGTAACCTCTACATTATGAGGGCACGCTGATCATCAGGCAACAAAGTTGGAGTCTCCTAAATTTATTTCATAGGAGTCCCAATCCTCTAATAATTAATTTCCTGCAACAAAAGAAAATTTAGGCACTAGTTAGAAAATTCTAGATGACCTGGATGATATTCACTATATGATTTTTCAATATAGTGGATTGAAATGTTGAGTCCTAGTATTCATGAGTTTTCATAAAAACTCTGTGGAAAATGAAGAACATAAGCATATACTAAGAGGGGGGTGAATAGTATAAGACCATTTTTTACTTTTCTTTCCCAATCAATATTATGCAATGTATAGATAGCAATATCAACAACAGTAATAAAATCGATGCAAAAATCACCACACAAAATACAGACACCAAATTTATGTGGTTCACCCAATGCACTCCACGGAGAAGATATTTCACTAAAATTTTCCCAATCAATCTCTTGGGAATCCTTTCCCTATTACAATGTTTATGGACCTCTGTCCAAAGGAGACACCAATCCCCTAATCAATTTCATGGATCTCTATCCATAGGAGACATCAATCTCCTAACTCTACTCTGGATGGTGATCCTATAGAAGACCTCTACATCCACTACCCTTAGAAAATGGAACTCTATCCATAGAATACACTTGTCCTCTCTGCTCTGGCTAGAGACCTTTGTCCTCAACTATGTCACCTCCAAAGCTCTATCTCAAATCTGCACTAAACACAGTCCTTCGGTCTAGCATAAATCTATCCTCAATATCTATCTCTGGTCTGGAACAAACTTGTCCTCAAATCTACAACAAACTCTATCCTTGAATTTGTACTAAACATAGTCCTTATGTCTAGCATAAATATATCCTCAATATTTTTCCTCAATATCTATCCTCAAGCCTTAAATCAAATCTTGAATCAATCTCAAATCAACTCTACTGGATCTATCCCAAACCTTAACTCAAGGTTTGAAAAAAACAATCAATAAAATTTGTTCACAAGTCTTCTCAAATACTTATCTCAAATCTACCTTGTAAGCTTCCACAAAAATCTCACACTAATCTATCCTCAAGTCCTCTCTAGAACTTGTCCAATCTACTCAATAAGTCCTTGCAATAACTTATCCAAATCTACTCTCAATCTGTATTGTAAGCTTCCATAAGAGCTTACTTAAATTTACCCACAAGTCTTCTCAAAGACTTACCTCAAATCTGCTCAAAAAGTCCACACTAGAACTTGTCCAATCTCATAGAAACATAAAGATATTTTTTAGAGACTCAATATGCTCTACACTCATCACAATTCTCAAACACTTTCAATCAGTCTCCTAAAAACATATAGAGAATTATTAGAGACTCAATATGCTTCACATTCACCTCAATACTCAATCACTTTCAATCACTCTCTTAGAAACATATAGAGAATTGTTAGAGACTCAATATGCTTTACATTCATAAATACTCAAACTCTTTCTCAAAACAATTTAGAATATAGAATAATTTGTTTCACAGTTATTGAACAATCACTTCACACATTTACTTGACTAGGCTCAACCAACTCTATACACCCAATCACTCAATGAAATAATCGTTATTCACAAACCCTAGTACAAGCATATGATAGCTCATTCAATTATTTCCAATCTCACATAACAATGATACTCATGTTCTTTCCAAACCCTAGTTCAAGTTCTTCACTCAACAACTCACTTCAAAAACAATACTTATAAACAAGGTTTTATCAACAACTCTTAATTCTAGAAAACCTTGAAGTATTAATTCAAAACACTCTCAATAATGCAAACCAAACAATCCTTTTCACTCCAAATTTTCATGCACAACTTTCAAAAATCACTCACTAGAAATAATATGCCCATACCTTTTGTTCGGTGTAGAAGTACCTTTGGAAAACCTGTCTTAATCACAATTTTATTCTTTTCAATTTCAATGGTTAAACACAACAATATCACTTCAATACTTTCTCAAAAATATTCCTTGGACATAAGACAATCACAACTCAAATTATGCCTTATTTCTCCCTTTAAAAATAACACTCATCATAACATGTATAAAAATATTTTTTTTGATACACCTTATCAACTCCAACTTAAAATAATATCCAACACCATAAATAATGTCAATACAATAACCTTCTCAAAATAACGCAATGGCAAGAAGTCCTCTCAAAATTTAACCAACACATTAATCCACTTATTTCTCCAATAAGTAAATATGTCAAAAAGACTTTATTAAAAATAAAGCTAACTCCTTATTCCTCCAATTAACCAAAATGATGACCAATTAGAAATGCTTTTTATCTACCCATTTTAACTCCCTAGGACCTTATGTCAAAACCTTAGGTATCACAAAATATATTAAAAATTTATTATATTTACCATGGTGAGACTCAAACTCACAACGCCACCTCCCCTTACACCCTAGCTATGGCCTTGGATTTCGTGTGCGCTAGGCACTCACTTTGGGAGCAAAGAGCACCATGTGCTCTTTACCCTTTATTTGGGCACCTAAGCCCAAAATGATCACCCACTACTTCCTTCAGCGTCCAAGCAAAACACACTCAAAAACTACTACTAAGAATCGATTGTGGGTCTTTTTGTGTCCAACGCCTTAGACCTCGACAACATTCCACTAGGCCACATTGCTAGGTGGATATGAGGTTTTAGCCCACGCCAAATTTATTCCTTCGCTAGCGCTCAAGACAAAAAACTGTCTTCTTCCTCACATGAGTCGCATCAAATTACACATTGGCCTCTTTATTTCATTTGAACTAAGGATGATTAAATGTCATTAGGGCATGTGGTTTTTATACCATTATGCCACCTTGAATTTAAACTTAAACACATATTGATTTGCCTTGCAACCCTAACCTTAGGGTAAATTAAAATATATTATAATTTAATTAATAATAAAATTATTATAATTAACTTATAATTAATTTAATAACCATAGGTTAATTCAATTATCTTAAAAGTTAATATATAATGAAATTATTACAACTAATTATAATTTATTTAATATCCATAGGTCTATCCATTGGTTTTTAATAAAAACCATTTATTTTTTCCATCATAGGTATTAATAAAAATCTTTAAAATCATGCTCCACATAATATTTAGAAATAAACATTATAAAAACCTTTCAAATCATGATCCACATAATATTTAGAAATAAACATTATGGATCTCATCAACCTCTTGCATTGCTCCTTATTGACCTTTTCGCATCAATGGTAGTTCACTTCTTGGCATCAATGACAACTTCATGCCTTGACATCAATGACAAATTTATGAACTCAAAATGTCCAACAATCTCCCTCTTTGTCATTGATGGCAACCCAATAATTTTTTACCATTTCCTTAAATTTTTATTCTTCTCCCCTTGGGAAATTACTCTCTTATTAAACCAAATCTCTCCCCCTTTATCAAATGCCAAATATCTACCCCTTACTCAAATATCTCCCCCTTTGACATAAATAGCAAAGGGTCACATTTGGGTCTCAAGGTTAAGAATGAGTTTCTTAGCTTAGCCCCTCCTCCACTGTTGAGCAAGGTGCAGCAAACAGTATTGTCATTGTTGTCAACACAGTCAGTCAGATCTGTTGATGCAGTGGATAGGAAGTTCAAAAGCTATTCGGATGCAGAAGGACTAGGAGTTCAAAGGTTTCTCAGAGTATGGACAATGATTTTCCAAGAAGACCATAGTGGCCCATTTGCAAAAGATCAAAGAAAAAGACAAGTAAGAAAAGTGTCGCGATATCGCGACATATACAACAGGCAAGAAAAACTGTCATGATTTCGCGACATGTTAGAAGAGAGAGAAGAAGAAAGAAAAACTGTCGCGATTTCGTGACATGTTGGAAGAGAGAGAAGAAGAAAGAAAAACTGTCACGATTTCGTGACATGTTGGAAGAGAGAAGAAGAAAGAAAAATTGTCGCGATTTCGCGACATGTTGGAAGAGAGAAAAGAAGAAAGAAAAACTGTCACGATTTCGCGACATGTTGGAAGAGAGAGAAGAAGAAAGAAAAACTGTCACGATTTCGTGACATGTTGGAAGAGAGAGAAGAAGAAAGAAAAACTGTCGCGATTTCGTGACATGTTGGAAGAGAGAGAAGAAGAAGAAAAATGTCGACGATTTCGGACATGTTGGAAGAGAGAAAAGAAGGAAAAATTGTCGCGATTTCGCGACATGTTGAGCAAGCAAGCAAAAGTGTCACGATTTCGCGACATGTTGGAAGAGAGAAAGGCAAGTAGAAAAAGTGTCACGATTTCGTGACATATTGCAAGGAAGGTTGTACGGATGAAAAAGTGTCACGATTTCGTGACATATTGCAAGGAAGGTTGTACGGACGAAAAAGTGTCACGATTTCGCGACATATTGCAAGGAAGGTTGTACGGATGAAAAAGTGTCACGATTTCGCGACATGTTGAGGAGAGAGAAAAAGGTGTCACGATTTCGCGACATGTAGGAAGAGAATGAGGAGAGAGAAAAGGTGTCATGATTTCACGACATGTTTTTTTTATGGTGGAAGAGAAAGAGGAGAGAGAAAAGGTGTCACGATTTCGTGACATGTTTCATTTTAGGAAGAGAAAGAGGAGAGAGAAAAAGGTGTCACGATTTCGCGACATATGACAAGAGAAAGAGCTAAGGAGAAAAAGTGTCGCGATATCGTGACATGTAGAGTTTGTCGACCCGAAGGCAAGAGAAAGCGCTAAGGAGAAAAAGTGTCACGATATCGTGACATGTCGGGTTTTCGTGACCCAAAGGCAAAGAGAAAGCGCAAGGAGAAAAAGTGTCACGATATCGCGACATGTCGCATTTTTGTGACTCAATGAGGAGAGAGAAGGCAAGGAGGAGAAAGTGTCATGATTTCATGGGGGAAGAGTGCAGAAGGAAGGAGGCGAAAGTGTCACGATTTCGTGACATGCTATGTTTTTGTGGGTACAAGCCAAGAAAAGAAGTACGAGGTGAAAGTGTCGCGATATCGTGACATGTTATGTTTTCATGGGGCCAAAGCTAAGAAACAAAGCAAAGAGAAAAAGTGTAGCGATATCGCTACATGTTGTATTCTCGCGGGCCAAAGCTAAGAGAAAGCGTACGGAGGTGAAAGTGTCACGATATCACGACATGTGTTTTCATGGCAACAACAACAGAAGAGTTACAGAGGTAGTTGAAGCCGATGAAGACCGATGTTAGCCGACGAAGATTAGGGTTTGCAGCCGACGAAGATTAGGGTTTGCAATCGACTAAGATTAGGGTTACAACCGACTAAGATTAGAGTTTTTGATCTTGAAAATATTGTTATAAAAGGAAGGCTGTTTGAAGAGTTGAGTTGTTGTCATAGATAAGTCATCGAATAAGTGTCGAAGCGAGAAATGTGGCCGTAAGAGTGCAGAAAGCGCAGAAGCGGCGAGATGATGGCGAAGTGCACAAAGTGAGCAAAGAAGTCGAATCGTGCTAAGTGTGAAATTCACAAAGGAAGCAGAGTGCACAAAAGGGAGAAGACGATCGTGAAGCTCGATAGTGAAGCAGCAGATTGTGTGAAGTGATTGCGCAGAGAGAGCAGAGTGCACAGAGAATGCAAAGGTGAAGCAGACCAGTTAGGGTCTTGTAAAAGCAAAGGTATTTTATCATCAAACTTATAGATTCAAAATTGAAGTCTAGGTTGCAGTCTGGCATCAGGGGTTGGTGCTCCTTCCAGTTGGTGCTGGTAAATCAAGGGTTGGTGCTCCTTCCAGTAGGTGCTGGTAAATCAGGGGTTGGTGCTCCTTTCTGTTGGTACAGATAAATCAGGGGTTGGTGCTCCTTCCAGTGGAAGCTGGTAAACTGTTTGTAAAGTTGGTGCTTTGCAAAGGCTAGATTTGGATGGTAGTCCAAGCAGTCATTCTTGAGGAGTAGCCAAATTGGTGAACCTCGTTAAAATCTTGTGTTGTGTGATGTTCTCTTGCTGTACTTGTTGTATCTGTTTATAAGTTTTTAATTGCTGTTGTTTTAAAGAGCTATAAATTCATGATTAAAGTACCACACTGATTCACCCCCCCTCTCAGTGCCATTGTAAGACTAACAATTGGTATCAGAGCCAAGTTCCCTTCAAAGGCTAAATCAGCTAGGGTTGATCTTGGATTAGTATGCAATGGGTAAGAAGAATAGATCTTCCTCCAAAAGGGCATCTCAGTCAGTTTCAGTTCCTGTAGAAGAGAAAATTGAACCAGAAGAGGTTGAAGGTTTTTATCAAACAAAGCACCTTTGTTTGATGGAACAAATTACATGACCTAGAGAATCAGGATGCAGGCATATCTTTGTGCTTTGGGATACTACGTCTGGGATTCAGTAATCAATGAATGCACAATACCCATCACTCCTCCAACCGATGCTGTCGATAAGAATCTGTTTGAAAATGACTCAAAAGCAAGGAATGCTATCAGGTGCGGATTAGTAGACAGTGAACTGGTAAAAATCAAGAGTTGTAAAATGGCAAAAGAAATATGGGACAAACTGAGGAGTATTTATGAAGGAGACGATGAGATCAAGGAGGTCAAGTTACAAACACATCAAGCTCAGGTCGAAGCTTTAAAGTTGAATAATGATGAAAACATAGAGGTATATATGTTGAAAGTTAATGAAGTCCTAGAGGATGATTCTAAAAGAGAAACAGAAAAAGAACAGAAATGTGATGAAGAAGAAATTGATGCAGAAATAAATTTGAAAGAGGAACTAATTGCAGCTCTGGATGAATTAAAGATAGAAAGAAAAAGGAATAAGGAAATCTCAAGAAAGCTTGAGGATGCAAATGAAATAATAACCAGTTTGAAAGTACAGGTGGAAGAATTCAAAAGGATTGAAGAAACTCTCAGGTCACAGATCAATGAGAAAGAGATTGGTTGCTTGCAAACAAGAGGAAGAGATTGTTTTATTGAAGAAACAACTAGAAGAGGCCAATACAAATCTCAAATTCGAGAAGAGCACAGAGTTGCTAGATAAAATGATAAGCCAACAAAGAAGCTCCACGGATAAGCATGGTCTTGGATATGAAGCTGAACAACCTTCATCTTCCAACTCTGCAGAGAAGAAGAAGTTCACTGTTGAAGGATCGAAGCAAGAAAAGTTTGAAGCTGAATCTTCAAAAGGAAGAAAATATCAAAGGAGATCTACAGCAAAGCAACCACAACAAAAGAGGTTCTATCACTCTCACTCTATTCATAATAATACTTTTAATGGCTATTGTTTCAGATGCAACCAGTATGGTCACAAGGCAACTTATTGTGGATTGAATAATAAATCAAAGAGTTATGATGGTAGAAATACATCTGCGTTTCTGAGTGAACACTATGTACAATGTTTTCAATGTAATGGTCATGGGCACATAGCAAGGTTTTGTCCAAGCACTTTTGTATCTAATCTAAGGCAAAATAGTAGATTTCATCAGACGCAAAGAACGCAACACAGACAGGGAATAAATCATGTACATAAAAGAAAGGAAAATAATCATTCATCAAGGATGCACAAGAGACAACCACACAAGAGAAATGTTCGAGTTCACAAAAAGGTGCAAAACAGGGATGCAGCTGAAAAATCCAAGCCCGAGTTCAAGAAAGTTTGGAGAAAGATAGAAGAAAGGAATTCATGTCTCCTTGGACTGAAGGAGACTACTCCGATATTGCACTAAGCAACTCCAGGTAGCACATCCTCAGGGGGAGCAATCTTGAAAGTTTCATTTTAATGCTCCTATGTATTTATTTGAGTACCTGAGGATGAAAGGCAAGTAGTCAGGGAAGTTGTTGTATAGTTGTCAAAGTGTGTTTTTCTGTTCATGTAATTTGTGGAAGTGCCATGAAGGGTGGTGATTAAATTGAGAGTTGTCATTATTGGTAGTATTGCTATATGTCATTGTTGTTCTGGTGATGATTCTTACTACCACTGTCCAAAGTTAAGGATTATAACAGTTCAGATAAGTTGGTTAGTAAAAGATTGTTGCTCTAGCCGTATATATGTATTTCGATAAAAGCAGTGGGTATTTGAACTACACATTGATATGAAGATTGTTAGATCTATTTTGACGTTGTGGTGAAAAATATTGAAGTTTGATCATTGATTCATGTTTAGCTCATCAAGATGAGCAACTTTGCTTTGTGAATCATACCTATCCGAGGTCCAGAAGTATGAGTTTGAGTAAGGTGCACTATAGTTGGCCGTGAAGTGGTTAACAAAATATTGTTTTCTGATTCGAACAGTTGACAGTAAGGTGTGACCAGTGGTGACTGCAGAAAACATAGACCAAGCTGAAAATGTAAAAAGGGATTTGGTTGGTGTTGTGGTACTGTGTTTGATGCTTGCACAGAGTTGATAGTAAAACTGCAGTGTTGGTACAGTGTTGGACAAAAGTTGGTACAAGTGTGAGTCACTTGTCAATTTTGTTGACAGATGTGAAATTAGCATTTTTGAATGGGAAGCTTGAAGAAGAGGTTTATATTGAGCAGCAAGATGGTTCCCAGCTTGGTGATGATCCCCACTTGGTCTGTAAGTTGAAGATATATGGCTTGAAACAGGCACCCCGAGCATAGTATGCATGGTAGCACGATTTCAGGCTAATCCCAAGGAGACTCATGTGACAGGAGTAAACAGGATTGATTGTGGTTTCTTTTTCGAAAGTAATTGGTTTAATGCTTCAAGGTTTTCTGGTTTGAGAGTTGTTATTAAACTTTATTTTATAAGCATTGTTGTTGAAGCCATTAGTTGTGTGAAAAACCTAAGTGAGGGTTTGATAAGAACATGAGTATCAT
This sequence comes from Wollemia nobilis, assembly GCA_028583015.1. NCBI lineage: Eukaryota > Viridiplantae > Streptophyta > Pinopsida > Araucariales > Araucariaceae > Wollemia > Wollemia nobilis. The sequence continues at coordinate 10,604,459 of JAQPPZ010016677.1, read as the reverse complement.
TGTTATGTGAAGAATATTTTATAAGCATTGTTGTTGAAGCCCATTGGTTGTGCAAAGAACTTGAACTTGAGTTAGAGAAAAACATTTTGAGTTGGTTGATACATGCTTCGACTAGGGTTTGTGATAAAGAGTTGTTCATTGAGGTGATTGGTTGAGTAGAGTTGTTTGAGCCTAGTCAAGTGATTGGATGCATGTAGTTGTTCAAGTTCCATACAATAAACTTTCCTTGATTTGAGTTGAGATTGAGATTTGAGAATAGAAGATATTAAGTCTCTAACAATTCTTTTTATGCTTCTATGAAGTGGATTTGATTTGAGACTGTCATTCATTGTTGAGTTCATTTTGAGTACCACTTGAGCATGATTGATTGAGCCTTTGAAGAAGGCCTTTGGGAAATATTTGAGGACAATGCTGGGACAGATTGCTAGAGAAGATTCGGACAAGTTTTTAGAGAGCTTGGTAGAGCAGATTTGGACAAGTTCTTGGTGAGCTAGTTATTCAACATTGGACAAGTTCCATGTGAGCTTGTTAAGCAGGTTCTATGTGAGCCTATTGAGCAGGTTCTTAGTGAGCCTATTGACTGAGCTTTGGAGGTGACTGAGTACAGAGGACAGAGTCTCAATGGATAGAAATCTAGCAGCCAACATAGTTGAAGATAGACCTGAGTGAGGATTCTTCAAGTGAAGAAGAGGTCCACCAGTCAGTGCAATAGAGAGAAAGAGTCTTCTATAATATCACAAGGGTACTATGGAGTATGGGTTATGGTATCCAAAAGATGTAGATTGGGTAGGATGTGTAGATGATAGAAAGAGTACCAATGGAGGTGCATTCTATCTTGGGGACAGATTGGTCGCATAGAATAGTAAGAAACAAGAGTTCCTTATCCATAGAAGAGGAATATATTAAGAATGTTGTGTGGAGAAAGTTGTGAAAGTGAGGTTAAGTTGGATTTTTATTCCAATGATAGATTGTGGAGTGGTCATGTTTCCCAAGAATTGACTAGCTATAGGGATCACATTCTCAAGGGAAGCATTTCAGTATTTGTTTATCTTTTTGCTCATGATCATGATTTTTGCTAAGTGTAATAAATTTTGCCTGAGAATGTTGTGCATGGACTCAGGGGAGTCTGCAGTAGCCCTTTGGTATTATTGTCAAAGGGGGAGAAGAGTTACAGGAAATTGCACATGTGTTGCCAACAATTCCAAAGGGGGAGATTGTTGAGCAAGGTGCAGCAAAGAGTATTGTCATTGTTGTCAACACGATCGATAGATCTATTGATGCGGTGGACAGGAAGTTCAAAAGCTATTCGGATGCAGAGGACTAGGAGTTCAAAGGTTATTCGGAGTATGGATAATGATTTTCCAAGAAGACCGATAGTGGCCCATTTGCAAAAGATCAAAGAAAAAGACAAGTAAGAAAAGTGTCACGATATCGCGACATATACAGAGAGCAAGAAAACTGTCGTGATTTCGTGACATGTTAGAAGAGAGAGAAGAAGATAGAAAAACTATCATGATTTCGCGACATGTTGGAAGAGAGAAAAAGAAAGAAAAACTGTCATGATTTCGTGACATGTTGGAAGAGAGAGAAGAAAGGAAAAACTGTCATGATTTCGTGACATGTTGGAAGAGAGAAAGAAGAAAGGGAAAAACTGTCACGATTTCGTGACATGTTGGAAGAGAGAGAAGAAGCAGGAAAAACTGTCGTGATTTCGTGACATGTTGGAAGAGAGAGAAGAAGCAAGAAAAACTGTCACGATTTCGTGACATGTTGGAAAAGAGAGAAGAAAGAAAAATGTCATGATTTCGCGACATGTTGGAAGAAAGGAAAAATGTCATGATTTCGTGACATGTTGAGAAGAAGAAGAAGTGTCACGATTTCGTGACATGTTGAAGAAAGAGAAGGCAAGTTGAAAAAGTGTCACGATTTCGTGACATATTGCAAGGAAGGTTGTATGGACGAAAAAGTGTCACGATTTCGCGACATATTGCAAGGAAGGTTGTATGGACGAAAAAGTGTCATGATTTCGTGACATATTGCAAGGAAGGTTGTACGGATGAAAAAGTGTCACGATTTCGTGACATGTTGTAGGAGAGAGAAAAAGGTGTCACGATTTCATGACATAAGGAAGAGAGATGAGTCGAGAGAAAAAGGTGTCATGATTTCGCGACATGTTTATTTTTGTGTAAAGCGAAGAGAGAAGGAGAGAGAAAAGGTGTCACGATTTCGACGACATGTTAAGCGAAGAGAAAGAGGAGAGAGAAAAAGGTGTCACGATTTCGTGACATATGACAAGAGAAAGAGCTAAGGAGAAAAAGTGTCATGATATCGTGACATGTCAGGTTTTCACGACCCGAAGGCAAAGAGAAAGCGCAAGGAGAAAAAGTGTCACGATATCGTGACATGTCGGGTTTTCGTACCCGAAGGCAAAGAGAAAGTGCTAAGGAGAAAAAGTGTCACGATATCGTGACATGTCACATTTTCATGTGACTCAATGAGGAGAGAGAAGGCAAGGAGGTGAAAGTGTCACGAATTTTGTGACATACTATGTTTTAAGACAAGAAAAGAGACAAGGAGGCAAAAGTGTCACGATTTCGTGACATGCTACGTTTTCGTGGGTACAAGCCAAGAAAAGAAGTACGATGGTGAAAGTGTCACGATATCGTGACATGTTATGTTTTCGTGGGGCCAAAGCTAAGAAATAGAGCAAAGAGAAAAAGTGTAGCGATATCGCTACATGTTGTATTCTCGCGGGCCAAAGCTAAGAGAAAGCGTACGGAGGTGAAAGTGTCACGATATCGCGACATGTTGTGTTTTTGTGACAACAACAATAGAAGAGTTACAGAGGCAGTTGAAGCTGATGAAGACCGATGTTAGCCGATGAAGATTAGGGTTTGTAGCCGATGAAGATTAGGGTTTGCAATCGACTAAGATTAGGGTTACAGCCGACTAAGATTAGAGTTTTTGATCTTGAAAATATTGTTATAAAAGGAGGGTTGTTTGGAGAATTGAGTGTTGTCGAAGATATCGTCGAATAAGTGTCGAAGTGTGAAATGTGGTCGTAAGAGCGTAGAAAGCACAGAAGCGGCGAGATGATGGTGAAGTGCACAAAGTGAGCAAAGAAGTCGAATCGTGCTAAGTGTGAAATTTGCAAAGGAAGTAGAGTGTGCAAAAGGGAGAAGACGATCGTGAAGCTCGACAGTGAAGCAACAGATTGTGTGAAGTGATTGCGTAGAGAGAGCAGAGTGTGCAGAGAACGCAAAGGTGAAGCAGACCAGTTAGGGTCTTGTAAAAGCAAAGGTATTTTATCATCAAACTTATAGATTCAAAATTGAAGTCCAGGTTGTAGTCTGGCATCAAGGGGTTGGTGCTCCTTCCAGTTGGTGCTGGTAAATCAGGGGTTGGTGCTCCTTCTAGTAGGTGGGGTGAGGGTTGTTGCTCCTTTCTATTGGTACGGATAAATCAGGGGTTGGTGCTCCTTCCGGTGGAGGCCTGGTAAACTGTTTGTAAAGTTGGTGCTTTGCAAAGGCTGGATTTGGATGGTAGTCCAAGCAGTCATTCTTGAGGAGTAGCCAAATTGGTGAACCTCGTTAAAATCTTGTGTTGTGTGATGTTCTCTTGTTGTACTTGTTGTATCTGTTTATAAGTTTTTAATTGCTGCTATTTTAAAGAGCTATAAATTCATGATTAAAGTACCACATTGATTCACCCCCCCTCTCAGTGCCATTGTAAGACTAACATCCACCTCCTCTTAAGGTGGTTATTTTTGAGGTGGGAGTATCTCTACTCCTAGCAAGCACTGGTCTTTACCTTTATCCTCTTTTCTTATTATCTGATCCTTCTGATTGTTCATGTTCCTGTTCCTTTCCATGTTTGATTTTGGAATGTCTTCTCTACACCACTTTGTTGTATGTTCATCATTATTGCACTTATAACACTTAATGTTATTATTCCTTGGAGGTGTAAATATCTTATGATTTCTCCTAGTGAAGCCATATCCTTTTCTGTCATGAACCCTGTAATCCATTGCCTTGTGACCAAACTGATTACATGAGTAGAAATACCCATGGAAAAGTTGCCTATTTCTAAAATTTCCATTTTCTTGTCTTTCATGTGTCCTACACTATGAAGCCATGTGCCCAAACCTATGACATGAGAAACACCATCCATTGAAATTTCCTTATCTTGACCTCATTAGTCTCTTGGTCTCTCTTAACCTATTCTGATTGTTGTTCCATATGTTTCTTCTTTGTGTAATGTTCCTTTCCTTTTTGAACTTTTTGTTGTCCAAATCATCCTCAGATATCTCACTTTCTCTTACACTGTCTTCTTCTGAAGTTCCTTCTTTAGAATTTGAGGTTGACTCTTCTTCTCATTTATTTTGATCCTATTCAAAACCAAGACATGTTTTGTTTGTTGAACTTCTTTGTACCTTGATCATCTTATCCACAATTTTTGAGTTCTTTCCAAACTTGTGTAGCTTATCCTTGTATTTTTCTACATCTTCCCTTAGTAGAGATACATCTTGTTCTAACCTTTCACATTCTAAGACCTTTGCTTCTAAATTATCCTTGTACTTCTTTGTCTTAGTCATTGACTTGTTTAGATCCTCTATAAGATTTCTTCTTTCTTCATCGTATTCTTGAAACTAAAACTCAAGTTTGGAGTTTTGCTTTCTTACATTCTTTACTGTGTCAAGAGCATAAATAAGTTCTGCATTAAGATCATATTCTTATTTATATGATTCTTCCTCTATTTGTTTACCTTTGTCAACATCTTCATTTTCTTTTGACTTTTCTTCTATAGGATCACTTTCTTCTTCCTCTAGAGCCATTAAAATATTCTCTTCTGGTCCTTCAAGTGTGTCTTCATATTCATCATCACTAAAACTAAAACCATTCCTTGTACAACTATCTTCAAGATGACCAAAATTTCCACATCTAAAACACTTGAGAATTATTGGTGATCTTTTCTTGACTTCTTTTTCTTCAATCATAAATATGACTTCATTTTTATCATTATCTGAGAAACTATTATCACTATCAATTGAGTACTTACTTGCCTTGTCTTCATAGTAGCTCCTCTTTTGCATTTGAAAGGACTTATTTCCTTGTCTTCTTTTTCCATCCTTTATTTTATTTTGGTGCATGTATCTTTCTGATTCCCTAATCTTGTGATCCTATTTTTCTTCATCATTGTTATTTTTAGCTTCTTGACAATCAGTTGCATAATGACCATACTTTCCACAATTGAAACATCTAATAGATTTTACATCTCTAGATCTTCTTGAATCCTTATTCCTTCTACCATAATTAGCTTCTTCATCATTGGATGACTCATTGCTTGAATCTAAATTTTTTCCCTTTGTCTTCTTAGTAGCTTTGAATGTTGCTTCCTTCTAGGGATTAGGTTCTTTTTTCTTAACTCAAAAGTTGTAAGAATACCAAGAAACATATCTCTTTTCAAAGAATCACCATCCTTTGATTCTTCTATAGCATAAATATTTTCACTAAATCTTTTTGGAAGAGATCTTAAGACCTTATCACAAACATATGATTCTTCTACCTTAATTCCAAGTCCTTGCATAGCATTACCAACCTCATCATATCAAAGTAGATAAGTACTAATGTTTTCCTCATCCTTCATTCTTAACTCTTCAAATTATCCTTTGAGATTTCATATATTTGCTTTCTTGACACCTTTATCTCCTTCATATATACTTTGCAACTTATCCCAAATTCCTTTTGCATCTTGACAATGCATAAATTTTATGGACTCTGTTCTATGCAAACCTCTCAAAATTGCATTCATTGCTTTTGAATTGTAATGTTTTAGAAACTTTCCTTCCTTATCTGTAGGTGGATCAACTGGAGGTATGTATCCATTTTCAACTGCTTCCCAAATTTCATTGCCAAGTGCCATCAATTGAATCTTCATTATCATAATCCAATATATATAATCACTTCCATCAAATATTGGTGTAGAATTATCTGAGATCACATTCTTAGAATCTATTATGTTCTTGAAATATTTTCCTTCAATCTATTAAACTCTTTCGAAGGAACCCACTCTGATACCAATTGAAGAACACAAGCTTATACTGAGAGGGGGGTGAACAGTATAAGACCACTTTTTACTTTTCTTTCCCAATCAATATTATGCAATGTATAGATAGCAATATCAACAACAGTAATCAAAGCAATGCACAAATCACCACACACAATAGAGACACCAAATTTACGTGGTTCACCCAATGTGGGCTACTCCACGGAGAAAATATTTCACTAAAATTTTCTCAATCAATCTCTTGGGAATCCTTTCCCTATTACAATGTTTATGGACCTCTGTCCAAAGGAGACACCAATCCCCTAATCAATTTCATGGATCTCTATCCACAGGAGACACCAATCTCCTAACTCTGCTCTGGTTGGTGATCCTCTAGAAGACCTCTACCTCCACTACCCTTAGCAAATGGAACTCTATCCATAGAAGACACCTATCCTCCCTGCTCTAGCTGGAGACCTCTGTCCTCAACTCTGTCACCTCCAAAGCTCTGTCTCAAATCTGCACTAAACATAGTCCTTCGGTCTAGCACAAATCTATCCTCAATATCTGTCTCTGGTCTGGCACAAACCTATCCTCAAATCTGCACCAAACTCTATCCTCGAATCTATACTAAACATAGTCCTTAGGTCTAGCACAAATCTATCCTCAATATCTATCCTCAATATCTCAAGCCTTAACTCAAAGCTTGACTCAATCTCAAATCAACTCTGTTGGATCTGCCCCAAACCTTAACTCAAGGTTTGAACAAATCAATCAATCAACTCTGTTCACAAGTCTTCTCAAAGACTTGTCTCAAATCTGCCTTGTAAGCTTCCACAAAAAGCTCACACTAATCTGTCCTCAAGTCCTCTCTAGAACTTGTCCAATCTGCTCAATAAGTCCTCGCAAGAACTTATCCAAATCTGCTCTCAATATGTATTGTAAGCTTCCACAAAAGCTTACCCAAATCTATCCACAAGTCTTCTCAAAGACTTACCTCAAATCTGCTCAACAAGTCCACACTAGAACTTGTCCAATCTCATAGAAACATAAAGAGAATTGTTAGAGACTCAATATGCTCTACACTCATCACAATGCTCAAACACTTTCAATCACTCTCCTAGAAACATATAGAGAATTGTTAGAGACTCAATATGCTTCACATTCACCTCAATACTCAATCACTTTCAATCACTCTCTTAGAAACATATAGAGAATTGTTAGAGACTCAATATGCTTCACATTCATCAATACTCAAACTCTTTCTCAAAACAATTCAGAATATAGAATAATTTGTTTCACAGAACTTGAACAATCACTTCACACATTTACTTGACTAGGCTCAACCAACTCTACACACCCAATCACTCAATGAAATAATCCTTGCTCACAAACCCTAGTCCAAGCATATGACAACTCATTCAAATATTTCCAACAATGCTTTATCAACCAATCTCACATAACAATGATACTCATGTTCTTTCCAAACCCTAGTTCAAGTTCTTCACTCAACAACTCACTTCAACAACAATGCTTATAAACAAGGTTTTATCAACAACTCTTAATTCCAGAAAACCTTGAAGCATTAATTCAAAACACTCTCAACAATGCAAACCAAACAATCCTTTTCACTCCAACTTTTCATACACAACTTTCAACAATCACTCACTAGGAAGAATATGCCCATACCTTTTGTTGGATGTAGAAGTGCCTTTGGAAAACCTGTCTTAATCACAATTTTCTTCTTTTCAATTTCAATGGTTAAACACAACAATATCACTTCAATACTTTCTCAAAAATATTCCTTGGACATAAGACAATCACAACTCAACTTATGCCTTATTTCTCCCTTTAAAAATAACACTCATCATAACATGTATAAAAATAATTTCTTTGATACACCTTATCAACTCCAACTTAAAATAATATCCAACACCATAAATAATGTCAATACAATCACCTTCTCAAAATAACTCAATGGCAAGAAGTCCTCTCAAAATTTAACCAACACTTTAATCCACTTATTTCTCCAATAAGCCAATATGTCAAAAAGACTTTATTAAAAATAAAGCTAACTCCTTATTCCTCCAATTAACCAAAATAATGACCAATTAGAAATACTTTTTATCTACCCCTTTTAACTCCCTAGGACCTTATGTCAAAACCTTAGGCATCACAAAATATATTAAAAATTTATTACCTTTGCCTTGGTGAGACTCGAACTCATGACGCCGCCTCCCCTTGCGCCCTAGCCGTGGCCTTGGCTGCCGCGTGCGCTAGGCGCTCGCTTTGGGAGCAAAGAGCACCACGTGCTCTTTACCCTTCCTTTTGGTGCCTAAGCCCAAAATGATCATGCATTGCTTCCTTCAGCGCCCAAGCAAAACACGCTCAAAAACTGCCATCGAGAATCGATCATGGGTCTTTCCACGTCCAACGCCTTAGCCCTCGACCACTTGCCACTAGGCCATGCTGCTGGGTGGATATGAGGTTTTAGCCCACGCTGAATTTATTCCTTCGCTGGCGCTCAAGACAAAAAGCTTTGTCTTCTTCCTCGCACGAATCGCATCAAATTACATGTTGGCCTCTTTATTTCATTCGAACGAAGGATGATTAAATGCCATTAAGGCATGTGGTTTTTATACCATTATGCCACCTTGAATTTAAACGTCGACGCATATTGATTTGCCTTGCAACCCTAACCTTAGGGTAAATTAAAATATATTATAATTTAATTAATAATAAAATTATTATAATTAACTTATAATTAATTTAATAACCATAGGTTAATTAAATTAACTTACAAATTAATATATAATGAAATTATTACAATTAATTATAATTTATTTAATGTCCTTAGGTCTATCCATTGGTTTTAAATAAAAACCATTTATTTTTGCCATCATAGGTTTTAATAAAAACCTTTAAAATCATGCTCCACATAATATTTAGAAATAAACATTATGGAGCTCATCAACCTCTTGCATTGCTCCTTGTTGACCTTTTGGCATCAATGGTAGTTCACTTCTTGGCATCAATGACAACTTCATGCCTTGACATCAATGACAACTTTATGGACTCAAAATGTCCAACAGAAAAGACTCTACATGAAAATGATCTCAGTATTTTCTAAAATTGATATTCCTTTCAGTCCTATCTTTGTGACTCTCCCAAAATCTACCACCTAGATACTCTTGAGATCTATTTCCAGTCGTTAGTCCAATGGCATGTCAGTTTGATAAAATTCTAAAGCTATCCAACAATGGTGGTTCCCTATTCACCTACACTGATTAGATCTATCGTGGCTCTCATACCACTGTTAGCTTTTTATGAATGAGCCATGAGAGATAACAATCAAAAGATGCAAAATAACATGAAAGAAAGTAAATCTACTAGATGACTGAAGTATGCTAAAATATAAATCATATAAAATATTACAATGTAGCTATGGAGGAAGTGAGAACTCCGTTAACAAAGCTATAAAACTACAACATATTCATCACCAATAAATGGTGTGGAACACAAAACTACACTATCCACTAACCTACGCTATCTGAAAATGTCCCCCGATTGTATTATCTATCTATCTAAGAGGCCATACTTATATATGCAAAATAGAATGCTTGGCCACTACTCTATCTAGATGTGTATAGGACACCTTGCACATGTACAACTTGTACATTGATACTTTTCCATTTATTACATTGCATGAAGTCACTAGATAACTTGCATAGGAAGTAATCTAGGTATGTATCTTGGAGGATACATTTACATAACCCAATTGATGAAATAGACATTATTTCCAACAATAGTGGCTAAAAAAAAGAATAAAAAAAAATAAGAGCATGAATTAAAAACAATATCATTTTAGAATTGCAAGGTCTATGAGAAGAGCAAAGCAAAAATAAATCACAAAGTCAAAATTGAAATACATTGTGGATGGATTAGTAAATCAAAATGGAACATGATCATGGATATATTATAATGCTTTTATGGACACAAATAAATTCTAGCAAACGTGGTAAGTAACAGGTTGATTGATCAGTGTCATAAATTTATGCAGTGTAAGAGTTAGAACCAAATGATAAAGATGATAATTAGATATTAAAGACTAAAATTTCACTCCAAAAGATATAACACAAGGGGGTGTTGGACATATTACATTATTTGGTACCATTGATTAATATTGTAAATATTAGTTTAGGGAGTGTGCTTAATATTTTTAAAAATATATGTCAAAGTGTGGAGATTATTATGTGTTATGTAATAAAGTATGAAAGGTGTCAAGTGTGGAAGTGAAGAGTCATGAGATGTGTTAAGATGTAAAGTGAGAGGTTATGTAATTATGAGAAGCTTTGTCATAATGTGAGGCATGTGAAAGGTTACATCTCCCATGAGTTTGAGGAGAGCAATAGTTAAGAGTATTGAAGAGTCATTTTTAAGGTTATATATTGGAGACAAAGCTCCATTCTGTGAAATTTTTTGAATATATGTAATCAAATCTATAAAAAGTTTGATGTATTTTTTTATTATCAGTAAAAAATTACTTTATGAGATATTGATGTTATTGTGTGTATGTGAATAATTTGATCTTGGAAAAATTTACATGTGATATATTAAGACAGAATTGCCAACAATCTTATTGAAAATGTGAATTTTTAACCATTTGAGGTTATATCATTATATAAAATCATGTAATTGAAACCTTAGCATATGACATAGTATATTTTCCCACAACTTATTTCATTCAAAAATAATTTGACAATTATGTTTATATAATAAGGTAAGATTCAATTTTAGGTGTACTCCTTTAAAGTTGAGCCCCTGTTGCTATGCCCCTGGGGAGTATAATCCCTAGTTGCGCCACCCATTGTACTTTGTATTACTTCCAAAAATAGTTCCTAACTTTTGAACTCATGATCTTTGATAAAAATGTGAGGTTCCCTATGGGATTGGAACCTTGGTCTATGATATAAAACTCTTTGACACATGTCACTTTCCTTAAACCCTATAAATATTAATGTTTGTCTATGAAGTTCAAAATTTTTTTTAGAATGTAAAATTCATAGCTCCTCACTATTCATTGGACTTTCTAAATACATAAACTTTATTTTGAATATCATATTAAGTGTATTAATTACATAGGTTGAACACATGAATGCAATAATAATAAAATGAATAAATCATTCACATCTTATGAATAGAAAGTTTTATCTTCAAAATTTTAGCAAGGGACATAGTTTATGTGGATTATGTTTAAAAAGATAGTAAAAATATCTTAAATTTTAATATAAGAAATATTGATTTTAAAATTTATTTATTTGCAATAATTAGTTATCAAAAAAATTTCTTAAAAAATAATAATATATATTTGATATAAATTAAAAACTTTTAATTTTTAAACTTAGTTCAATTGAAGGTCTCATTTGAGAAGTAAAAAATAGCATACATAGTTTATTTATAGTTTGAGGTCCATGTCAAGCATAGCCAAAACTTATTAAAAAATATTAGATTATTGTTGGGGGTATTACATTACTTGGTCACCTTTATAAATATTTAAGTTAGGATGTGTGCTTGGTTTTTATGTCTATAGTATGTGTCAAATTGTTAAGTGTGAGTGTGTATCGTATATTTAAGTAAGAAGTTATGAATGTGAGGTATCTTATGTGTAAGTGATATTTATGAGAGTGATGTGTCAAGTTTAGAAGCGGGGAGTTATGTTTAATCATGAGAGGCATTGATATTATGTAATATGTGAGATTTATTATGTAAGAGGAAAATATGAAAGGTTGGATCTGTCCTAGATTGAGGAGAGAAAAGGTCAAGATTCAGGTGCATATGAAGAGTGTCATGTAATTTTGTATATTGAATATAAATATGTGTATCATGTATCGAAGAAGCAGCGCATTTACGCATGCTTTTAGTAGATGTATTTTCAATAAATATTTCCAATTTTTGCAATTTTGTTATTGAAAGGTTAAATGATTTTGTGTGGGATTATCTGATCTTGGGAATTGTTAACTTATGATTATAGGGCTAATTTTCTAACAATTGTACCAAAGCCACTTTAGTTAGCCATTTAGGGTTGAAATAAAATGACTAGTTAGGAGTCGAGGAAGAGCGATGGTGAAGAGATGATATAGAAATGATTGAGAGAAGGATATTTTGTTAGTGCTATTACATTATTTGGTATCTTGAGTACTATCGTAACTACTTATATTAAGAGTGTTTTTATTATAGTATGTATTAAGTTGTGAAGAATACTTATGTGTCATGTAATCAAGTGTGAGTTATGAGTGAAAGGTGTCATATACATAAGCGAAGAGTTGTATGAGTTGTCATATGTGCAAGTGTGAGTTATGATTGAAAGGTGTCATGTGTGTAAGTGAAGAGTCATGTTTGATATGTCAAGATTATAAGTAGGAATTTATATCATCATGAGATACTTTGTCATAATGCAAAGTGTATGAAAGTTTGCATCTCCCATGAGTTTAAGGAAAGAAAAAATTAATAGTATTGAAAAGTCTTATTTAAGGTTATATTTTCATGATAAATTTCTATGCAATGTAAAGTGAAAGAAATTTTTTATAATGATAAATAAAGTTTTATTTTGCAATATTGAATGAGCTTTTATGTATGAGATTTTGATACTAGAAATATAGACCTATGATATATTTGGGTCCATTTGCTAAAAATGGTATTAGAGCCATCTTGGTTCAAAGCTACATAAATGAAAGACATTTTAGTTTGATCTATCTAGGATAGAGAGAACATAATATTGAAGTAGAGGATTGGATAAAGTTTAAAGAAAGTTATTAGAGGAGACATGATTGAAAGAGATATTGGAAAATTGGACTATTGGTCCACATTATATTTGGAGGAAAAGAAGATTGGAAGAGAGGTAGACTTGAGAAAAAATTCATTGGAGGAGATTATTAGAGCATTGGAAAATTGCTAGGGATAATTTGGGCATAATAATATTAAGGATTATTGCTTGCAGGATGTTTGTTGTATTGGAGAAGATATTAACTAGAGTATTATGGTGTTTTCTAGAGAGAAAAATATTGGAGGAACCATTTGCAGATTTGATACATTTGACATAGTTCAAGTGAATTCTATGTTGAATGAGAGTCTGTGAAGAGAGAATCTATGTGTGAGTCTTATACGAAAGCATCTAAGAAATTTGAAGAAAAATACCATAGTTATATTTCCTGAGATATTTGGATGAGAAGAGCATAGTTGTATTGCATGAGATGATTATAAGAGAAGAGAGCAACTAGAGGAGACATGGATATTGAAGAGAGAGGAATTTGTTTACGTAAATAGTATTTCCTATAATGGACATAAGAGTTCTATAATAAAACACATGATATGCTAAGGAGTGAATGGAAATATTAAATATTGATACACAACACAAGTGCAAGAACAAATGAAGTAATTTTTGAAAGCTTTAAAGTAGTGCCTAAGAAATTTTGTTTAAAGGAGGAGCATAGCATTTGAAATGTTTTGAAAAAATATAGTAAGATAAGTAATGTCTAAAGATATTATTACTATTAAGGAATATTTCATAACACCCAAATATGTATACCAATTGGACAAGTAAAATTTTCCCTCTACAAGTGTCATGTGTGTGATAAAGTGAAAACTTTTAGTGGATGACAAATCATGATAAATATATTTTTAATAAGCCATGCATTTGCTAGTTGAGCACATGATTTTTGCATTAAATTAAAGTATTGGTGCATATTTAATTAAAGTGACTTTCGGTAGATAAAAGGCATTAATTTATTTGATTAATGAATGAATAATTGGGAGAAATAAGGAATTACATGTTTCAAATTTGAACTGAAGGTTGAGTTGATTAAAGTTTGGTTGAATAACAATTTGGAGAAATTGAAATTGAAATTAGGAAGATATAAGAAGAGAATTGAAATTACTAGTGATTAATTGAAATTAAATATTGGAGAAATAAGAAGAAGACAATTATGAAAATTGATTAGAAAAGTAAAATTTTTGAAATTGATTGATTGAAGAAGAATTCAATTTTTTTTAAGAATAAAAATATTATGAAATTAAAATTGAAGATTTGAAATAATATATAAGAAAATGAATTAAATGAGAAAAGTGAAAAGAGAAAATCCACTGGAAGAAATTATTCAAAAATGCATTTTTAGAGGATAGCGAGGAGATGTTGAAAAATCTAAAGTTTTATACACAACACGTGATAGAAAATTTTTGGAAGAAATTATTCAAAAATGCATTTTTAGAGGATAGCGAGGAGATGTTGAAAAATCTAAAGTTTTATACACAACACGTGATAGAAAATTTTTCTGAACAAAGAGAAGTTCCAATAAAATTGAAGAAGAAATTATCTTTAATTCTCAAAGAAGCCAAAGATGAAAATTTTACAATATTTGGTAATTATCTACATTCAGAACTTGTTGAAGCAAAAGAAAATTCTAAAGATGCTATTATACTACCTATTGATATAGGTATGATAATATATAAGGTCTTGCATACTTGTGATATTTCTAAAGATAAACAAGAAGAATTGATTAAAACCTTAAAGGAAAAACTAGTGACTAGATATTATTTGACATAAATGTTGGGCACCGAATTGACATCAAGTTTTAATAGACACTGACCAACTTAAAGGGAATGTGAGTATTAGTAAGATGAATAGGAATAGAAATTGACAACCTCCTCCTAAGGATTTTGGAAAAGTCAATATTGATGGAGCCTCTAGAGGGAACCCTGGAAAAGCCCGTGTGGGAGGAATTGGTAGACTTTCAGATGGTTCCCTAGTTTTTACTTTTGCTGAGAATTTGGGTATTCTTTCCAATAACCTTGTTGAGGGGTATGGTATCTTCAGAGGCCTTCAAGAGGCTACTAAATTTGGATGGGAAAAGGTGTTAGTTGAGTTTGACTCTCAACTTATAATTAATCTCTTGAAGAATCCTTCTAAGAATCATAAGGTGGATTGGAGAATAAAGATAATTATTGAGAAGATTCAGTTAATCCAGATGGTATTTTTGAAAGTTGATTACAATCATGTGGTCAGAGATCAAAACAAGAGTGTTGATGCTTTAGATGTTTGGGATTTGGACAAAGGTGATCTTACTTGTTATGGCCACCCTCCTATATGGTGGGATTCTCAAATTAGGGAAGCTCTTCTTTCTATCATTTCTTTGGATGGCTCTAGTTCTGAAGGTACCTAGTTTCTTCTTGTTTTTTTTTTTTTTTTTGCTTCTCTTTGGTTCATTCAATTTTTTTTAGTTCCCTAGCTCATTTTATTCTTTATTTTGTTTCCTCTTTTGATTCTTGCCTTAATAGTATTCTGGTCTAGATAGGTCATTGTTTTGTTCATTTTTATTTCTTTTTTCTTTTTTGTTTTTTTTTGTTTAGTTTTTTAATGTGGGTGGGTTTTTTTATTTTGTTTTGTTTTTGTGTTCTTTGTGTTGTTTTTTGTTGTTCTTGTGTTTTTGTTGTTTTGTTATTGTTCTTGTGTTTTTTTCATTCTTGTTCTTGGGTTTCTCTTTGTTTGTGTTATTTCTTGTTTTTATGTGTGAGTGTTTTCTATGTTTTTTGTTTTTGTTTATTGTATGTTGTTGGTTGTTTTTTATTTTTATTTTTATTTTATTTTTTAATTTTTTAGGTTTTGGTTGTGTTTATTTTTCATGTTTTTTTTGGGTTATGTCTTTTTAGTGTTCTGTTGTTTTTGTCTTGTTTGTGTTTTTTTATGTGGTTCTTGTGTTTTTCTATATGGTTTGTGTTGTGGTTTATTTTTTCTTTTTGTGCGTTTTTGGTGGTGCTTTTGTTTTTGACACACTCAAGGAGCATGTTTTTAATTTTTTTTGTGGTTATTTACTTATTTTTAAATTGGTTTTGTGTGTTTGTTTGCTCCTTGAGTATGTCAAAGGTGGTAGGCCAGGTCCGAGTCCTGGGCATTTTTGGTAGAATGGATACCCCTGCCTCCTTGGGTCTTACCCGAAAGTGGCATCCCTTTTGGGATTTTTTCCACAAATAAATAAAAAAAAAGTTTTAATAGACACTGTGATTATCTATCTTCTAATTTTCTATCCAAGCATGCACCCGATAGTCACAGCTCGACACTCAACATTGGATGGACCAAAGGTAACTTCAATCCAACCTCTAGAGTAGGTTGGTTCCTTGTCAACTTAGAATGGTGTTGACACTATTAAAGCTCAATTAGGGTTTTAAGAAAAGGGTTAGAAAATATTTAGGGTTAGAGGTATTATGAAAAACCAGTTATTTGATAGGATAACAACATAAGCAACTATAGCAAAAATCTCCCACAAGCTATTTCCAATGTCCTATCACTCAAGATTAGAAAACCCAAACCCATGAAATCATCACACATTTAAAGCATAAACAAAGATATATTTCATAAAGCAATTCCAACATCTAATATTGATAATCCAAATTAGTAGAATAGACCAATAGTTATATGTAATAGGAATAAAGTTTCTAACAACATAGATCTAACAATGAACAAATTTCAACTACTCTCACAACTAGTAATCCAATAAGCTAGAATGAACTAACCATTCAAGTATTAACAGAAATGTAGCTCAAAGCTTTGAACCTCTTGCACAAGATGATGAAGATGACAAATTTGAGTCAAAATTAGAGTAATGCTCCTTCCATTAGCTCACAAGAATATTTATAGTAGGGTAAGCAAACACACTAGATCCGACCCTTGAAAACGAGGGTTTGACCTCTATTTATAGTTTTTAAATGAAATAATATTAAGGAGACATTATAGAGATTACATATTTACAGCTCAGCAAAGATTTTTGCTAACATTATCTTACTGGTTGATGACCTCTAGGAAATCCACTGCCATGGTAGTTTGGCTCTCTACAACTTGCTTGTTTGTTGATGTCTGTTGGTATTTTGGTCATTAGAGACCACATCTGATTCATGGATCATTCTTGAATGCTCTAATCCACCATTGATCTGCAATTGCTTATGATTGCTAATCTTGAAATCCTTCGATGCTTCGTCTTCCTACCCTCCAACTGACTGCACTCTGATCCAAAAAAAAATTGAATGTTAGCCAACTCTCGATCGTTGATCTTCATCGTGACCAGCTATGATTAATACTCTACAAATTTGCAGGGAAAGACCAAAACACCATTCTACACTTTTAATTGCTGACATCATCTTTTATGGCTTCAATTTTGCAAAATCAAATTCTGGCATAAAATGCGTTGAATAGCAAGCGGGATGTATTTTGTTGTCAATCCACTTGCTAAATTTCCTTTTATTTCCTTCGGCTTCAAGCAAAATGCAATCTACGCCAAAGAGTGTTGACATCCTCATCACCTTGCTCAAAATGTGGAATCACCAATCTGCAACGAAGTTAGTGCAAATAATACTTTGTCGCCAATCCACACTTTTTGCAGTGTAAAATCGACCTTGTCACCATTTTGCACTGAAGTTGGTGCAAAATACTATTTGTTGCCATTTCACACCCCATGTAGTGTAACACCGACTTTTTCACCATTCGGCTTCGAAGTTGGTGCAAAATACTCTTTGTCACCATTTCGCACCCCATTTAGTGTAAAATTGACTTTATCACCATTCTGCTTCGGAGTTGGTGCAAAATACTCTTTGTCGTCATTTCGCATTTCTTCTTATGCTAACGTCATCATCGCCCAAAACTTATACAAAATCGAGACTCATCTAGAATTTGCTTCCAAATACACTATGAATTAAGAGGAATGGAACTACTCAAGGTGAAAAATGCACTAAGTGTTGAGTGGATTAGGAAACTCTTGTTGTAGATCCGCTCCAAAATACACTAGGAAATGTGTAGAATGGAAACTTCATACCTTAGAATAAAATTTTCAATGCTTTCTAAGGATGTGGCCATTTTGGGCCTACATTCTAGCACCTCCCGGGTGGATTTTATTACAAATACTTAGAACTCAAAGTCTTATCCATTGGGTATCAAGAATAAAAAATGCTTATCTTCAAAAAATTTATTAAAGAATAATTTCCATATAAAAATCATCCTCTGAAAACTTTATGGTCATCTTCGAGGATAAAAATTCATATCGAGATCATGCTTCATACATCCTAGAGGATAACTGTTCACATGGAGACTATGCCATAAACATTAATCTCTGTGCAACTCTTTTCAAAACTGCTTCAAAGAATAATTTTCACAAGAACATTATCCTTTGAAAACTTCGTGAACAACCTAGAGGATAACTTGTTCTAATGAAGATCATGCTAGAAACATAAAAACCTATGCTGCTTCTTTCAGAACTGTTCCAATGCTTTAGTAAAAAACACAACTATGTTTTCCTTATAAAGCCTTTTCACCAATGATGATAAATATGCCTTCACACAAAAATTATTGTTTCGTGTCTTTCTAGACTCTCGTGCTTTTATTGTTTCTTTTTGATAATGTTAGAATAAAAATGAATAAAAAAAAATACAAAACTTGTGATTACATATTTACAAAACAAAAAATTGCTAAGCTTGTGCCCCTTCAGGGTCCGTATTAGTTCTATCCAACTTTTCTTTTTACTGGACCTATTCTTCAACATTATTCTCTAGTTCTTGCTCAGCTTCTTCCTTAGCTTCTTCCTCAGGAGAAGATTGCTCTTTATTTTTCTCTTCAGCATTATCATCAAACAACTACACCATCAATTTCAAAATCTGCAGGGCTTATTTATAGGTTGCTTTAAAGGGGTTGGAAGTTTCTTTCAGCTGCTTATAAATATATTGGAGTTCACCAATATCTTCATAGTTTGCAACACTTCCTTTGTTTGCCAAGTCCTCCATCAAGTCTCTAAGTCTAGTAAATCAATAATTATTTGTGAAGCTTGCTCTTGATAAATTGGTTCTTCCAAAGCATCAGTTTCAGACTCATCTTGTAAGCTCTCATTAGTACTTTTCTTAATTTCTTCAATTGACAGCAATTTGTGGTCTTCCATCCATAACCCTCTGAAACCAATTTGAATCATTTCCTTATTAACATCCACTACATTCTTGATCACTCCTTTAATCTTGTCAAATAATAGCCAAGACTTTTGGAGTGCTCTGTGCTTCTTCACCACAATTCTGGAAGTAACTCTAGCAATATTCCACTCCTTATTAGGGATTGGCTTAGCAGAATCACTGAGTCTACTATCCACCAACCTATGAATTTGCTCAGTTGGAATTACCATAGGTTGTAGTTCTCCAGTGAAATTATCCAGATCCTTTTGAATTCTTTGGAGTAGGTGGCTGGCATCATCTAAATAATCAATAATAAGTTGTAGCCCTAAGCATTTCTCTAGAACTTTAGAGAGCAATTCATTTCTCACTTTCTTTAGTCCAACCTTGGAAAAACCAGAAGATTTAGCCTTCTCAATTTGAAGCTGTTGCTTTAAACTTTGTATTTCCTTAGCCTATTCTTCATTCTTCTTTTTCTTCTCTCCTATCTACTCCTTGAGCTTATTAGCTTCTTGAAACTTCTCTTGCTAGCTCTTAGCCACTTTTTTCAAAGCCTTATCCACTTCTTTTTGGTTGCTAATAGTTTTTTGAAGATTTTCTATTTTCTTTTCCAACTCATCCACCTTTTCTTTGAATATATCATTTTTTACATAAAATTTTTCCAAGTGGGCTTTGGCTATCACCAATTTATCTTCTTTAGGTATATTCTCAATATCTTCTATAAAATATTCAATATGATAATCTTGGGCAGTCATCTCAGTATCAGGCTTGCTTACAAGGGGAATCATGGATCTAGATGTCCTTTGCCTTGAAACTGGATCAATAAACATGCTTATTATCTTTGTGGCCATCCTACTGGAAGGCTTGGACAATTTTTTTGCCCAAAAATCATTGATTTTCTATGTAGCTTCCTGCTCCTTCTACAAAATTGCTTGAGTAGGGTAACTCACAGGAAGAGGGGAAGAGGCCACAAGGTATGCAAGAGCAGAATCAATAGTTGACGTTATTATCATATTTTTTAGAAAATTCCTCATTAGTTTTCAATCCAAACCTGGATTTTTCTTTGCCAATATTGATTCTCATTCTCCACCAATTTGATATCTTGATTCTCATTCTCCACCAATTTTATATCTTGGTCTCATTCCATTTCTTCTTCTTCTCTGCTTCATCACTAGTAGGTTCTTGAGATTGAGGGTCCTTTTTATTTTTTACTTTTCCTCAATATATTTGATGGTAGAATCCTTCATTCGATGTTTTACATTGTTGTCTGGATCAAAATCCATAACTTTTTCATAAAAAACTAACCATGGAGGAATTTGATCCATCTTAAAAACATTCCACTCCAAAAGAGCAGGTTTTCTTATTATTTTTTCCCTGTTCAAAATGAGGCTTGGATCTCTTTTCAAATTTGTAAGCCTTTTCTCCATTTAGGGCTATGTTCCTCTTATAGAAAACATCATCTGGATCATAACTCCATCTCTGAGGGATGTAAAACAGACCCAACCTATCTAAGTATTGGTCAATTTATTTGCCCTACCACTTCTTAGTAATAGTTATATCATCAACACTGTGATAGGTCAACATAGATCTCCTCTTTCTTCTAGAGCCATAGTTCAAATCTATGAATTTTTTTTTGCCTCAAGTATTCTAAGGAAAATAACTTATCTGTGACAAAATGGGTCAGCAAAAAATGCTTACCCATAAATCCATATAGTCTAATGATTATGCCCTCTGTTAGGAGATACCAATCTCCTTCCTCTGCACATTTTGTTTTCAATATTTTCTTGGCCAAAGGTGGTAGCCTGGGGCATTCCCCATACATTATTTTCAATGCTAGACCTAAGAATTACAAGTTGAATTTGTAAAAAGACTCGGTGCTTCTCAGGTGATTAGTCCAATAATAAAATGGAATGGGTTCTCCTTCGCTAGTCTTGTCTTTGACTAGAATCCAGGGCATCATATCTCTTATAGTAGCATAAAACATCTAGACCAGGCTTGAGTAATGCCAAAAACAAGGTGAATCAGAGCTTCTTTTCATTATTACTAATTTCTCATGCATTCTTAGAGCAAAGAAAGTCATCCAATCAAAATAGATAACCCTAATGCCCTTTTCAAACGTATTTTCCTCATACATCCTTTTATTCGAAATACAATATGCAGTGGCTATTTTCCAACCATGCACCATTTTATCAAAGTCCAAACCCTCCATATAGGCTAACATTGAATATATCTTTGGGTTAGCAAATTCGTTTATGGGTATTGGAACTTTAGGTATTTCATCCTCCTAAATTGGAAATGAAGCCATTTTTCTACATCTTTCTTTTCTTCTAAAGATATTAATGAAGCATAAACCCTAGCTTGTTTTGTCACATCAAATGGTTTAGGCTTCGAATGTGGGCCTACCTCTATGGTAAACAACTCATGACAAAACTCTTTCGTAATAGTGAATAGTGGAATGCCATCGAGAGTTTTCACTACTCTCTTCTTAAGGTCATAAAGTTTAATTATTCCATAAACCAACTTAGGGAAATGGTGAACATAATTATAGATGTAAGAAAACAAGGAATTTATAGCTATGATAAGTTGTGGTTGAATTGGTCTCCCTTCGAAGTATCTGAATTCAAAATTCCTTCTCAAGAAGGTTCTCCTCACTTGGGTCATCACTGTGTTTGCCAACTACCTGGTCTGTTCTACATGGCTACCCAAATCTACTCCTATTTTTGTACTTCTGTAAGTATTTTCTTTGGAACCATTTTTTATGAAAAATTTCAAATTCTCTCTGGAAATCACCAACAATACTCAGTTTTCATTTTTGCTCTTCTTCACTCAGTGAACGCTACTCTATGTCAAATAAGCAAAATTTTTTGCTTTAGCACTTTTAATTTTTGATGCATGAATGTCCTCTACCATTAATGCAACTACTATGTGACTTGTCCACTAGCACACTTCTCAAATCACACTCATTCCCTTTGGTGGCTTGGAGGTGGTGTTCTAATTTTTGATTGGCCGAAATTCAAACGTGCTTTTTACCTTGTAGGATTGCTTTGTCTATTCTCTCTTTTGAGCATAGGAATTTTTTTTAGTATTTAATGTAGACCTTTTGCCTTTTACAATATGATATGATGCAGAATTTCTTCTCCACTCAAAAGTAGACTTGAAACCAGTGGATTGGAACCTTTGTTTATTTCGCTCAACATAACTATCAATTACGATGGATTATAGACTTCCTCGTTTTGCACAACAATAGTCTCAAATTTTGGTGGATCAACATTCCACGTTATTCCACTGCCACTTAGTTTTCTTGAGTGAATGGAAAATAACACGTTGTATTCCACTAAAAATATAGTTCATTTAGGTGCGGATTGGAATCCGCTTATCATTCTGCCGCTTCCTTAGTGCATTTGAGTTTAGAATAGGAACTTGTTGCATCCTTGGGAACACTTAGCTTATTTTGTAAAATTTTCTCTTTCTTTTTTTTATACAACATGTTGTTAAAACAAAACTTGATACAAAGTGCAAGAAGAGAAAATGATACAATGTATGTACATATATTACAATGACCTTATATTTCAATCAAAGTAGATTTTAATATGAAAACCATTAATTGGAATCGGTTGTATGTTCCCCTCTAGATATTTGAGTTGGAAAACATTGGTCTCTTTGACCTCTACTATTTTGAAAGGTCCATCCTAGAAGAAATCTAACTTTTGATGATGTCCCAATTTTTCTCTCTCGACATTCCACTTGAGAACTGAGTCTCAAACCTGGAATTTTTTGAACCTTACCTTTTTATCAAACCATACCTTGATGTCCATAGAATTATTATGAAATTTCTCATAGGCCTGAGCTCTTTTCTCTTCCAACTACAATAGGTGTGTCAGCCTTGTTTCTATTGGATTTTCCTTTGATTCATCTTCTGTATTTATTAGTTTGAGTGCTGGAATTTCCAAATGGATGGGTAACACCACCTCCTTGTCATACACCAAAGCATAAGGAGAAGTCTTGATGGACTTCTTAATAGTAATTTTGTCTACCCACAAAGTTTACTCTAGCATTAGGTGACAACTTCTTTTATTCCTCTCTAGTGATCTCCTCAAAATCCTTAATAGGTTTTTATTGGTAGACTCTGCAAGTCCATTCCCTTGAGGGTAATAATTTGAAGTATTCTTAATTTTTATGCTATATTTACTGGAAAATTCAATATATTTTTCTCCTATAAAGGATGTTCCATTTTCACTCACCAAGGCTTATGGGACACCAAACCTTGAAATCAAACTCTCCATGAAATTGATCACAACTTCCTAGTCTGATTTCTTGGTAGAAATAGCTTCTATCCATCTAGTGAGGTAGTCTGTGGTGGTTAGAATATACCTGTGCTCTACTGAAGAATGAGGGTTGATGACCCCTATAAATTCTAGCCACCATTTTTGAAAGGTATCTTCAACGTGTAATGGCTTGAGGGGGAATGAAGCATTCCTTGTCCTCCCTACATGTCATTGATATTTGTCACAGGCCAGGGTTATGCATAGTGGTGAATATTCACAAATTGGATGAATATTAGGATTTCCAACATTAAAAATTGATGAATATGAGGACCCTCGACATCGGACCATTCACCTAAAATTTTTAGGATCAATTGTTTCTTAGGGTCAATTTGCCACAATATATATCCAAACATAGGCATATTTGTACTCTTTGGAAATATTTTTTCAAGCCTGATCTAATGGTGGTCTTTTTAGGAAGCTATAAGATGATTTAATAGGTCAAAAGTGGCCCCAAAGATGACCTTACATTTTAGGGCTTCAAATACCCCATATTTTGGTGTGAAGATGCTCGATTTTATTTGCTTAGTATTCTCTATGATTCACCTTGATTTTTATTAGGATTAGACATTTTTTTACAAGTACATTTTGATTCCAACCCCTTATGCATAACCCTATCACAAGCTCTTGTGACTTTGAAGGTGTCAAAAAATATAGCAAGCCAATAATAGCATGCTATTATGATTTTCAAAGTTGTAACTCTGCCTGAGAAATTTCCTTCAGATGGACCTCCATGGAACTCCTCAATGAAATTTTGTTGTTGATCATCTTTTAAGCACTTAAGGAGGACTCCATAAAGGTTCCTTTTGTATAGCCCTTCTGGAAATAAGACATACTTCAAATATTGAAGTCTATATCTTCTTATTTATGATGCATTAATATCAGGAGGTCATACTCTAGTTTGAAAGTACTTGATCATCTGGTCTACCTAGTTAGAGTCACCTGGTTGTATTTCTTCAATCTAATCATCTTCTATTATCTTACAAGATTTTATTTTAGCCGATACTGCTACCTCTATTAGACCTTGGAATAGGGCCCTACCTCTCACCAACTTGGTGGGACTCTCCACATCATATTCTTGGATCTTGGTGTTCCAACCAGCTCTCTTATCTCCTAGTTCACCTTGTAGAATAAATCTTCTTACATATGGGTAAACAACATATACCGTGTGATGAGCACCAGAAATGCTCATATTTTGTACATATTTCTTTGATCAATATGCGGATGTATAATAAGGATTGCGTACTTTTATGAATGATTATATAGATATTTGATATAATTATGCGTGTTATCTAATTTGTGTGCTTTTAGTATGTTTTGTGGAATTGCAGTTGATTTAGTTAGATTTGGAACGGTCGAGGTCCTTTTGATGGACCTGGCACTTTATTTCATCGGGGGTCAATGTAGAGAACATAGGCGCCTCCCTGCAACCGAAAGGCGCCAAGGGAACAAGCGCCTCCCTGCAATCGAAAGGCGCCAAACCAAATACGAGCGCCTCCCTACAGTCGAAAGGCACCAACTGAATACGAGCGCCTCCCTGCAGTCGAAAGGCACCAACTGAATGCGAGCGCCTCCCTACAATCAGAAGGCGCCAACCAAAGACAAGCGCCTCCCCATAGTCGAAAGGCGCCAACAGAAGGCAAGCGCCTCCCCACAGCCGAAAGGCGCTAATAGAAGGCAAGCGCCTCCCCACAACCGAAAGGCACTAATAGAAGGCAAGCGCCTCCCTACAACCAGAAGGCACCATGATAACAAGGTACCTTCCTCATAAGGAAGGCACCACTGATTCTTTGCCCGTTGACCAGATTTGAATGACGTGGATGGCAGCGGCTGGTGCAGTTCTAGCTCTACGTCATGCAGAGCTAAATTGGAGATAGCACCAATGTATCAAAATGTCTTACTGATGCCAGGCAAAGCATGAACCGAAATGAACATGCCGCCATCAAAATAGAATGCCAGACGTCGATTGCATTCGCCAGACTATTCTAATTTAGTCTGGGAAGAATCGACTATTGTAACCACTTCTATAATAGAAGTTCTACGGGTGTGTTATATAAACACACGCAGATCATTCTAAGGAATATATAGAAATAATTAATAAAGATCCATTTAGAGTTACAGAAGATAGATTGTAATACGTTGATAAATATATTACAGTTCCAGAAGTTCTAAAGCGCGTGTTCGATCGGGAAGAAGCTGCTGGAGCCTGGGCCCACTCCAAGCCAGTATTTCTTCCCCATTTCCTTTTTGTTTATTTATTTTAATTAGTTTATTGCTTTCATAAGAATGTTCATTAGTTTGCTAGTTCCAGTATTTGTAGTAGATTTATTTTTAGGAATGTGTACATGATTTATTTCTGTAGATTTAATTATGTTCTTCTTACGTAATTTATTGAGGAGTGCGGGAATGATTGACAACCATTTCAAGAACACCCCCCAAATGTAGGATTAGCAGATTCACCTCCAGTGGTATTGTAGTAACCTAATTCTGACTCTTCGCAAGTTTACGAAGCTCCCTGGGTTGATAATTAAATGCACGGGCATGTGACAAAAATAGGAAACCATTCACCTTGTTTGGCCCGCAACATTTTGGCACCGTTGCTGGGGAAGCATCTTAATTAGATTACTTACAATACCCTGAAACCTTCCATCTGACCTTGTATGAGTTCTTCGAGAAGAAGAGGACCTGACGGTCACTTTATAAGAACTAATCCATCAGGACCTGAGTCATCCGAGCATTTTGGATTTGAGTTAGACTCGCCCGACCTACCAATAGTCCATTGGAGTGAGGAACCGCACTTTGTGCAAAGTGCCACCTCATCCCATCAACAAGGGGATGAACGAATCATCATAAATCCCCTATTTAATAGGACTCCTCTAGAGGAAGCCCTATTGTGGAAGGCTATGGAGGATCAGACGATCTCGCCAGACAACCTTAGAGCATTGACTCAAAAAGTTTTAAATGATCGAAAGGCCATAAACGCTGCATTAGAAACCACATTTCCTAAAAAAATGGTAGATAACGATGAAGTCTCATCTGGCTTTAGTTTCCCAATAGAGGAGGGAGTAGGAGATACCAAAATGAAAAACATATCCCCTGCTCACCTTCCGTCCTTCGAGAGGACACCCGACTGAGGACCCTGACCTATTTTTATTCAAGTTTGATGTTTTGTGCAGGTCTATGGATTACAAATCAAACATGCAGAAGTTGAAATTATTTCCTTCTACATTAGATGATGCAGCTCTACGATGGTTCATCGGTCTGGGAGACAAACACATCACCACCTGGGACCAGATGAAGAAGCTCTTTCTAGAGCAATATCAAGATTTCGGGAGAGCAAGAGACTCCAGGGAGGAGGTCCTGAGCATGACACAAAGAGAAGATGAGTCTCTCGAGGAGTATTGGGAGAGATTCAGCTTTAATCTTCAATGGTCCCCTCACTCGAAGCTATCTGATAAGTCCCTCAAAAGCATCTTCTTGAGGGGACTTACCAATGAGTCATTGGAGGCTCTCAACATGATCTCTGGAGGTGATGTCTATCAACATGCTATGGATGACATCCAAAAATTATGTCGAAACTACTCGAGAAGGCGAGGCAAAATCACCGCCAGGACCATGAAGGCGACTGCTTCAGTCACCAAAATAGAAATAGGCAACATGCTGGAGGATTTGAAGAGCGAAATGCTCTCATCTCTAGCACTGCAGATGGATACGCTGCTGTTAGAAAAGAAGAAACAAGAAAATGATGCAGCATTAGCCTATTTCTGCCCAAAATGTAGAGGAAGGCATGCAAAGAATGCATGTCCAAAAAACAAGGTCAGAGTATGCATAGTTTGTAGGCTGAATCATAAAACTCGATTGTGCCCACAACTGCCCAGTAACCAGGAAGCGGCTGAGAGCACGGAGGCCTACTTCATAGGCAATAGGAAGAGTTGGCCATAGCCCCCATGGGGAATATACCAACCGGAATGCCATCATATGGGGGAGGGCCATACATGCACCAAGGACCCCCTCAACCACCTAATATGGGGTGGTGGGGACCATCACCCTGGACTAACGCACCCCCAGCAGCATTTCCGAATCAGCAGCCATGGATGCCATATCCATATCCTGGGCAGCAGTGGAGAGGCCACAATGCATGGAATCAGACTCCATAGAGTGCAGCGCCTGCTCACATCCAATAGAACTTACCAGCATTGCCAGCAGTGAGACCTACGTAGCTACCAGCACAACCGACAACAAACCCGAACAACAGAGTAAATCAATCGACATACAACGTAGAAGGTGAGATGTATCATATGTACAATATTCAGCTTAGATCAGGTAGGCAGCTAGGAGTAGAGACACCGCCTCTGGTAGAAGAGGAGGAAGAAATAGTAGAGACACCTCCACTGGTAGAAGAGGAGGAAGAAATAGAGGAGACACCTCTGGTAGAAGAGGGAAAAGCACTTGAGAGAGCGGAGGCTCCATTTCCTAGCCGACTGTAGGAACAAAGAAAAACAACACAGCCAAAATTTGACATCTTGTCGAGCTTGAAGAATCTCACGGTGACAATCCCATTATTTCAAGCAATTCGAGATGTCCCCATTTACACCAAGGCAATTAGAGAAATGTGTCTAAGGAGACCGGGATGAAAAGCTACCCAGACTATCAACGTCATGGGTAAACTGGCAGATCTAATGATGGGTGGAACACGTCATCCGAAGTATGCAGATCCAGGCAGCCCAGTGTTGACCATAAAAATTGGAGGACATTCCCTGTCCAACACATTGGTTGACCTCGGGGCAGCCATCAACGTGATGCCTCAAGAGACCATGCAGAGGCTGCAGCTCATGAACCTGAAGCCAACCATGACAGTGTTGTAGTTAGCCGATCGATCAACCGTGTCATCGAAAGGGATGCTGGAAGATGTGATCGTAACAGTCAGTGCATGGGAATATCCAGCCAATTTTTTAGTTTTGCAAACCAAGACTAGGTTGGGCGGTTACCCACTCATTTTGGGGAGGCCATGGCTGGCAACAGCTGATGCTTACATCAGCTATCAGGATGGGCTAATGACCATCTCCAATGGGCAAAATGTCAAAAGGCTGACCATTTCACCGCCAGCTCAGTCTATGGACTCGACAGAAGAACCCAGGATCACCGAGCATGGAACTACGGAGTTGTCCATAATCCATCCGGTGATGACCTTGGAGGAGGTGGCAGAAGAGGACGAGGATGGTGCTATCATGGAGTTTCTCCATGGAGAATCGTCCACCCCCACACCTGGATCACCGTTGACTGGCACCCAAGATCAGCACATCCGACAAATACACGTTGGGCCAGGGAGGATATTAAACGTCAACAGCAGGTTGACGCCCACACAACTAGAAAAATTGGAAGAGCTTCTGGTAAAACACCAGCAAGCATTTGCATGGGACTACGTAGATATGCATGACATCAGCCCAAAAATATGTACCCATCGGATTTATTTAGATGACCAGGCAACTCCTAGTCGGCAGCCACAGAGAAGGATGAACCCAGCAATGAAAGACATTGTCAGAGAAGAACTGCACAAACTTCTGGCTGCCGAATTCATATATCCAATTTTTGATAGTGAATGGGTATCACCATTAGTGGTGGTCCCCAAAAAGAATAGGAAATGGTGGATCTGCATGGACTACCGGGCGTTGAACAAGGCGACTAAGAAAGACCACTTCCCACTCCCGTTCATCGATCAGGTCTTGGACACACTCTCAGGAAGAAAATACTTCTCCTTTCTGGATGGTTTCAGTGGTTACAACCAGATCCAGATAGGGGAAGAAGATCAAGATAAAACAACGTTCACCTGTCCATGGGGAACGTTTGCCTATAAGGTATTGCCTTTTGGACTGTGCAACGCATCGGCCACCTTTCAAAGGGCGGTGCTTAGCATATTCTCTGATATGATAGGAGACGGGGTGGAAGTATACATGGACGACTTCACCGCCTATGGAGAAACCTTCGAGGAGGCAATGACAAATCTGGAAAGAGTGCTCGATAGGAGCAAGGAAAATCATTTGTCCCTAAGTAATGAAAAATGTTTTATGATGATGCAGGAAGGCATCGTGTTGGGACACCACCTCTCTGCGAAAGGAATAAAAGTAGACAAGAGGAAGATCGAGGTCATCAGAGACCTACCTAGCCCCAGAACGTAGAAGGAGGTAAGAAGTTTCCTTGGATCAGTCGGGTACTACCGGCGATTTATCGCCGAATTTAGTAAGATTGCCAAACCACTGCACACCCTACTTTCTAAGGACGTAGAGTTCAATTGGATGGGAGATTGCGAAGAAGCGTTCCAATTGCTGAAAGAAAAATTGATATCTGCACCGGTCTTGAGAGGACCGAATTGGGCCATACCGTTCCATATTTACTGCGATGCATCTAACGGTGCGATCGGAGCAGTCCTCGGGCAGAAAGACGATGAAGAATTTTATGCCATCTATTATGTCAGTAAAAACTTGGCGGGAGCAGAGCTCAACTATACAGTGATAGAAAAAGAATTCCTCGTAGTTGTCCATGCAATAAACAAATTCTGCCACTATATAATGGGATACAAGGTCTTCATCCATACGGACCACGCGGCTATCAGGTATCTGATGAGCAAGCCGGCCATTGGTGGCAGAATTATCAGATGGCTGTTGCTATTGCAGGAATTCGACATCACTATAGTCGATAAACCGAGCAAGGACAACGTCATGGCGGATTTTCTGTCCAGATTGATACCAACAGATCATCAAGCAGTGGAAGATCAGTTTTTGGATGAACATCTGTTCGCTATTAGTGAACAAACTCCGTGGTATGCAGACATAGCCAATTACTTGGCCACCGAAAGGACCTCACCTGCTCTCTCCTACCGAGAAAAGCAGGTGGTCATAGAGAAGAGCGCATCATTCCTTTGGATGGATGGTCTCCTATTTAAAATAGGATGGGACCAAATTATAAGAAGATGCATAGCAGAACAGGAGTTTTCAGAAGTGCTCAAGGCATGTCACGATGAGCCATGCGGAGGACACTTTGCAGGGAAACGAACTGCCTACAAAATCCTACAGGCTGGGTATTTTTGGCCCACTCTGTTCAAGGACGCGGCAGCATATACCAGCAAGTGTGACGAGTGCCAGAGGATGGGTAGACCAACCCACCGAGATGAAATGCCCCTGCAGCCCCAGGTACACCTGGAACCTTTCGATAAATGGGGCATGGACTTCGTGGGACCATTTAATCCACCTTCGATGGGAAGGAGGTTTATTCTGGTCTGCACGGATTACGTCACCAAATGGGTGGAAGTGCAGGCATTAAGGGACTCAAAGGAAAGAACGGTCACCGATTTCTTATTTGCCCATATTTTCACATGATTTGGGGTTCCTCGGGAGATAACAATAGACCAAGGGCCCCAATTCACCTCCAAATTGATTGAGGAGCTGATGGAGCAGTATAGAGTTCGGCACAATAAAACCATGCCCTACCATCCACAGGCGAACGGGCAAGTAGAAGTGACAAACAGGGAGATAGAAAACATCCTGACCAAAACCATGCAGCAACACAAGAAATATTGGGCCACACGGTTGTCGAAGGCAGTTTGGGCATACAACACCACGTGGAAATCCACCACAGGATGCACACCTTTCCAACTGGTCTATGGAAAAAATGCGATGATGCCCATCGAGTTCGAAATCAAAACTCTGAGGATGGCTTCAGAATTAAATTTGAGCTTGGACGAAGCTCAAAAATAGAGGATTCGCCAGCTAGATCAGCTGGACGAAATCCGACTGGATGCTTTGCAGAGGACAGAGATTATACAGAAGCAGAGAAAGAAGTGGCATGATAACCACATCAAGCTAAAGAAGTTCTAGGTAGGGGAATGGGTACTGTTGTATGATTCTCGGTTCCAGGAAAGGAAGGGCAAACTTATGCAGAGGTGGATGGGGCCGTATGAGGTGGCAGAGCTCATTAGGAATGGGGCGGTGCACGTTAAGACAATTGACGACAGCAACACCATGTTCACAATCAATGGCCACCGACTACGCCCCTATAATACGTCCGAAATGTTACAGGTGGAATCCAGAGTAGGCATGGGGGAGACCCCATCTTGCTAGATCTGGACCGAACTCTCACAGGTGAAATGGTGGGCATGAAAGTGCTCACCCAAAATTTTTTAGTTAATATAGTTTTTTTTTAATGTGTGTTTTTTGCAGGGACGACGCCCGCATGCAAGCTGCAGGCATCCTAATCCAGGGCCTAACAGGCATGGAACGCGTCTAACTGCCTTTATTTTCCTTTCTTTTTTGGTTGCTTTTTGTAGGTGGAGGACCTGACAGCACGAGGGATAGGTATCTGGGAAACCAGGCCCGATTCGGCTCAACATTCTGACACCGGCTCGTAGGTAGAATCCGGGCAGCATGAAAAACTGGGAAGGCTTGATCACCCTTTTTCCAGTCAAATCGCCATCCAGAAGAAGGCGCCTTACTACACCCGAAAGGCACCCATCTAGAAGAAGGCGCCTTACTGCATCCAGAAGGCGCCAAGTCCAGAAGAAGGCGCCTTACTACACCCGAAAGGCACCCATCCAGAAGAAGGCGCCTTACTGCATCCAAAGAAGGTGCCAAGTCTAGAAGAAGGTGCCTTACTACACCTGAAAGGTGCCAAGTCTAGAAGAAGGCACCTTACTGCACCTGAAAGGTGCCCATCTAGAAGAAGGCACCTTATTGCATCCGAAAGGCGCCAAATCGGAAGACAGTGCCTTCCATCCATTCAAAAGTTCTAAAAAAAATAAATATATATATATATATATAAAAAAAAATATATATATGTAGGCGCCTTCCGTGGCAGGAAGGCACCAAGTCAAAAAAAATCCAATCGAATACGCCTTCCAACATCAGGAAGGCGCATTCATCCAGCGAATACGCCTTCCAACATCAGGAAGGCACATTCATCAAGACGAACGCCTTCCAACATCGGGAAGGCATGAACCAGAAGGAGGCGCCCCCCACATTGGGAAGACGCATGCAAGCAAAAGTGCCTCCCACCAATCAGAGGCACCTCGTAGCACCGAAAGGCGCATTCGTTCGAAGAAGAGCACCGACAACGTTGGAAAGGTGCTACAAGGGCACCATCCACATGGGGAAGGTACCAAAGAATGCCTCCCATGTGCAACATTTACATCTATCGGATGCCTCGAGCGGAATGAAGCATCGCACGAATAAGCGACATCAAATGACCATACCCCTCCCTCATGTCACAAGTCAACAAATCAGCGGCTACCACGATGACTGGAATGACGAATCAGGTACGCGCATACTAAATCAAATCATTTATATAATTATTTATAAATACGTAGTACCAAAAAAGATATCATCGTCATAGAGATCGTATCCCCCCATAGCCGAAATCACATGCCAATGATAGGGCATCTTCCATAACTGCTAGGGTTAGGCATCTTTTCTATAAGAAGGCACCTTCTTGAAGAAGGAAGGACAAAAAAAAATATAGTAGCAGAAGGCGCCATGGGAGGAAGGTCCAAGAACCACGCGATCAAGAAGAATGAACCCAGTGATACTGATGGGATCAGAGGGGCAGTGAAGACCCAATTCGAAGCCGAGGGGTGGCTCGAATACTGCACCCTGGTCAGTCAGGGCCAGGACGTGGAGGCAGCTAGAGAATTCGCCACCTCTTTGAGGGGCGATGCGGCCCAAGTACGAGGGATGGAAATTCCAGTCACCCCCGAGTTCATCTCACAGGCGACTGGATTGCCTCTCACGGGGGAATGTACATACAAGGGCGGAGTGTTAAAACTATACACCGAAATACTACTGCCAGGAGGAAATGTGCAGATAGACAAGGAGGGGTTACTCAAAAATAGTCTCCCCATGAATATGCGAAAGATGTTCGAGCAGATTGCTCGATTCTTCACATGCACGAGGAAGTATACCCATCTGCACATTAATCATGTGCACTTCCTCAATCACCTAGTGCATGGGAGGAAATTAAATATACCTTTCTACCTGGCGAATGCTCTGAAAGATGAAGCGGCTCGGTACCAGAAAGGGGCACCGTCCGCCTTAGCCCACCATGGGCTGATATCGGCATTGGTCCGCCATGCAGAAGCACAAGGACAGAACCACGACGTAGAGGGAGATGGCGGCCAAATAGAGCAACACAATGCGGTTGCCGAATTAGGGCAAGACGAAGCATCCCCTGCAGAGGAGATAACAAACATCGAGCAATTGGCATTGCCCTATTTTCTAGGAGGAGCAGAGTAGTCACCGGTGCCCGAAGACATAGAGGATAGAGGGCATTCCCTAGTGCCCGAGTATGAGGAGGAAGGAGCGCCACTCGCTGGTGGTGAGGACGAACCAATCCCCAGGAGGAAACGTCTATGGCGATTCCTCTCGATAGAGGAAGGACAGAGTGACCCAGAGATAGACGTTGCCGCCCAAACCCTCCGAGAATTAATGAACCGGAGCCCACGGAATGAAGGAACTTCTGGGAGTAACGACCAGATCGATGCGGCCTTGGAGGAGGCGCTCGAATGGCAAACCGATTGCTGGATGGCACAACAAATTCTGGAAGATTGCCAAAACCAACATAAAAGGGAATTGGAGGAAAGAGATAGACGAATCGCTCAGCTCGAGCAGCTGGTCCAGCAATTGCAGGAGGAAAATCAAATGCTCCAGGACAGAGGAACAACAAGACAGGAGGCATCCACTCAGACTGATTGGGCAGAAGAAGTGCCGATGAACTCTCCCACATCCATCGAACGAGTATTCTCTTCGGGGGAGATTCGATCGGACGCCCGACAGAGCAGCCCGGAGGCAGGGGAGGATTCCTCTATTTTTAGGGGTGAAAAGGAAAGAAGTCCTACGATGCCCCCTGTCATTGTCCTGAGTGACACAGAGCAGGACGAAGGTCTCCAACAATAGATAAGACCAGAGGATAAGGAGGACCTCCCCAGGCCTGAAGAAGGAGAAGAGCCTGAGGGGTCGACACCAGGTAGATAGGAGAACGAAGGATCACCCCCGGAGATAGCAGCACAGTCGATCCTTCGGAGTAAAGAGAAGTCCCCAAAGGAGAAAGAAGAGACCCCGGTCCGAGCCGCCACATTTTCTGTAGAGGCCAAGGCAAAGAGGCCCAGGACGGCTCGACAGAAGGTGAAAGTGACCTTCGTCGAGTCAGAGGAGGACGAATGGGACATGCAGCTATTCGTCGAAAGGCAAAAATATTTTGAGCAGTTGTGCAACGAAATGAAAGCAGCCAAGGAGGCCAGGAAGGCATCCTCGAGGGTAAAAGGAGATTCTGGCATCTGCGTCAATCCGAGAAGACAACCAATTTTGGGACATCTATGGTTCATCCCGAGGGCGGCCTTCCATGATGAGGAGGTACTTGGAATGGTGGGGAGTATATGGCCCACAATTGGAGGCCACTACGATTGCAAAGGAGAATGCAGGGCTTACCCCTGAAGCGGCCGGATTATACAAGGCCCAAGTAGTGCCTTCCAGAGGGGATAACTCGGATATCCCTCTGGTAGTGGTCAGACCTCTAGACGTCGACCTCTGGCAAGCTGCCGAAGCTGCATTTCAATCGACAGGAACAACGTTGGCTAGACCACCACCAATAGCGGCCAGAACAAGAAGGGGACAATTGACAACCGCAGTTTCCCATAGGCAAAGGTGAACCACACCTTCAAATGCCGACATGAAAAGATAGACTCGGGCCACAGGGGCAATCGAATCCTCCAAGAGATGGCGACGATGAAAAGTCAGAGGGCTACCTGTAGTTTGGATGCCACGAGGGCGTGGCATATGTTAGGCATGGGGGGATGATGAGCACCAAAAATGCTCATATTTTGTACATATTTCTTTGATCAATATGCGGTCGTATAATAAGGATTGCATACTTTTATGAATGATTATATAGATATTTGATATAATTATGCGTGTTATCTAATTTGTGTGTTTTTAGTATGTTTTGTGGAATTGCAGTTGATTTAGTTAGATTTGGAATGGTCGAGGTCCTTTTGATGGACCTGGCACTTTATTTCATCGAGGGTCAATGTAGAGAACATAGGCACCTCCCTGCAACCGAAAGGCACCAAGGGAACAAGCGCCTCCCTACAATCGAAAGGTGCCAAACCAAATACGAGCGCCTCCCTATAGTCGGAAGGCACCAACTGAATGCGAGCGCCTCCCTGCAGTCGAAAGGCGCCAACTGAATGCGAGCGCCTCCCTACAGCTCGAAAGGCGCCAACCAAAGACAAGCGCCTCCCCACAACTAGAAGGCGCCAATAGAAGGCAAGCGCCTCCCCATAGCTGAAAGGCGCTAATAGAAGGCAAGCGCCTCCCCACAGCCGAAAGGCGCTAATAGAAGGCAAGCGCCTCCCTACAACCAGAAGGCACCGCGATAACAAGGTACCTTCCTCATAAGGAAGGCGCCACTGATTCTTTGCCCGTTGACCAGATTTGAATGACGTGGATGGCAGCGGCTGGTGCAGTTCCAGCTCTACGTCATGCAGAGCTAAATTGGAGATAGCACCAACGTATCAAAATGTCTTACTGATGCCAGGCAAAGCATGAACCGAAATGAACATGCCGCCATCAGAACAGAATGCCAGACGTCGATTGCATTCGCCAGACTATTCTAATTTAGTCTGGGAAGAATCGACTGTTGTAACCACTTCTGTAATAGAAGTTCTGTGGGTGTGTTATATAAACACACGCAGATCGTTCTGAGGAATATATAGAAATAATTAATAAAGATCCATTTAGAGTTATAGAAGATAGATTGTAATACGTTGATAAATATATTACAGTTCCAAAAGTTCTAAGCGCGTGTTCGATCGGGAAGAAGCTGCTGGAGCCTGGGCCCACTCCAAGCCAGTATTTCTTCCCCATTTCCTTTTTGTTTATTTATTTTAATTAGTTTATTGCTTTCATAAGAACGTTCATTAGTTTGCTAGTTCCATCATTTGCAGTAGATTTATTTTCAGGAATGTGTACATGATTTATTTCTGTAGATTTAATTATGTTCTTCTTACGTAATTTATTGAGGAGTGCGGGAATGATTGACAACCATTTCAAGAACACCCCCCAAATGTAGGATTAGCAGATTCACCTCGAGTGGTATTGTAGTAACCTAATTTCGACTCTTCGCAAGTTTACGAAGCTCCCTGGGTTGATAATTAAATGCACGGGCATGTGACAAAAATAGGAAACCATTCACCTTGTTTGGCCCGCAACACCGGGGTCTTGCTTTGAACAAAATACTGCCTAAACTTCTTTAGTGACTTCATCATAGAAAACGCTTATTTCTCAATGAATTTATATTTAACCTGGTAGTCGTGGAGAGTCTGGCTCCAAAATAATATGGGGAGCTCCTTGCCTTTATAATTCTTTTGGGTGAGCACTAAGGCATAACTTTCTTCAGCTCCATAAGCATAAAGAATAAAATACTTACTAAATTTTGGATTTACTAGTACTAGGGCTGTTATAATGGACTTATTGATAATCGCAAAGGTTTTTTTCCTCAAATAAATCCATTTGAAATGAATTTCCTGACAAAATTTATTTGACCAAAGAAGGACTGCAAGGTTTTCTTATTTACAAGTAGTGGGAGAGCAAGAATAGATTTGATTCTTTCTAGATATATGGCCATACTTTATTTTGAGACCACATGACCTAGAAGCTTTCCCTCATGGACTGTAAAGAAAGAATTCTTAGGATTAATGGAGATGCCAAATTCTTTGCACTTCTAAAATACTTGCTCTAGGTGTCTTAAGTGATCATGATTATTATGTAAAAACACAGTCATGTCATCCAAATAGATTAGAATGACTTTATTAATAATTTCCCCAAAGGCATAGTCCATAGCTCTCTGAAATGTGGCTCCCACATTTGATAGCCCAAAAGGTATTCTCTAGTAGGTAAATACGATCCATTTTGTGGTGAATGTTGTTTTATACTGATCTTCATTCTTCACCCAAATTTGGTTATATCAAGAGAAGCCATCCAATAGGAAGAACCTTTCTGCCCCTACCACTATCTATAAGATTTGATCAATCTATATAAGGGGGTATTTATCCTTAAGATATGTTTGGTTAATATTTTTAAAGTCCACACACAAGTGAATATCACCATTGTTTTTTCTCATAGGTACCAAGTTGGCTACCTAGGCAGAATTTTTAATTGGATATATTATCTTAGCCTTTAGAAAATTTAAGAGTTGTTCCATCATAATAGCTTTTATCCTTGGATTTATAGACCTTTTCTTCTACCTAAAAGGCTTTGCATTGGGCTCTAGCTCAATAGTGTGTTGGATAATACTTTTGTCATATACCTTGAGGTCCTCATATGACCAAGGTACAATATCTAAGTACTTTAGGCATATAGCATTGATATCCTCTTCTTCATCTGGTGAACATTGAATTCCAACATTGAGCTTATTTTCAGTACCAAACATTGAATTCCAACATTGAGCTTATTTTCAGTACCAACTTCAGCTTCTTTTAAAAAACATCATTGACTTCCATGGCTTTGGTCCTTTTTTTGTCTTCATTGTTAAGCAGGCTTTCTAAGGTGACCAAACCTCTAGGTATGTGATTATTCCTAAGTTGAATAACATCATGTTGATTAATTTATTCTAGATTTTCTTCTTGGATAGTGGAGATATAGGATTCTCTTACCAAAAAATCAATGATTTGTTCATCACTTTCAAAAACCTGCTAGAAAATTTGGTTATTCAGCACTATAGGTCTAAAAATAATTTTGATTTCCTTGTATTTCTTGACTCTAATATCTACATAAGGGTTGAAGTTAGCTCCCCCTGCTAAGGAATCTTCCAAAGTGTTCTTTTATCTAGGAACAAAGTTTATATTTAGGGCATCAAAGGATTCCATCAGATCCCATACCTTATTTTAGTATGCTTTTAGGTAATGGTGCTTGCTGTTGAACCTTTCTCTTGCCTAATGGATGATTAACTCAAAGTCACCATACATTTTTAGGACCTTAATACCCATATTTTAAACTTGCATCAATCCAAGGCACAGAGCCTCATAATATGCAATGTTATTTGTGCATGACTATGTTAAGTTGCAGGTAAAACTCTTTGTCCCTTCTGATTGGGACTATAGTACCACACCAACACCAGCACCATTTATACATCTAGCACCATAAAAGTGCATAGTCCATACCTCTTGTAGCAACCTCAGGGTGCACGCACCGCTCTTACTATACTTACAATGTGTCAAACCCAAAATCAAATGAAATACCATGAAAAAGTATATAACATGGAAATAACAAAGATAGATCTCTTTATTTATATTGAAACTTGGTTACATGTCGGTCCCTCTTAGGGATACCCATTTTGATACAATAAGGTTACAAATGAGGAAAATAGTCCCCTCTCATGAAGGGGTGGTGCGCTATCACAAGCTTCTCGGTTCTGCACATGGAAATGTATGAGGGCTTACAGATGCCTCCTTCTCTAGGATTATTTCCTAGAGGGATCCCTTTTGCTCTCGTATGTTTCAAATTTTATCCAATGAACCTATGACCCTGTAAGAAATGAAATAACAACATACGCTTAGATGTCCAATATTGCCTCCTCGGATGTGGTTGTTAGTAATGAATATACTCAAATGAAAGCAAGTGCAAATTAAACTGATGTTATGAATGCGAATGGCTAAAATAATGCTATGCTAATGATATTCTAAACAAAATAATAAAACTAATGTCTAAAACCCTAAGCTAGGCATACGGGCCACTATCCAATGACAGCGACTGCCAAAGGGAATCTCGTTCTCTTTGCTCCAAAGCTATGGATCAAATCTCGTATCCGATGTTCTGAAATGGATATTGCTTTGCTCTCATTTTTTTCAAGGCTTCACCGTAAACATGATATCCAAGGGAAGCTCTCCAAGTCTCGAAAGATCTCCTCAATGGTCTAAAGTGTTCCTATAATAATTGTGATATTCATGTACCATTCTCTTCAAATTTAGACTCATTTAGATCATTTGGTGCTCTTAGGCTTGCACCTTTTAAAGTGTGTGAAACCCTAGGTCTATGTCCAAGCCCTAGGAATGAATCCCTCATGCGTAGTTAATGTTAGCATGAGAAGATTTTGTCTTTTGTTTATGTTTGAAGGTACTAGTTAACTGAAGTCTAAATGCAAACTCAAGTCTCCTATGTGAACTGGCCATGAAAGGGAATGCAAAGTTACTCTCGTATCGCTCCAAATTTTTCACACCCTTACCTTCAGGCTATAGGATCCGTGCCCGAAAGGGGGATGTGAAAAGGATGGCGCGGTACCTCGGACTGAGAGGCCTTGCGAAGGTCCCGCCTCTCAAGGGAGGTGTATTATTGGTGATTTTTCGACGGATGGTGGGTTCACCAGGAAACATTTAATGGCAGTTTCCACGCCTAGGTTGGGAATGTGTTTTATGTGTTCGTTTTAGCCTTAAGCATTCAAGTCCTAGGTTTGGCCAAAATGCGTCTAAGCTATTCTATATGAAGATGCAGATTAAATGAATACAAAAAATAGAATTAAGATAGAAAATAGAGAAATTAAAGAATATTAAAAGAAAATACCTGATCCGGATGTCTGATGAAGATTCTGATTCTTGAAGCAGTCAGGATCGTCTGGAATTTGACAGAATCATCTGAGATCAGACAAGATCATCTGAGATCTGACGAATTCATCAGACGAATTCATCAGAGACCTGCAAATAGAGAAATAGGTGCAAAACATAGAAAATACAACTATTCTAACATAGGGAAACAATGTAAAATGACAGTAGCAATATCAAACTGAAACTTAAAAATAGAAACATGAATGCATTATACTAATTTCATAATAATTATGACTTAATTATGCATTTGATCTAGATGGGTGAACTCCAAAATGCAGAATAGCATAAAATACTGAATAAACTAGCTAATTACAAAATAAAACAATAGAAAAAGATGAAGAAATGCAAACTTTAGGCACTGATTGCCTCAATGTTGACTGCAATCGAAATCATCTCGCATTGGTACGAAATCATCTCTGATTCGACAAGATCACCTCCGATCTGAACAGGATCATCCACGACGATGTAAGCTTGCTCCGACTGAAAAACACTAAGGTACCTACAACAAAATTGGTATAGAACTAATGCAAATATGAATTTGGGATGTTTTAATGTGTATGAAGTCGAGTTACAGGGAATTATCAGCCAGGGGGGTGCTAAGGGAAGGGCTTAG
Source organism: Wollemia nobilis (assembly GCA_028583015.1). Taxonomy (NCBI): domain Eukaryota; kingdom Viridiplantae; phylum Streptophyta; class Pinopsida; order Araucariales; family Araucariaceae; genus Wollemia; species Wollemia nobilis. Next base: position 10,563,874 of record JAQPPZ010016677.1, on the reverse strand, counting down.
GATTAAATAGGCTTAGGAGGGAGGTTAGGAGGTTGGAGATCATCCCTATTTGGGAGATCTCCAATGGGGGAGGGTCTCTAACGATGCAGACACGCTTCTGCCCGGATTAGAGACCCGTTGGAATAGAAGCTAATTGTGCAAAATCAGTTTAGGGACAAGATCGTCTGGACGTCCTAGCCCAGACGAAATCGTCAGATCTGGGGCGATATCGTCTGATCGATGACGATATCGTCAAACGGTCAAAACAACCTCTAAAAATGGCATGGAAAAGGGGGAAACGGATTACCCGACGGTTAACGGGCGGTTTGGGAGGTTAAAATTTGAATTTAAATTATTTACTAGAGTAAATGTAATTATTAAGATTTTACTACACCAATTTTAGGGTGCTACATTTTGCCCCCTCTTTAGCGAATTTTTCGAAGAAAATGCGTTAAAGATGAGTTCTTCTCGATCTACGAGAAAGCAAAAATTATTCCCATTTTTAGGCGACGATTCTTGGTCGAATCGTACGACAGCTTACTATGGTGCCCTCTCCGTGTTTTTACCCAAATCGAACGTTTGAGGTAAAAACGCGAAAAGCAAAATTTTAAAATGTTTTTAATTATGTTTTGAATAAAATTAAGAAAAATAGGGTAAAACCCTAATTCATTTTTACTGTTCATTTTTTCGGTTTTAGAGCTCTACAAGCAAAAATGGTGGAGACGACGCACAGATCGACAGAGGTCCGACGCGGGCTACGGGTAAGAGTCTAAACTTAACTTAGAATGCTTTAATTTGAATTTACATGCTTTTTAGGTGAATTTTAAATGAATTTTTGAGCATCACGGCCATTTTTGGGCCATCGACGTCGTCGGGACGAAATCGTCCCGATTTCGACGAAATCGTCTCAAGTTCACCAATTTCGTCTAAAGGCGAAATCGACGAAAGGGGGACGATTTCATCAAATTAGGGACGATTTCGGCTTGCAAAATCGGAGACGATTATGCTCAAATTTGGGACGATATCATCCAATAGTGGACGATATCATCATTTGATAAAATTGAACTTATTTTAACTTGCATTATTAATCACTTGAGTTGTTATTAATGATTGTTATGTTGTTGTTGTTTATGTTGCAGAGAGGTTTGCTAAAGAGCAGAGAATGGAAATATGGAGGTTTGAGAGATGACTTGGCCACTCTAACATAGGCAGAGCGGGATCAGCTGGCATAGGCCGGCTTACAGCATGTGGCAAAAATGCCACAAGTGTCTACAGACATGGGGCTACTGACAGCCCTAGCAGAGAGGTGGTATCCGGGTTCTTCCTATTTTTGGCTACCTATAGGGGAGATGACTCCCACTTTGGAGGATGTATGGAGGATTCTAAGGATCCCCATACAAGGACGGTTGATCACTCCTACGGCCAATCAGGGCCATGCTATGGGGCGGTTGTGTGGTGACCCGAGCTTCACCCTAGAGAAGGGCAGAGTTAACATCGAGGCACTGCGTCAGATGCCTGGGGCATCTAGACTCACACAAGTTTTGGCCGGAGTGGTTGGTGGACTTCTGCTGTGCCACCAGAGCCGGTGCAGGGTACCATGGATGCTAGCAGATGTGATCTACGATATGCGAGACCATGGTTACAGATTTTCTTGGGGCAGCTTTGTTCTATGCCGACTGTACAGGATCCTGCATGGGGTCGTGTACAAGGGCGGCCGATGTCTAGTTATGACATCGCTCCTACAGGTTTGGTGCTGGGAGCACATTGCAGTGCGGAGGCCGATAGGGCTTCCTTTGATAGGGATTGATGGGGAGAGGCCCCGAGTTTTCTACTGGTGGCTCCGAAGAGGGTCACAATGGCGGATTGACCTACCGATGTCCCGAAGACTACTGGATGACCTTGTCCTGGACCAGATCACCTGGAGGCCATGGCGAGAGCACCCAGGGTGGGCCGAGGATGGACAGGAGTTGGCTCACATCAGGCGAGTTTGCTGGTTGCGGATGGAGAGGGGAGAGGTGGAGCTCCACCGCTATGACCGAGTTTTGTGATAGTTCGATCTACAGTAGGGGATCCCATCTCTCAGGGATTACGAGTTTTCTCGGACTGTCTCGGGATAACACCATAGTGAGCGGGGCTCCAGACATGCAGCGCTTCTGGAGTCAGGACTCGGATGATGCCCCCATTCAGCCAGTGGATGGGGATGATGTAGGGGTAGCCGATGGCTATGATGCCTGGTACGTAGGCATCCGCCCTCCTCGGATGACGAGGGCTCAGGGTCCGATACATGTAGTTGTGCATCGGATAGGGAGGCGATGCCAGGCGGCTATGGAGGCAGCCCAGGGTCATGGCGGGAGAGAGCTGAGGAGGCCACAGGCGTAGGAGAGGCCATGACAATGGGAGAGGAGGGCAGAGAGACCCCCTTCTCCATAGAGAGAGAGGCCACCATCGCCCGATAAGGGCAAGGGTGTTGACACTAGGGAGAGTAGCGAGATAGCGACTCTCCGAGCGGAGATGATCCATCTCCAGGCATAGGTGCAGACCCTACAGGAGGAGGCTGCACGACATCGAGCTGAGGTGACATAGCTCAGAGATGAGATTGCATGCCTCAGAGCACGGGGCGGAGGGGCGAGCACTAGGGAGCTGGCACGGGCTATTGCCCAAATCACTTTCTATCAGACATTATACTATCAGATGGTGCTAGAGGAGGATAGACTACCACTTTCGGCTAACATCGCAGAGCCGATCAGGATCGGGTCATCGAGGACTTCGTCCCGATCGATGACTAGGACTCGCAGTACCACTCATACTGCGATGGGGCCACCTCGTCCACCTCAGGGCGGGGGAGGAGATGAGGCTGAGAGCTCGAGGGGTTCTCGAGGCTAGACTACTGCATTACATTGTACAGATTGATATGATAGCATTTATTATTTTTGATAGAGGATTGAGTATGCCGAGGTACAGATTGTGGCATACCAATCCAGTTTTGATATGATGTATATATATGTTGATATATATATGAGATGAGATATGTTTTTGATCATATGACTTGTGTTATGTATTTTTATGATGCTTTTATGTTTGATTGATTGATTGATTTGATGATTCATGTAATTATGTCGTTGGAAATATTATAATTTTGATGTCATGCTGTAAGATTTTAAATGAAATAATCTGATGTAACAAATTGGTTGTTTGTGATGTAATGTGATAAAAGATAAAAAGAGACTTCTAACAATAATTTCAAAGGACATTGTCGCTATTATAGACCATTTCATGGAGTCGCCGCTCACTCGGTCGTCAAGCTAATCCCAAGATAGAAATATTGTTTAAAAGTAAAAGAGTGCTTAAGAGACTGTCTTAAGACTTTGGTGCAATGGTGCAAATGATGATGATGATGGTTTGTTTTCAGATTTTCATAAAAATAGTATGCATGAAATAATGTTAAAATGATTTTTGCTAGGCATAAATTCCTAAGTGTGATAAATTTTTTGGATAATTCCCTAGGAATTATACCATCATTGCAAAATTGAAGGTTGACATAATGACATGAAATAATGAAAATGTGCATGCTTGTTTGTAAAGCATAATTTGTATAATAGAATGATTTAAGTCATATGGTTTTCATGATTTTTAAATAAATGGGGAATAAAAATTGTTACAATGGTTTGCGCTAGGCATAGAATATGTAGGTATAGACTTATACCATCATCGCGAAAATCCAAAAAAAGAGATAGTTTTATTGCATGGTTGATTTTTAATAAATAGAAAATATGAAGATGAGGACTTGCGCTAGGCATAAAATTCCAATTTTGGTTTTGGAACTATACCATCGTCGCGAAAGTCAATAATATATATATATATATATATATATATATATATATATATATATATGTGTGTTTTGATTGTATGGTTTTGAAAGAAATTTTGATTTTTCTATTATGCATGTAGTTGTCTAAACAACTGTACTTGAAAGAAGAAAATGAATTATTCCAAACAATTTGCAAAAAATATTTCAAAGTATCTTAAAGACAAAAGTTAGATTTATAAGGAATCCCATGTGCATATGTGAATTCATTTCCAATCTTGATTTATCATAATGATACACAAAATCTCTCAAATATAAAATGTGTGTGCAATTGCTATGTTCATTTACCAGCTTTGAGCAAGATACTATGATACAAGTGATTTGAATAAACCAAATAAGTGTTCATTAACCATGATGTAGATGCATATAACCATACTAGACTACTATGTAAGTCGGATTATCAAGAGCTAGCTAATCCATAAGCAGACATAGGTCTCAGTACAAAAGAAGGTCGCTAATGTGATTGACATATCGCCACGCTAGGAGTTACCCAAGGCCAAGCAGAGTTGGGCACAAACCACTTGTTACGGGGCTTACCTCACAGTTTTCGAATAATTGAGAATTCCAGGGATTCAAGCTCATCAACCCTTCTTTTCTTTTCAAAGGGTAGGGAAAGGGATTTTATTGCTTTTGCTTTTGCTTTCTTTTGCTTTCTTTTCTTTTCTTTTCTTTTTTTGTATTTTTGCTTGATAATTGAGATAATGCTTGAAATATTGTTGTAATGATATAAAATAACATTTTTTTTTCTTTCTTTTTCTTGAACTTTGCTTTTTCTTTCTATACTAGGGATACTTGCTCGGATTAGTTGTAGAGCAAGGGATTTTTATTCTGGGTAGGGGTGAGCTTGTCCTTTTGCCAATTCTCAAAGATTCTAGACCATGTGCATGATAGGATAGCAGGGGAAACTTTTCGCTCAAGAAACCACTTCTACTATGTAGCAAAGCATGGAAATTACAAATATAATCATTTTATTGTGAAAAGATGTGCTTGGTTTAAGTAAATAACAAGATCAATTCTCTATGCTCAAACTTTATTTAATTGAATTTTGTGGACTTTGATATAAGAGAGATTAGTAATCATGCCGTATAAAATCAAGATATTTATTTTTGTGAGTGTGAAAGTGAGGGATTCCAAATAAATGCTAATTTATCCAAAATAATTTGAAACATATAATTGCAACATTTGTAAGAATATATAGATAAATAAATACTTTTTGAGAAGTTTTGAGAATGTTGACTCTCTCTTTCTTCTTTATGTTGTTTTGGTTTCGAAAGAGTCAAGAATATTGTTGTTTTGATTTTTATTATTTTTGTTTTTGAAAAAAATTAACAAGTGCCATAAATAAATACAACAAATAGTTTTGAAGATTTTGATGATTATGAATGTTTTTGGTGTTTTTGAATTTATAAATTGAAAGAAATACAAGATAGTGATTTTGAAATATTTTAAACAAATATATACAAGGATGAAATGACCAAATTTATACATAGTAACGTTTAAGATGCAAAATATTCATGGGTTCTTTAAGTTCTTTACCATCTAAGGTAGATAATTTGTATGCTCCCGATTCAAATTTAGCAGTGATAATGTATGGTCCAAGCCAGTTGGGCTCAAATTTACCTTTAAGGTCCTTAGTTGCATTAGTATTTTTTTGATTTTCTTTTAAAACAAGGTCACCGATCTCAAAGGATCGATGACGAACTTTTTTAGCATATGATCTTTTAAGCTTGTTTTGGTAGGCACGAAGATGCTCCAAAGCATTGATGCATTTTTCATCTAGGAGTTCCAACTGACTGAGTCTCACAGCTCGATATTCATCTCCTACTTCGGTATCTTGAAGTAGTAGAGCCAAAGAAGGAACTTCTAATTCAAAGGGAAAAACGGCTTCAACACCATAAACCAAAACAAATGGTGAAGTTCTCATGGGGGTTCGAACACTAGTTCGATAGGCCCACAAGGCTGGATATAACTGAATGTGCCAGTCACGGCCAGTTTTATTGACCAATATTTTGAGAATTTTGATTAAGGTTTTGTTAGATGCTTCTGCTTGACCATTACCCCGAGGATAATAGGGAGTGGACCAACGATGTTGAATCTTATATTTTTGGCATAATTTTTTAACATCTTTATTTTTGAAACAAGTTCCATTGTCATAGATGAGATTTGCAAGAATTCCGAACCTACAAATGATTTGATTAAAAATAAATTTAGAGACTTGTGTGCCGATGCAGGAAGCTAAAGGCATAGCTTCAACCCACTTCGTGAAATACTCAATGGTGGTTATGATGAATTTGTGTCCATCAGATGACACAGGATTGATTTTGCCAATAATATCTAAACCCCATTTTGAAAAGGGCCAAGGAGATGAAATAGCCTGCAGCTCTTGTGCAGGCGCATGGACAAGGTCAGCATGTTTCTGGCACTTGTCGCAATGGCGCACATAATCATGTGCATCATTCTCCATGGTAGGCCAAAAGTATCCTATCCGAAGGAGCTTTTTAGCAATGACACTACCACTCAAGTGTCCTCCACAAGATCCATCGTGGGCTTCACTCAAGGCTGATTTGGATTCTTCTAAATTCAAACATCTTAATAGGATACCTTCAAAAGATCTCCTATATAAAGTATTGCCAATTATTACAAATCGACTTGCTCGTCTACGTAATAACCGACGCTGGTTTCTATTAGAATTGGCAGGGAAAGTCCCATTTTGGAGAAAATCAAATATATCCGTATACCAAGGTTCAGGAGTAGTTTCATTGATTAGAAACACATCCAAAGGTTCTAAGCATGACTTATTTGAAGCGGGTTCCTGGAGTCGACGAATAATGATAGTGGCATATTCGTCATCTAACTCCAAGGGCAGGAGAGATGCAACTGCGGCCATAGCATCACCGCACGGTTGCAAGTTCGAGGAATAGCTTCCAAGGTAACTTGATCAAATAGAGACATTAGTTGTAAAACATAGGCTTTATATGGGCATAGTTTATCATCTCTGGTCTGATAAACTTCATTAATTTGGTTTATAACTAGTTGAGAATCACCAAAAACTAATAGATGTTTAATTTTTAGCGCTAAGGCAGCTCGTAATCCAAGGATTAGAGCTTCATATTCAGCAATATTGTTGGTGCAAGCAAATGTCAATTTGAAGGATAGAGGAATAAGATGTTTTTGTGGGGATATTAAAATAATACCCGCACTCAGCCCCACTCATGCATCGGGCTCCATCAAAGTATAAGGACCATTGTTCAATATGGTCTGCCTCTAATTGAAGGCATTCATCAGGAAACTCAATGATGAGGGGATGGGTAGACTCTAAGGGTGCAGCAGCTAATTGATCTGCTATGATTTGACCCTTAATAGACTTCTGTCCTATGAATGTGAGATCAAACTCGCTTAGAGCAAGAACCCACTTGGCTGTGCGACCCGATAAATAAGGTCGACTCATGAGATACCTCAAGGGATCATATTTAGCAATGACATAAGTTTTCTGACTAAGCATATAATGTCATAATTTTTGCATAGCAAACATGACTGCTAGACATAGTTTTTCTAATGTTGTGTAGCGGGTTTCATAACTGATGAAGGTTCGGCTAATATAATAATTAGCCCGTTCTCTCTTTTCATCATCAAGCTGAGCTAACATAGCTCCTAAGGCAGAATCTGAAGCTAAAATATATAGGAGAAATGGGCGATCAGGTTTAGGCGGTGAAAGCACAGGTGGATTAAGGAGGTATTGTTTGAGAAGTTCAAAAGCTTCTCTACATTCGTCATCCCAATTAAAAGGGACATCCTTCTTAAGGAGTTTAAGAAAGGGACCAGTTTTGTCCGCCAGCTTATCGATGAAGTGACGGATGGCTTGAAGCTTACCTTGTAAACTTCGTAACTCAGATATATTAGTAGGTGCGGGCATATCACTGATAGCCACAATCTTGAGAGGGTCGATTTCTGATACCACGTAAAGAAACTAAAACCCCTAATAGTTTACCGGACTTAACTCCGAATATGCATTTTGTTGGATTTAATCGAATAAGATATTCTCGTAATCGATTAAAAACTTTTCTCAAATCATCTAAATGATTATCTTCATTAATAGAGCGAGCTATAATATCATCTACATAATCATGTAGGATATCATGCATCATATCATGAAAAATATAAGTCATAGCTCGTTGATAGGTTGCACCTGCGTTCTTTAAGCCAAATGGCATCACTTTCCAACAAAAAGTACCCCAGGGGGTAATAAAGGCTATTTTAGCCTGATCTTCAGGAGCTATCCCGATCTGATTATAACCGGAGAATCCATCCATTAAGGACATCATCCCACTCCCGACAGTAAAGTCAATGATTTGATCCATGTTTGGAAGAGGAAAATCATCTTTAGGGCATGCAACGTTAATATCTCTAAAATCTGTGCAAACCCTAACTTTGGTAGCTTCTTTTTGGTAACTAGAACTACATTTGGGATCCATTCAAGCATAATCAATAGCTTGTATAAAGACAACATTCAGGAGTTTTTCTAACTCCCCTTTGACTAGCAGAGCCACTTTGGGATGCATTTTTCTAAGTTTTTGTTTAACGAGTTTAGCATCCGGATGGACCACTAGATGATGCATGACTACATAAGGGTCTAGACCTGGCATATCTTCATATGTCCAAGCGAAGACATCTTCATACTCTTTAAGGAATGCAATGTATTGTTCTTGTTTTTCTTGACTTAATTCTGATCCAATATTGATTATGTGAGGATTATCCTCAGCTCCAATATTAATTTTAATGACGTTTTCTACCTCCATGTGTAGATCTCTTTCAAAATTAGGTGGGGCGGGTGAAACGCCCAATTCTTGTAATTCTTGTAAGGTTAATTTGGATAATTCATCTTGAGGATTAGTGGTCTCAAGTTGGGCTATAGTTGGTATAGAACCATCAAAATAAAATCCATTGTGTAACATCTCTTCAACGGAGACATCATGGAAGATATCTCCTTCCAACTCTTCATCGGGGTCAGCAATCATTTCAGGGTAAGCTATGGATAGCATGTTACATGTAAATGACTAATTTTTTAGAGGCAAATCATCATGCCTATCCAAATAATCTTGATAACATATGAGGTGATCATCATCTTCAAAAGGAAAGGGTTGACCCTTACTAGGAAATAGGCCCACACCACAATAGGCAGGCCACGGTTCTACCTCGAAAGGTTCTTTCATGCCATTTTGGAAAGGTCCCAAGCCTTTCCCTTTATATCCCATTTTAAGCATTATGGGTTTAGCTTTAATATATTCATTGGTAAAATAACATCGAGCGTATCCCTCATGATGAGTTTTGATATTCCAAGGGATTCTTCCCTAGTCATATCCTTTATAAATGAAGGCACAACTCCCGACTTGGTAAGTACTTCCCATAGGTTGTGGGAGGCCCAAAGTACGAGGAGATGGCGGCAAGTTATTTAAAAGAATTGAATCTTGCATGAAAGCATTTGTTTTTTCTGATATTAAGATTGTGGATAAATCTGGTAAAAGTTCATCAGAAAGAGCATAAGATGTAGAAGGATTATTCCCTATATCTTTAGATGTGGAAGGTATGATAGATGTTGATAATGTGGAAGGTATGATAGATGTGTCTATAGGTTTTGAAATTATAGGGATAGAACATGAAGGATTGGTTGTAGATTGAAGATCTTTTTGAGGTTCTAGAGTGATTTGTTTAGAAGATTGTTGATCTATATAGGAGGATGAAATTAATGGAGGGGAAATAGGTGAAGTTATGGGTGTGTGTTTCACAGTTTTAGATGAAAAATAAGAATTAGGATGTGTGGATGACAGAGCAGGGCAAAATTGCACTCCAACATGTTCTGCCAAAGCACACATATCAAAGGGTCTAGGGTCACCATGGATAGTGACCAACTGATTTTTAAATTCAAATTTAACACATTGGTGTAAAGTTGATGGGACCGCCCGCATCGCATTGATCCAAGGACTGACCCAAGAGTATATTGTACGATGCCGGGCAATGTACAATAAACACGGTTGTTTCTAGGGTTCTAGGACCAACTTGCAATGGGATGGTAATAACTCCACACGTTTCTTGTGTTTCATCATTGAAAGCTTTGATAATCATGTCATTTTTCTTCATTTCATCACTTCTAAAGCCAAATCTTTGGTAGAAGTCAAAAGTGCAAATGTTTAGAGATGAGCCATTATCAATCAGGACTCGTTTGACAGCTACATCTCCAATTAGAGCAGTAATATATAAGGGATTATCCTTATGTAAACTGTGTTGTGGGATATCTTTATCCTAGAAGTCAATACAATCAACCTCTCGAGTGATGATAGTATTGGCCATAGCTTCAGGTTGAATGTTTTGAGGTACCATCATTTGGCTTAATGTAAGCATCAACTCATCCCTATGGGTAGGAGAAGATCTTAATAAATCCAAAAGGGAAATTCTGGTCGTAGTATTGGATAATTGCTCATTAATATTGTAAGGGGGTTTAGGTTGAACATTAGGAGCATGATTCCCTTTATTGGGATTTTTCAAAACAAATGGAGCTGATCCATCATTCTGGTTTGGTTCTTGTTGAGAATTTTGAGCCTGTTGTCGGGTAACGACTCCAATGGTACCTACAATGTTATATTGAGGACGTTGAACTGGTCTCGGTCGAGCATTTATGGCTTGTTCATTAGGGAGGAATTGATTAGAAGAAGGTCGAGTAGTAACTCTTCTAGGAAATGGTTCTTCTGGAACCATAGCATCTGTGATGGGTTGAATAGGATCTGATTCATTTTTAGAACTATTCGATTGGTTTGAAGTAATGTCTAGTTCACTTTCAGTATCTGATTCTACATCACTAGAATCAGGAGTTGGAATATTATGTAGGGGCCTGGTCGTAACCAGGGATAAGGTTGTGTCAAATATTTGAGGATCCTGAATAGGTAATTGTCCGCTAATGGTTCCTACATATCGGGTAGGAGGAGGAACATTATGATGTTCGATTTGATTGGCCACCTCTTTACCATGTCTTGGTAAAGGGTGTTGAAATATGTCTAATGATTGATTAGCATTTTGATTTTGATTTTGGGGAATGGTCTTTTGAGTATTATTAGGAGCATTTTGTTTAGGTTGGAAGGCTTGCACCTCCATTTCATTATTATCAATCAAATCCTGTATTTTATGTTTCAACCTTTTACAAGCGTTGGTAGAGTGTCCAGGTCCTCTATGGAAATCACAATGTAAGTCAGCTCTGTATCCGGGTATAGTTGGATCAGGTTCCTGGATAGCTGGTAATTGGATCAAACCTCTTTCGAGTAATTGAGGTAAAATAGTTGATAATGGTTGATTCAATCTAGTAAATTCTCGAGGAGGCTTATCAGGAGGTTTCAATATAAATTTTTTTGTTGTCTTCATTGCATTGATATTAGCAACATTTCTACTGTCAGTGACTCCGTCACCAACAACTTGTTTGTTTTTATATTGATTTCTGGATGTTTTCTCATCATCCTTCTTCCTAAGTTGGCCTCTCCTAATGAGGGCATCTTCTACTCTTCGAGCTAAATCTATAGCTTGATCGAAGGTAGTTAAAGTAGCAGTTGATAGCTCATAAGATATTTGTTCTTGTAAATTATTGATAAAAATGTCCAACATTTCCCTATAAGGTAGCACAAAGTGCAGTTTTCCTGTCAACCGCCTCCATCTAGCTAAGAAATCGGCAAAACATTCATCCTTGTCTTGTTTTAAGTTGTATAAATCTTTAATGGTTACATGCCTCTCGATGTAGGCACTAAATTGATGGACAAAAGATTCAGTTCTTTCTTCAAAGTTTCTCAAAGAATGAGTGGGCAATTGATAGTACCACTCTAATGCCATTCCACCTAAACTTTTCGGGAACATTTTTAGTAATAGCAAGTCATCATGTGATATATCATGACATGCTATCCTAAACATGCGAAGATGCTCTATGGGATCTTCGGTTCCTTTATATATAGGCAAGATGGGCATGGGAAAATGCTTAGGGTATGGTTGAGCTACAACTATGGGATCCAAAGGTTGACTACATATCTCTCGATAATTGTACGAGGGACGATAAGGATCTATCTGGTCCATACGCGAAGCTAACTGTTTCACCATGGCTTCCAGATTACTAGTTTGCCCACCATATTGGTTCGGTAGGGCATTGATATGGGTTTTGTGAGCATATGATGGAGGGACATGAAGATTAGATGCTATGTTGCTATTGTGTAAATTGTTGGTAGGAAAAGTGTTATGAAGGAATTTTGAAGTTGTATTATGATGTATTCCAGATTGTTGAAAATTGGTGTTTGGCTTCGTTTTAGGTTTTTGTTTACTTGAAGCATATTGATCAATAGTTTGGCGAAGTAAAGTAGTGAAGGAAGTTTTCTTTTGTGTGGGAATGATTTTAGGTTGAATAACAGTGTTCCTTAGGAGGTTGGGTAACCTGTTGTTTTGACATGTTTTGAATCATAGTGACCATATCTGTATTGGATGGTCCAGCCTTATCACTTTCTTGATCAATGAAAGACAAGGGATTAGTGCGCACATCAAACGTATGTTCCATGGCTGCTTGAGTGTCACTAATTTGCCCTTTATCAATACGAACTGCCACATTAAGAGCATCAATGTTATCATTGAGAAATTTCTAGAAATGATCTACGTTGTCAAAAGCAATAGTTCCATCTAGAGCTACTCTAGGGGATGAGGATCCATCCTCTTTAACACTTTCTTCTTGTTCATTGTCTTCACCTAGGTCATCTTCTGGTTGATCTAGAGTTTCTCCTTCTGGAATTGGATCTTCAGGAAGGACATTTGGGTCTCTAGTTTTATCTTGTAACCAATCTTCTTCTTCTCCTTCAGTTTGTTTACCATTCCTAAGTTTAGGCATTGTGCCTTAATTTTAGATTTCAGCAAATATATATATATATATATATATATTTTTTTATATATATATATATATATATGCAATAAGCTTAAGAGGTATATATTAATTATATACCTACTACAATATTTAAAATGAAATGTTTTTGGTTTTTGTTATGTTTTTTTAGTTTTTCTTTGTTTTTGAAATAATATTGTAAAGACAGCAAATAACACAATAAATGCAAGAAATAATACTGAAAGTAATAATCTAGTTTTCTATAAACAATTTATAAATATCATTAATGGGCTCGAGTTCTTCAGAGTCATGAAGTGTTCTTCTTCAAATTGAAAGTTTTCTTTTAAAAATTTAATGAAAAGAGCTATAGTGATATTATCTGTCTCAGATGCTGGTTGATAGAAGTAAAGCTCATGGCAATACTCTCGATATAACATAGCTCGAGGAACTCTATTCCATATTTCCCTATCTGTAAGAACAACCTCTTGGTCTTCTACATGACCTAGGAACCGGTGTACAATGGTCTGCGTTCTCGAGGTATTCCTCGAAGGTGAACAATTCTGAAGATACAAGAGCTCTCCTATAAGCTAACCATCTATGGCAGGCTCTCTCAAGTTCATGATAAAAGACAAGTTGATGAGGATCCAGGATTCTATCTAGGACTAGCCTCTTGATTTGTTTAAGTTTTGTTGACCTAGATGAAATGACACTAAGTCTTCTATCAAGTTCATCCCACAAGAGTTGATTTCTATCTGCTTTCGTGCACACTAAGTACATAATTGATTTCTATGGCTGCCAATTGGTTTTCTACATTTATAGTAATCGCTAATATTTTCTTAGGAGCTACCATCTAAACATGATATTAAATTTAAATGATCTGAAATGCATCTATGTTTTAGTTGTTTTATTTTATTTTTGTTTTTGTTTTCAAAAGGTTTACAATGCATTCACGTCGGGTTCACCAAAATGTATCGCTCCAAATTTTTCACACCCTTACCTTCAGGCTATAGGATCCATGCCCGAAAGGGGGATGTGAAAAGGATGGCACGGTACCTCGGACTGAGAGGCCTTGCGAAGGTCCCGCCTCTCAAGGGAGGTGTATATTGGTGATTTTTTGACGGATGGTGGGTTCACCAGGAAACATTTAATGGCAGTTTCCACGCCTAGGTTGGGAATGTGTTTTATGTGTTCATTTTAGCCTTAAGCATTCAAGTCCTAGGTTTGGCCAAAATGCATCTAAGCTATTCTATATGAAGATGCAGATTAAATGAATACAGAAAAATAGAATTAAGACAAAAAAATAGAGAAATTAAAGAATATTAAAAGAAAATACCTGATCCGGATGTCTGATGAAGATTCTGATTCTTGAAGCAGTCAGGATCATCTCGGAATTTGATAGAATCATCTGAGATCAGACAAGATCATCTGAGATCTGATGAATTCATCAGACGAATTCATTAGAGACCTACAAATAGAGAAATAGGTGCAAAATATAGAAAATGCAACTATTCTAATAGAGGGAAACAATGTAAAATGACAGTAGCAATATCAAACTAAAACTTATAAGTAGAAACATGCATGCATTATACTAATTTCATAATAATTATGACTTAATTATGCATTTAAAGCTAGATGGGTGAACTCCAAAATGCAGAATAGCATAAAATACTGAATAAACTAGCTAATTACAACATAAAACAACAGATTGAAAGATGAAGAAATGCAAACTTTAGGCACTGATTGCCTCAATGTTGACTACAGTCGAAATCATCTCGCATTGGTACGAAATCATCTCTGATTCGACAGGATCACCTCCGATCTGAACAGGATCGTCGACGACGATGTAAGCTTGCTCCGGCTGAAAAACACTAAGGTACCTACAACAAAATTGGTATAGAACTAATGCAAATATGAATTTGGGATGTTTTAACGTGTATGAAGTCAAGTTATAGGGAATTATCAGCCAGGGGGTGCTAAGGGGAGGGCTTAGGATTAAATAGGCTTAGGAGGGAGGTTAGGAGGTTGGAGATCATCCCTATTTGGGAGATCTCCAATGGGGGAGGGTCTCTAACGGCGCAGACACGCTTCTGCCCGGATTAGAGACCCGTTGGAATAGAAGCTAATTGTGCAAAATCAGTTTAGGGACAAGATCGTCTGGACGTCCTAGCCCAGATGAAATCGTCAGATCTGGGGCGATATCGTCTGATCGGCGACGATATCGTCAAACGGTCAAAACAACCTCTAAAAATGGCGCAAGAAAGGGGGAAACGGATTACACGACGGTTAACGGGCGGTTTGGGAGGTTAAAATTTGAATTTAAATTATTTACTAGAGTAAATGTAATTATTAAGATTTCACTGCGCCAATTTTAGGGTGCTACACTCTCACTCACCTTTATTGCATGCAGACTACCACTTTCACCCGTGATTGGGCATATCTATCGACAAAATGCTTTTTATGGTTTAGCTGCTATCGTCTACAATGGGTAAGATTTGGTCATTGTCGCTTGCAGTGGCTAAGGTCTGGCCACTCTAGGCTTGAGCGGCTAAGGTCTAGCCACTCTAGTCTTGAGCGGCTAAGCTTGGATGGGCTCAGAATGCCCCAGATGAGTGGTGAGAACCACTTTTGATGCTTGGAAAGTCCAAGATTATGTCATATGATCTTATGAATGTGCCTATGTGAGTAGCTCACCCAAACATGACATGTTTTAGGTATCTACAGATGCCCCTTTTTGTGATGTGCTATGTGGAAAACACAACGTTGAGCAAATACGTAGACTGATCTATTTGTAGGGTGTATGGTGATCAGTGGTCTGATCAATGTCGGATGGCCCAATCATGCAAGATGGCATGCATCCCTTGAATCATTGCCTCAATGTTTGGAGGACTTAGCTTAGTGGCTTGGGCATGTTAAATTGCACTCATTCCTCAAACTCAATCGGGTAGCTTCAGCTGTTACAATAGTTCTGATTGGTAGGAGAGCTACAATTAAAGATGTCATGTCTGCTTACGTTCCCAGCAAACAAGGGAAATTATGTGATTGTTGTATGCAATGATTCATAGGATGAACACGATTTTGTTATGATCGAGTGATATTTTGTTGATTTTGATTATGATTATTTTGAATATTTGAACTACCTCTTCACTCAACGAATTGGTGAAGAAATGACAATGAATGAAGTGACAAGTCGCTTGACCAATATGACTAATCTGGTTCCTTTCTAGCATTTTTTCCTTCAATGGGCGAACCCACATCCAAGTGTGATTCCAATTGTTTATGATAACCATCCATCCCTATCCCGAGGAGCGGTCCAGCCATCAATAGCCTTCTTAGGGAGTTAGGATGAGTGATTCTATTTATGCTCATATTGCATCACTTTGGCTTAGTGTTTTTGATTTCATAATGGAATGAAGATGATTTTATCGCACCCATGGAGTAGTCTGACCATATTGGTCTTCTTTGGGTTTGAAATGATGCATCGTGATTCCAAAATGAATGTTTTTCCCCAAGTAGCCTTATGGTGACTTACTCATCTCACCAAATTACATGGAGTGCAAATCACTACAATCGCTAAGTTGATAGAGTAAGTGATTAGATACGAGGCTTACTTGAGAATTCATTTTTTGCATTATTTTGATCATTATGATGACTAGAAGTCTTCAAAATGTGCTTATTTGAATGTTTTTGTTCCTTATCATGGAGGGACTATGGTTTTTTTGTCTAGGATCTCATCCGCTATTAGGTCCAACGATGACCAAAGGCTTGGCCCTGGTTGTTGTAGTCATGAGCGGCCAAGCGATGTGGGATACTAATGTCAGGAGAGGTCAATTCAATATAAAATTCAACCTAGGGTTTTTCCTTTTTCACTTTTCCAGTTGTCAATTTTCTTTCTTGAGCTTTGAGGTGAAAATGACTTTCATGATTTGGAGCATTTCTACAACATTGAAGATCATGGCTACATGGGGCGAAGCATCTTCAGGTGGAGGATCTAAAGATTCTTGAGTACTCCCTCAAAACTTAACCCTTCTTGTTTTTTTTTTTTTGGGTAAAATTAAACCACATTAAGTAATCGATAATTGAACCTCATTAAGCTTTCTGGCAATGAATCAAAACCCGTATCTAGGCTTAGTTTATGTTTTTATGCGGTGGGCTTGTCCCCATTTTGTCTTGTTGTCTTTGTTATATTTTTTGGGTATTTTTTGGCCTAGGGTCAACGTGTATGCCTCGCCACCCATTGTCCACTATCAATCAGAATGGCCAGAAAGGCCTGGAACTCGATCGATGTCGCTGACAACGACCGATTTGAATCCCAATGGTAAAAAAATTGACCATTGGGGCTTGGCCACTATCAGCTTCAACGACCAATTTTTGGCCGCTGTAGGCGATAGCGGCCAAGAACACTTAGTGAAATTTTTTATTATTTTTGAAATTTTGACTTTGTTTGATTAGGTGCAACTCTGTTCCTTTACCTAGAATTTAGGATATCCCATCATTATTTGCATTATTTTCATGTTTATTGTGAGTTATGCCTTAGATGCATTGTAGTTATGATTCATTTTCTTTTCTTTTTCTTAGTTTCTTACTGCTCGGGCTTGGGACCCGAAGCTCATGAATACACTTTTTCCCCTCTTGGATGATGATGATTGGGCTTGGCTCAAAGCTCATAGGCTTCAATATGTCACCAGACTGCCCACCATTATGGTAGATCATGCCTACCTTATGGCTTTGGTCCATCGATGGGACCCTCGGACCAATACCTTCCACTTTCCTACCGGTGAGATGACTATCACGCTAAAGGATGTGTATAGGATCTTTTGGATCCCATTTGATGGAGTGGCTATTATCTCTTTGGCCACTAATGATCAGGTTGTTATTTTCACTCGGGTGTTTGGAGGGCGCTCTATGGAGGCTCTCAAGGACACCAAATCTGGGGGAGTGTCCATATCACAGTGGTATGAGGAGGGTGTCTTCTCTATGAGGCATGTAGTGTTGCTGATGGTCATCAACAATATCTTGATTCTAGATTGCTTAGGTTTGAGGTTCTTGTGGAACCTCTTGGCGATGGTTCAAGACTTGTTGGATAGTGAGGAGCCTATCATCTATGCATGGGGTAGATATTTGTTGGCTTAGTGCTATGATGAGTTGTACCACATCCATCGATGAGGTTGCATCGGCATTGCTTGCAGCTTGCTTCTATAGGTTTGGGGATGGGAGCACATCAAGGTAGATCATCCCAGAGGGCTTCCTCTTGTGATCATAGTTATTGAGGAGCGGATGCAGTGCTATGCCACTAGATGGGCTCAAGAGCATGAGCTATGCAAGAGCTATCCTCATGTAGGGGAGCTTCCCCATTATATTGCTACTTTCACTGGTCTACAGGTCGGGGATGTTATGTGGTGCCCATATCATGAGTGCCTAGTGTGGGATGATCTAGCCAGATTTACTGCTAAGATGTGGCATGAGCGGTGGCTCCTTGGCCGTAAGGTTGGCATCCGAGAGCATTTCTTCTACTCTCAAGTTCTCCATCAGTACAAGCTATAGCAGGACATGCCTCTTATTCTATTTTTGTATAGGTGCCTCATAGAAGAGAAGGACCTACTCCCATAGTAGATTATAGAGCTCTCAGATGAGGAGGATGCCCTAATAGTTGACCCAGGAGTCACTGGGGGCATTACAGAGGCATACACTTAGTGGTGGGGGGATCATATGTGGCATGGTACCGGTAGCCTAGGTCATGAGGATGATGGTGGGGGTGATGGTGCAGATCTGACAGGATGTAGAGTTCGAGCTAGGATCAAGGTATGGGGCCAGCCAATAGAGTAGGTGGTAGTGGAGGAGCCCGAGGCTCTTGAGGAGGATGAGGAGGAGCTGGATCTTGAGGAGAGAGATTCTCCTCTGAGAGCACAGTTGCATGAGGTCGAGGTTGAGCTCCAGTCAACCAAGATCTAGGTGCAGTAGTGAGATGCTACCATAGCATAGTGGGATGCCACCATAGAGCAGCTCACGATATAGATACAGGCTCTACAGGCTACTATCAGGGCGGTACTGCTAGGATGCAGTTTGTTGTTCCTCCTTCTACACCATAGGGGGATCTAGAGATAGATTCAGGGGTAGAGGTTCTACGCCTATAGTTATTGTTGGATGAGTATGAGGGGCAGATTTAGGAGCATGTTGGTCACATTACTGCCCTCTAGATGCAGCTCAGGAGGCATGGGCTTGTTCCTAGGGAGGCACCCAGTGCAGGTGGTTCATAGGTCAGTGGGCGCTCTACCTCAGGGCAGTCTTCTACCTGTCCTAGCCAGAGGACCCAGACTCGAACAGAGAGACTAGCAGGTTCACACCATTCGACCCATGACACCGCCATAAGGGGAGGTGGCATTAGGGGAGGTGATGTCGGGGGCTCAACCCCTATATTTGATTGATGGTGTTCTTTTGATTCATTTTTGAGGTCGGCTTGACCTACCTGACTATAGCCCATGGGCATTTTTGTACCTTTATGGACTTGATACACACATTTATATGATATCTTTGCTTTATGACTCATTATGTGTATCGTTTATTGCTTATATTTTTGTTTTATTTTGTTTTATGATGCGATGGATGATGATGAATTGATATATGTATGTGTTAGGTGATAGATGATATTTATGATGATGTGGATTTGAAATAGATGCTAATGTGTGTATATCTGTAGATGTTCATATGATATGATGTGATGTATTATGAGTTGATCTAATGATGGATTTATGGTTATATGCAAATGGATATTGCTTATATGTTTTATGATGTGCTTTATGATGTAATGATGGATGATTGATGACTTTTGTATTTATGGATGCAATGTTATTGTTAAATGCATGTTTAATTTTGCTTTAATTGTATGCATCTAGCTTATGTGATGGTATGGTATGAATGAACCTGTATGCTTTAATCACTTAAAACATAAGGAATGCATATGATATTAACAATCTTAATGGGTGATACCACAGAAAGTAAAAAAATAATCATGAATTTAAATAATCACTCCTATCATAAGAATTGATTAAGTATTCATATGTGAGATGTAATGGTGTGAAATGTATGTATTTTCTTGATAAGTTTCTGTAAATTAAAATATATAAAGTAGTCAGTGGTCATCTATATATTATTTCTAATATATATGTGGTATCTATCCTACTATGTTGATACCCCCTAATTTATAGAATCTTATAAAGAAAATGTTGGTATGATTGATGATATGATTTGTTGCTATATAAGAATTTATGGGGCTTTGCTTGAGATTCAAACATTCTAGTTACCCTATCAATAGTTGCGTACTGACCATACTAGACTTTTGAAGAAGCAAGGATTTCATCATGGACCTATGGATTCATTGTCCCTGTGTGTGCAAATGAATATATTTAGATAGAACTCAATATTTTCCTCCGATGTCAGGCGGGATTATTTCAGCCCATTGCTAAGATCGAGGATCCTCAATTGTTCATCTTATCCTATGTTGGACTCAGTTGGACTATACCACTAGGTGACCTTGGGTTACCTAAAGCTAGCTCATCCACATTCAAACATTGGTCTACACAAATGCATAATGCCTTTGTATTAGACATATCGTCATGCTTTTGGTTCGATTGTGCTAAGAATTCTAGGGATTCAAGTTCCATTCCCTTATTTTCTTCATTTTGACTCGGGATACTTGCTCATGTTCATAGATGAAAATCTTTGTTATATACTTGAGTATTTTTATTGGAGTTGACCAAGGGATTGTAGTGGTGGAATAACACTTTGAGCATTTTGATTGGAGTTTGACCAAGTGGCTTGGATACCCTTGGAGCATTTTTATTGAAGTTTGACCAAATGACTTGGATACCCTTGGAGCATTTTTATTAGATTTTGACCAAGTAGCTTGGATACCCTTGGAGCATTTTGATTGGAATTTGACCAAGCGGCTTGGATACCCTTGGAGAATTTTTTATTGAATTGAGTTTGATCAAGCGGCTTGGATACCCTTGAAGCATTTTGATTGGAATTTTACCAAGCAACTTGGATACCCTTGGAGCATTTGATTGGATTGAGTTTTTTTTGTTTTGATTATTTACAATGTTTTTGTGTTTGAAATATTTGAATTTTTTTGTGTTTTTTTTTTGTTTTATGTGTAGAATGCCTTCAAGTGAATGATATTGAGAGGTTCAGACTCTTCAACACCATCCAATGATGTAAGGCGATATGCTCCAGGCCCAACTCTTTCTGAAACCATGTAAGGGCCTATCCAATTTACCATGAATTTGTCTCACAGGTGTGGCGGTAAATTAGAATTTTGTTGGTTCTCTTTGAGCACAAGATCCCCAATTTTGAAATCTCTTAAGTGGACTTTACTATTGTAAGCTCGCACAAGGTGATCTTGGTAAATGTGAAGATGCTCTAAAGCATTGACTCGTCGTTCATCAAGAAGCGTCAACTGATCAAGGCGGCCTTGTCGTGCGGTATCATCATCTATGAAGTCCTTCAATGCTATGCGTAGAGTTGGAATTTCTAACTCTAGTGGCATGATGGCCTCAGCACCATATACAAGTGAAAATGGTGTTGCCCCAGTGGGCATCCGTACACTAGTCTTGTATGCCCATAGTGCCAGAGGCAACTATATGTGCCAATCCTTGTGATTTTCTTGCATCGTCTTCCTCAAGATGGAGACTATTATTTTGTTTGAGGCTTCTGCTTGCCCATTTGCTTATGGATAATAAGGCATTGAAAAATTATGCTGAATATGGTATTTGTTCATTAAAGCACACACATTTTTGTTCTTGAAATATGGCCCATTATCTGATATTATCTTTGAAGGGACCCCAAAATGACTTATGATATTGTGGAGTATAAACTCCGCAATCCTTGGTCTAGTTGTCGATGTTAGGGGGATCGCTTCAACCCATTTAGTGAAGTACTCAATGGCCGTTATGATGAATGTGTGTCAGCTTGAGGATGGGGGTGAGATCTTCCCAATCAAGTCTAGTCCCCACTACGAGAATGGCCATGTTGCTTGGATGGGTTGCAAGGCTTGTGATGGCAAGTGCATGAGATTTGCATGATGCTGGCACTTAATGCATTTCTTGACATATTCGCAGTAGTCCTTTTCCATGGTGGGCCAATAGTAACCCATTCTCAAGATGCACTTAACGATGGCCATGCCACTGAAATATCCTCTGCATGTACCATCATGAGCTTGTGAAATTGCCCAGGATGCTTCCTGGGGCTCAAGACAATGGAGTAGTACTCCATCATATCCTCGTCTATAGAGGATTTCTCCTAGAAAGATGTATCTTGTCACTTTTTATTTGAATGTTCACCTTTTGGTATGCGATAGACCTTGAGGTACTATTCCAAGCTTCAGGAAGTCTCGTAATTGGGAAAGCCAATCTTGATAAGCTATGACCTCTATGGATAGAATGACATGCTCTTCTTGTGATCTAGCATTTGTGAACATTGATTGGGAAACAACCCTATGATGAATGGTTGTTCCACATTCCGTAGGACCTTGAGAGATCAAAGATTCCCAAGGGGCCATTTGCAAGAAGGCTCTAACTTTGAATGACCAATCCTGATTTGGCTTAGTTTGGATCATGTTGACTGACTCTAGGTTGTCAATAACCTCACGTTGTATTGCAAAAAATATGAGCACTTTCACATGAATGATTGTGAAATCAGCAGATATATTCTGAGGGATTAAGGATCCCAAATATGCCATGGTGTCTACAAATCTGTTTGACATACGAGGGATTGCCTCGATGTCATACCATTCCAGCTAGGCTAGGTAAGTGTCAACAAGCTCCTTGTAAGCTTTTAGGAGTGGGCACCTACATTGGAATAATCCTTTGACTTGGTTTACTATGAGCAAGGAGTCACCAAAGATATTCAATATTTTAATGCCCATTGCTATGGCTATTTGAAGTCCCAAGATCAATGCCTCATATTCCATGTTGTTGTTTGTGCAAGGGAAGTCTAGTTTGAATGATAAGGGTAATGGAGTGCCTTGTAGTGTGATAAAGACAATCCCTGCTCTGCCCCCTTGTTCACACTTCGAACCATCGAAGAACAATGACATGTCTCTTTCCTTCTTAGGTTCTTCGAGTTCTAGTAGATCTGATAGTGCAAAGACCGCATCATCAAGAAACTCTATGGTGAGAGGCTTGCTATCCTGAAGAGGTACCTCTACTAATTGATCTGCTATGACTTGTCCCTTGATGGAATTTTGGCTTATGAACTCTAGATCAAATTCTATCAATAGCATGATCCACTTTGTGGTACATGTATTGTGATATGTCTTGCTCATCATGTACTATAAAGGATTTTGTTTTGATATAACATAGGTCGTATGGCTCAACATGTAGTGTCGCAACTTTCGAGTTGCAAAGACCACTACTAAACACAACTTTTTGACATACGCATACCCTAGCTCATAACTCACCAATGTGTGACTAATGTAATATATGGCTTGCTCTTTGTTTTATATATTCTTTTGGGCCAACATGGTGCCCAAAGTGAAATTAGTAGCTGATATATATAATAAGAATGGTATGTCTGGCCTTGGTGGAGCCAACACTGGTGATGTCGCTAGATAAGTTTTGATCTCTGCAAAGGCTTGTTGGCACTCTCCATCCCAATGAAATGGGACATCCTTGCATAGCAACTGGTTCATGGGCTGACACTTATCTGATAATTGTGCAATGAACCTTTTTATGGATGTTATTTTGCCTTGTAGGCTTCTTAATTCCCTAATGTTGGTAGGGGTGGCCATTTCCAGTATAGCTTTTACCTTTGCAGGATCGACTTCAATGCCTCTCTTAGAAACTATGAATCCTAAAAGCTTTCCAGAAGTTACGCTAAAAATGCATTTCTTAGGATTCAATCTGACATTGTGCTCAATGAGGTGATTAAAGACTTTTCTAAGGACTTCAACATGCTCTTGCCGCAATAGGGACTTGGCAAGTAAGTCATCCATGTAATCTTCTAAGATCTTATGCATGTAGTCATGGAATATGTATGTCATGGCCCATTGATATGTGGCACCAGCATTCTTGAGACCGAATGGCATCACTTTGTAACAAAATGTTCCCCATGGAGTAATGAAAGTGGTTTTATGTTGATCCTCGGGTTTAATCCGGATCTGGTTGTATCCAGAAAAACCATCCATTAGGGAGAGCATTTCGTGACCTGCGGTTGCATCCACAAGAGCATCTATGTTTGGCAATGGGAATGAATCCTTTGGAGTTGCCCTATTTAAGTCTCTGAAGTCTGTGTAGATATGGACTCTTCCATCAGGTTTCCCCATGGGCACCATGTTCGATACCCACTCAGGGTAGTCGATAGGAACTATGAAAACTGCATCCAATAGTTTTTGCAATTCGTTCTTTACCATCAAAGCGATGGTGGGATGCATTTTTCTCAACTTTTGTTTGATTGGTTTCTTCATGGGGTCCAATGAAAGGTTGTGAATGACTAACTTTGGATCTATCCTAGGCATATCCTTGTAAGTCCAAGAAAATAGATTTGGCCTCTCTTTTAGGAGAGGAATTATGATGGCTTGTTCTTCTGGAGATAGACTTTCTTCAAACTTGAATTTCTTTGGTTGAGTAGGATCATCACTAATGTCCACTTTGAAAGTCGCTTCTATAGCCATATGTGACCCATCCTCCAACTGGTGAGGCATGGGTATCAAGTGAATGTCATCGATGGGATTTATAGGTCCTATTGACTCAGGATCCAAACCAACATGGAATACATCATGGGCACAACCTGGTGTAAAATGAAATGGTTGTAACATCTCTTCATTAGAGAAAATATCTTCAAGCTCTATTGGTGAATCAACGTGATCCCAATCAATCGTCTCTATGTCAAGACACAAAGGTTTATTCGGGTTGGTTGGGTTATGAAGTGGAGTGGTCAAATCAATGGATATTGTATTGATGGATGGGATGAAATCTCTAGGACCACATGGGTGAAATATTATCTCTGAGGTTTCCCTTCCATGCTCATGATGAGGCTCTAGAGGAATGGGAATCTCTGGATCTAGCCCATGAGCTGGGCTGACAATAGGATCATTGGGTTCTAAGAGTTCCCTGAATGTTGGTGGAGGGGGATTGACCATGCGATGAATGACATTCAAGTCAATAGGTCTCCTTAAAAATCACAAGCCAGGGTCTATGGCATGAAGTGTCACTTCTCTTTCCACCAACATATTGACTTGTCATAAATGGTGAGGCCCAAGATAGGCCATCTCAGTCTCATCCTCAAAATCATCATCACTTATCCAGAAGCCATTAGCATTAGTGTGTGGCCCTAAGATGAGGGGCTCATGTCTTGGCTCTAAGTAAGCCATCTCTATTTCATCCTCATATTCTTCGTCACTTATGAAGAATCCATTTGCATTAGTATGTTGCCCCAAGTCATGGGGCCATTGCCTTGCCCCTAAGTAGGCTCTCTCTATTGAGTCCTCTGACTCATAGTCACTTTCATCCGATATGTATCCACTCTCATTGTGGATGGACCAAGTAAGTCTTCGTAAGTAGCGAGGCCCATGATAGGCCAAGCCCTCTTGTGCTTCATCATCACTTGGCACATATCCATTTTCTTCTTGCTCTTCATCCCATGAGTTGTACCCTACTGGGATGGCCTCAATTGTGAGTCTTGGATGATAAGTCTCGGGTGGTGGTATGCTTACCATGGCCACTTGCCTATTGCTCATAAGTCTTGAACTTAGTGGGTGATAAGGAATAAAATCGATGTCTTCTCCTAACCCCAAGCTCAATCTATCTAAGGCTACTGCTAGAGAGTCATCTCGACCTCTGATGTGATAGCCTAACCCAAATCTATCAGTGGGAAGTTGGTATTATGGCTCGAGTGGCCGCCTTCGCCCCTGCTCATATATACCAAGACCGTAACCATGCCAATGGCAGCGTTCAAAGTAGCTTAAAGTGAACTCAGGATTAGAGAGGTAATGAACATTAATAGTGAACAAGTCATCATTGTCCTCTTCTTCTTCCGTAGACTTATGGGTGCAGTCTAGTCTAGTGTAGATGAAATTTGTCTGGTTGGGAGGGATTCCAAGTGGAACCACTATTCCTACTGGTGGCCTTAGATCCTTTGGACATCCCATATCTTGCATAGACTCTATGATAGGTGTAAAGGTTATGTTCTGCACAAGATACTCTCCTATCCCTGTGCTTGCCAAGTGTATAGTTGTATGTGAGGTGGATGACCCCATGGATGACACTGGCGAAGCGGGGTGGTAGTCATCATCTTCGACTTGGTCTTGATGATCTTCTTCCATGGGATTTGGACCCTCTTCAATAGCTATGGTTAGCATTTCCTTGAGTTTATTTTCCTCAACCATAGGTGCCTTTAGCTTCTGATCATTTTTTGGTTTAGGCATTGATGGTTGATTAGAAGCATTGGCCACTTTGTGCGCAAGATGAGGTGTTGATGCAGATGGGTCTTTTCATACCCTTTTGTCTTTGTTACTTAGTTGCATGGTTGGAGATGAAGGTCCTACAGACAAGTGGGTAGAAGGAATCATAAATTCTCCTAGACAATCCACTTGATGAACATACTTGAATGGCTCCTCATCAGCCAACACCATGTAGACTTTGTTATCATGCACATACTTGACACATTGGTGTAAAATCGAAGGAACACATTTCATGTCCCTTATCCAAGGTCTCCCTAGGAGGATGTTGTATTGCATGGCCCCTTCCAAGACATGACACATCATGGGGATGGTCTTATGCCCCACCTTGATAGGTAGGACTATCGTTCCCATAGTATTGCATAAAGCATCATTGAAAGCTCTTAATGTATAGGCTCCCAAAATGATATTGGACTTGGGGATCTTAAGGTGTTCTATTGTCATTGTTGTGATGATGTTGATTGATGAACTTGTATCGATCAAGACCCGCTTAAAAGGTAAATCATTGATTGATGCCACAATGTGCAGTGGAGGGTCTGGTAAGGTAGTAGGTACTGTCTTAATCTCATAATCATAGAATCGAATTACAGGTTCCTGGCATTCTTGTACTTGTCCCACAAAATGGGTGAATGCATTTGGATCTTGTGGTTGGATCTCAATTGACCTTAAAATCTCCATCAAGGTCTCCCTATGCTTTGGGGACTATTGTATGAGCTCATAAATGGATAGCTTAGCTGGAGTCATTTGTAAGTTTTGCTCAAGTCTACTCCGGATAGTTACCACAGGTCGAGTTGGTGGACCTGGAAGGTTGTTTTGCCCCTGCCTCTACCTAGGTGCAGCGGGGACATTTATGGGAGCTGCAGGAGGTTGTGGTTGACCATACCGTCTACTCCTGGTTGCTATATTGACAATTTCAACCATCCCAACACACCCATGGGTAGGCATATCAATTCGGACCTGATTGACTTGTGCACCTTGCCCTCTAGGGACCTCATGGTTTGGCAATAGGTTTTTGTAGATGCCCATATCTCTATTGTTAGGGGCCAGTGGGTTGTCCACTTTTAGTTCTCCCACCTCAATCATGTTTTGCACCTGATGTTTGAAACCAACACAAACTTTGATATTATGCCCCGGTATCCTGTGATATGGGTATAATTGATCTTCCCTATATCCTTTTGGCTTAGGATGGTTGGGATCTATAAGAGGTATATCAGGGAATCTGATCTTTCCCACCTCGCTCAATTGATTGAAGATTGATTGCATTGATTTTGTCAATGGTGTAAAATAATGAGGGGGTTTGCATTCTTTGTTTCAACCTTGATTGTTCTTTTGATCATAGTTGGCTGGTGGGGGTTGTGCTTGATAATTCTGGGGCTACTGTGCAGCCCCATCCTTAGGCGTAGCCAATACCACTTGATTAACTAGGGTAGGGTTTGCCTGCTTCTGCTTATATTTGCCATTCTTGTCATTTTTGCTCCACTCCTTCTTGGTTCAGAGTTTTATGGTTCCCTCATCTACTTTGATGTCCTCAATGAGTTTGGCTTGTGCCAAATCTTCCTCAAATGAGGGGTATTGTTGTAGTTGTAGCAAGAGGGAAATGTGTTTGGAACAACTCTTGGTGAACATCCGGATGATTTCTTCTGTGGGAATGGAGAATGATAATTTTACCATGACTTTTCTCCATCTATTCCCGTAATCCATTACTGGCTCATCATCATAATGTCTTAAATTGGCTAGGTCTGAGAGATTTACTTTCCTCTTAGCACCAAAGGAGAAATGCTTCAGAAAAGCATTCACTAGTTGTTCAAAGTTGGATATGCTATGCTTGGGCAATTGGTTAAACCATTGGGTGGTTGTGCCCAAAAATGTCATGATGAATATCCTTAGCATAAGAGCATCATTGTCTTCAAGATGAAAACATGCATTGATGAAATTGGTGACATGCTCTTGTGCATCTTCTTCACCTTTAAACTTCTCTAGCCTAGGCATCTCAAAGTGCTTAGGATAGGGAGGGCTAGGAACTGATGGACACAATGGTTGGTTGTGTATTTTTCTCAATGTTGGTTGGCTCCCAGTAGCCTCTTGTTTCTCAAAGGCTTTCATATTTTTAGTAAGCTCTCAAAATGCCTTTGAAGCAAGGAGTTCTTCCTCTTGCAAACCCCCCCATGGTGATGGTGGAGGTAGCACTCTATCCATTTGATTTTCTCTATTTTCTTCCCTCCTACGAGGGGATCCAGGATATGCCTGATCCTGATTTATTAAGTCTACCATTTCCCCCTAGTTGGATTTTGCTCATGATTTGGAGGGTGATTTTGGTGTGGGTTACTTTCTTGTCTAGTGCACCCATTCTGTTGTGAGTCAGCGCATTGATATCTATTTTCTTGTTGGTTGCTATGAGCTAGCTGCTCAACTTGCTCTCTTAAGCATTGCTCATGTTTGCGTAACAACCATTCTCTTTGTTTATCATGTTCAAGAGCTTCTACAAGCTCTCGCTCCTTATGCAAGGCATTTTCTAACCATCACATGTGGTTGACTTGCATGGTCATAGAAGACTCGTGCTTATCTGACTCCGTTCTTGTAGTTCTGATTCATAGATTCCTCGAAGAGATTTCTGTTATCTCTTTGCTTTGGCTAGCTAGTGTGACTTGTTCAATATATTGTTGGGCATCTCTATGGTCAGACTCTATATGTTTACTATGGGGTCACCCTGAGGCACCACCAGTTTGAGAAGTGGGCTTAGAAGTCATAGTTCATGAACTTTCGGATGCAGAGTTCTCTGTGGCTACAGTTTTGGGTGGTGGCCTCGGGTGCAACCGATCCAACTCATCCAACTATCTTGTTTTCCATGGCTGATCCCATGGGGTGCCATTCACTCCAATGAGGTCATAGTCTAATGGAATCCTTCCTCTTGTTTGAAGGATATCTTCTATTTGATGTCTATGATTGGATGTGTTTCTAGTTTCCTACCCCTTAGTGGGTTGATCTGTTCTAAGTGTTGCATGTGAATGTTGAGATGTTTTGACTCTTGTGTGTCTTTGTGGTGATGAGGGTTTTGTAGCCCTCTCTACCCTCCATGAGGATGGATATGGGGAAACCTCATCGTCTCTGTGTGAAGAATGGGGTCTAGAACCCTCTTTATGTCTATGTGAGGAGGAAGCTCTTGAAGCTTCCTCATGTCTCTGAGAAGTTTCTGTGCATTTAGAGGAAGCCCTTGAGGTTTCCTCATGTCTCCTTGATGATGATGGTCATGAGGCCTCTTTGTGTTTATGAGATGTAGTTTCATGTTGTGGTTCCCTATTTGGGGTTTCTCGAGGAGATCCCCCAAGGGTTGAATTATCACCTCTTAGACTCATGGAACTGCATCTCACGGTCTTCCGAGTAGGTCTTTCAATGTTACTACGGCTTCGCCTAAGGGTATGAGTTGCCTTAGATTCCCCTTCGATGTCAGACCGAGGGTGTTTACTTCTTGTTTTGACCATTATTTTTGGAAGCTTTAGCTTTTGTGTTGCACAAACAATATCAAGCAAATGTTTATCTTGCTTACGATTTTAAGTGTGCCCTAAACTGTTTGTTGTATTTTGATGTTTTGTTGTTTCTTGTTTCTTTCTTTGGATTTGGAATGAGGAGACTCATCCATAGTGATAATCAAGAGTACTCATGCCAAACATGATTTCCCAAAAGAGACTAGGGTACACCACTGAAATCCTAGTGGGGGTTCGCCTAGCTCTTCCACTCTGAACCAATGAATGTTCCAATAGTGGGAGACAGTTTGAACACAAGTAACTTAGTACCACTATGAAGAAGTTCTTCAATCCATTTCTAGGAGAATCTAGGGGGAAAACCGGTGGAAGGAGATGAATTCCAACATCATCGGACTGAATTGAGGGTTGGTGATGAAATCCAACTCCCCAATGTTTAAATGATACGTGCGTGTGTGGTGTTCATTTTAAGCTTGCATGAAGTAAAGTGCATAATATAGCATAAATGACTCTTTCCTATATGCCTAAGTGCAAAATACATTTCAATATTCAGAAATATGCATGAACTACTATGATTTGTATGGGTGCACTTTATTTCATGCAAATATGACCTCTTGCAAGGCCTCAAAGCAAGCAAACAACATACAATGTCTAGCACGTTGGATCCTAGGGTAAAATTTTCAAGCATAAGTCATTGTTCCTAGAAATGCCTAGTGGAAATCTAAAAGAAGATCTAAGATATGCAAAATACCTAATTCTTTCTTCTTTTATTCTTTCAATTCCCAAATATAAATGTGCTTTAAGTTCACTATTTTAGACACACATAAGTAGATAGAAAGCTGTAAAATATCAGAGAAGTTGTACCAACCTCTAATCTAGCTTAGAGAACCAAGGTTCTATCCTCTGCTACTCTCCAGTGTTGGCCACTATCGACTAGAGCGGCTAGTTTTTGGCCACTGTTAGCAGGAGCGGCTAAGGCTCTGTTGGCCGTTGTGGCTCAGAGCGGCTAATTTTTGGCCACTGTAGACCAGAGCGGCTAAGCCTGCACACAAAACTAAGTCAGTATCTAGGTAGAAAAATGAAAAATCAGTGGATGTCCCACCGTGATCGCCATCTGTAGTGACCCTGGGGTGCACGCACCGCTCTTACTCTACTTGCAATGTGTTAAACCCAAAATGAAATGAAAGACCATGAAAAAGCATATAACATGGAAGTAACAAAGATATATCTCTTTATTTGTATTAAAACCCGGTTACATGTCGGTCCCTCTTAGGGATACCCATTTTGATACAATAAGGTTACAAGTGGGTAAAATGTCCCCTCGCAAAGGGGTGGTGCGCTATCACAAGCTTCCCAATTCTGCACATGAAAATGTATGAGGGCTTACAGATGCCTCCTTCTCTAGGTCTGTTTCCTAGAGGGATCCCTTTTGCTCTCGTATGTTGTAGATTCTATCCGATGAACCTGTGGCCCTATAAGCAATGAAACAACAACACACGCTTAGATGTCCGAGAATGCCTCCCCGGATGAGGTTGTTAGTAATGAATATATCAAATGAAAGCAAGTGCAAATTAAACCGATGCTATGAATGCGAATGAATGAAATGATGCTATGCTAATGATATGCTAAATAGAATAATGAAACTAATGTCTAAAACCCTAAGCTAGGCCTACGGGCCACTGTCCAATGACAACGGTCACTAAAGTGAATCTCGTCCTCTTTGCTCCAAAGCTATGGATCAAAGCTTGTATCCGATGTTGAAATGATGGTTGCTTTGCTCTCCAATTTGTCAGGGCTTCAATGTAAATGTGATCTTCAAGGGAATCTCTCCAAGTCTTGAAAGCTCTCCTCAATGGTCTAATGTGTTCCTTAATAATTGTGATCTTCATGTACCATTCTCCTCAAATTTGGACTCATTTGGATCCTTTGGTGCTCTAGGCTTGCACCTTTTAAAGTGTGTGAAACCCTAAAGTCTATGCCCAAGCCCTAGGATTGAATCCCTCATGCGTAGTGAAGGTTAGCATGAGAAGATTTTTGTCTTTTCTATGTTTAAAGACCAGTTAACTGAAGTCTAAATGCAAACTCAAGTCTCCTATGTGAACTGGCCATGAAAGGGAATGCAAAGTTACTCCCGCTCACCTTTATTGCATGCAGACTACCACTTCCACCCGTGATTGGGCATATCTATCGGCAAAATGCTTTTTATGGCTTAGCCGCTATCATCTACAGTGGCTAAGATCTGGCCGTTGTCATCTGCAGTGGCTAAGGTCTGGCCGCTCTAGGCTTGAGCGGCTAAGGTCTGGCCACTCTAGTCTTGAGCGGCTAGGCTTGGATGGGCTTAAAGTGCCCCAGATGAGTGGTGAGAACCACTTTTGATGCTTGGAAAGTCCAAGATTATGTCATATGATCTTATGAATGTGCCTATGTGAGTAGCTCCCCCAAACATGACATGTTTTAGGTGTCTACACCTCTATCTCTCTTAGAGACTGATTAGATATAGGAGGAATTTTCTTCTCTGATTCTGTATAAATACTATATGTGCCCATGCCTATCCCAAACTGACTGTAATCATCCTTAAAAGGTAATTCATCTTCTAATTCCAGTTTTTCAAATTTATCCACAATTTCAAACTCTTCAAGAGGAGTGAGGTTGCACATGTCTTCTTCAATTTTTTCTATGTGGTAAGACACAGGATTTTTAGGTGTTATCCTTATCCTCTTCCCTTTGAAGGGAATGACCATGCTAGAATAATCCATATACATACATCCACCTAATTTTGTAGTGAACTCCCTTGAGAGGCATAAGCCAAAGTAGGGCTCTAGATCAACCACTACTATTTATTGTACTATTGTCACTTCAAGAGATCTATGCAACCTCATTAAAACATCCTTTATTACTCCAACTATTTTTACAGTTGTTCCATCCAATTACAACATTCCAAGGCAATATCTAGTATATTCCATACCCATATCTGTGCATACTACTTTAGGTATAATTGTGGTTGATGCTCCTGAGTCTATCATATAGTTTTAGACCACCAAACCTTCCATCCTCAAATAGATATAGAAAGGATGGGGTTTATTCTTTAAAATAACAACGGATATTTCTTTCTTTTCTGAGGGTATATTAAGGATTGTGGTAACCTGCTTATCTTATGGATACTTGTTGAGAGAAGCCTTAAGCAAGTCTATCTGACCAGGAATGAAAAGAGTATCATATAAACTAACTTTTGATGGTATTATCTTCATTTATTCTACAATACTATATTCATACTTAGCCAAAGTGAGTCTCTCAGGACTTCTTTTTGTCTCACCATGTTTTCTCTTATATTTTTGAGTGGATTCTATTATTTGTCTTTTGGTAATAGAAGGGAATATAATCCTCTCTTGAGACTCATATGTAGACCTCATTCGATCTCCCTTAGTTTCTTTCTCAAATATCTTGGGAAGATTGTTTGTCTTCCCCTTCCCTTTAGCCTGGGGAATAGGAAAAGTATCACTACTTTGGGAAGGTGGGTCATTCTTTTTCTGAGAAGGAACTTGAAATTGTCCCATATTCTATGGATCTACTTGAAGGGTTTTCTTTCCTAACCTTTTCATAACAACAATTTGGCCATCCTCATCTAAATATTTCCCAACCATGATTTGGTCAGGTTTCCATAGCATGTTTAATATTTATTTCTAGTTTCTTTCTACTTGATCCATAGCTTGCTAGACATGGTGTTGGTACATAACACAAGATTGTGAATCATACAAATCATTGCATACCAAACACCAGATATTAACCAGAATTTTCTTTGAAGAACTCTCAAGATCTTCATAAGTTGTATTTACCCTAATCCTAGTACTGTTACTAGGACCAAGTCTTTGATATTTGTTCACATATGGAAATATCCTTTGATGAGACCTCTCCATATCTCTATTTTGCATTGGATTCATTCTATTTCTAAGAGTTTT
This sequence comes from Wollemia nobilis, assembly GCA_028583015.1. Taxonomy (NCBI): domain Eukaryota; kingdom Viridiplantae; phylum Streptophyta; class Pinopsida; order Araucariales; family Araucariaceae; genus Wollemia; species Wollemia nobilis. The sequence continues at coordinate 10,530,255 of JAQPPZ010016677.1, read as the reverse complement.
CAAAGTGACAGAAAACTCTCGAGGAGTCTGATAAGGAAGGGGAGGGAAAGGAACTACAACATGTGGTGCTTTTTTATGAGGAATAGGAGTAATTTTTGGAGATGGGGATGATAAAGAAATGGGATCCATATAATATGAATTAGTAGCTTGGTTTTGTCCATTAGTGGTTTCTAAACTATAAGGTAGCACAGCTTTGGGAGGTAATCTCCCCACATTAATTAGGATATTTTTAGTATGAACTACTACATTATAAACTTGTGGAAAATTTTCCACCCCATATTGTTGGGTTTGCAAGCCTAGATCTGATCCAAGAGCTTTGATATAATACATATAAGAAAGGCATGCAGATGGTCTAGCTGGAGGGGGAATTCTCTTCCATGTTCTACTAAACCTCAAATTGAAATCTGAGATAGTCTCTTATTGATGTTTCTACATGGACTAAATTGATTGAGCAAGGAGAAAGGATCAGCATATTCATTAAATTCTTCCAAAAAAGGCTTAGCCAATGCTACCCATGAAGTGATGGTGTTATCTTCAATTGTCCTAAACCAATGTAAAATCTTTCCTCTGAAGGGCATTTCTAGGATCCTCACAATAACATCCTCATATTTTATGTTGTGCATTGCTTCCAGTTCAAAATGTCCTGACAGTACTCATATGCCATTTTTACAGATCCATCATAAGTGAGGATAGCCTTGGACACATCCTATGGAATGGCATTTATATGGGTTAATCTAAGGGGACCGGTTGTGTTCTAGGTGGGGTATTTTTGTAAAGGCTAATTTGGGGGTACATTTTCTTGATTTTGGGTTGCATTTACTACCATGTTTCTAGGTGTAGATCCTATTGGAGGGGTTTTTGGATTAACTACAATATTTTCCTTAGGAAGTTCTTCTTCTGAATGGAAATCTTAATTAAAATTTTTGATAACATCAAACCCTCTATAATGTAGCTCACAATAAAAATATGAGTTAGGGTTATTCCTTTTCAAAGACTTGGTATACATGAAAGGACATTGGTCTACAGGGATAATTCTTTTCTAGGTTCACAGACCAGGGATTCACAGGTGAATTTGCTATTCTTCACTTAGCAAGGTCAAGACAATTCACCAAGTCTTGATTCATCTAGGTAGAGATAAAACAATAACTCATATGATGGGTTTTCATGTTTCTTGTGAACTGGTCCCACCGAGCATGCCAAAAACTATTGGGCACCAAATTGACATCAAGTTTTACTCAATATTGTGATTGTCTATCGTCCAATTTTCTATCCAAGCATGCATATGATAGTCACAGCTCGACACTCAAAATTGGATGGACCAAAGGTAACTTTAATTCAACCTCTAGAGTAGGTTGTTTCCTTGTCAACTTAGAATGGTGTTCACACTATTAAGGCTCAATTAGGGTTTTGATAAAAGGGTTATAAAAAGTTTAGGGTTAGAGATATTATTAAAAATAGTGGTCGAATATGCTAACAACATAGACAACTATAGAAAAAGGCTCCCACAAGCTATTTATAGTGTCCTATCACTCAATATTAGAAGCACCAAAACCCATGAAATATTCATACATTAAAATATAAACAGAGATATATTGCAGAAAGAAATTCCAACATCTAATATTGATAATCAAAATTAGCAGAATAGACCAATAGTTAGATTTGATAGAAATAAACTTTCTAACAATATATATCTAACCATGAACAGATTTCAACTACTCTCACAACTAGTAATCCAATAAGATGGAATGAACTAACCATTCAAGCATTAACAAAAATGCAACCCAAGGCTTCGAACCACTTACACAAGATTATGAAGATGACAAATTTGAGTCAAAAATCAAAGTAATGCTCCTTCCATTAGCTTACAGGAATATTTACTAGAGTCAACCCTTGAAAATGAGGGTTCAACCTCTATTTATAGTTTGTAAATGAAATAATATTAAGGAGACATTACAAAGATTACATATTTTCATCTCATTTTTGGTATTATCTTACTAGTTAACGACCTCTAGGAAATACATTATGAGTAATCTGCCATGGTAGCTTGGCCCTCTGCAACTTGCTTTTTTTTATGTCAGTTGATATTTTGGTTGTTAGAGACCACATCTGATCTATGAATCATTCTTGAACACTCTGATATGCCATCAATCTGTAACTGCTTTTGGTTCTTTTTCTTGAAACCCTTTTATTCTTTATCTTCTTGCCCTCAAATTGACTACACTCTGATCTAGCATGAAATTACTTTTAAATACTTCAATAATGTTAGAAAACTCTCTACTGTCGATCTTCATCGTGAATGACTGCAATTAAAAACTATGCAAATTGGTAGGGAAAGACCAAAACACCATTTCAAACTTTTAATTGCTGACATCATCTTTTGTGGCTTCAATTCTACAAAATTGAATTCTACATAAAATGTGTTGAATAGAGAGTGGGATGCATTTCGTTGTCAATCCGCATGATAACTTTTTGTTTCTTTCCTTCGGCTTCAAGAAAAATGTAATCCGCACAAAAGAGTATGTTGCAATCATCATCACCTTGGTCAAAATGTGAAATCACCAATATGCAATGAAGCTAGTGCAAATAATACATTGTCGTCAATCCGCACCTCTTGCAATGTAAAATCAATTTTGTCACTATTTCACTTTGAATTTGGTGCAAAATACTCTTTGTCATCATTCTGCACCCATTTTAGTGTTTTCTGCCTTTATGTCACTAATTCACACCAAAATACTCTTGAAACTCAGTGAAATTGATCTTACCGACACTTAGTTGCTTAGAGAATATAAAAATTACACAATTACCATTCCACACTTCTTCTTGTGCTGATGTCATCATTACCTAAACATTTTTTGGAATCGGGACTTGTCTAGAATCCACTTCCAAATACACTATAAACTGAGCGAAATGGAATTAACTTGCTCAAGGCAAAAAATGCACTAAGTGTTGAGCGGATTAGGAAACTCTTGTTGCGGATCCGCTCCAAAATACACTAGGAAATGTGCGGAATGGAAACTTCATACCTTAGAATAAAATTTTCAATGCTTTCTAAGGATGTGGCCATTTTGGGCTTACAAGAAGTATTTAAGAAAATAAGATTAAAGGAGGAGTGTATTGGAGAGATGCCAAGGCTGAAAGATCAATCTAACAAACATGTGCAAAGGACAAGTAGATAAGAGTGGCCTAAGGTTGTAGCTAAAGAGAAACCCTAGTAGAGTTGGAGGATAATGCTTGAATTAACATTTTGATAAGAACGTGATGAAATAAAAATCTGAAGCACACTTTTCATGTAACACTCAAAAGAACATTAAATTTGATTTCCCTAATGTAGAGAACAAGGTGATATTTGTGTGTGTGAATAATATGGGATTAAGTATCATAAATTTATATCTTGAATTTCATACTAGTTGAGAGAAAAAGGTGCATATTTGATTTGAAGAGTAATTTAATTTGAAATTAGATTGTTTTGGAGATATAAGAAGGTGCTTAAATTAATTAGAGAATTAAATGAATTCAAGATATAAGGTGAGAAAATTAATTAATTGAAAGAAGGCATGAATAATTAATTAAATATTGGATGAAGTTGATATTGAAAATCAGGGAGATGTAAGAAGATTAATAAATTTTAAATTAATTGATGAAATAAAATTTTTAAAGAAAATAAATGTTGAAATTTGAGGGAAAAAATAAGAAGAAGAAGATTATGAAAATTCTAAAAAATTGAAAGATTGATTGAAAGCATTGAAATTTGAAGAAAAATTAGTAAGCAAATAATTAAAAGAAAATTGAATTGAATATTTTTGAGAAAGAGAAGGAAATAAAATGATTAATTTGGGATCAACAAAGGATTATTTAGCAAAAGGAAAAATGAATGATAAAATATTACAAAATAGTTACTTGAAGATTTACTTGAAGAAATACATCATGAGAAAACAAAGGAAACCGAGCATTCAACATGAAAAGAAAGAAAATCCTTCAAAAAATTATTTACAAGTCATCTCTAAAAACACTACTAAAGGTAAAAAAAAACATGGCTCAATAGAATTAATGGAAGTTCTACAATCCATCTAAAAATAAGCTAAAAGTATAGTTCTTTCGATACTTAAAAATTGCATACATGTTTATTTTAAGGATGCTAATAACTACAATATATGAAAATCAGCATGCAATGCAACAATCTGTATCAATATTCTCAAGAAAAAAACCCCAAGAAAATTTGAAGAATCAAGAAGCAGACTTATGATGAAAGATGCAAATGATCTCATAAATATCCATACAAAGTGTGAAGAAGGAAACTATACTCATAAGTGTAAATACTGCAGCAAATATGGACACAAAGTAGAAAATTGTTGGGATATTTATTATTGTAAAATTTAAGATAGTAATTATTCTCAAAGGAATTATTGGTACAAAGGAAACAATGATCACATATGGATTAGTGTAAAAGGAATATTGATATTGACAATAGATAAACTTTGGAAAAACATTTAAAAAGCAACCACAAAACTAGTCAAAATTATAACTTGTGCTAGAGAGATTAGAAAAGTCAAACTCTCAAGCAGTACCAAAGTTAGAGCCAAAGAACAAAGACAAGAATTAAATATTAAAGGTAAAAAAGCCTTTATACCAAATAATGTAATATGGAAAGGTGTTGTAGTATTACATTATTTGGTCACCTTTGTAATTACTTAGATTAGGATGTGTGTTTGATGTTTATATCTATAGTATGTGTCAAGTTGTTAAGTGTGAGTGTATTTTATGCATTTAAATGAGGAATTATGAGTGTGAGGTGTCTTGTGTGTAAGTGATAATTATGAGAGTGATGTGTCAAATTTAGAAGTAGGGAGTTATATGTAATCATGAGAGACTTTGTCATTATGTAACATGTGATATTTGTTCTGTAAAAGGAAAATATGAAATGTTGAATCTCTCATGCATTTGAGGAGATCAAAGGTCAAAAGTTAGGTTTATATGAAGAGTCTCATGTAATTTTACACGTTGAATACAAAGCTTTATATCATGTATCAAATAAGCATTACATTTATGTATGATGTTAGTAGATTTATTTTCAATAAAGATTTTATTTTTTAACAAATTATTTTTTGATTAATAGTAGAAGGGGTTTTTAAAGGGTCCCCTAACCTGTTACAAGTAGGATTTTGCAAGGCACCCCCAAACCTTAGATCTAGAAATAATATATTAAGAAATACTGAGTTGGATTCCACAAATCCAACCTGAAAATCCAATGAAGCAACCTCATAGAAAATAAGTTGCAAATTTTTATCAAGCAAATACAAGATATTTTCACTGTCAAATAGCCAGCTAGCAATAGGGGCAAACATAGGAGAAACTGGAACCCAAAACAACATTCAACTTCAATATTTAAAATTAGAATTTGAAAATCCCATCCAAAGTTGCATTCAAAATCAAATTTTAAAATTTGAAGATCCCACCCACCACTACGGCCTTGAATATGGGAACCAGACTTCACCACTAGAACCTAGGGGTTATTAGAGAACTAGAGAGACAAGAATCCCATATAAAACTAGAATAGATCTATAGCAAAAACATCCAACCTAACAAACACCTGAACCAAAAACAACTAAAAATTATTTGCTGGAAGCCCTTCTCAGTGAGATCTTGGGAGGCTTCCCAACCTTTTTTTTTACCACCAAAGAAATAAATATTTTTTTCAGGCCACACTCATTTGTTCCAAGTCTCCATTTTTGGAATAAACTCATTCTCTATGGGATGTAGAGCCTCAAAACTATCTATTAGAAGGGTTTGTACTCTATTAGCAATTTCAGAGTCAATCTCTCTTTTCCTAAGCACTATGTTGCTAGTTATCCCCACTTTCCTTTTGACACCTACATAAATACGAGATTTCCTATGACTTCTAGTCTTCAAACCTAGAGAGCCTTTCTCAAACACAAAATTTGGAGATGCTAGATTGATTTCTTTTTTGAAGAGTCAGTTCATCAATGTCAAGACAATAAAAGGAATTTTGGAGGATAAGACTAGAGGGGCTTACCTCTTCTCCAATCTCCCCAAATTTAGTAAGTTGAACAATATCCTTCATTTTTTAGATAACTTCCCTTCTATTCATCGTAACCCTATTCAAATCCTCATTTCCATAAAACATGTTTGATGGAAGAAGGGATTCCTCCTGTAATTCCTCACTGAGCCCAACTTGAGAAATAGAAATCAAATATTTTCCTTTCAATTTTTGAGTCTTTCTTAGGCACCCACTTTTCACTAACTTCTTATTGTTTTCCTTACAGTCTATCAAAGTACTCAAATATTTAGGATGCAGTGGGTATAAGCTCTTATGGTTCCCACCCTTACCACACTTTTGGAAAACTTGGGGTTTATTTTTATATTCAATGTTTTGAACCCAAGTTCCAAGGTTAGAAAAGAGCTCAATAGATCTTGGTAGATCCTTCTCGATATCTACCATTAAACACATTATAGCATTGAGCATTCAAGATTTATAATTGATAGTCTAATCGAAGAAAATCAAACTGATCATCTTGGAAATAGCTTGGAAGATGCTATCATGCCAGAGAGGAAGTGGGAAGTTTGGTAGTGATACTCAAACTCATATTATTTTTTCTCTCACAAGATTATAATTTATAATGTTGGAAACAACCTATTTTGGAGCAATAGATTTGTCTTACACTTATTCTCGTAACCAAATATAATATAGACAAATGCTAACTTAGATAAATGTTAACTTAATCCTAGATGTTCTCTAAAAAATTCTAGAACAATACTAAATATTAGCTACATAGAAACAATAACATTCAAAGTCCAACATTCTCCCCCTTAAAGTTGATTGGGTTGACAAGACAGTCTCTCAATTTTATATATTGATCTTTAGCAACTCCTTTGATGAATATATTTGCTATGTTGTCCAAAGTGCTGCAATGCTTTAGCTCAATAAACGTTTTCTCCACCATGTCTCTAATGAAGTGATACTTCATGTCGTAGTGCTTTGACCTGTTGTGGTGGATAGGATTATGTGCCAATTTAATGGCACTCATATTATCACAATACATTATGGTAGGATCATTTTTCTTTCACCTGTTTCTTCTAGTACTTTTCTTAACCATAAGACTTGGGTACTAGCATTTGTGATTGCTATGTACTCAACCTCAGTAGATGATAGTGCTACAATAGTTTACTTTTTAGAACTCCAAGTAATTAGTCCTGAACCAAGACTTAAAAAATTATCTAAAGTAGATTTCCTATCATCTATATTACTTCCCCAATCACTATCACTAAATCCAACTAATTTTACATCATCATTTTTGTGGTAATGGATCACATAATCCATTTTACCCTTTACATACCTTAAAATTATTTTAGTTACTTGTAGATGAATTTCAGATGCATCATCCATATACCTTGATACTAGAGAAACAACATATTGAATATCTGGTCGTGTGTTGGTGAGGAACATTAGACTCCCAACCATGCTCCTATAAGTGGTCTTGTCAACTTTTTATGCTCCATATTCTTTGCTTAATTGTATCACATGACCTATTGGAGTTGCAACAAACTTGCATTACTCCATAGAAAATTTCTTTATCATGTCATGTGCATATTTATGTTGATATACGAAGATCTCATTTTATTTTTTATGTACCTCCATTCCTATGAAGTAATGCATCAAACCTAGATCCTTCATTTCAAACTCTTTCATCATGGAGTTTTTGAACTCCTCATTCATTTTAGTACTACTACCCATGAATATTAGATCATCCACATATAAGCACACAATGAGAATATCTTTACCTTGTTTCATGTAGTAGAGAGTAGGTTCACTTTTGCTCCTATTGAATCCATAGTTTTGGAAGTAGCCATCAATGCATGAGTACCATGATCTTGGTGCTTGCTTTAGGCCATACAATAATTTATTCAATTTGTATACAAGGTTCTCCTTACCTTGTTCTTCACATCCTTGAGGTTTTTGCACAAAAATCTCTTCATTCAAGTACCCATTGATAAAGGCACTCTTAACATCCATGTGTTGAATGTTCCACCCTTTGTGGGAAGACAAGGAAAGTACTAGTCTGATGGTCTCTTGTCTAGCAACAAGAGCAAAGGTTTCATCATAGTCAATCCCATACTTTTGAGTAAACCCTTTTTCTACTAGCCTTGTCTTGTGTCTTTCAATGCTCCCATAAACATTTAAATTGGTCTTATAGACCCCATTTACATCCAATACATTTCTTTCCCTTAGGAAGCTCCACTAGCTCTCAAGTGTCATTCTTTTTTATAGAGGCCATTTCCTCCTTAATGGCTTATTTCCATACATCATGATTACATGATTTTTCATAACTAGATGGATCTAGCTCTACACTAGTCATTAAATCATAGTTTACAACATCTCCCTTAGGTTCTTAGGAGTCTTCATCATCATACATGTGCAAATTTTTAAGTCTTTTCAAGACTTCATTCATCTCACTAACTTGGCTTCTAGTGTACCTTCTTTGAAAATTCTTGTCCATCATTTGAAAATAAGGATCGTACTGAAGTGCTATCTTACCTCTTGATGGTGTATCTTCCTCCATTGGCATTGGAGAAGAACTTGATGATCTTGGTGGTATTTGTGGAGAATTTGGAGTAGCACTTGTTGTACTTGAAGTAGAAATATTTCTTGGACTTGGAGGAGAACTTCTATTGTTGTTCTTGTTAATGGGTTACATTTTGGAGGAGCTTACACCTTGAGATCCATCATAAAAAAAACAATTGATGACCCCATACTCCCCCTTCATAAAAAATTACATCTTTTGAGATTACAACTTTGTGTATTTTTGGATTGTAGAGTCTATATGCTTTTGAAGACTCGCAATACCCAATGAAAATACATGCTTGAATTTCAAGATCAAGTTTCTTTCTTGTCTCATCAGGAATGTGTGCATATGCAATACAATCAAAAACTTTGAAGTGCTTTACATTTAGATTTTTTCCATACTTGTATCGCTCCAAATTTTTTGCATCCTTACCCTCAGGCTATAGGATCCATGCCCGAAAGGAGGATGCGAGAAGGATGGGACAATACCTCGGACTGAGAGGCCCTTTGAAGGTCCCGCCTCTCGGGGGAGGGGTATAAGGGTGAATTTTTGATGGATGGTGGGTTCACCAAGAAACTTTTGAGTGGCAGTTTCCACGCCTAGGTTGATAGTGAGTTTGATGTGTTCATTTTGCACTTTAATCATTCAACTCCTAGGTTTGGCCAAGATGAATCTAAACTATTCTATATGCCAATGCTGATTTAGATGAATACAAAAAATAGGAATGAATGCTAACCACAGAGAATATGCTAGCTAGAACATAACATACCTGATTTCGGATGTCTGATGAAGATTCTGAGTTTTGTAACAGTCCAGATCGCCTCAATTCGTACGTAATCATCTGATATTTCATAGGATCATCTCAAATCATAGACGGTCATCTGAGATCAGATAGAATCATCTGAAATCTAATGAATTCATGAGACGAATTCGTCAGAAACCTGCAATCACAGAAATAGATACAAAATACCAAATATGCAACTACAGAAGCAAAGGAAAATGATAGCAATAATAGCAAACATGCCTAAATCATGGATTCAAATAACAAATTAAGGAGGAAATGCATTAGATTTAATGATTGATCTTAATTTTATCATGCATTTATATTAGATGAGGTGAACTCCAAGATGCATAAATATAATAATTTAAGATAGTGCAAAAATATAATAGGAAAATGCAGATAAAAAACTAAGGAAATGCAAACTCTGGGCTCTGATTGCCCCCAATCTGGACTACAATCAGGATCGCCTCCAATCGTACGAGATCGTCTGCGCTCCTCGACAAGATCATCCGAAATAGTATGGAATCGCTTGCGACGATCCGAGCTAGCTTCGACTAAAAAATAGTAAAGTTCCTGCAAGAAAACATGAAATACCGAATGCAAATGATAGTGTGGGGATGCTCTGAGATGCGTGGAAGTGCAGGGGGTTTAAGCAGAGTTTCAGGCAGAGAGTCAGGGGGATAAACTGAGAAAATCTTAGTTTATATAGGATTAGGGAGAGGTTAGGAGGTTGGGGATCATCCCAATCTGGGAGATCTCCAACGGGGGAATCTCCAACTACGTAGACACGCTTCTGCCCAAGTTGGAGAGGTTGTTGAAATAGAAGCTAATTATGAAAATTTGGTTTTGGGACGAAATCGTCTGGACGTTCTGTTCCAGATGAATTCGTCAGATCTGGGACGATTTCGTCTAATCTACGACGATATCGTCCAACGGTCAAAACAAATCCTAAAAATGGCATGAAAAATGGGGAAAGCGGGTAACAGGCGGTTAACGGGCAGTTTGAGGTTAAAATTTGAATTTTTATCTTTTACTAAGGTTTAACTGTGCCAATTTTAGGGTGCTACATTTTGCCCCCTCTTTAGCGAATTTTTCGAAGAAAATGCGTTAAAGACGAGTTTTTCCCATTTTACGAGAAAGCAAAAATGTACTCAATTTTTTAGACGATGATTCTAGGTCGAATCGTACGACTGCTGACTATGGTGCCCCCTCCGTGTTTTTACCCAAATCGAACGTTTGAGGTAAAAATGCGGAAAAGCAAAATTAAAATGTTGCTGGTTTTGAATAAAATTAAGAAAAATAGGGAAAACCCTAATTCATTTTTTACTATTCATTTTTACTGTTCCAGAGCTCTACAGAGAGAAAAATGGTGGAGACAGCGCACAGAGCGACAGAGGTCCGACGCGGGCTACGGGTAAGGATCTAATCCTAGTAGATTAGGTTTGAATTAACTTTGTACAATTTTTGGATTTAAATTTTGATTGTTTGGGGCATCACGGCCATTTTTAGGCCGTCGACGACGTCGGGACGAAATCATCCCTATTTCGTCGAAATCGTCCCTAAATCATCGATTTCGTCCGAGGGCAAAATCGACGAACTAGGGGCGATCTCGTCCAACAAGGGGCGATCCCCAAGTTGCGAAATCAGAGATGATTTCATCCTAACAAAGGATGATGTTGCCCAATTTGGGATGATATCATCCAATGGTGGACGATATCATCTTTAAGCTTGATTAAAATGTGTTTAATTTGATTGCAATGATTGGTTTATTAATAAATTTTGTTGTTTTATTGTTTGTTTTGTAGAAAGGATTACTAAAGAGCCAGGAATGGAAATACGATGGGCTGAGAGATGACTTGGCCACTCTCGACCAGGCAGAGCGTGACCAACTAGCATAGGTCGGGCTACGACATGTGGCAGAGATGCCACAAGTATCGACGGATATGGGGCTACTGACAGCCCTAGCAGAGAGGTGGTATCCGGGGTCATCCTATTTTTGGCTATCGATAGGGGAGATGGCTCCCACTCTAGAGGACGTATGGAGGATCATGAGGATCCCCATACAGGGATGGCTGATGACGCCTACGGCCAATCAGGGCTAGGCTATGATGAGATTGATAGGAGACCCGAGCTTCACCCTGGAGAAGGGCGGGGTGAACATCGAGTCTCTATGGTAGATGCCTAGGGCATCTAGGCTGACTCGAGTTTTGGCAGGGGTGGTCGGTGGCTTACTGTTGTGCCACCAGAGTGGGTGCAGACTACCATGGCTCCTCTCAGACATAGTCTGCGACATGAGAGACCATGGGTACAGGTTTGCATGGGGCAGCTTTGTACTGTGCCGCTTGTATAGGATCCTGCATGGGGTCGTATACAAGGGAGGTCGATGTCTGGTCTTGACATCGTTGCTACAGGTTTGGTGCTGGGAGCACATCGCGGTGCGGAGGCCGGTAGGGCTCCCATTGATAGGGGTTGATCGAGAGAGGCCCCGGGTTTTCTACTGGTGGCTACAGAGGGGGTCACAGCGACGGATAGATCTATCGATGTCACGGAGGTTGCTGGATGACCTCATCCCAGACCAGATCACCTGGAGGCCATGGCGAGAGCACCCCGGGTGGGCAGAGGATGGGCAGGAGCTGGCTCGCATCAGGCGAGTCTACTGCTGAGGATGGAGCGGGGAGAGGTAGAGCTCCACCGCTATGATCGGGTACTATGGTAGTTCGGTCTTCAGTAGGGGATCCCTTCTCTCAGGGATTATGAGTACTCCTAGACTATTCGAGATAGTACTACGTTGAGCGGGGCTCCAGACATGCAACGGTTCTGGAGCCAGGACACTGACGATGCCCCCATCCAGCCAGTGGATGGTGACGACGCTGGGGTGATCGATGGATATGATGCCTGGTACGCAGGCATCCACCCTCCTCGGATGACGAGGGCGCAGGGTCCAGTGCACGTCGTGGTGCACCGGATGGGGAGGCGATGGCAGGCTATGATTGAGGCAGCGCGGGGTCACGATGGGGTAGAGCAACGACGGTCTCCATAGGAGAGACGCCAGAGGATGGCACGGGCTCCCCAGAGACCACAACAGCTAGGGAGGAGGGAGGAGGGACTGCCTCCTCAGTAGGGGGAGAGACCACCATCGCCCGATAAGGGCAAGGGTGTCGAGGTAGGAGAGAGCAGCGAGACGATGGCTCTCCGGGCTGAGGTTGCCCGCCTCCGAGCTCAGGTGCAGACACTGCAGGATGAGGCTACATGGCTCAGAGCTCGAGGTGGAGGAGCGAGCACGCAGGAGTTGGCATGGTCTATGGCTCAGACCGCATTCTACCAGGGAGCTATACTACCACATGGTTCCAGAGGGCCGGAGGGTACCACTACCAGCCCCTATTGCGGAGCCGATCAGGATGGGATCATCGAGGACATCCTCACGATCGACGATGAGGACCCACGACACAGCACGGACCTCTATGGGGCCTCCTCCTCCACCTCAGGGCGGGAGAGGAGATGAGGCTGAGAGCTCGAGGGCTTCTCGAGGATAGCTGCTATAGATGGATTGTATATATATTTTTGAGAGGATTGAGTATGCCAGGATATAGATTGTGGCATACCAATCCAATTGTGATATGATGTACAGATATTTTTGATATATATATATGATCTTTTTGTGATATAACTTGTCCATATGTTTTTATGATGCTTCAATGTTTGAATTGTTTGTTTGTTGATTGATGATTCATGTAATTATGTCATTTGGAAATATTATAATTTGATGTCATGCTGTAAAATTTAAATGAAATAATCTGATGTAAACAATTGGTTGTTTTGGTGTGATTTGATGAAAAATAAAAGGGACCTCTAACAATAATTTCAAAGGACATTGTCACTGTTATAGACCATTTCATGGAGTCGCCGCTCGCTCGGTCGTCAAGCTAATCCCAGTATAGAAATATTGCTAAAAGTAAAAGAATGCTTAAGAGACTGTCTTAAGACTTTGTGTTGTGATGATGGAAATGATGATGGTTTGATGATTTGTTTTCAGATTTTCATAAAAATAGTATGCATGAGATACTAAAAGAAATATGATTTTGCTAGGCATAAATTCCTAAGTGTGATAAAATTTTGAACAATTCCTTAGAAATTATACCATGGTTGCAAGATTGAATGTTGACATAATGACATGAAATATAATAAGTGTTCGTTTGTTTTAAAGCATAATTGTGTAACATAATGATGCAAGTCATATGTTTTTATGAATTTGTTTTAAAATAAATGGAAAATAAAATTAGAACAATGGTTTGCGCTAGGCATAGAATTATAGGTATAGACTTATACCATCATCGCGAAATCCAAAGAGGAAATTGATATTTTGGTTTTATTGCATGATTGATTTTTGATTTTTGATAAACAAGAAAATAATAATATATAAACTTGACTTTATTTTGCTAGATTTTGTAATAGGTTGTGTAAAATAATTTTGGATTTTTGAAAACAATGTATGTAATTGTGTTTATACTAAACAGATGTTCTGAAATAAGAATAAAATTTATTCCAAAAGAGTTGCAGAAATATTTTAAATTATCTCAAAGACAAATGTAGATTTATAAGGAACCCTCATGTGCATATGTGAGTTCATTGCCGATCTTGATTTATCATAATGATAGAGAATCTCTCAAATACAAATGTGTGTGCAATTGTATTGTTCATTCACCAATTTTGAGCAAGATAATTTGATACAAGTAATTTGAATTAACCAAATGAATGTTCGTTGACCATGATTTATATGCATGTAACCGTACCATACTATTGTGTAAGTTAGGTTATCAAGAGCTAGCTAATCCATAAGCCGACATAGGTCTATACAAAATAAGGTCGCTAATGTGACAGACATATCACCACGCTAGGGATTACCCAAGGCCAAGCGGGTTGGGCACAAACCACCTGTTATGGGGCTTACCTCACAGTTTTTGAATAATTGAGAATTCCAGGGATTCAAGCTCATTCACCCTTCTTTTCTTTTCAAGGGGTAGGGAAAGGATTTTATTGCATTTTGCTTTTGCTTTTCTCTTGTTTTCTTCTCTTTTTTTTTTTGTATTTTTGCTTGATATTTGAGATAATGCTGAAATATTGCCGTGATGATACAAAATAACATTTTTCTTTTTCTCTTTTTCTTTGAACTTTTCTTTTCTTCCTATGCTAGGGATACTTGCTCGGATTAGTTGTAGAGCAAGGGATTTTTATTCCGGGTAGGGGTGAGCTTGTCCTTTTGTCAATTCTCAAAGATTCTAGACCATGTGCATGATAGGATAGCAGGGGAAACTTTTCGCTCAAGAAACCATTTCTACTATGTAGCATCATATCGAATTTGCAATGAAATCATTTTAATGTGAAGAGATATACTTGGTTCAAGTAAATAACAAGATCAATTCTCTATGCTCAAAACTTTATTTAATTCAATCTGTGGACTTTGATATAAGAGAGATTAATAATCATACAAAATAAAATCAAGATATTTATTCATGTGAATGTGAAAGTGCGGGATTCCAAATAAATGCTAATTTGTCCAAAATAATTGAAAATATAACTGCAACACTTTCAAGAATTGACAAGTATGAAAATAAAATATGTGTTTGAATATTTTGATTTTGATGTTTTATATTTTTATATTTTGATTTTGATTGATGAATTGCAAGAAGAAATACTATTACTTTTTTTTGAAAAATATTTTGATAGAAATGGCAAAAATGAAACAATATGCAAAAATACAATATATACAAATGATGAAATGACCCAATGTTATGCATAATAACGCTTAAGATGCATAATGTTCATAGGTTCTTTAAGATATTTACCGTCTAAGGTAGCTAATCGATATGCTCCCGATCCAAATTTAGCAGTGATGACATATGGTCCGAGCCAGTTGGGCTCAAATTTACCTTTAAGGTCTTTAGTTGCATTAGTATTTTTTTGATTTTCTTTTAAGACAAGGTCATCGATCTCAAAGGATCGCTGATGAACTTTCTTGAGGTATGCTCGTTTAAGCTTGTTTTGGTAGGCACGAAGATGCTCCAAAGCATTGATGCGCTTTTCATCTAGAAGTTCTAGCTGACTAAGTCTGCCAGCACGATATTCATCTCCTACTTCAGTATCTTGAAGTAGTAGAGCTAAAGAAGGAACTTCTAATTCAAAGGGAAAAATGGCTTCAGCACCATAAACCAAAACAAAAGGTGAAGTGCCTGTGGGGGTACGAACGCTAGTTCGATAAGCCCACAAAGCAGGATATAATTGGATGTGCCAATCTCGGCCAGATTTATTGACCAGTATTTTGAGGATTTTGATTAATGTTTTATTAGATGCTTCTGCTTGGCCATTACCCTGAGGATAATAGGGAGTGGACCAACGATGTTGAATTTTATATTTTTGACATAATTTCTTAACATCTTTATTTTTAAAACAAGTTCCATTATCTGAAATGAGATTTGCAGGAATTCCAAACCTACAAATAATTTGATTAAAAATAAACTTGGAAACTTGGGTTCCAGTGCAAGAAGCTAATGGCATAGCTTCAACCCACTTCGTGAAATACTCGGTGGTGGTTATGATGAATTTGTGTCCATCGGATGACACAGGGTTGATTTTTCCAATGATGTCTAAGCCCCATTTTGAAAAGGGCCAAGGAGATGAAATAGCCTACAGTTCTTGTGCAGGCGCATGGACAAGGTCAGCGTGTTTCTGGAATTTGTCGCAATGTCACACATAATTATGTGCATCAGTCTCCATGGTAGGCCAAAAATATCCTATCCGAAGGAGTTTCTTAGCAATGGCGCTACCACTAAAATGTCCCCCACAAGATCCATTGTGGGCTTCATTCAAAGCTGATCTAGATTCTTCTAGATTCAAACATCTTAGTAAGATGCCTTCAAAAGATCTCCTATACAAGGTATTACCAATAATCATGAAGCGACTTGCTCGTCTACGTAATAACCTCCCCGGTGGTTATACACACAACAAAGAGAGAAGCCCCCTTTAGAAAAAAAATAAATAATATATTTCCCCAATTTTGGGGGTGGTTTTGTTGTTTAGAAACACATCCAAAGGTTCTAGGCATGATTTTCTTGAAGTGGGTTCCTAGAGTCGATGAATAATGATGGTAGCATATTCGTCATCTAACTCCAAGGGCAAAAGAGATGCGGCTGCAGCCATAGCGTCAGCCGCATGATTGCTAGTTCGAGGAATAGCTTCCAAGGTAACTTGATCAAACAAGGATAATAATTGTAAAACATATGCTTTATATGGGCGTAATTTATCATCTCTGGTCTGATAAACATCATTGATTTGATTTATGACAAGTTGAGAATCATCGAAAACCAATAAATTTTTAATTTTTAGTGCCAAGGCAGCTCGTAATCCAAGGATAAGAGCTTCATATTCAGCAGTGTTATTGGTGCAAGCAAATGTTAATTTGAAGGACAGAGGTATAAGATGTTTCTACGGAGATATTAAAATAATACCTGCACCAGCCCCACTCATACATCGGGCTCCGTCAAAGTATAGGGACCATTGCTCTGGATGGTCTGCCTCTAGTTTAAGGCATTCATCAGGAAACTCAATGATGAGGGGATGGGTAGACTCTAAGGGTGCAACGACTAATTGATCTGCTATGATTTGACCTTTAACAGACTTTTGTCCTATAAATGTGAGTTCAAACTCGCTTAGCGCAAGAACCCACTTTGTTGTACGACCAGATAAGTACGGTCGACTCATGAGATATCGCAAAGGGTCGAATTTGGCAATAACATACGTTTTCTGACTGAGCATATAATGTCGTAGTTTCTGTGTAGAAAATACAACTGCTAGACATAATTTCTCTAATATGGTATAGCGAGTTTCATAATTGATTAAGGTCCTGCTAATGTAATAATTAGCACGTTCTTTCTTCTCATCGTCAAGCTGAGCTAACATAGCTCCTAAGGCAAAATCGAAAGCAAAAATGTACAAAATAAATGGACGATCAGATTTAGGTGGGGAAAGCACCGGTGGTTTAAGGAGATATTGCTTAAGGAGTTCAAATGCTTCCTGACATTCGTCGTCCCAATGAAAAGAGACATCTTTCTTAAGAAGCTTAAGAAAGGGTCCGGTTTTGTCTGCCAACTTGTCGATGAAGCGATGAATAGCTTGAAGCTTACCTTGTAAACTTCGTAATTCTGATATATTTGTGGGTGCGGGCATATCAGTGATAGCCGTGATCTTGAGAGGGTCAATTTCAATGCCACGTAAAGAAACTATAACCCCCAATAATTTACCGGACTTAACTCCGAATATGCATTTGGCTGGATTTAGTCGGATAAGATATTCCCTTAACCGATCAAATACTTTTCTCAAGTCATTTAAATGATCATCTTCTTTGATGGAACGAGCTATAATATCATCTACATAATCATGTAGAATATCATGCATCATATCGTGAAAGATATAAGTCATGGCTCGTTGATAGGTTGCACCTGCATTCTTTAAACCGAATGGCATCACTTTCCAACAAAAGGTTCCCCAAGGGGTAATAAAGGTTGTTTTAGCCTGATCTTCAGGAGCTATCCTGATCTGATTATAACCAGAAAATCCATCCATTAGGGATATCATTCCACTTCCAGTAGTAAATTCAATGATCTGATCCATGTTGGGAAGAGGAAAATCATCTTTAGGGCATGCAACATTAATATCTCTGAAGTCTGTGCAAACCCTAACTTTAGTGGCTTCTTTCTTAGTTACTGGAACTACATTTGAGATCCATTCAGCATAATCAATGGCTTGTATAAAAATAACATTTAAGAGTTTTTCTAATTCCCCTTTGACTAGTAAGGCCACTTTAGGATGCATTTTTCTAAGTTTCTGTTTAACAGGTTTAGCATCCGGATGGACTACTAGGTGATGCATAACTACAGAAGGGTCTAATCCTGGCATATCTTCATATGTCCAAGCAAAGACGTCTTCATATTCTTTAAGGAATGCAATATATTTATCTTGTTTTTCTTGACTCAATTCTGATCCAATGTTGATTATGTGAGGGTTGTCTTTGGTTCCAATGTTAATTTTTATGATGTTTTCTACTTCCATATGTAGATCTCTCTCAAAATTAGGTGGGGCGGGTGAAACGCCTAATTCTTGTAATTCTTCCAAGGTTAGCTTGGATAATTCGTCTTGAGGAGTCGTGGCCTCAAGCTGGGCTATACTAGGTATAGAGCCATCGAAATAAAATCCGTTATATAACAATTCCTCAATGGAGACATCATGAAAGATATCCCCCTCCAACTCATCGTCGGATTCGACAATCATCTCAGGGTAAGCTATGGATAGCATATTGCATGTAAGAGGCTTATTCATTAAATGCAAGACATCTCGTTTATCCAAATAATCTTGGTAACATACAAGATGGTCATCATCCTCAAATGGGAAGGGCTGACCTTTACTAGGAAATAGGCCCACACCACATCGGGCAGGCCATGGTTCTACCTCAAAAGGTTCTTTCATACCATTCTGGAAAGGTCCCAAACCTTTCCCTTTATATCCCAATTTAAGCATTATAGGCTTAGCTTTAATATACTCATTAGCAAAATAGCATCTAGCATATCCATCACAATGTGTCTTGATGTTTCTGGGTATTCTTCCCCAATCATATCCCTTATAAATAAAAGCACAACTCCCGACTTGGTAGATACTTCCCATAGGCTGTGGGAGGCCCAAGGTACGAGGAGAGGGTGGGAGTTTATTTAAAATAAGGGAAGCTTGCATGGCAGTGTTGGTTTCTTCTGATATAAGAATTTTAGATAAATCGGGTAAGAGCTCATCAGTAAGAGCATAAGAGGTAGAAGGAACATTTCCTACATCGTCGGATGTGGAAAGGATGCCTGTAGTGGATGTAGATGTTATAGGGATATCGATGGATGAGTCTATAGGTATGGAAGTTATAGGAGTAAAACAAGAAGCATTGGTTGTAGTTTTAGGATCTTTTCGAGGTCCTAATGTGGTTTGTTCAGAAGATGGTTGAGCTATATGTAGAGGTGTAGTTGAAAGAGTAGATGATGTTATGGGTGTGTGTTTCACACGTTTGGGTGGATGATGAGAATTAGGATGTGTGGATGACAGGGCAGGGCAAAATTGAACTCCAACAGGTTCTGCCAAAGCACACATATCAAAGGGTCTAGGATCACCATGAATGGTAACCAACTGATTTTTAAATTTGAATTTAACACACTGATGTAAAGTGGATGGAACAGCTCGCATCGCGTTGATCCAAGGGTGACCCAAAAGTATATTGTACGATGCTGGGCAATGTACAATAAACACGGTCGTGTCTAAGGTTCTAGGACCAACTTGCAAGGGGATAGTAATAACTCCACACGTTTCTTGTGTTTCGTCATTGAAGGCTTTTATAATCATATCAGTTCTTTTCATTTCATCACTTCTAAACCCAAATCTTTGGTAGAAGTCAAAAGTGCATATGTTTAAAGATGAACCATTATCAATCAAGACTCGTTTAACTGCTACATCCCCAATTAGGGCAGTAATATATAAGGGGTTATCCTTATGTAGACTATGTTGCGGTATATCTCTATCCCGAAAGTCAATACAATCGACTTCTCGAGTTATGATAGTATTGGACATGGCTTGAGGTTGAATATTTTGTGGTACCATCATTTGGCTTAATGTGAGCATTAATTCATCCCTATGGGTAGGAGAAGATCTTAAGAGATCCAAAAGGGAAATTCTAGCTGTAGTATTTGATAATTGTTCATTAATATTATAAGGAGGCTTATGTTGAACATTAGGCGCATAATTCCCTTTATTGGGATTTTTCAAAACAAATGGAGCTGATCCATCGTTCCGAGTTTGATCCTGTTGAGAGTTTTGAGCCTGTTGTCTGGTAACGGCTCCGATGGTTCCTACAATATTATTTTGTGGATGATGAATAGGTCTTGGTCTAGCGTTTATGACTTGTTCATTAGAAAGTATTTGGTGAGAAGATGGTCTAGTAGTGACTCTTCTAGGAAATGGTTCTTCTGGAACCATAGAACTTGTGATGGGTTGAACAGGATCTGATTCATCTTCAGAACTATTCGATTGATTTGAGGTGATTTCCATGTCACTTTCAGTCTCATATTCGGTATCACTAAGATCAAGTGTCCGAATATTATGTAGAGGTCTGGCCGTAACCATGGATAAAGTTGTGTCAAAGACTTGCGGATCGTGAACAGGTAATTGTCCACTAATAGTTCCTACATATCGGGTAGGAGGGGGAACATTATGATGCTCAATTTGATTAGCCACCTCTTTACCATGCTTTGGTAAAGGATGTTGAAATATGTCCAATGATTGATTGGCATTCTGATTCTGATTTTGGGGGATGTTCTTTTGAGCATTATTAGAAGGATTTTGTTTAGGTTGAAAGGCTTGCACCTCCATCTCATTGTTATCAATCAGGTCTTGTATTTTATGTTTTAATATTTTACAAGAGTTGGTAGCGTGTCCAGGTCCTCTATGGAAATCACAATGTAAATCAGCTCTGTATCCGGGTATAGTTGGATCAGGTTCCCGGATGTTTGGTAATTGGATCAAACCTCGTGCTAATAGTTGTGGGAGAATAGTTGATAAAGGTTGATTTAACCTAGTAAATTCTCGGGGTGGTTTATCAGGAGGTTTTAGTATAAACTTCTCTGTTGTTTTCGTAGTATTAACATTGGCAATGTTTCTGCTATCAGTGACTCCATCACCCACAACTTGTTTATTTTTATATTGATTTCTGGATGTTTTCTCATCATCTTTCTTTTTGAGCTGACCTCTTCTAATGAGAGCATCTTCCACCCTTCGAGCTAAATCTATAGCTTGATCGAAGGTGGTCAAGGTAGCAGTTGATAATTCATAGGATAGTTGTTCTTGTAAATTATTGATAAAAATATCCAACATTTCTCGATAAGGTAACACAAAGTGTAATTTTCCTATCAACTGCCTCCATCGAGCTAAGAAGTCAGCAAAACACTCATCTTTGTCTTGTTTTAGGTTGTACAAATATTTAATGGTTACATGCCTTTCGATATAGGCACTAAATTGATGCACAAAAGATTCGGCGGTTTCTTCGAAATTCCTCAAAGAATGAGTGGGTAGTTGATAATACCACTCCAATGCCATCCCTCCTAAACTTTTTGGGAACATTTTTAGTAATAACAAGTCATCATGTGATATATCATGACATGCTATCCTAAACATACGAAGATGCTCTATGGGATCTTCGGTTCCTTTGTATATAGGTAGGACAGGCATAGGAAAGTGTTTGGGATATGGTTGTGCTACAACTATAGGATCTAGAGGCTGACTACACATCTCTCGATAATTGTACGAGGGACGGTAGGGATCTATCTGGTCCATGCGGGAGACTAACTATTTCACCATGGCTTCCAGATTACCGGTTTGTCCACCATATTGGTTCGGTGGTACATGAGTATGGGATTTGTGAGCGTAGGATGGCGTGATGTAAGGATTAGATGCTATATTGTTGTTATGCAAATGGTTGGTAGGAAGAGTATTATGAAGAAGATTTGTTGTAGCATTATGTTGTATCCCCGATTGTTGGAAATTGGTATTTGGTTTTGTTTTAGGCTTTTGTTGATTTGAGGTATATTGATCAATAGCTTGGCAAAATAGAGCAGTGAATGAAGGTTTCTTTTGTGTGGGGATAACCCTAGGCTTAGTAACAGGCACTCTAGGTGGTTGGGTAACCTGTTGTTGTTGCGTGTTTTGAATTATAGCAGCCATGTCCAAATTGGACGGTCCAGCTTGATCACTTTCTTGATCAACGAAGGACAAGGGATTAGTGCGTGTGTGATATATGTCTTCTAGGGTTGCTTGAGTGTCACTAATTTGATCTTTGTCCATATGGACTGCTCTATTAAGAGTGCCAATATTAGTATTGAGGAACTTCCAAAAATGTTCCATGTTCTCAAAAGTAACAACTCCTTCTGGAGATATTTTAGGGGATGAGGATCCTTCCTCTCTATCATTTTCTTTTTGTTCATTTCCTACAACAAATTCTTCTTCTTGTTGGTCGAAGGTTCCTTCTTCCTGAATTGGATCTTCAGGAAGGACATCTGGGTTATTTTCTGGTTTTCTTAACCAATCTTCTTCTACTTCAGTTTGTTTTCCATTCCTGAGTCTAGTCATTATGTCTAAATTTAGATTTTAGCAAATATATATTAATATATTTGCAACAGATTTGGGAGGTATATATTTTAATTATATACCTACTATAATGCTTAAAAATAAAATGTTTTGATTTTTGTTATGATTTTGTTTTGTTTTGTTTTTTGTTTTTTTATGCTTTATAAAGACAATAAACAACACACTAAATGCAAGAAATAACAATAATAAAAGAATAGCTTAGTTTTCTATAAATAGTTTATAGATATCATTGATAGGATCAAGTTCATCAAGAGTCATGAAATGCTCCTCTTCAAATTGGAAATGGTTTTTCAAGAACTTGATAAAGTGTGCTATAGTGATATTATCTATTTCAGACTCTATCTTGTAAAAATAAATCTCATGGCAATACTCTCGATATAACACAGCTCTAGGAACTCTATTCCATATTTGTCTATCCGTAAGAACGACCTCTTGGTCCTCTATACGAGACAAAAATTTATGTACTATAACTGCATTATCGAGGTATTCCTCAAAGGTATACAATTCAGAAGACACAAGGGCTCTTTTATCTGCTAACCACCTATGGCAAGCTCTCTGAAGCTCATGATACAAAGTCACTTGATCGGGATCCAGGATTCTATCTAGGACAAACCTCTTGATTTGCCTAAGTTCGGTTGCTCTAGATGAAATGAGATTCAATCTCCTATTAAGCTCATCCCATAAAGGTGGGACTCTATATGTTGGAGCTACTCTAAGTAAAGAATTAATCTCTATGGCTGCTAATTGATTTTCAACATTAATGGTGACAACTCATCTTTTATTATAATCTACCATCTAAATATGATATGCAATCTTTGATTCTAAATGCATTTATGTTTTTATTTTTTTTTATTTTTGGATTGTTTTCAAAAGGTTTTTAGTTTTCACGTCGGGTTCACCAAAATGTATCGCTCCAAATTTTTTGCATCCTTACCCTCAGGCTATAGGATCCATGCCCGAAAGGAGGATGCGAGAAGGATGGGACAATACCTCGGACTGAGAGGCCCTTTGAAGGTCCCGCCTCTCGGGGGAGGGGTATAAGGGTGAATTTTTGATGGATGGTGGGTTCACCAAGAAACTTTTGAGTGGCAGTTTCCACGCCTAGGTTGATAGTGAGTTTGATGTGTTCATTTTGCACTTTAATCATTCAACTCCTAGGTTTGGCCAAGATGAATCTAAACTATTCTATATGCCAATGCTGATTTAGATGAATACAAAAAATAGGAATGAATGCTAACCACAGAGAATATGCTAGCTAGAACATAACATACCTGATTTCGGATGTCTGATGAAGATTCTGAGTTTTGTAACAGTCCAGATCACCTCAATTCGTATGTAATCATCTGATATTTCATAGGATCATCTCAAATCGTAGACGGTCATCTGAGATCAGATAGAATCATCTAAAATCTGACGAATTCATGAGACGAATTCGTCATAAACCTGCAATCACAAAAATAGATACAAAATACCAAATATGCAACTACAGAAGCAAAGGAAAATGATAGCAATAACAACAAACATGCCTAAATCATGGATTCAAATAACAAAATAAGGAGAAATGCATTAGATTTAATGATTGATCTTAATTTTATCATGCATTTATATTAGATGAGGTGAACTCCAAGATGCATAAATATAATAATTTAAGATAGTACAAAAATATAATAGGAAAATGTAGATAAAAAACTAAGGAAATGCAAACTCTGGGCTCTGATTGCCCCCAATCTGGACTACAGTCAGGATCGCCTCCAATCGTACGAGATCGTCTGCGCTCCTCGACAAGATCATCCGAAATAGTATGGAATCGCTTGCGACGATCCGAGCTAGCTTCGACTGAAAAATAGTAAAGTTCCTGCAAGAAAACATGAAATACAGAATGCAAATGATGGTGTGGGGATGCTACGAGATGCGTGGAAGTGCAAGGGGTTTAAGCAAGAGTTTCAAGCAGAGATTCGGGGGGATAAACTAAGAAAATCCCAGTTTATATAGGATTAGGGAGAGGTTAGGAGGTTGGGGATCATCCCAATCTGGGAGATCTCCAACGGGGAATCTCCAACTGCAGACGCGCTTCTACCCAAGTTGGAGAGGCTGTTGAAACAGAAGCTAATTATGAAAATTTGGTTTTGGGATGAAATCGTCTGGACGTTCTGTTCCAGATGAATTCGTCAGATCTGGGATGATTTCGTCTAATCTACGATGATATCGTCCAACGGTCAAAACAAATCCTAAAAATGGTGCGAAAAATGGGGAAAGCGGGTAACAGGTGGTTAACGGGCAGTTTGAGGTTAAAATTTGAATTTTTATCTTTTACTAAGGTTTAACTGTGCCAATTTTAGGGTGCTACACATACCATCCCTCATAGGGAGTTATCCCATCTAAACTAGAAGTGGGACTCCCATTCAAAATGTAAACACTTGTTCTAACAACATCAGCCCAATGCATGTTACTTAGTTTATTTGTTTGAAGCATTGATCTAGCCATTTCTACAATAGTACGGTTCTTTATTTTAGCCACACCATTTTGTTGTGGGGTGTAGGTAGTAGTGAATTACCTTTTGATCCCATAATATTTACAATATTTGAGAAATGCATTTGAACAAAACTTCCCTCCTCTATCAGTCCTTAATATTTTTACAACATACTCACTTTTATTCTCTACATTATTTTTAAAATCCTTGAAACAATCAAAGGCTTCATCCTTATTTTTCAAAAAATAAATCCAACACATTCTAGAGAAAACATCAATGAAAGTGAGAAAGTAAGAATTGTTACCCAAGCTTTTGGTATGCATTGGACCACAAATGTATGAATGTACCAATTGTAGTGGATGGTTTGCTCTCCATGATTGACCTCATAGAAACTTTGTTCTCGAGTGCTTTCCCAAAGCACATCCTTCACATACCTCCTTGTGCTCTTCAATTTTTGGTAATATGCACACCATAGCTTGTGAAGTCAACAACTTCAAGCTTGAAAAATTAATATGACCATATCTCAAGTGTCAAAGCACACTTGGATTTTCTATGGCTACACTAGCAATTTGAGCACCTCCTTGTTCCCAAAACTTAAGAGGACAACACTTATTCTTTGTCATAGGTACATTTGTGACAACTTTATTACAATTTTTTTTGTCAAAAATTACACATTTTCCATCTTCAAAAATAAGTTTATAGTTCATTTCCATGATTTGTTCAACACTAAGCAAATTATGTTGGAGTTTAGGAGTTTAATATATGTTGTTTACCTTCATTGTGCCTTCTTTTATTGGAACCTCCATGGCTCCCATGACTTCAACTTGTAGTGCATTGTCATCTCCCAATTTGATCTTGGACTTGTATGTAGAATCTATTGTAGCAAATAACTCTTCTTTGCCACTCATATGATTTGAGCAACCAGTATCCAAAATCCAAGTTTCATTAATATTTTGATATAATTTTCTATATGTAAGAAAGAAATTTGATAAATTTTCTTCCTCTTCTCCAAAGTTTCCATAATTATTACTTCTCCCTCCTTGAGAAGCCTTTATACTATAATCTCTTGCAAAGTGACCAAGCTTGCCACAATGAAAACAAGACTTGTTTTATTTGTCACCTCCACTTTCTCTTATTTTTCCTTGGTAGCCACATCTTGATCTACATCTTCCTCTTGCTTTTCCTCTTCCTTGTCATCTTCCTTGTGCATTTTCATGAGTCTCACCTTCCCTGGATGAGAATGATTTTTCATCACCTCCAAAGCTTGATGTAGAACCTTTGAGTCTCTCTTAATGTGACATAAAAGAACCAATTAGTGCATCAAATGTTAGAGTAGAAAGATCTTCAAATTCTTCAATAATAATCGCAATATGGTTCCACTTATGAACAAGTTTTCTCAACACTTTCTTCACAACTTCAGTTTTTACATCTTCTCCAAGTGTCTCCATTTTTTTTACAATTGCTTTAACTCTCACACAATAATCTCCTACTCTTTCATCAGTTTTGGACATTTTGAGTCCCTAAGCTAAAATGTTGTCATTGATGTTAAAAGGTTATTTGATGTCAAAATGATCTATGATGGTATGCACTTTGTTTTGTGAAAGTGCAAGGAAGGGTTTTTATCAAAACCAAGGCAGGTAAAATAAAAGGTTTTATTTAAAACCATGGATGGCAGATTTGAAATGGGTTTTTCTTAAAACCCAAGTTGGCTTTTTGTTTCATCGAAAAAGGTGCCCTGGTGATGGAGAAATTTAATTTTAAAGGTTTAGTTTAAATTTTAATTTATTTAAAATTTAAATTTAAATTTCAAAATTAAATAAAAAAATTTCCACCATGTCCGCCGACGTCATGAGGGCAGTTTTAAAAGCGTCGACATTTCCAAGTGAAGGGAAAGGCATATAAATATGCCACCAAGTTTTTAAATTGATTATCCTTGCTCATTGATAATATTGTGTGGGATATGCGAAGGAAAGAGCTTGTGTTTTATTTTATGTGACGCAGTGAACAGTTAAAAGTAAACAAGGATCACTTCCTAAATCTCATTGGGCAGCGTGGCCTAGTGGCAGCTTGGATTGTGCAAAGGTGTTGATAGCATGGAGGTCATGAGTTCGATTCCTGCGAGCATCATTTTAGCATTGTATTGGTTGAAGCATTGTTCATTGTTTAAAAGCTTGTGGGCAAAAAGAAGAAGCATAAGGAGAATAAGGTGGAATGGCTTACATGTGGGAAGCTTAGCCCACTTGGTGGACAGAAGGAGTGCAAAGGTACACTCACTGTAGGTCTTGGGTTCAAGTCACCAAAAACCCATTTTCGCATGGTTTGTTGTCATCACATTCTTTGGAGCTAGAAAAATATTTTATTTTCTAAGGTATGTCCATCGCCGTAATTTTTGGATAATGAATAATTAATGTTTTAATTTTTCAAATCTATGGTTTCAAGAACCATTATTGAGGGTATACTATGGTGATGTGATTTATGATTTGTGGCTTATATTTTGCACTATTTAATGTGGGATTTTTGCATTAAGGATCTTAGTGAGTTGTGCATTAGTGCAAAGTAATTTTTAGGAGAAATAAGGGAATGGTAAATGGTTGTGGTCATATTCATGCTATTCTTAATTAATTAATGAAATAATTATTTTTAATTATTTTCTAGTGGTGGATGTGATTTTTGACTAGGAGAAATAAGATGTAAAAGGTTATGATATTTGTTTTGTAAATTATCCTAACCCCCATGAAGTTTGGCAAGAGAATATTGTGATTGTGGTAGATTTCCAAAGAGGTTTCTTCATCTTCATAAAAGGTATGAGCACATTATCCTATTGATTGATTTGGGTGGTTTATTTCTAAAAATATCATTGGAGTGAAAAGGATTGATTCTGGTTTCCTTTTCAAAAGTGATTGGTTTAATGCTTCAATGTTTTCTGGTTTAAGAGTTGTTATTAAACCTTGTTTTATAAGCATTTTTATTGAAACCATTAGTTGTGTGAAAAACCTGAGTTAGGGTTTGAGAAGAACATGAGTATTATTGTTATGTGGAGAATGTTTTATAAGCATTGTTGTTGAAGCCCATTGGTTGTGAAAAGAACTTGAACTTGAGTTAGAGAATAACATGAGTATCATTTTTATGTGATATTTGTGGTTGAGAATTGTTGGAAACATTTTTAGTTGGTTTATACATGCTTGGACTAGGGTTTGTGAGAAAGGGTTGTTCATTAAGGTTATTAATTGAGTTGAGTTGATTGAGCCTAGTCAAGTGGATGCATGTGGTTGTTCAAGTTCCATGAAATAAACTATTCTATATTCTAAATTGAGTTGATATTGGATTTGAGTATAGAACATATTGAGTCTCTAACAATTCTCTTTATGCTTCTATGAGATTGATTTGAGTTGATATTGAGATTTGAGTATAGAACATATTGAGTCTCTAAAAATTCTATTTATGATTCTATGAGATTGATTTTAGATATTTATTTAGCATTAAGTATAGAATATATTGAGCCTCTAACAATTCTCTTTGTGATTTTATGAGATTGAACAAGTTCTGTGTGAGCTTGTTAAGCATATTTGAGACAAGTCTTTGAGAAGGCTTATAGACTGATTTTGAGTAATCTTTTGTGGAAGCTTGCTATGCAGATTTGAGAAAGTCCTAGATAGGACTTATTGAGAAGATTTGAGCAAGTCCTAGAGAGGACTTATTGAGAATATTTTAGCAAGTCCAGAGAGGACTTATTAAGCATATTTGGATAGGTTCTATGTGGATCTATTGAGAATATTTGAGCAGGTTTTGAGTGGACATGTTAAGCATATTTGAGTAGGTTTTGAGTGGACATATTGAGAATATTTGAGAACGTTCTGAGTGGACCTATTGAGCAGATTTGAGTAGGTTCTGAGTGAACCTATTGAGAAGATTTGATAAGGTTCTAAGTGAACCTATTAACAGAGCTTTGGAGGTGACAGAGTACAGAGGACAGAGTCTCAATGGATAGAGATCCAGCATCCAGGAAAATTGAAGATAAATCTGAGTGAGGAGTCTTCAAGTGGAGAGAGATCCACCAGTTAGTGCAACAAAGAGACAGAGTCTTCTAGAAGATCACTAGCCAGAGTATAAGAGGAAATAGTTCTCCTGTGGAAGAGATCTACGAACTTGAGAACAGGGGATTAACATATCCTTTGGACAGAGGTCCATAAACATTGTAATTAGGAAGGATTCCCATGAGATTATTTGAGAAATATTTAGAAGAAATATTTTCTCTATGGAGGTAGCCCACATTGGGTGAACCACGTTAAAATTGGTGTCTCTATTGTGTTGGATGATTTATGCATTTCTTTGGTTGTTGCTATTGATATTGCCATTGATTATATTTGTAGCACCCTAAAATTGGCGCAGTTAAACCTTAGTAAAAGATTAAAATTTGAATTTTAAACCCAAACCGCCCGTTAAACCGCCTGTTACCCGCTTTCCTCATTTTCCATGCCATTTTTAGGATTTTTTTTACAGTTGGATGATATCGTCGTAGAGTAGACAAAATCTTCCCAAATCTGATGAATTTATCTAGAATATAATGTCTAGAAGATTTCGTCCCAAAATCAAATTTTCATAATTAGCTTTTGTTTCAACAGCTTCTCTAACTTGGGCATAAAGTGTGTCTGTGCAGTTAGATTCTCCCCCGTTGGATATATCCCAAATTGGAATGATTTCCAACCTCCTAACCTCTCCCTAATTTTATATAAACTAGGATTTTCTTAGTTTATCCCCCTGAACCCCCATGAACCCCCTAGTTGACAGATTTATCTATAGAGTTAGCTCTTTATGCATTAGAACATCCTTGTACTATTGTTTGTATTCGATATTTCAAGTCTTCTTGCAGGAATATTATTATTTTTAAGTCGAAGTAGGCTCGGATCATCTCTGACGATTCTAGACAATTTTGAATGATCCTGTTGCAGATCGGTAATGATCTCATACGATTGGAGGCAATCTTGACTACAGTCCAAATTAGGGGCAATCAAAGCCCAAATTTTTCACTTACTTATCTTTTCTCTTCATTTTCTTATGTATTAGCTTGGTTTATTTTATTTCTACATCCTGGAGTTCATCTCATTTAGCATAGATCTATGATAAAGTCAAAATAAATTGTCAAATTGATGCATTTCCTTTTAATTGCTAGCTAGATCTACCATTTAGAAAAATTCATTATTACTTCTATCATTTTCCCTTGCTTTTGTAGTTGCATTTTTGGTATTTTGTATCTATTTTTGTGATTGCAGGTTTCTGACGAATTCATCAGATCATCGATGATCCTGTTTGATCTCAGATGACCGACTGTGATCTGAGATGATTCTATGCAATTTCAGATGATTATGTACAATTCGATACGATTTGTACTTCTAAAAATCATAGAATCTTCATTCAGACATCCAAAATTAGGTATATTCTGTCCTATTTAGCACATTCTCTATGTTCAACATTTATTCATGTTTTTTGTATCCATAAAAATTAGCATCGGTATATAAATTAGCTTAGATTCATTTTAGCCAAACCTAGGAATTGAATTATTGAACATAAAATGAACACATCAAACCTTTCATCAACCTAGGCGTGGAAACTGCCACTTAAAATTTTCCTGGTGAACCCACCATCCATCAAAAATTCACCTTTATACCCCTCCCCCGAGAGGTGGTACCTTCAAAGGGCCTCTCAGTCCGAGGTATTTTCCCATCCTTCTCGCATCCCCCTTTCGAGCGCAAATCCTATAGCCTGAAGGTAAGGATGTGAAAAATTTGGAGCAATACATTTTGGTGAACCCGACGTGAAAACTAAAAACCTTTTGAAAACAACCCAAAAAAAAAAAACATAAATGCATTTAGAATCAAATATTGCATATCATATTTAGATGGTAGATTATAATAAAATATGAGTTTTCACCATTAATGTTGAAAGTCAATTAGCAGCTATAGATATTACTTCTTTGCTTAGAGTATGTCAAACATATAGAGTCTCACCTTTATGGGATGAGCTTAATAGGAGATTGAATCTCATTTCATCTAGATCAACCGAACTTAGGTAAATCAAGAGGTTTTTCCTAGATAGAATCTTGGATCCTGATCAAGTGACCTTGTATCATGAGCTTCAGAGAGCTTGCCATAGGTGGTTAGCAGATAAAAGAGCCCTTGTGTCTTTTGAATTGTACACCTTTGAGGAATACCTCGAAAATGCAGTTGTAGTACATAAATTTATATCTCATATAGAGGATCAAGAGGTCATTCTTATGGATAGAAAGAGATGGAATAGAGTTCCTAGAGCTGTGTTATATCAAGAGTATTGCCATGAGCTCTATTTTTACAAGTTAGAGTCAGAAGTAGATAACATCACCATAGCACACTTTGTTAAGTTCTTGAAAAACCATTTCCAATTTTAAGAGGAGCATTTCATGACTCCTAATGAACTTGATCCTATCAATGACATCTATAAACTATTTATAGAAAACTAAGACATTCTTTTATTATTATTGTTTCTTGCATTTAGTGTGCTGTTTATTGTCTTTATAATCATAAAAACAAAAAAAAAAAAAAATAATAAAAATAAAAATAAAAAAACAAAACAAAATCATAGAAAAAACAAGAATCAAAACATTTTCTTTTAAGCATCATAGTAGGTATATAATTAAAATATATACCTCCCAAATCTGTTGCAAATATATTAATATATATTTGCTAAAATCTAAATTTAGACATAATGACTAGACTCAGGAATGGAAAACAGACTGAAGTAGAAGAAGATTGGTTAGGAAAAATCGTAAATAAACCAGATGTCCTTCCTGAAGACCCAATTCAGGAAGAAGGAACCCTAGACCAACAAGAAGAAGAGTTTTTTGATGCAAATGAACAAAGAGAAATTGTTAGAGAGGAAGGATCCTCATCTCCTAAAATGTCTCTGAAAGGAATGGTTACTTTTGAGAATATGGAACATTTTTGGAAGTTCCTCAATACCAATATTGGCACTCTTAATAAAGCAATCCATATGGACAAGGATCAAATTAGTGACACTCAAGAAACCATAGAAGACATATATCACACATGCACTAATCCATTGTACTTCGTTGATCAAGAAAGTGATCAAGCTGGACCATCAAATTTGTATATGGCCGCTATAATCCAAAACATGCAACAACAACAAGTTAGCCAACCATCTAGAGTACCTGTTACCAAGCCTAGAGTTATTCCCACACAAAAGAAACCATCATTCACTGCTCTATTTTGCCAAGTTATTGATCAACATACCTCAAATCAACAAAATCCTAAAAAAACCAAATATCAATTTCAAACAATCTGGGTTACAACATAATGGTACAACAAATCTTCTTCATAATACTCTTCCTACCAACCATTTGCATAACAACAATATAACATCTAATCCTTACATCATGCCATCCTACACTCACAAATACCATACTCATGTACCACCAAACCAATATGGTGGACAAACTGGTAATTTGGAAGCCATGGTGAAACAGTTAGTCTCCTGCATGGACCAGATAGATCCCTACTATCCCTCATACAATTATCGAGAGATGTGTAGTCAGCCTCTAGATCCTATAGTTGTAGCACAACCATATCCTAAACACTTTCCTATGCCTGTCCTACCAATATATAAAGGAACGAAAGATCCCATAGAGCATCTTCGTATGTTTAGGATAGCATGTCATGATATATCACATGATGACTTATTATTACTAAAAATGTTCCCAAAAATTTTAGGAGGGATGGCATTAGAATGGTATTATCAACTACCCACTCATTCTTTGAGAAATTTCGAAGAAACTGCCGAGTCTTTTGTGCATCAATTTAGTGCCTACATTGAAAGGCATGTAACCATTAAATATTTGTACAACCTAAAACAAGACAAATATGAATGTTTTGCTGATTTTCTAGCTCGATGGAGACATTTGATAGGAAAATTGCACTTTGTGTTACCTTACCGGGAAATGCTGGATATTTTTATCAATAATTTACAAGAACAACTATCCTATGAGTTATCAACTACTACCTTGACCAGCTTCGATCAAGCTATAGATTTAGCTCAAAGAGTGGAAGATGCTCTCATTATGAGAGGTCAGCTCAAAAAGAAAGATGATGAGAAAACATCTAGAAATCAATATAAAAATAAACAAGTTGTGGGTGATGGAGTCACTGATAGTAGAAATATCGCTACTTTTAATGTTGTAAAAACAACAGAGAAATTTATACTAAAACCTCTTGATAAACCACCCCAAGAATTTACTAGGTTAAATCAACCTTTATCAACCATTCTCCTACAATTACTAGCACGAGGATTGATCCAATTACCAAATATCCGGGAACCTGATCCAACTATACCCGGATACAGAGCTGATTTACACTGTGGTTTCCATAGATGACCTGGACACACTACCAACTATTGTAAAATATTAAAACATAAAATACAAGACGTGACTGATAAAAATGATATGGAGGTGCAAGCCTTTCAACCTAAAAAAAATCCTCCTAATAATGCTCAAAATAACATTCCCCAAAAAATCAGTCATTGGAAATATTTCAACATCCTTTACCAAAGCATGGTAAAGAGGTGGCTAATCAAATTGAGCATCATAATGTTCCCCGTCCTACCCAATATGTAGGAACTATTAGTGGACAATTACCTATTCACGATCCACAAATCTTTGACACAAATTTATCCATGGTTATGGCCATACCTCTACATAATATTTGGACACTTGATCTTAGTGATACTAAATATGAGACTAAAAGTGACATGGAAATCACATCAAATCAATCGAATAGTTCTAAATATGAATCAGATGTTTTCAACCCATCACAAATTCTATGGTTTCGAAAGAACCATTTCCTAGAAGAGCCACTACTTGATCATCTTCTCATCAAATACTTTCTAATGAACAAGTCATAAACACTATACCAAGACCTATTCATCATACACAAAATAATATTGTAGGTACCATCGGAGTTTTTACTCAACAACAGGCTCAAAGCTCTCAACAAGATCAAACTCAGAACGATGGATCAGCTCCATTTGTTTTAAAAAATCCCAACAAAGGGAATCATGTGCCTAATGTTCAACCTAAACCTCCTTATAATATTAATGAACAATTATCAAATACTACAGCTAGAATTTCCCTTTTGGATCTTTTAAGATCTTCTCCTACCCATAGGGATGAATTAATGCTCACATTAATCCAAATGATGGTACCACAAAATATTCAACCTGAATCCATGTCCAATACTATCATAACTCAAGAAGTCGATTGTATTGACTTTCGGGATAGAGATATACCGCAACATAGTCTACATAAGGATAACCCTTTATATATTACTACCCTAATTGGAGATGTAGCAGTTAAACGAGTCTTGATTGATAATGGTTCATCTTTAAACATATGCACTTTTGACTTCTACCAAATATTTGGGTTTAGAAGTGATGAAATGAAAATAACTGATATGATTATAAAAGAATTCAATGACAAAAAACAAGAAATGTGTGGAGTTATTACTATTTCATTGCAATTTGGTCCTAGAACCTTAGACATGACCATGTTTATTATGCATTGCCTTGCATCTTACAATATAATTTTGGGTCGCCCTTGGATCAATGTGATGTGAGCTGTTCCCTCAACTTTACATCAGTGTGTTAAATTCAAATTTAAAAATCAGTTGGTTACCATTCATGGTGATACTAGACCCTTTGATATGTGTGCTTTGGCAGAACCTGTTGGAGTTCAATTTTGCCCTGCTCTGTCATCCACACATCCTAATTCTCATCATTCACACAAATGTGTGAAACACACACTCATAACATCATCTCATTTTTCCCCATCAACCACACCTCTACATATAGTTCAACCATCTTCCGAACAAACCACATTAGGACCTCAAAAAGATCCTAAACCCACAACCAATGCTTCTTGTTTTACTCCTATAACTTCCATACCTTTAGACCCGTCCATAGACATCTCTACAACCTCTATGCCTATCAAATGCATGTTTTCCACATCCAAAAACATAGGAAATGATCCTTCTACCTCTTACTCTCTTACTGACGAGCTCTTACCCGATTTATCTAAAATTCTTGTATAGAAAAAAACAAACGTTGCTATGCAAGATTCCCATATTTTAAATAAATTGCCACCCTCTCCTCGTACCTTGAGACTCCCACAACCTATGGGAAGTATCTACCAAGTCAGGGGTTATGCTTTTATTTATAAGGGATATGACTGGGGAAGAATACCTAGAAACATCAAGACTCATTATGATGGGTATACTCGTTGTTATTTTTCTAATGAGTATGTTAAAGCTAAACCTATAATGCTTAGATTGGGCTATAAATGGAAAGGTTTGGGACCTTCCCAAAATTGTATGAAAGAACCTTTTGAGGTAGAACCATGGCCTGCCCGATGTGGTGTGAGCCTGTTTCCTAGTAAAGGTCAACCCTTCCCATTTGAGGATGATGACCATCTTATATGTTACCAAGATTATTTGGATAAACATGATGCTTTGCGTTTAAGGGATAATCCATTTACATGCAATATGTTATCCATAGCTTACCCTGAGATGATTGCTAAATCCGATGATCATTTAGAAGGGAATATCTTCCATGATGTCTTCGTTGAGGAATTTTTACATAACAAATTTTATTTCGATGGATCTATACCTAGTATAGCCCAGCTTGAGGCCACGACTCCTCGAGATGAATTATCCAAGATAACCTTGGAATAATTACAATAATTATGTTTTTCACCCGCCCCATCTAATTTTGAGAGAGATCTATAGATGGAAGTTGAAAACGTTATAAAAATTAACATTGGAACCAAAGATAACCCTCACATCATCAACATTGGATCAGAATTGAGTCAAGAAAAACAAGATGCATACATTGCATTTCTTAAATAATATGAAGATGTTTTTGCTTGGACATATGAATATATGCCAGGTTTAGACCCTTCTGTAGTTATGCATCACCTAGTAGTCCATCTGGATTCTAAACCTGTTAAACAGAAACTTAGAAAAATGCATTCTAAAGTGGCCTTACTAGTTAAAGGAGAATTAGAAAAACTCTTGAAGGTTATGTTTATACAAGCCATTGATTATGCTGAATGGATCTCAAATGTAGTTCCAGAGAACTAAGAAAGAAGCTACCAAAGTTAGGGTTTGCATAGACTTTAGAGATATTAATGTTGCATGCCCTAAAGACGATTTTCCTCTTCCAAACATGGATCAGATCATTGATTTTACTGCTGGGAGTGGAATGATATCCCTAATGGATGGTTTCTCTGGTTATAATCAGATCAAGATAGCTCCTGAAGATCAGGCTAAAATAGCCTTTATTACCCCTTGGGGAACTTTTTGTTGGAAAGTGATACCATTCGGTTTAAATAATGCAGGTGCAACATATCAACGAGCCATGACTTATATCTTTCATGATATGATGCATGATATTCTACATGATTATGTAGATGATATTATAGCTCGTTCCATCAAATAAGATGATCATTTAGATGACTTGAGAAAAGTATTTGATCGATTAAGGGAATATCTTATCCTATTAAATCCAGTTAAATGTATATTCGGAGTTAAGTCTGATAAATTATTGGGGGTTATTGTTTCTTTCTGTGGCATTGAAATTGACCTTCTCAATATTGTGGCTATCATTGATATGCCTGCACCCACAAATATATCTGAATTACAAAGTTTACAAAGTAAGATTCAAGCTATTCGTTGCTTCATCGATAAGTTGGCGGACAAAACTGGACCCTTTCTTAAGCTTCTTAAGAAAGATGTCTCTTTTCATTGGGATGAAGAATTCTAGGAAGCATTTGAACTCCTTAAGCAATATCTCCTTAAACCACAATGCTTTCCCCACCTAGATCTGATCGTCCATTTATCTTGTACATTTTTGCTTCAGATTTTGCCTTAGGAGCTATGTTAACTCAACTTGACGATGAGAAGAAATAATGTGCTAATTATTACATTAGCAGAACCTTAATCAGTTATGAAACTCTCTACACAGCATTAGAGAAACTATGTCTAGTAGTCGTATTTTCTACACAGAAACTATGCCATTATATGCTTAGTCATAAAATGTATGTTATTGCTAAATTTGACCCTTTGCGATATCTCATGAGTCGACCATACTTATCTGGTTGCACAACCAAGTGGGTTCTTGTGCTAAGCGATTTTGAACTCACATTTATAGGATAGAATTCTGTTAAAGGTCAAATCATAGCAGATCAATTAGCTACTGCACCCTTAGAGTCTACCCATCCCCTCATCATTGAGTTTCCTGATGAATGCCTTAAATTAGAGGTAGACCATCCTGAGCAATGGTCCCTATACTTTTACGGAGCCTGATGCATGGGTCGGGATGGTGTAGGTATTATTTTAATATCTTCGTAGAAACATATTATACCTTTGTCCTTCAAACTAACATTTTCTTGCACCAATAACACTATCGAATATGAAGCTCTCATCCTTGGATTACGAGCTACCTTGGCATTGAAAATTAAAAATTTATTGGTTTTTGGTGATTCTCAACTTGTCATAAATCAAATCAACGATGTTTATCAGACCAGAGATGATAAATTATGCCCATATAAATCATGTCTTACAATTATTATCTTTATTTGATAAAGTTACCTTGGAAGCTATTCCTCGAACTAGCAATCGTGCGAATGATGCTATGGCTATAGCTGCATCTCTTTTACCCTTGGATTTAGATGATGAATATGCTACCATCATTATTCATCAACTCTAGGAACTCGCTTCAAGCAAATCATGCTTATAACATTTGGATGTGTTTCTAATCAACGAAACTACTCCAAAACCATGGTACACTGATATATTTAATTTTCTTCAAAATGGGACCTTTCTTGAAGGTTGTAATCGCAACCAGCATCGGTTATTATGTAGACAAGCAAGTCGCTTCATAATTATTGGTAATACCTTGTATAGGAGATATTTTGAATGCATATTACTAAGATGTTTGAATCTAGCAAAATCTAGATCATCTTTGAGTGAAGCCTACAATGGATCTTGTGGGGGGCATTTTAGTGGTAGCACCATTGCTAAGAAGCTCCTTATGATAGGATATTTTTGGCCTACCATGGAAAATGATGCACATGATTATGTGTGACATTGCGACAAGTGCCAAAAACACGCTGACCTTGTCCATGCGCCTACACAAGAACTGCAGGTTATTTCATCTCCTTGGCCCTTTTCAAAATGGGGCTTAGACATCATTGGAAAAATCAACCCTGTGTCATCCGATGGACACAAATTCATCATAACCTCCACTGAGTATTTCACGAAGTGGGTTGAAGCTATTCCTTTAGCTTCTTGCACTAGAACCCAAGTTTCCAAGTTTATTTTTAATAAAATCATTTGTAGGTTCAACATTCCTACAAATCCCATCTAAGATAATGGCACTTGTTTCAAAAATAAATATGTCAAAAAATTATGTCAAAAATATAAAATTTAACATCGTTGGTCCACTCCCTATTATCCTCAGGGTAATGGCCAAGCAGAAGCATCTAATAAAACATTAATTAAAATCCTCAAAAGACTAGTCAATAAATCTGGTCGAGATTGGCACATCCAATTATATCCGGCTTTGTGGGCTTATCGAACTAGCGTTCGTACCCCCACAGACACTTCACCTTTTGTTTTGGTTTATGGTGTTGAAGCCATTTTTCCCTTTGAATTAGAAGTTCCTTATTTAGCTCTACTACTTCAAGATACTAAAGTAGGAGATGAATATCATGCTGGCAGATTTAGTCAGTTGGAACTTCTAGATGAAAAGTGCATGAATGCTTTGGAGCATCTTCATGCCTACCAAAACAAGCTTAAGAGAGCATACCTCAAGAAAGTTCATCATCGATCCTTTGAGATCGACGACCTTGTCTTAAAAGAAAATCAAAAAAATACTAATACAACTAAAGACGTTAAAGGTAAATTTGAGCCCAACTGGCTTGGACCATATGTCATCACTGCTAAATTGGGATCAGGCGCATATCGATTAGCTCCCTTAGATGGTAAAGATCTGTTGGAATTTTTTCCACATTGATTCTCATTGATGAATGCATTGATGTAT
This sequence comes from Wollemia nobilis, assembly GCA_028583015.1. Classification (NCBI taxonomy): domain Eukaryota; kingdom Viridiplantae; phylum Streptophyta; class Pinopsida; order Araucariales; family Araucariaceae; genus Wollemia; species Wollemia nobilis. The sequence goes on along the minus strand of JAQPPZ010016677.1, from coordinate 10,491,068 downwards.
TGTTGGGGATCTGACCTTTGATTGATGCAGCTTGGGCGAAAAAAGGAGAAAAAATGAGCAAAAAATGACTAAGTCTAAAAATTGCAGCGACGCGCTGACATGTTGCAGAATCGCGGTCAACGCAGTCAACGCAGGCAGGTTTGCGGAACCGTCGCGATATCGCGACGTGTTCCGAAATCGCGGGTCGGCGGGCAAAAAAACATTAAGTTGAAAACATGCAGCGATTCGCTGACATGTCAGCGAATCGCGACCCGGGCAGCTTCGAAGGCGTTAAGTCAAAATTTGCAGCGCGTCGCTGACATGTCAGCGAATCGCGACCAAAAATGGCGATTGATGCGGCGACGGAAACATGTAGCGAAATCGCTACATGTTCCGATTTCGCGGGGCAGAGCGCAGGGGGGAGCAACGACGGAAACATGTAGCGAAATCGCTACATGTTCCGATTTCGCGGAGCAAGCTTGCGATGGCGAAGAGGAAGTCAGAGACGTAGCGAAATCGCTACATGTTCCATTTTCGCGGGTCTTCAGCAGCGAAGCGTACGACGGAAAAACACGTCGCGATTTCGCGACCCGTCGCATTTTCGCGACCTGCGCAGTTTTCCCGCCAAGTGCCGTATGAACGGCCGAGAGGGTTTTTCCGATTTCCGATGATTTAATGCTGACCCGAATTAAATAATTTGCGGATTTCCGATGCGGTTAAGGTCGAAGAGTGCCCCGGCCACCAAAATTAAAGGGTTTATTGGTTCAAATCCGCGGTTCGTGGATTATTTTAACGGCTTCATGCACATGTTTGAAAAAACGAATTTAATGAAGGGCCGCGAACGTTTCATGGCATTTAATTTTTATTTCCTCGAGGCCGCTATTAAGGGGTCGTGTTCCCGATTTTCAAGATATTATTGTAGATCACGAGGAAGTTGGTTTTACGTTTTTAATGCTGCAAAGAGGACGGACCTCTATAAAAACCAATGTAATTTTCATTTGCAAAGGTTGGAAAAACTTGCTGCTAGAAACTGGAATTGTATCTACGGGAATACAAGGATCAACTTCTAATTTTTCAAGCGTCGCATGGATGAATTTGCTTTCTGTTTTCTGCATTTCTAATAGCATTCGTACTCCCGCATTGCTATTACATTTAAATTCTGCATACCGGATTTAAATACTGCGGTCGTGGTACAATTCCCGGAATGTGGGTTTGGAGGGATTTGCGGCATGTGATTGTGCGAGGATGAAGCTGATTTCTTATGTTACTTGTCGTTGTTGCGTTTTTAGTTTCCTCGCCGTTGTTTTTCTCGATCCCATCACTTCGGCTCGTGGCCATATTTCCCATTTCTTTCTCGCAACCTTTTAAATCTCTTTCCAAAGAACCCTATCTTAAACCCATTTTTAGAGTAGTGAAGGGAACCAACCCACTCGGAGATTGGTCCGGGAGCCATTTCTTGCTTCCGACCTTTCAATGTTGGCCGGGTCTAGGGTGCAATTATAAAATCCTTTCCCGTGGCGGATTTTGGACCAACAGCTTTTGGCACGCCGGTGGGACAGACTGTTTCTGTCTCCAAGAATTCATAATCGGTGGGATACGCATAATTTTCCAAAGTGATAACCCCACCGGTGCCAACAGTTTTGGCACGTTTTAACACCCAGAGGTCTTAAGATTAGATGAGCTGTCTTGGCCTCACAAACGGAGATTTGTAAGTTCATCTGGCGACTTTGCTGAGTTGAAGATCTGTTCGTGGACGCCTATTGTTTTAAAAAAAAAAAAAAAAAAAAAATTCAAAGAATGTTCATCTGGCGACTCTGACTTAATGGCGATGGCCGTGATTCCGCAGACCACTGCCACAAAGGCGAGGGTTTTTTCTAGATGGGATGATCCTGGCCCTCTGAATCTGCAAGTTCGGCATGAAATTCCCGAAGGTGCCCTGAAGAACCTGGAAAAATATGATGGTACCGAAGGCATGGCTCTGACACATGTTGAAGATATTGCTATTCTGTCCATGATCCATGTCATAGAACACGAAGATGTTATGATCCGACTTCTGGTTCAGTCTTTGGAAGGAAGAGCATTGCAGTGGTACAGATTGCTCAAATGTCAAAGCATCAGCTCATGGGATGATCTCGCGGGGCACTGATCAAAAGATTTGACGAAGATCCTTTCTACAGTTCTTTGGATCTCTACCAATTTTTCATGCACATCAAGAGAGCACCTCAAGAGAGCATCACGGACTTCAATGTCCGATTCTTGAGAAGCTGGCAGAGAATTCCAGAGAAGATCCGTCCATCACCCACCCAAGCCCACCTCTTTTATGTTCGAGCTTTTAACTCTGACATAGGTCTCTTTTTGCTGCAGTCAGGTGAACAACGCTTCCCACAAATATTTGAGGAAGCAGTGCGAGCGGAACAGCTGTTGCTCTTATCAAGAAAATTACCGTGGGGAGAAACTCCATTACCTTCTCCGGTGGTTGCTGCTCCTGTTTACCCTGCACATTCATGCCAGATCCCTGAGATGCGATCATGTGAATTTCAAGGGATAGATCTCGTCCAAAGGCAAGGATTGGAACATGCAAGCACTTTTCCAAAGAATGAACAATATGGTTGCTTGCGCTTTCATCAAGAGATGGGCCAAGTAGAAGAAAAAGTTCAAATTCCGTAACCCGAGGAGATCCCGAATCCGATTTCTCACTTGAAGAGCCCTATGATCACATCAAGGAGTTAGAGGAGCTCGTACTCAGCCCACAACCAAGAAAGTCCGCAAAGTGGTGGTGTTGGTTCCAACCACTACATCCAAGACTCGAAGAAGTCCTCCATGTGGGTACTAGTAAGAAGGATAATCTGCTGAATTGCATCCTATCAACACCATGGAGAACTTCAGGAAGGAGCCAGCCTAATTTCAAGGACCGACTTAAGTATGATCAGATCTGGTCGGGACATTGCAGATTTACCGGATAACATTCTGAGATTGGGTGTCTGGTGGCGACATGCCAATCATGTCGTGCATTATTGTATATAGTATTTTGAAAAAAACAAAAAAAAATAGAAAAAGAAGAAGAGAAAAAAAAAAAAACTGGTATTGTTTTTATTTGTTCATCTCGGTTCTTGTTGCCTGCGAGCCGTAGATGCTTGTTTTTTCCTTTGTTTTTCTCCTCCCAACAGTTTGGTGGCTTTCTAGCACTTTCTTCTTTTCCCTTCCCTTTTTCTTTCCTTTCCCTTCTTCATCTTCCTTCTTTTACTTCTTTTTCTTCTGCATTAAAACAAAATAAGCCACAGCTGTTGTTTCTTTTCCCTTTTCTGTTTTTCCCCGTTCCTTCTTATCCCTTTCCTCTAAGTTCAGTATTTTATGCATTTATTTCGCAGTCTAGTTCATTTCATTTCACAGCTTTTCTAGTTCCATTCCCACTCCACTTCTATTCCATTCATTCGTTCATTCCATCTATTGCCGCTGGTAGTGTATCAACATGATGTTGTTATGTCTATCTCATCACTTGCTTACTTCCACATCACTCCATTGCAGTCACCGCTTGCGCAATCGCAAGAGCTCACTCCACCATCACATTCCATTTCTTCAGTTTATAACCGCTTCTATGCAGGTTCTTCCAGTTCTAGTTTTCCGCAGCAGAAGAAGTTTGGCAGCAGTCCCCTGACATGTTTTGCAGCAGCTTGTTTACAGTTCCAATATGACTCTGTGCCCAATGGACTAAGGCCTGGATTCTTGCATACAGCGAGCTGTATACCCCGCGAGCCACCAAGAATGTTGGCATTTTTGCCACATTGATTCTCATTGATGAATGCATTGATGTATTGTTGGGGATCTGACCTTTGATTGATGCAGCTTGGGCGAAAAAAGGAGAAAAAATGAGCAAAAAATGACTAAGTCTGAAAATTGCAGCGACGCGCTGACATGTTGCAGAATCGCGGTCAACGCAGTCAACGCAGGCAGGTTGGCGGAACCGTCGCGATATCGCGACGTGTTCCGAAATCGCGGGTCGGCGGGCAAAAAAACATTAAGTTGAAAACATGCAGCGATTCGCTGACATGTCAGCGAATCGCGACCCGGGCAGCTTCGAAGGCGTTAAGTCAAAATTTGCAGCGCGTCGCTGACATGTCAGCGAATCGCGACCAAAAATGGCGATTGATGCGGCGACGGAAACATGTAGCGAAATCGCTACATGTTCCGATTTCGCGGGCAGAGCGCAGGGAGGAGCAACGACGGAAACATGTAGCGAAATCGCTACATGTTCCGATTTCGCGGAGCAAGCTTGCGATGGCGAAGAGGAAGTCAGAGACGTAGCGAAATCGCTACATGTTCCATTTTCGCGGGTCTTCAGCAGCGAAGCGTACGGCGGAAAAACACGTCGCGATTTCGTGACCCGTCGCATTTTCGCGACCTGCGCAGTTTTCCCGCCAAGTGCAGTATGAACGGCCGAGAGGGTTTTTCCGATTTCCGATGATTTAATGCTGACCCGAATTAAATATTTTGCGGATTTCCGATGCGGTTAAGGTCGAAGAGTGTCCAGGCCACCAAAATTAAAGGGTTTATTGGTTCAAAGCCGCGGTTCGTGGATTATTTTAACGGCTTCATGCACATGTTTGAAAAAACGAATTTAATGAAGGGCCGCGAACGTTTCATGGTATTTAATTTTTATTTCCTCGAGGCCGCTATTAAGGGGTCGTGTTCCTGATTTTCAAGATATTATTGTAGATCACGAGGAAGTTGGTTTTACGTTTTTAATGCTGCAAAGAGGACGGACCTCTATAAAAACCAATGTAATTTTCATTTGCAAAGGTTGGAAAAACTTGTCGCTAGAAACCGGAATTGTATCTCATGGGAATACAAGGATCAACTTCTAATTTTTCAAGCGTCGCATGGATGAATTTGCTTTCTGTTTTCTCGCATTTCTAATAGCATTCGTACTCCCGCATTGCTATTACATTTAAATTCTGCATACTCGGATTTAAATATCGCGGTCGTGGTACAATTCCCGGAATGTGGGTTTGGAGGGATTTGCGGCATGTGATTGTGCGAGGATGAAGCTGATTTCTTATGTTACTTGTCGTTGTTGCGTTTTTAGTTTCCTCGCTATTGTTTTTCCGATCCCATCACTTCGGCCTCGTGGCCATATTTCCCATTTCTTTCTCGCAACCTTTTAAATCTCTTTCCAAAGAACCCTATCTTAAACCCATTTTTAGAGTAGTGAAGGGAACCAGCCCACTCTGGAGATTGGTCTGGGAGCCATTTCTTGCTTCCAGCCTTTCAATGTTGGCCAGGTCTAAGGTGCAATTATAAAATCCTTTCCTGTGGCAGATTTTGGACCAACAAGATCTTAAAGAACCTATGAACATTATGCATCTTAAATGTTATTATGCATAACATTGAGTCATTTCATCATTTGTATATATTGTATTTTGTATATTGTTTCATTTTAGCCATTTATATCAAAATATTTTTCACCCAAAAATAGTAACAGTCTTTATTCTTTCTTTTCATCACTCAAAATCAAAATATAAAAACATCAAAATCTTCAAAAACATCTTTTATTTTTGTACCTGTCAATTCTTGAAGTATTGCAGTTATATTTTCAATTATTTTGGATAAATTAGCATTTATTTGGAATCCCGCACTTTCACACTCACATGCATAAATGTCTTGATTTTATTTGATATGATTATTAATCTCTCATATATCAAAGTCCATAGTTGAATTAAATAAAGTTTTGAGCATAGAGAACTGATCTTGTTATTTACTTGAACCAAGTACATCTCTTCACATTAAAATTATTTCATTGCAAATTCAATATGATGCTACATAGTAGAAGTGGTTCCTTGAGCGAAAAGTTTCCGCTGCTATCCTATCATGCACATGGTCTATAATCTTTGAGAATTGACAAAAGGACAAGCTCATCCTTGCTCGGAATAAAAATACCTTGCTCTACAGCCAATCCGAGCAAGTATCCCTAGTATAGGAAGCAAAAGAAAAAGTCAAAGCAAAAGAGAAAAAGAAAAATATTATTTTGTATCATCACAACAATATTTCAGCATTATCTCAATATCAAGCAAAAATACAAAAAAAAAAAAGAGAAAAAGAGAAAAGCAAAAGCAAAAGCAACAAAATCCCTTCCCTACCCCTTGAAAAGAAAAATAGGGTGAATGAGCTTGAATCCTTGGAATTCTCAATTATTCAAAAACTGTGAGGTAAGCCCCATAACAGGTGGTTTGTGCCCAACCCACTTGGCCGTAGGTAATTCCTAGCGTGGTGATATGTCTGTCACATTAGCGACCTTATTTTGTACAGACCTATGTCGACTTATGGATTAGCTAGCTCTTGATAACCTGACTTACATAGTAGTCTGGTATGGTTACATGCATATAAATCATGGTCAAGGAACACTCATTTGGTTAAGTCAAAATTACTTGTATCAAATTTTCTTGCTTAAAATTGGTGAATGAACAATACAATTGCACACACATTTTGTATTTGAGAGATTATGTATCATTATGATGAAGCAAGATCGGTAATGAACTCACATTTGCACATGAGGGTTCCTTATAAATCTACATTTGCACATTTTGGAATAATTTTATCTTCTTATTTTAGAACATCTATTTAGTATAAAAACAATTATTGTTTTCAAAAATCACAAAAATATTTCAAACAACATATGACACACATATAATCAATAAATTCATGTTCATATTATTATTTTCTCTTAATCAAAAACCAAAAAATCAATCATGTAATAAAACTAAAATATCAATTTCTTCTTCGAATTTCACGATGATGGTATAATTCTATACCTATAATTCTATGCCTAGCGCAAACCATTGTTCTAATTTTATTTTCCATTTATTTTAAACAAATTCATAAAAACATATGACTTACATCATTATGTTACACAATTGAGCTTTAAAATGGACGAACACTTATTCTATTTCATGTCATTATGTCAAAATTTAATTTTACAATGATGGTATAGTTCCTAGGGACTTATTCAAAAAATTTATCACACTTAGGAATTTATGCCTAGCAAAATCATATTTCTTTAATATGTCATGCATAATATTTTTTATGAAAATCTGAAAACAAATCATCACCATCATCATTTCCCTCATCACAACACAAAAGTCTTAAGACAGTCTCTTAAGCACCCTTTTACTTTTAGCAATATTTCTATACTGGGACTAGCTTGACGACCTAGTGAGCGACGACTCCATGAAACGGTCTATACCAGCAACAATGTCCTTTGAAATTATTGTTAGAAGTCCCTTTTATTTTTTATCAAATCACACCACAAAAACAACCAATTTATGCACATCAGATTATTTCATTTATAATTTTATGCCATGACATAAAAATTATAATTATTTCCAACGACATAATTACATGAGTCATCAATTAATCACAAAATTCAAAATTAAAGCATCATACAACATATACACAAGTCATATCATCAAAAAAGATAATCTATATATCTCAATCAATTATGTACATCATCTAGATTGGTATGTCACAATCAATACCCTGGCATACTCAATCCCCTCAAAAAAAATTAATAATACAAATCTACCCTCTCCAGTATCTAGCCTCGATAAGCCCTCGAGCTCTCAGCCTCATCTCATCCCTTGCCCTAACATGGAGGAGGTGGTCCCATAGAGGTCCAGGTTGTGTCTCGGGTCCTCATCGTTGATCATGATGATGTCCTTGATGATCCCATCATGATCGGCTCCATAATAGGGGCTGGTAGTGGTACCCTCTGTCCCTTTGGAACCACATGATAGTATAGCCCTTGGTAGAATGCAATCTGAGTAATAGACTGTGCTATATCCTGAGTGCTCGCCCCTCCACTCTAAGCCCTGATCCGTGTAGCCTCGTATTGTAGCATCTGCACCTGAGCCCAGATGTGGGTAACCTTAGCCTGAAGAGCCATCGTCTCGTTGCTTTCCCCTACCTTGACACCCTTGCCCTTATCAAGCAATGATGGTCTCTCCCCCTGCTGAGAAGGCACTCCCCTCTCCCTCCTCCCTGTCTCCTAAGGTCTATGTGGAGCCTAACCCATCCTTTGGTGTCTCTCCTATGGAGACCATCGTTGCTCTCTCCCATCGTGACCTTGCACTGCATCAATAGCAGCCTGGCACCACCCCCCCATCCGTCACACCACGACATGCACTAGACCCTGTGCCCTCATCATCCAAGGAGGGCGAATGCTTACGTACCAAGAATCATACCTGTCTGTGACCCAACATCGCCACCATCCACTAGCTAGATGGGGGCATTGTCTACGTCCTTACTCTAGAATCGCTACATGTCTAGAGCCCCACTCAACATGGTACTATCCTGAACAATCCGAGAGTACTTGTAATCCCTGAGAGAAGGGATCCCCTGTTGTAGATCGAACTATCGTAGAACCTGATCATAGCATTGGAGCTCTACCTCTCCCCACTCCATCCTCAGCCAGCAGACTCACCTGATGCGAGCCAGCTCCTGCCCATCCTCTACCCACCCGAGGTGCTCTCACCATGGACTTCAGGTGATTTTGTCCAAGATGAAGTCATCCAGCAACCTCCATGATATCGGCAGATCTATTCACCATTGTGACCCCCTTTGTAACCACCAGTAGAAAACTTGGGGCCTCTCCCGGTCAACCCCTATCAGTGGGAGCCCTATCGGCCTCTGCACCGTGATGTGCTCCTAGCACCAAACCTACAATAGCGATGTCAAGACCAAACATCGGCCTCCCTTGTATACGACCCCATGTAGGATCCTATACAAGTGACATAGCACAAAACTGCCCCAAGCAAACCTATAACCATGGTCTCTCATGTCGTAGACCACATCTGAGAGGAGCCATGGTAGTCTGCACCCACTCTGGTGGCACAATAGTAAGCCACCTACTACCCCTACCAAAACCTAAGTTAGCCTAGATGCCCCAAGAATCTACCTTAGAGACTCGATATTCATTCTGCCCTTCTCCAAGGTGAAGCTCAGGTCCTCGATCAATATCATCATCGCCTGGCCCTGATTGGCCATAGGTGTCATCAACTATCCCTGTATGGGGATCCTCATGATCCTTCATATGTCCTCTAGTGTGGGAGCCATCTCCCCTGTCGATAATTGCAAGCAGGATGACCTCGAATATCATCTCTCTACTAGGTCTATCAGTAGCCCCATGTCTGTCGGCACTTGTGGCATCTCTGCCACATGCTATAAACCGACTTGAGCTAGTCAGTCATGCTCTGCCTGATCAAGTGCAGCTATGTCATCTCACAGCCTGCCATATTTCCATTCTCGACTCTTTAGTAATCCCTTCTACAAAAAAAATAATAAAACAATAAAATTCATTAATAAACCAATCATTAAAATAAAATTAAACACATTTTAATCAAGCTTAATTTCTTAAAAATGATGATATCATCCACCATTGGATGATATCGTCCCAAATTGGGTAAAATCATCCTTTGTAGGATGAATCGTCTACGATTTTGTAACTTGGGGATCGCCCCTTGTTGGACAGGATTGCCCCTGGATCACCGATTTTTCCCTCCAACGAAATCGACGAAATAGGGACGATTTCGTCCCAACGTCGTCGACGGCCTAAAAACGGTCGTGATGCCCCAAAACAATCAAAATTTCAAACAAAAAATTGTACAAATTCAATTCAAACCTAATTTACTAGGATTAGATCCTTACCCATAGCCCGCATCGGATCTCGGTCGCTTTGTCCACTATCTCAACCATTTTTCTCTCTGTAGAGCTCTAGAACAATAGAAATGAATAGTAAAAATGAATTAGGGTTTTACCCTATTTTTCTTAATTTTATTCAAAAACAACATTTTTAATTTTGCTTTTTCGCATTTTTACCTCAAACGTTCGATTTGGGTAAAAACACGGAGGGGGCACCATAGTAAGCAATCGTATGATTCAACCTAGAATCGTTGTCTAAAAAATTGAGTAAATTTTTGCTTCTTGTAAAATGGGAAAAACTCGTCTTTAACACATTTTCTTCGAAAAATTTGCTAAAGAGGGGGAAAAATGTAGCACCCTAAAATTGGTGTATTTAAACCTTAGTAAAAGATTAAAATTAGAATTTTAAACCCAAATCGCCCGTTAAACCGCCTGTTACCCGCTTTCCTCATTTTTCATGCCATTTTTAGGATTTGTTTTGACCGTTGGATGATATCATCGCAGATTAGATGAAATCATCCTAGATCTGACGAATTCGTTTGGAACAGAACATCTAGACGATTTCGTCCCAAAACCAAATTTTCATAATTAGCTTCTGTTTCAATAGCTTCTCTAACTTGGGTAGAAAGCATGTCTACGTAGTTAGAGTCTCCCCCGTTGGAGATCTCCCAAATTGGGATGATTTCCAACCTCCTAACCTCTCCCTAATCCTATATAAATTGGGATTTTCTCAGTTTATCCCCCTGAACCCCCTAGTTGATTAATTATCTATAGAGTTAGTTCCTTGTGTATTAGAACATCCTCGTACTATTGTTTGTATTCGGTATTTCAAGTCTTCTTGTAGGAATCTTATTGTTTTTTAGTCATAGTAGGCTCGGATCATCTCTAACAATTCCAGACAATTTCAGATGATCCTATCACAGATTGGTGACGATCTCGTACGATTGGAGGCAATCTCGACTGCAATCTAGATTGGGGGCAATCAAAGCCCAAAGTTTGCATTTACTTATCTTTTCTCTTCATTTTCTTACGCATTAGCTTGGTTTATTTTATTTCTGCATCCTGGAGTTCACCTCATTTAGCATAGATCTATGATAAAGTCAAAATAAATTGTCAAATTGATGCATTTCCTTTTAATTGCTAGCTAGATCTACCATTCAGGAAAATTCATTATTACTTCTATCATTTCCCCTTGCTTTTGCAGTTGCATTTTTGGTATTTTATATCTATTTTTGTGATTACATGTTTCTAACGAATTCGTTTGAAAAATTCGTCAGATCGTCGACGATCCTGTCTGATATCAGACGACCGACTGTGATATGAGATGATTCTATGCAATTTCAAAGGATTATTTATGATTAGAGATGATTTGGACTTCTACAAATCGTAGAATATTTATTTAGACATCCATAATCAGGTATATTTTGTCCTATTTAGCACATTCTCTATGTTCAACATTTATTCATGTTTTATGTATCCATAAAAATCAGCATCAGCATATAGATTAGCTTAGATTCATTTTGGCCAAACCTAAGAATTGAATGATTGAACATAAAATGAACACATCAAACCTGTCATCAACCTAGGCATGGAAACTGCCACTTAAAAGTTTCCTGGTGAACCCACCATCCATCAAAAATTCACCCTTATACCCCTCCCCTGAGAGGCGGGACCTTCAAAGGGCCTCTCAGTTTGAGGTATTATCCCATATTTCTCGCATCCCCATTCCAGGCGCGGATCCTATAGCTTGAAGGTAAGGATGTTAAAAATTTGGAGCGATACAATATTGATTAATACTATTTGGGAAAGAAAATTAAAAAGTGATCTTATACTGTTCAACCCCCCCTCTCAGTATAAGCTTGTGTTCTTCAATCATCTTGCATTTTGAGATTCTCGAAATCTCTCTTCAAAGTTTGAAGCCTCACTTTCTTAACTTGATTGCTCCCCCAATAGCTATCTTTCAAGGCACCCCATGCTTCTAGGAATATTGAACAAGAAGCAATCCTTGGAAAGATACTTTTATCCAAAGTTTCTTGGATATGATAGAGAGCAAACGAGTTCTTATTTTGGGCATCCTTCTTTGTCATTTTTTTAGTTGCACTCAAGGTGGTCCAATCTGCTGGTTCAGTGTAGCCTTATTCTACAATGTCCCATAACCCTTTGCCAATGAGTAAGGTCTTCATCTTGATAGACCAATACTCATAATATAACCCATTGAATTCAAGAATGGGCAAGTTGTTATTGGCATCCATTGATGCCAATCAATACAATTTTTTGTTTGTGGATGGAAACTGTCTCACAAATTGCTAAAGGTTCTCCTCACTCCACATGCAACAACATCACTAAATGTAGCGTACTCCTCATAGCACTCAATATAGTGAGGTATCATACCACTGGTTGATGCAGCGGGTCTAATTAATAATTATGTTGCTCTATGAAGCTAAACAATGTAATCAACTCGCACTAGATGCAATATGCTTGTCCATTTTTAAAAATACTCTGCCTTATTAAAAAACTTTTTCTTCAACTAGCACGTGGTCAAAATGAGTTTTCACATAGTCCAATATGCAAGACAGTATTACAAATTCTATTTTCACTAGAAACTCCATCTTTAAAAATAGAATCTTACGTTTCTATCTTGCTCATGATATTACAGCAGAATTCATCTTCTAGTGTACTTGCAGTATTATGGGGAATCAAAAATGCATTGATCGAACCATCTTTTACAAACAAAATTCTTATAGTGGATTGTGAGCAAATCAAACGCATAGAAAATTACAAATGCAAGAGTGTATGGGAATGTGTGAAAGGTGTCAATCAACAAAACTATCAAACACAGATAATTCAAACGTCACGATGCACCTTGAGTCTCTCCAAAGACTATCTATCTGAATGTGAATGCGTGATCTCTCTAGAATTTAGCCATACATTATCTCTATTTGTTAGTGCTAATGCATGATCTTTCTTCAGTGAACATTATCTCTCCAATGATCACAATCAACGATCGCTCAATGATCGTATGTGGAAAACCAAACCAGCATTCCTTACTATTCCTTACTACTAAACGATTGTTGTTCCTTACTGTGTTGTGAAGCAGACACAACAAACCAGATTTCTACACATCCAAAATGTTAAGACTAAACTCACAACTTTTGTTATGGGAAATCCATAAGTTTGGAGTACTTTCCAATAGCTCTGATACCAAAATGATATTCAAACTAATTATATTATTTCTGCTCTCACAAGATTACAATTTATAATGTTGGAAACAACCTATTTTGGAGCAACAGATTTGTCTTACACTTATTCTTGTAACCAAATCCTAACATAGACAAATTCTAACTTAGACAAATCCTAACATAGATAAATGCTAACTTAATCCTAGATGTTCTCTAACAAATTCTAGAACAACACTAAATATTAGCTACGTAGAGACAATAACATTCAAAGTCCAATAGGTAGCTTGACCCACAGTGGGACAAGATTAATGTTTTACATTAGGGGATTAAAATTTGGGGCCCATTTACGCATAAATAAACCTCATTTACCAAAAAACCATGGGCCCATCTTCAAGATTCACTTGGAATCCTCCTCATAGTTGAGCATGATAAGGAAGAAATTTCTTGGGGTGGCCACAATTTCAAGAGAACCGATAGGTGTCCATATTACCAAATCCCATCTCCTCGGATCATAAATACTCAGCCTCCTACCTTGGAATTATCCCATGAGATTCATAAAAAATAAAAAAATGTTGGTGTTGTATTAAGGTTGTGGAGGCCAATTTGTGAAGTAGATCTATGAAGCACTAGGTTGTGAAGCAGATCGATGTAGATTTTTAGGTTTCAAAGGAGTGTGGTAGAGGAGGTAGATGAGTGTTGTAGAGAATGTGGATGCTTGGTCATGTATCTTTGACCCCATTGCTAAAGAAGCTAAGTTCAGGAAGGTAGATCTATTTGAATTCTATGATCCCTCCTTTTCATTTGAATTGGAGGAATGGGATCCTTGTAAGCTTAGAGGTGGGAACCCAGCTATCATATTACAGTGCTACACAAATTCATTTCACAAATTGGCCTCCACAACTCTAATACAAAACCCATGATTTTTTATTGTCCATCCACACAAATCTGTTATGTGACCTCCACAACCCTAGCACAACACTCATCTACACAGATATGCTTCACAACCTAGCTATCGTAGCACAATGCTGCATAAATTCACTTCATAACTTGGCCTTCACAACCCTAATACAACACCCATGATTTTTTATTGTTCATCCACACAAATTTTTTATGTGACCTCCATCACCCTAGCACAACACCCATCTACACAAATCTGCTTCACAACTAGCATAGTATCCATATACACAAATATACTTGACAACCTAGTTGTCGTAGCACAGTGTTACACAAATTTTCTTCACAACTTGACCTCCACAAACCTAGTACAACACCTATTCTATGTCTTCCTATTTTAAATTAGGATTTTTTTTGTTTTTTTTTAATTTTTTTAACAATATTGTTATTGAATGGTTGAATGAATTTATGTGTGAGAATATATGATCTTGGGAATTATTAACCTATGATAATAGGGATAATTTTCTAATGATTATTTTTATTTATCCCACAAAGGAAATAATAAATATAAAAAAAACTAATGTTTTACTATTATTTTTGGGAAATACAAGTAGGACACAATCTTCTATCATAAAAACTCCAAACTTGGTTTGTGTTGCTCAACTTAACATATAGAAGAATTCATACAAAAATAAAAGTGAAAATCCACTTAATTCCTCAACCCAATCCTATCCACATTAGAGTTATATAAATTTTGTTGGGGGGTTTATTATTAGATCATAGAGTGATAGTGCATCATAATAAAATTATTCATTCACATCTTTAAGACTTATATTTGACCATGCAAAACCTATAATTCAAAATTACAAATTAAATACTAGATTAAATGACATTGTGAAAATAAGTAAACCTCTCATTTACCATGGATCATTAATAATGAGAACAACAAAAAAGATGTTTACCAAAGCATAGACAATACTTTAATAAACTATATATCTCCACTAATTAATTTTTCATGAACATATTATTCCTTATCTACCTATCGACCTTGAGGTAGATGGAAATTTCCATATATATGGTCCATATTGAAAATCAAATATGTAAGTATAAGATAAAATATAAGGATTAGAAGCAATCACAATCCAAATATTTGAATAAAATTAGCATTATTTTGTTGATTCCATATGTGAATCAATGGAGGATAAGAATTATTTTGAATAAATAGCTACCATCTTGATTAAAATATATTGGATCTATAACCAAATAAATGAAATAGTAAGCATTATTTTTAAGTCTTTGATATTCATTTCCAAAAAAAGTTAAATTACTAATGTACACAAAGAACTTCCTTGATTTTTTATAAAACATAGTAGTGTATATTCTCAAATTACCTCCAATTAGGTGGATGCTCTCCTTCCTTCTTTAAAACTCAAAGATTTAGATATTATCATCAATTAGGTAGCTACTGTCCTTTTTTATGGCTTCACCATCTACAGATGTAATGGTTGTTACAGATAATGGCACTCATGGCACCAAAGTGAGTTCAAGAGTTTTTTTTAAAAGTGGTGGACGAAGTAATGATTCTTATCTAGATGTTGTTCTCTCTTGATGTTGTTTCTTTAGTTGTAAATGGTATGAGAATCATTTTCTTATACCTTATTTTTTTTGTCAGATCCCATCACAATAATATTTTCAAAATTGGTTGAAACTTCCTTAGGAAGCTTATGGTATTGTGGTTGTGGGTATCTGTAATCTTACTAAAGGTTTTTTTTGCTTTCCTTCAAAGAACCCTCACAATTGCAAACCATGGTTGCTAATACCAGTTGTTGGTTTCTTCATAATAGTTTAATTATCCTTTCTCCTTGGACTCATTTTTGAGTTTCAGAGCAAGTTGCCTTGAAAGTATCATTTTGGCTTGAACTCCCTGGTTTTCCGCTACCCTTATGGGTATTTATTGATGATATTGTTAAACCCATTGGTCAAGTGATCTATCAAGAAGAAGAGTGGTTCTTCTCAACATGGCCTAGTAAAAAAATCTATGTTTAGATTGACCTCACATAGAATCTCAAAGAATTTATGGATATTTAGGTTGATACAGAGCATTTTATGCAAAAAATTATTTACTTTAATTTACCTAATACTTGTTTTCAATGCCAATCCACCATGGATTGTCCTCTAGTTGCTCAAAAACCTTTGGTGGTTGCCCCTAATATTCATACCATGCCTGCACCTCCCAAACCCTCTATTAAGGATGACTAGATCATAGTTTCTAATAATAAGGGGGTCACCAAACCTAATTCAACACTTTCTAACAAAGATAAGGTTGTGAAGCTACCATCTCAACCTCCTACTGTTCTTGTTCATCCTATTTTGGCTCTTTAGGCTTTGTGTATCGCTCCAAATTTTTTGCACCCTTACCTTCAGGCTATAGGATCCATGCTCGAAATGGGGATGTGAAAAGGATGGGACAATACCTCGGACTGAGAGGCCTTTCGAAGGTCCCGCCTCTCGAGGGAGGTGTATAAAGGTGATTTTTCGACGGATGGTGGGGTTCACCAGGAAAAATTTAGTGGCAGTTTCCACGCCTAGGTTGGGAATGTGTTTTATGTGTTCAATTTTATCTTTAAACATTCAAATCCTAGGTTTGGCAAAATGAATCTAAGTTATTCTATATGAAATGCAGATTTAAATATAGAAAATAAATTTAACAGAAAACACAAAGAACAAACTAAGTGAAGAAATCCATACCTGGTTTCGGATGTCTGATAGAGGTTCTAATTTTTGAAGCAGTCCAGATCGTTTGGAATTTGACAGGATCATCTCCTATCTGACAGGATCGCCTGAGATCTGACGAATTCGTCAGAGACCTGCAAATAGAGAAATAGATACAAAATACCAAAATTGCAACTATTCTGATAAAGTAAAATGATATGAAACAATAATAAGGATGTTAATAAGATAATCTTGAATGGAAATGCAAATAAATTACGATACTTTAATAGCTAATCATGACCTTATTATGCAATTAAACTACATGGGTGAACTCCAAGATGCAAGATAACAGGAAATAATAATAAAAATGACTAAATGCAGAGTAAAATAATAGCAAAGTATAGAAAAAGTGCAAACTCTGGGCACTGATTGCCCTAATGTAGACTACAGTCAAAATCGTCTCGGATTGATACGAAATCATATCAAATTGGACAGGATCGTCTGTGACGATCTGAGCTTGCTTCGACTGAAGAATGACAAGGTTCCTACAAAAAAATTTGTAAAGTACAAATGCATATGGTAATCCTGGGTATTCTAATGCATGTAAATGTCAAGTTACAAGAAATTTTAGCCAGGGGAAAGTCAAGGGGGGTCCTAAGGTTTAAATAGGCTTAGGAGGTAAGTTGGGAGTTTGGAGATCATCCTAATTTGGAAGATCTCCAACGAGGGAGGTCTCTAGCGACACAGACACGCTTCTGCCCAACTTAGATACACCATTGAAATAGAGGCTAATTATGAAAAATTAGTTTTGGGACAAGATCGTCTAGATGTCCTAGTCCAGACGAAATCATCCAATCTGAGGTGATATCATCTGATCTGCGACGATATCGTCAAATGGTCAAAACAAACTCTAAAAGGCATAGGAAACAAGGAAACGGGTTAAATGATGGTTTTGGAACAGTTTTGGGGTTGAATTTGAATTTGAATTATTACTAAGGTTATTTTAATTATTTGCTAAGGTTTCACTGCGCCAATTTTAGGGTGCTACACTTTGTTTTCTAAGAAACCTCTTGAGCATAAATCATCCTTAGAGTAAGAGAATTCACTTCCAGTACCTCCATCATTTAGGTGCTCATGTAGCCCATATTGATATGGCTCATCATCATCGAGAGGAATCCAAGAGGCTAAGCATCATCCTTCGACTATTGGTGACTTATTTTAACCTTCTCATACCTATTTATTTAATAGGTTCTCAATGTTGTTTGATAGTGTGGGTAGTCCATCAATTGTTGGTGAATTAGTTCAACCATCCACGACCTATGCATTTAATCATTCTTCGATGTTGGTTGATAGTGGGGGTAGCCTTATGGGAGATAGCTCCATGGATATTCCTCCTCCATGAATTTCCTTTCATGGAATATTTGGGGACTTATAGAGTCCTCAAAAAATATTTTTTTGATCCACTCTATAAAGTATTGGTCATGTTGATGTTATTTGTTTACAAGAAGTTAAGATCTCTAGTTTTTTTTTAGATGTTTCTCTTAGATGTATTGTAGGTTCTTTTATGCATTTCACTACTCACCATGAAAATGGTCAGGGTGGTGCTTCATCTCCTCCAAACTTGAGGATTTTCTGCTAGGTCTGGTGAGGATCCTTCTCATCATGTGGTATGGATTTTGCTGAATATGAATGGGAACACTCTAGGCATTTCCAATATTTATGCACCTAATGATGGGCCTAGTTTCTCTACCCTTTTTTGGTACCTGGTTGATCACTTATTGATGATATATTAGTTTTTTATGGTAATTTTAATATGGTTGAGCATGCTAAATATAAATTGGGCTACTTCTCTATGCATTGGTGTGTTGAATATTGTGAGACCCATTTTTTTCTCAAATGCAAATGGGGTCTTTTTGATCCCCATTGTTTCTAGTGTAATTGTTTACCTCCACCTTGGTTCATGTGGTCCAATTTTTGTGTGAGTAATGACAAAGTCTACAAGCACCTTGATCAAGTTATGATGTTAGAGCAATAATTTTTTTATTCTCCTCCATCAATAATAATATTGTGATGGTCTAGGATCAATTCCTATTGTCAGATCATTTATTGATTTTCTTTCAAATTGAGTGGAGTGGTTGCCAATTTAATTTTCTATGCAATCAATTTTATTTAAATACTTCTTTATTGCAACACCATGACATGATTATTGTGATTGAGTGAATCTAGAATATATTACCTTAGCCTCCTCACTCTATCAGTTGAATTTTTTTGTGGAATGAGGTGATTATCCATACTACCTCTTTCATGTGGTATTTTGGAAAACAAGTGGCACATGTCAGAAAGTGTGCTCATTTAGCTATTACAAAAGAGTATCACAAAATTTACTATTGCTATAAAATGATCTGTATCATTGATAGTTACAAATAAGGGTAGCTACTCTTCACCACCATATTATAGTCCATGAACAACATGAAGCCATGGGGGTCTTAGATTTAGGCTCGTCTACACTGGATGAAGGTTGGTGATTGCCCATCCAAAGCCTTTTTCAAATATCTTCATTCCAAGCAGTCCAAGATCTAGATAAAGGCTATTCATTTCTCTCATGATAGGTTGACTTCTCTTCTTGATATTGAATCAACCTTTGTGGATCATTTTAAGCTTATATTTCAAGCATAGAAGGATTCTCTAGAATGTCAGATGGTGCTCTAGTAGTGTCTCGATGTTGTTCCTACTAAGTTGTGTACTTATGACAAACTTCTTTGTGAGACTCCTCTTGTAAAATACGGAACTTTTTTTCATTATTCAACAGCGGATTAAATAGAGTTTACAGCAGCCGAGAATAGCACACCGGCTGAACTAATCTGTTACAGGAGTTGTAACAGTCAGCCTGAAATGAAATACAGACAAATAATACAAGTACACTAACATCCCCCTTTATTACATTATTTGGGTAATGTAATAACTAATAGCTATACTAGACTACTAACATCCCCTTACATCATTGTGCAATACAAAGTGAGCTGCAAAACAATTCAAATTTGACACGTCCAAGTGCCTTAGTGAAAATGTCTGCAACTTGAGCATCGATGGGAATGTGCTAAAGCTGAATTCGGTGCTTTGGAACTTCATCTCGAATGAAATGACATTGTGTGTCAATGTGCTTTGTTCTTTCATGATGGACTGGATTCTTGACGAGGTTTAGAACACCCTGATTGTCGCAAAACAAGTGTATTGGATATTTTGATGGATGGCCCATACTTGTCAGAATGCGATGTAACCATATCACTTCGCACACAGCTTCACGTGCGGCGCGATATTCTGCCTCTTTTGATGAAATAGCAACCACCTGTTGCTTCTTGCTGTGCCAAGAGACAGGACCGGATCCCAGATGAAAAATGTATCCATAAGTTGACTTGCGATCATCAAATGATCTGGCATAGTCGGTGTCCGTGTATCCTTGCAAGAAGAATTTGTTATTCCTCTTGTATTCTAGGCCATATTCCATAGTACCATGGACATAGTGAAGAACACGTTTTGCTTCTTTCCAATGAGTGGTCTTAGGCTCCTGCATGAACCTCGAAAGATAGTTGACAACAAATACGAGATCTGGCCTAGTATTGGTCAGATATATGAGACTCCCAATCAACTGTCGATAGAGAGTACCATCTACCTAAGGTGAATCATCATATCATGATAACTGAAGTCCATTCTCCATCGGAGTTGCCATTGGCTTGCGATCAGTCATGCAATATTTTTCCAGCAATGTCTTGGCATATTTTTTTTGAGACACTTTTATGGAGTGCTCCTTCTGGCTGAATTCCAGACCAAGACAATAATGGAGAAGTCCGAGATCTGTCATCACAAAATATTTGCACAAGTTTCTTTTGATAGTAGAGATCATAGTTTCTGAACTCCTTGTAATGAGCAGATCATCCACATAGAGTACAAGCAACACTATCTCAGACCCCTGTTTCTTGAAATAGAGGTTTGCATCCGACTGGACATCTCTTAAATCCATGCTTTGCATAAGGTGATTGTCCATTTTTATATACCAAGATCGAGGAGCTTGTTTCATACCATACAAGGATTTGACCAATTTGCAAACTTTCTGCTCTTGGCCTTCCACTTCAAATCCTTCGAGGCTGAGTCATATAGACTTCTTCTTGGAGATCACCATTTAGAAAGGCACTTTTGACATCCATCTGGTGAACTTTCCACCCATATTGTGCTGCCATAGCACACATAACCCGAATTGTGGTCATCCGAGTAGTAGGTGCAAAAGTTTCCTCGTAGTCAATGCCTTCTTTTTTAGCATAGCCCTTTGCAAAAAGACGGGCCTTATGCTTATCAATTGTTCCATCTGCCTTGTACTTGACTTTATATACCCATTTGCAGCCAATGGGTTTATTTCCATGCGGCAAATCAACAAGCTTCCAAGTTTTATTCTTCATCAAAGACTCATACTCTGTATCCATAGCAGCCTTCCATTGAGGCTCACTAAGAGCATCTTGCACTGATGCAGGTTCAAGACCATCTATGGTAGACATGAACACCTTGTCATCATAAATATCCATATCCTCTACTTCTGTACTTGGAGTCACAGAAAGTTCCTCAAAATATTGACAAAGATCATCAACCTCACCAGTTTCTTTGGCTTCTTTTTCCTTTTGAGCCATACTGAGTGTACGAGGTCTATCCAAATTCAAATTGGGAGGAGTGGATAAATTTGCATCTCTGATTGTATTTGTACACCATTTTGGATTCTTCTTCGGTGGTAGTGAAGAAGATGTAGAAGGACCTCCTGTCTGTGTTGACGAAGGAATCTTCTCTTCCTTAGATTCCATAATATCTTGGTGTACTTTAGATGTGCTCTGTGATGTGAAAGCTTCATCAAAGACAACATCTCTGCTGATATGAATTTTCTTGGTCAAAGGATCTATCAACCGATATCCTTTAGAGTGCTCAGAATAACCAAGAAAAATACATCTCAATGTTTTCTCATCTAGCTTCTTCCTTTTCTCTTTCGGTATGTGCATGAAAGCGTGACATCCAAAAATACATAGATGAGATATGGAGGGTTTTTGACCACTCCATGCTTCCTGTGGAGTCATTCCTTTTAGGGCCTTTATGGTTGCCCTATTCAACGAGATACTGCTGCGTGGTGACGACTTCTCGCCCAATATTGTTGCCCAAGAGTAGCTCCTGTGAGCACACAACGAACCATTTCCATGATAGAACGATTCCTTCTCTCAAAAACTCCATTTTGCTGAGGAGTATAGGCAGTTGTTAATTGTCTCTTGATTCCATGCTTATCTAGGAATGCAAAAAATTCATTAGAGGTAAACTCTCCCCCTCGATCTGAGCGGAGGGTTTTAATAGAAGCTCCTGACTCCTTCTCAAAAGATTTCTTGAACTACTGGAAGAAAGCGAAAGCTTCAAATTTCAGTTGGAGAAAGAAAACCCACATCTTTCGTGAGTAGTCATCTACGAATAACTGAAAGTACCTCTTCCCTCCACAACTGTTGGGTGTGAAAGGACCACACAGATCGGTGTGAATTAACTCGAGAGGTTTTCGTGCTCTTGTTGAGCTCTTCTCAAATGGTACTCTATCTTGCTTTCCGCCATGCGATCGAGCACACCGGCAATGTGGCGAAAGGGAAGGAAGACCCTTTACCATCTCATATTTGATGAGCTCAAGTAAGTAGCCAGAACTAAGATGCCCATATCTCTTGTGCCATAGGGAAGTTGCCTCCTTGGTAGAGACAGTCATGGCAACATGTGGAGTAGAGATAGCATCTAGTGCAAATAAGTCATGCTTATATGAAGCTATTGCAATCTGCTTACCCTTCCTGGTAATCGTACAACACTTCTTTCCATCCTCAACACGAAAGTTGACAACCATATTTCTATCCAGGATTTGTGTCACTAACAACAAATTGTTAGCCAATCCCAAAACATAGAGGACTTTGTCAATCTGACACTTGCCATCAAGAAGAGTGACTGAAACTGTACCCTCTCCCTAAACCCTGTAGGTTTTATCATCAGCAATGGTGACAGGTTTGCCCTCTTTGGCCACAAATGATTCAAACCATGATCTGTCGCCAGTCATATGTTTGCTAGCTCCAGAATTGACATACCAAACGGGATCCCTCTGTGTGGAATATGTGGTAGTCATGAGCACCTTGTGTGCCCATTCGGAATCCGAGTCGGATTCTTCAACAACAACATTCACCTGGGGTTGCTTGTTTTTATTTTGTGGTTTGTTTTGGCCTTTCTGCTTGTTCTTATGCCAACACTTGTTGGTTTCATGGTTGTCTTTCTCACAGATCTTGCACCACCTCTTATTTTGTTGAGGTTGTTTGCCTTTTCCTTTCGTATCCTATTGAGAATTTCCTCCTTTCTAAAATTTGCCTCCTTTTTTCCCATTACCTTTCTTCCTAGAACCCCCTTCTGTTGGTGTATAGGGCTGTATTGGAAGAATCATCCTTGTGAAGTTGGCATGCCTCCTGTTGTTGAAGCAGATTGACCAACTCGATGTAGGTAATTTGTCGTTGAGACACCTGGATGGAGGTTATCAACATATCAAATGAAGAAGGTAAAGCTCTCATCACAAGTGAAATGAGAAGTTTTTCATCCACGGTATCTCCCAAAGAACTCAATTTTTCTTTCAACTTAGACACTCTGCACAGAAAGAGTTCAACTGTTTCACCCTATCTCAAACTCAGGTTATGAAGTTGTTGTTGAATATGAAGAATGGTGGATTCATTCTTTCCCTCATATATGGTTCTAATGGCATCCCATGCCTCCTTACCACTTGCTTTGTCAGCTATATGAGGTTGCACTTCATCTGAAACAACAAACAAAATGAGCACCTTTGCTTAACTGTCTTTCTTGTCAAAAGCTATCTAATCTGCTGAAGGACCTGTGGATCCTGCTGTTGGTGAAGGCCTAGTTGCTACTCCAGTAACAATATCCCACAAATCTTCCATTTGGAGAATTGCCTTCATCTTATGTTTCCATGGTGTATAATTTGGACCTTTCAATAAGCGATGCGGATCGGTCATCAACTTTGCAATGATTGCCATAGTGAAGGTTCCTTATATCACCAATTGGTCCCCCTTTCGATATACCTTTTGCTAGGCCAATATACCATACAAAATACCCGCACTTACATGAGGGAAACTATAGGTATTTAGAAAGATCAACAAAAATCACCCGCCCTTACGTGAGGGAGACTATAGGTGAGTTTTAGAGATCATACGATACGTGGAACATAAGCGGTACTGAAATGGAATCGCCTTGTTGATGGCACCTACCATAGAAGATTCTTCTCATGCGTGGGGCGTAACTTCCCCTAAACACTATGAATAATACTTCGTCAGGATTTACGCCTAAACACAAGTGCGATAAAGGGTAGTGGATGGAGTAAAAAATGCAAAAATGGCTAACTTATCTCTCCCCGACGATTTATAGAGAACAAGCTTAGACGTCGTTGTAGCAGCTATATTAGGTGACGGATACAGTAGCCAAATCACGACAGCTTTACCTATAAGTGCTGGCCAGAGGTATCACAAATACCGAACGCTGCAGTGCAATAAAATTGCACGGATGGGTTTTAATTATTCCGAGGACTTAGGGAGTGTTTGATTTTAATTTTTAATGTTATAGTGCAAAAATGAAATATGCAACATACAACAAAAAAAATGCCCACAAGAATAACCCACTAGGTGTCGGGCGCAGCCGAAAATACACCTATTACAATTCGCCAAATTGCTTTTTCAAAAAATTACTCACAATCCCCCTTTGATTTTTTTGAAAAAAATATCCCCCCTTAAAAAAAATTCCTTTAACAAAGCATTTTTAATAATTATTATATATTTAAAATTAAAATAAATAATTTTAATTTATATAGTTTTAAAACTTATAAAAAAATAAATTAAAATTTTAATTTTAATTTATAAAGTTTAAAAACTATATAAAAAATTTAAAATTAAAAATTTTAATTAAAAAAATAATAATTAAAAAAATAACTTTGGGAAAAAAATTTATACCTTGGGGGGAGTCAGCGGGATTTGAACCCCCGACCTTCAGGCTCCCTAAGCCTTACGGCACAGCTCACTGCCAAGTGAGCTAGCGGGCTGATCCGAAGGGATCACTGGAGCCCTCCTTTTTCAACCTCGGGATGCTCCTCCTCTGCAACTCGCGGGCGTGGCTTTGCTTCATCGTGCGTTCCTGCTTCCACTCGCTCGCACTGCGTTTTTTTTTAATTTAAAAAAAAAACAACTTCGCCCCGACCGCTTCCGCCTGCAACTCCGTCCTCCAACGGGGGGGGCGATTAAAAAAAAATTCTTTTTTTATTCCTCCATGGGCACGCGCACACCACGGCTCTTTCTCCTCCAACGGGGGGGGGGGGCCTCCACCTCGAACTCGGCCCTGCGTCTTTCCCGACGCACCACTCAATGGCGACGTCCTTCTCGGAGTGCCCGCTCAATGGGGGGGGTGTTGTCCCCGCCCTCCTCCTTAGATGCAGCGCGCCAATGGTCACTGCAGAGCGGTCGTAGCTTGTCGTGCGCCATCTGCAGCTAATGGACGTCTACGTGACGTCACTGTAGAGTGGTCGTAGCCTGGCACGTGTCGTCTGTAGCCAATGGACATCTGCATGATGTCGCTGCAGAGTGGCCGTATCCTGGCACGCGACGTCTGCACTGCAGACATCTGCACGCTGGATGTTGTTCCAGCAACGTCTGCAGAATGCGACGTCTGTAGGGCTTCAACTCAGTCGCGCGTGGATGCGCGATGACTGTCGCGCGTCTGCGCGCGACACAAATTTTTTTTTTTTTTTTTTTTGATTCGCTCACCTACACGACTCTATGACACAAAAAAACACGCCTGCGAAAAAATTCGTCTGCCCAGCAAACTTACACAACTGGCTCTGATGCCATGATACGGAAATTTTTTTCATTATTCTGCAGCGGATTAAATAGAGTTTACAGTAGCCGAGAATAGCACACCGGCGGAACTAATCTGTTACAGGAGTTGTAACAGTCAGCCTGAAATGAAATACAGAAAAATAATACAAGTACGCTAACATTTCACTTTTTGAGCTTCATAATGCTCTTATGACTATGTTGGATGACAATTCCCCTAGTCTTGATGGCTTTCCCTATGAATTTTATAAATCCACTTGGAAGTTTACTGGGCCTAAACTATTCAATGTCTACAATGAAGTGTTAGCCAACAATTATCTAAGCAATATCATCAATCATGGAAACATTAAATTTATTTCTAAATTAGGCAATCATGAGCTTATCACCAATTGGAGATCTATTAATTTTCTTAATATCTCTTACAATATTTTTTCTAAATCTTTAGCTCTTCGTATTTGCAACATTCTCCCTGTGATTATCAAAATGGAGTAGATGGTTTTCATTAAAGGGTATTACATCTTGGATAATCTTATTTATATCTAGGAAGGTTTATAATGGGCTCATATTTTTGGCCAAAAGCCCCTTTTCCTTAAACTAGACTTTGAGAAAGCTTATGATCGTATTGAGTAGCCTTTCATTCTTGCCATGCTTCAAGCTCTCAGCTTTAGCCACTTTTTTCATCAAGACTATCAATATATTATTTGTTTATTCTTTAGATTTTCTTACTATTAATGGACATAGTTCAAATGATATTGGTTTATTTCATTCTATTTTCTAGGGCTATCCTCTAGACCCCTCACTTTACATTCTTTTTGTTGAATATTTTGGTTATCTTCTTGCCAATCAAGCGTCTAAGGTGTTGATAAAAGGTATTATTTTACCTGACATGTCCACCCAAATTATTAATGGGCACTTTGTGGATGATTATTTTCTCACTATCAATGAGGATGAGGTTGTTAGGATCCCATCCTAATGTTACTTTGTAATTATCATTATTATATAATGACCCACTTCCAACCTAGGGGATTCTATTATAATATTATTTTGTAATACCTCGTAATGTATGTGGTAAATAGGGTGCCTAGCCAAGTGGTTCCATCGCATGTAACCATTATCAAGATTATAACCAATGGTGCCATCGTATATAACCATTATTAAGTTTGTAACCAATATTTGGTAGAAGATTCTAGCTCAAGTGGCATTTTGCATGTAAGCCAACTCTTGAGCCTTTAGGTAGGATTGCATGTATCTTTCTCTTTAAAAGGAACGAAGCCATATACAAATGTATCTTTTGCAAGCTAATGAAATATTGAAGGATGTTTCCCCTCAAAGATGCCTACAATTCTAAGTTATTTTTGATATTGTTTTAATTCTGCAATTACTTTTTGCATAGTGTTATTCTGTTATTGCATGTATTTCAGTTATCTTTTAGTATTTTATATGTGTGAGCTTTATTTCAATAGTAGGTTCCTTACAAGTGGTATCAAATCACTTTCCAAGGTCAATTTCTACTATGACTATGATAATTCTTGCTTAGCCATTTTTGCTTGTTAGGTATGATTTTCCTGTGTTTTCATTTTATTTTTCTTTATTCAAAAATCCAAACAATAAAATCTACAAAAAGCCAAAAAAATATAGTCTATTTTTTTTCCATAGTTGAGTAGGATAGAAACCCTATATCGAGGGTTTTAAAAAATCATGAAGGAGCTATCGTTATTGTCTAAGCTAGATAGCCCATAAAGCATCTAGTGAAATGAGTGTCAATCAAGCTCCAATAACCAGGCCTCAAACAACACTCGCATGTAGAATCGAGCTCTCACTCATCTTTAGGTGTATCAAGAAACCATTCTAGGATGAACAAAATTTTATCCAATAGGAATATTTTTGGCCTTGTATCATCCATAGTCCATGGGACACAACATCCTAGACGATTACCCTCTCGTACTGTCAAAAATGCAAATAGTGTGCTCAAGGGTATGTGTGTAATCCTCCTTGAATAGTGGCCTAAAATATTGGTCTTAGCACTATTTTTATCATTTGCGATATAACAGATGGCCTATGGGTGTTACATATTCCTCTATCTAGCATACCCTAGTTCTGTTAAAAATGCAACCTACAAAATACTCACATATCCTTGTTCTATTGAACTTGCTTTCACAATACCAAAAAGTGAGCATACGAAGAAAGACTTCCCTATCATAGAAGAACACACTTTGCATGCACCAACAGTGAAGATAGATTTTACAAGTGTCTATAATAATCTAAAATATTCTAGTACCAGTCGGTTCAATGACAATAATAGTTAGGTTAGCAACAATAACCATAACAGTCAGCTATAACAATAAGAAAATATCGGTGTTCAGGGTCAGAATCAGAACCGTTAGTATCAGTAACTATAGTATAGGTGATAGAACAATGACAATATGGTCAGTTGATAGAATGCGCAGATCAAAGATAGTTGATCTAGTTTCCAAATTTGAAATGTAGCTCAAAATCAAAATAAAAAATCATGCAAAGCAGAGCTATAATGAAGAAGCTATAGTGGTTTTATCTTTACTCTATTTTGAGTAATTTTTGAACAAAAAATAGGGAAAATATCACTAAAAAAGTTCTAAAAAGCCTTATACACCTCCAAAAATCCTCAAATTTGTTCTATTATCTTAGTTAGGCCCTCTTGCACCTCTCACAGAATTTTTGAGTCTTAACTCCTTTTTTTCTCAAAATTCCTTAAACTTATCATTTTCCATGACTCCTCTTTGGCCAAATATTCCATAAATACAAAATTTGATCCCAAAAATATTTTTTGAGCCCTAACCCATTATTTTTTTTCTCATCACATTGATCATTTTGATATATCACACGTAAGCACTTTTTTGGGCTCCTTACTAAATATAGTAACACCTAAAAACCACACTTTTATTTTTAGTAATTCAATTATAAAGGTTCAAAACTATCCAAAATGGCTAGTGGTACTCGGGAAAAACATAAAGAGGTAGATCCAATCACCTCAATGATTGAAAAATTCCAAAGTACCATTGATGACATTAAAAATCAAGTCAAGATGTGATGGTAGAGCTTAAAAATCTTAGAATTGATCATGCTAACTCCAAAGCCCACATAGAAGAAAAAATTACAGATATTGAGTCCAAATTACCCAATGGTCCCAGCAAGGTTGAGTTCCATATTGAACACTCATATTTTAACTGAGGTAAAGGAAGGACAACAGATGATTCTCATCCTCCCTATGATCATGATCCTACCTTTAAGGTGACAAAATTAGACTTTCCTAATTTTAATGGAAAGGATGTGGATGGGTGGTTATATCGTGTTGCTCAATACTTTAGCCTCCATGATGTTCCCATATATCATCGAGTTCAAATAGCTTCCTTCAATTTTGGAATCTGAAGCTTTGCAATGGTACCAATGGTTGCAAAAAAATAAACCTAATCCTTCATGGGAAGCCTTTGAGTCTAAATTACTCACTTAGTTTAGCCCTAGTGAGTATGATGATTTTACAGGATAGTTGACAAAGTTGAAATAAACTTCTACAGTTAGATATTATCAAATACAATTTGAGAAATTGGCTAAAAAAACTATGGGAATAAATGAAGGGTTCTGAAGGGTTCTTTATGAGTTGTTTTATCAGTCGTTTGAGAGAGGATATCCAAGATGAGGTCACTATGCTTAAACCACAATCCATGATGGAGGCTATCAAGTTGGCTCATTTGTTTGAATCCAAATTTATATCTCAGATGCGGATATCTAAATTTTCATAGGCTAAAATCTGTTTTACTCTTAGATTCCAAAATCAAAATGAAAAAAACCTATTGCAACCACTGTTGCACCCAAACATCTAACCACTGCTAAAATGGATGTGTGACGTGCCTAGGGGTTGTGTTACAATTGTGATGAAATATTTTCTCGTGGGCATAGGTGCACCCAAAATAAGTTATTCCTCATAGATGTTGATGAGCCTAACACCAGTGACCATAGTGATGATGACACAGAATCAGTCAAGGAACCATACAATCTAGTCAAAGACAACCAAGATGAACCGCAGGTTGAGATTTTTGTTCATGCTCTTGTTGGAAGTACTACTCCCTAAACAATTAAAGTTGTGGGGTATTTCAAGGGCCTGCATCTTACCATCTTGATTGATTTTGGTAGTACACACAATTTTATTAATCCCCACATTGCCCAAAAGGCAAATGTTTATGTACATTCATGTAATTCCTTTGAGGTTATGGTAGCAAATGGTATGACCTTACCTTGCAAAGGTAAATATCATAATTTTAATGTTAATATTTGGGACTATGAGATCAAATAGGATATTTTTGCACTTCAACTAGGAGGATGTGATATCGTATTGGGAGCTCAATGTTTGGACACATTGGAAGTCATCTCATGGCACTTTACTGAAATTTGGATGTGATTTTCATAGAATGGATAGTCCTACACTCTCCATAGCTTAAAATCAAGGCCTTCACATATTATCAATTCCAATCAAATGGAGTTTTTAAAAAATAATCTTGGGGTATCATAGCTAAGAATTTTTTGATCCAACCTCATTCTTCAGAGGTGGATGTTATTCTT
The DNA here is from genome assembly GCA_028583015.1 of Wollemia nobilis. NCBI lineage: Eukaryota > Viridiplantae > Streptophyta > Pinopsida > Araucariales > Araucariaceae > Wollemia > Wollemia nobilis. The sequence continues at coordinate 10,461,094 of JAQPPZ010016677.1, read as the reverse complement.
AAATATTTGCAACTCATTTTGACCAAGCACAACTCTATTTTTACTGAGCCAATAGATTTACTACCTCACCACTCTCATGACCATGCTATTCCCTTGTTACCTGGTAATGCACTACCCAAAATTTGACCATACCAATACCCTCATGCTCTTAATTTAGAAATTGAGAAGTTAGTATAGGAATTATTACAAGTCAATGTCATTCGACCAAGCAATAGTCCTTACTCTTCTCTAGTTTTACTGGTGCACAAGAAATATGAGTCCTTGTAGTTGTGTATCGATTATAGAGAGCTCAATAAAATAACCATAAAGGATAATTTTCTTATTCCAGTGGTGGATGAACTATTGGATGAACTTCATGGGACTATATATTTTTTCAAACTTGAACTTTGCTTAGGGTATCATCAAATCTGACTCGAGGATGAGGATATTCCCAAGAATTATTTTCGTACTCATGAAGATCAATATGAGTTTTTGGTAATGTCATTCTACTTGACTAATGGCCCTTCCACTTTCCAAAGCCTCATAAACAATATTTTTTATCCATTCCTTTGAAAGTTCATCCTAGTCTTCTTTGATGATATTCTGGTGTATAGTTGCTCATGGGAAGAGCATCTTATTCATGTGAATCAGAATCTCCAACTATTGGCACAACATCAACTCTATGCTAAGTTCTCCAAGTGTTCTTTTGGGTTGACAGAAGTGGAATATTTGGGACACATTATGACTAAGGATGGCATCGAAGTTGACCCCAAGAATATTCAAGCGGTTCGATAATGGCCAAAACCTCATACTCTAAAATGTCTTAGGAGATTTTTAGGGCTTATAGGTTAAATAAGCTCTCTCACTTCCATGTTAAATAAGGACTCCTTTACTTGGATGTGACCCGTTGAACAATATTTCATATAATTGAAGCATGTTATGACCACTATGCCTATTTTGGCCATGCCAAATTTCTCCAAACCATTTGTCATTGAAAGAAACTCTTCAGGTTGTGGTATTAGTGTAGTTCTGCTGCAAGAAGGGAGACCTTTAGCCTTCACTATTAAAGCTCTCTTTAGTTGTAATTTGGTAAAATCCACTTATGCTAAGGAGATGATGGCAATTTTGCATGCAATAACCCATTGGTGACCATATCTCATCGGACATCATTTTTCCATTAAAATAGACCATCAGAGTCTCAAATACTTTTTGGAGCAATGGGTTGCCACCCCTGAACAACAAAAATGGGTCTCTAAACTCATGGTCTATGATTATGACATCACCTATAATAAGGTAAAGGAGAATGTTATGGTTGATGCTCTCTCTCATCAATTTGAGGCTCTCAATATGTTGTGTGCTATTTCATTACCAGATCCTCAATGGATTTATTCCTTATGCTAGGAGGTAATTTAGGATTCTAAATTTTAGACTTTGGTTGCTTCCCCACACACTAAGCCTACTTCATGTCCATGTTACACTTGGTATGGCCAAGATTTATGTTACCACCAATGCCTTTTTGTTCCCCACAAGTCCCCACTATGAGAACTTCTCATGATAGAACTGAATGTTGCCCCATCTGCTAGCCATTCAAGATTTCTTAAAACATATGAATGGCTTAAGCACATTTTTTTTGGAAGGGTATGAAAAAGGACATTCAATATTTTGTGGCAACTTGTGATACTTGTCAAGAAATGAAAGGTAAAACAGTGCATTCTCCAAATACTCTTCAACCCTTGCCCATTCTCGACTAGGTTTGGATGGATATTTCAATGGATTTTATTGAAGGATTACCTAAGTCTGGAGGCAAATATATTATATTCATGGTAGTGGATTGTCTTTCGAAATATGCTCACTTTTATTCCCTATTCCATCCTTACACATCATTCACCATTGTCCAATTCACCTTCATGGTCTACCCTCTTCCATCGTGTCCAATCGTGACCCAAACTTTACTAGTCACTTCTAACAAGAATTTTTTAAGTTGTAGGGACCTCAACTCAAAATGAGTTCAGCTTATCATCTACAAATGGATGGCCAGATGGATATTGCCAATAAATATTTGGAAATCTACCTTCATTGCTTTCCCTCAGATCATCCTATGCACTGGGTGTAATGGCTTCCCTTGGTCGAGTGGTGGTACAACACTTCCTATCATACTACAACCAAGGTTACCCCTTTTAAGGTAGTTTATGGGTACCCTCCACCCACACCTTCCTCCTCCATTCTAGGTAGCTCCAAGGTCCATGCAGTTGACACTACTCTTAGTCAGTATGCTAATGTCCTCCATCAACTGAAGATGAATTTGGATGCATACCATAATCGAATGCACCAATAGACTGACAAACACAATTTTGAGCATAGTTTTGATGTGGATGATATGGTTTTCCTTCAATTGCAGTCATACAAATAGTTGTCCTTCTAGCTTCATAGATGCTAGAAACTTACCATGAAATACTATGGGCCCTATTAGGTGTTACAACGGATTGGTGCCACAACCTACAAATTGGTCCTCCCATATACATCCAAGCTCCATCCTATTTTTAATGTTTCCTCTCTCAAAAAGGTGGTGGACAATCAGGTACAGGTTCAATCTACACTTCCAGAGTTATATGAAAAATTTTCTATCTTGCTTGAATATTAGATCATTAGACTTGCACTCTCTGCAACCTCACCATTACTGAAGTCTTTTTTCAGTGGTGTCGACTCCAGCAAGAAGATTCTACATGGGAGTCAATCCATCAACTCCAAAACTAGTTTCCTCACCTTAAGATTTGATGAAAAAGCTTTTTAAATGGTAACTACATGTTAGGATCCCATTCTAATGTTACTTTGTAATTCTCATTATTATGTAATGACCCACTTCCAATGTGGGAGGATTCAATTTTAATGTTATTTTGTAATACCTCATAATGTATGTGGTAAATAAGGCACCTAAACAAGTGGTTCCATCACATGTAACCATTATCAAGATTGTAACCAATGGTTCCACCACACATAACCATTATCAATATTGTAACCGATGTTTGGTAGAAGATTCTAGCTTGAGTGGCATTTTACATGTAAGCCAAGTGGTATTTTGCATGTAAGCCAACTCTTGACCCTTTAGGTAGGATTATATGTAGCTTTCTCTTTAAAAGGCATAAAGCCATATACGAATGTAGCTTTTTGCAAGCTAATGAAATATTGGAGGTTGCCCCCTCGAAGAGGCCTAGGATTTTAAGTTATTTGTGATATTGTTTCAATTCTATAATTACTTTCTGCATAGTGTCATTATGTTATTACATGTATTTCAGTTATCTTTTAGTATTTTGTATGTGTGAGCTTTATTTCAATAGTATGTTCCTTATAGGGGTTTTAGTTTCAACTACTTTCATTTGTTTGGAGACTTTTTGTAAGGCCTCGGGTTCCAACATCCAATGGTCTATGTCATTTTTTTTTGTCTTGCTTCTTCTTTTGTGCCTGCTTGGCTTAGACATTTTTCATGGAATTGGATTCAAAGAGGTGAGCATTTTAATTTTTTAAGAATCCTCTTTGCTTTTGATAGCTCACCTTCTAAAAAAAGGTAGTATGTCATTGATAGAATTGAAAATAAGATTTCCTATTGGGACTTGCATCCCCTTTCTCTTGCTGACATGTTTCAAGTTTGCACAAATATTCTTGTTGTCACTGATGTTTATTACTCCTCCTATTGGGCCCCTTCTAAGAATTATTATAATTTTTTTTTAGCGAAAAACTCCTTGCGGGGCTGCCTTGGTCTGAGAGACCATGAGAAGGGGGTTCTACACCATCAAAGTCATCTGAGATTCACGCCCGACCCTTCCCGCACCAACATTATCAATTGGATTTTGGGTACCCAATTCAACTTTTTGGTAGGGTGGAGATTCGAACTTGGGACCTCCCTTGGAGGATTGCCCTCTCATCTCCAATTCACCTACAACAACTGGTTTAAGAATTCTTATAATAAGTTGTCCAGAATCCTTAGGGATTTTCTTTGGGCCAAGAGGAAGAATATGCATGGTTTTCATTGAGTTGCTTGGGATATTGTTTGCATGCCTATTGATAAAGGTGGGATGGACATCATTGATATTTATAGGTAAAGTATTTCTTTTTGTGCTAAGTGGTTGGTTAAAGCTATTGAAGGCCCTGAAGCCTAGAAGGTTTTTATTTGCCATTGTATTTATTTAGGGCTACCTTATGGGTGCAAATCTTGGGCTAATATTGGTCTTCATACTCTCATCATTACTTCTTCTCTAGTTAATATTTAGGGTTCCTTTATTGTTAAAAGTATTTGGTAGGCTTTTGAGGTGATGAAACCTCATCTTCACTGGATTGGTGATGGTTTTCATAATGGTATTTCATTTAATTCTTAGAATATCTAGTGGTCTCCTATTTTTTCTAACTCTTTAGTTCTTCTTGCTAATATGACCGGGATCAAATCTTTGGGGCTATTTTGCAAGGGTATTTGCTTTATTAAATAATTAAGTGCACTCTCGAGACTAGATTCCTTGGCCTAATATCAAACATAAATTTAATCTTTAGAATTCAAATCTTCCTTCTATTCTTAATATTCAAGAGCTTATGCCTGATGTCATGCTTCATACGATCGGACTTCAACCCTCGAGTGTCTAGTGGAATTGAAATTCGAATGTGGATACTAATTTCAAGAACTACTCTTCTTCTTTTCTTTATTAGATTTTTAGTCATGTTTTCCCTGGTGTTGACAAATTTAATTAGAGATGACATACTCACTCTACCTCCTATACTTGGATTTCTCATCTAAATGTTATCTAGTAGTTTAATATTGAATCCAATATTTCCATTTTTCTTTGGTCTCTTATTTATAAATGGATTCCTATGGAAGAGAAACATAGTAGGTTTGGTCTTCCTAATCCTAAGTGTTTGGCTTGTGGTCATTCTGATACTTTTAAACATCTATTTTGGTTCTGCCCTCATGCTCAGTCTTCTTGGTCTTGGATTCACTCATTTTTCAATCCCTTTCATATTGAATTATTTATATAGTAGATGATATTTTGGAGATAATAGTTTTTGGTCTGCTTATATTTTTTCTCTATGGAATTTCTTTCATGATATTATCTTGTTTCAATTTTGGAAAGCTAGGAATTTTGTTGTCTATTCTAGAGATTCAATTTCTAGTTATTTTTCTATGCAAGAAAATATTATGATATTTTCTATTGTTGTTGTTCTGATCCATTCATAGGATTCCAAGTTGACTCATGAGTTGGAGCATTTGATAAATATTATCAAGTGTTGGCGTGGGGCTCTGTGCACTATTAGCAAGGTTTTTTCTAACCTCCCTCTATTTTGGTGTAGCAAGTCGAGGGAGTAACGTTTTCTAGAATTAGGTCATTATGTTAGTACCCATATCAAGGTTCGGTCCTTTGCCTCGTTATGTTATTTATTGGTCATTTGAAGGCATGGTTTTTTTTTTTGGTCTTGAGCCTCATCTTTACAATATTGATTGTTTTGGTGGCCTTGTACCGTGAGCTATGATTTTTCTAGCTCCCATTTTAATGTAAGATCTTTTATTTTTATTGAATATAATTGTTGGTTCCAATACATAAAAAAATATCTTTTATATCTGTGTGATTGAAATGGTGCCACCATATTAAATCATGATCATATATGACCATGTTATTGGGAATTTAAACCAACGACATAGTTATATCAATACAACAAAACTTTGATGTCCAAGGGATTTGGCATAATTGGTAAGAAGCAAATATTTTACACAATAAATCAAGGTTCTACTTGGCTAAATCTTAACATGACTTTCAAGAGAATTCTAGTGTTAAAATCTTGTGAGTTGATATTTGAATAAATTATGAAGATTTTACAATGCTATGATAACATGGTCACCATGTAATATGGGTGGGGACCATTTGAATCCTGGATAACCAATTAAAAAATATAATATCTCTTTGACACATGCATATATCACCTTAGAAAGCCATATTTTTAACCACATAAAATCATGCAATTTGATTCAAACTACTAAGTTATTATTATTTTGCATTCTCAAGAATTCTTAAGTATTTTTGGACATGTTCTTCAATTCTACCCATTCAACCTAATGAATGGAAACTAGTTATGATATGAAAAATACATATGTTGGAAAGGTAAACGTAAAGAAAATTTAGGTAAAATTTATGAAAGAAATAAAGTAGAGTAGAGAGAAGATATTTTCTATATAATAAACACTACTGGTATCTTTAAAATTGTGCAAGAATGTTAACAAAAAAAAATTGTACATTTCAATGTAAGAGAAATGGATTATCTTAATCCAAACTTTATTAAAATGCTTTTGAGTCTAGTGTTAAAGACAATTACACAAGGAAGTAAACATATATTATAAATGCCAAAATCATATTATTATAGCATAATTAAGGGGGTAAGGATTGAATATCTCACTAAGATCTAAATTACCATTATTCTCAACAATAATAAACGAGAAATAAAAATTAATAATATAAATCTATATTTCCATGTATTTGATGTTAACTTTACATTCAAATAAATTTATACAATTATGTTAAATGGTCATATAATATACTTCCTCCACACATGTATGTATGAACCTATAACATTTTTTCCATAATTTTTCCTTCTATTAACTTTCTTGTTTGACCTTATATTTTATGTGGCATAATTGTTATGTCCATATGACCCATACCTATATTCAAATTTAAGTATTCTTAGTGATCTATTATCATGTTATCTATTAGAATTAAAGTACACTATGCAATGTTAGAATTAAAGTGCACTATGTCTCTGTTTTGACACTTGTCAATTTATATTGACACTTGTCATTTATCATATAGACCTCCTGCCTATATATGTAACACATTTTGTATCAATAGATATCTCATAAGTTTTTCTCCTAACATTTGGTATCAGAGCTCCAAGATTTCTCTAGTCTTGTGAGCTTGAGGGGGGATTTCCAATCATGGAAATCCTGCCCCTCATTTTTTTCCCTCCAATTTTTCATTTTTTCATTTCCCCCCATTTTTTTTCAAAATAGGGAGTATGCTCTTCATCCTTGATAGATGAATCAGAAACCAGATTTTTGAAAATTAATGGTTGCCCCCCAATATTTTGAATGATCCATTTTTTCCACCATGCGCAGCTGCAGGCTCCGCCACCTCCTCCAAAAATGACAGACCATGAATATATGTGCCCTCCAACACCTCTGCCATAGTTTTGTGTATACCACACAGCACATCCAGCAGGAGTATACATACTGTGTATACCTCCATAGCAGAAGGCTTATGGGTGTCCATATTTGATGGGTTTATCAATGTGGGTGTTTCGGAAATACAGTCTGGATACTTCATTGCTTCCCAAAAACGTCGGATCCTAACGTCGCAAATCATTTTTGGCCTAGCAATATTAGACGTAAAGAGTACTATTGAAATTTCCAACTATTTGAAGGGGAGGAAGACTCGTAGGCATGATTCGTTGGATGAAATTAAGCACTATGAGGGAGGGAGGAAGTGTGAGTGTGAGCATCATCGAATCCCCAAACTCGAAACACAAATCCAATCTGCCCTAATGCAAAAGTCGCATGGCATCAGCGACATTGCACACACGGAGCGTAAATGGCTTCTACCTCTCCTAGCGAGCTCACTGGCATCAATCCCACTGTATGCAAATGGAAGAGAAGCTCCCGAGGAAGTGCATCACTTGAAAAGATATGTGTTTCACATGCCCACCCAGGAAGATTATTTGAAAATGGTGGAGAATTTTTATGACATCTTTACGCCTAAATTTTTTTTGTTGCGGATGGACCAGCAAAGATTACTATGGTTTTTTTAATGTGACATCTGGTAGATATTTACATTTTTATTCGAAGCATGTAGTCCAATCGGAGATGCCACTGAGAAATCCTGCCATATGATAGCAAACTGCCCATTGCAATGGCCATCTAGTAAATTCTAGTAATTATTTCGATGAGATTCAGTTTAGTGCTCACGCGACGGATTCAACAGTGAGTTTGAAGAAAAATTTTAACAGGTGGAAAATAAGAAAAATGATAGTGGAGACTTGGGCTTTAATTAGTCGTTGCTGGGTCATAGGGCTAGTTATTGGCCGCCAGAAGTAGAAGTTTGGGAATAAATTTTGCATAATGGGCTTGATATTTTTTGGAAACATAATTAATGGTGAGTTCTATCAATTGAGGAGGTATAAATATACAGATTGAAATCTAATTCTACAGTAGAGATCGTAGACGTCCCTCCTGTGTTGCTATCGAAACCAAATTTGGAAGCATGCCAAAAACTTTGGAGTTGTTTTCATTAGAACTGTTGTAGATCACCTTGCTTTTTTTAGTGTAGGAATTTCTTTCGCCAACTCATATCTCCACCTCGGTGCCTTCTATCCCATGAGCGATGATCTGGGCCAAAACTACAATAGACAAAGGAATTTTTTGTTACGCATGGTCGGTGATGTCGATCCAGCCTATTTTTTGCTAGTGGCCATTGGAAGATAGAGAAAAATGGCCCCATGATCTTGGTGTATTGGCTATGTGGAGGTGACGTTTTGTTTTGTTTAATCCTGTGCAGATTTGCGTAACTGTGGCACTAAAATATTTTAAGTCCCTATTTTAGTTTTGTCCTATGATATGAGCATGAAGCACGTGGATGGCAGATAAGCATCAGAATTGATGTTCTTCTATTGTGACATACGCAGAACATGCCTTGCATTGATTTCATGATCCTGATGTCAAATATCAAGGTGCTCAATTGGTGTGGAACTACACTAAAATCCCATGGCATGCAAGAATTTTTTTCCTAAAGGCTTGGTGAGAAAAACTGCTCATCGCTGCTACACCGAGGGTGAAATGTGTGCTTGTCACTTGGTGATTTGGTCACTATGTGGTTATTACCCCAACGATGGTATCACTTGGCTGGCGTCGGCATCATTTCACTATCGGTCAAACATGGACCCCACATCTGCCCAGTTAACACTGGGTCATTTTTTACTTTATTATATTGGGCCAATAATTTTTCAAAGCATGGGATACTATTTTTTTTTTAAAGGTCCTAGCATGGGGTTATTTAAATTAAAATGATGGGGGAATATTTGTTTTTGCAATATATCATGAGTGGGGCATTGTTTTTTTATAAAGTGGAAAGAACCACTTTTTAAATTGTATGGGGACTAGGGAGTGCTCGTGGCTGACATTGGCCAACATGGAGAATGGAAGGCCCACATGGCCCATGTAATTCCCTTGCAAGGGAAAATTTATGATGTTTTTAATTTCGCTAGAGATGCGATGCCGCCACATATTGAATCCAACTATAGCCATGTTTATAGTCGTTGGAAAGATTTTTTTGATATGGACACATTGGTGGTGTCCATTTGTAATTCTGAGGTTGTTTCATTTGAGTTTTTAAGCCTCAAAGTTTTCTACCTTGGAGTGCACTCTCGGTTGTACCCGACACTCCCAAGGCACTTGTAAGTGAACCTAGTATCTAGTATTATCCTCTTTCTACTTGGCGGATGCAACGGATGGTTACCCATGCATTTTGGTAAGATGAGGTGACTACCATAAGGACACTTATTCTAAGGACTACAAACATAGACACACTAGACTCTATCTGAGGTTTTTTTGAATCTACTTCTAAAGACTATAGATGAAGACACTACAGAAGATTCACTTATTATCTTCTTGTTCTCCTCCATATTTGGATCTATGGCTTATTTTTTATTGTATTACGTGCATTTTAGGCAGACACCGACACTCTTAAATGGCTTGTTTTTCCTTTGTATTAAGTTACATTTTTTATAGATATCGACACCTTCTAAATTGTGTTCACCATGATGAGGATATGATATTCATGGTGAATCTAGTTAGTGACCTACAAGAGTCAACATCCTCTGAGGTTGACCTACAGAGGCAATAGACCTAGGAGTGGCTGACCCTGAGGCACCCATGATGACCTTGAGGCACTTAGACGGATGACCTAGAGGCAACATACCCAAGGAAGTGGCTGACCCTGTGGCAACATACCAAGATGTATACACCATTGATATAGCATTTTTTCATATCTAGAGAGCCAAGAGCATAGAGCACGAGCCTAGACCAAATCAACAATAAAGGAGGATGATCGAATTTTTTTTAGAGAAGTCAACATTAAGGGGGAATGTTACCTAATGTTGACTTTTTTTTCTTAAGTTAGGATAGTGCACTTTAAGGGGGAATGTTAGTATTAAAGTGCACTATGCAATGTTAGAATTAAAGTGCACTATGCCTCTATTTTGACACTTGTCAGTTTATATTGACACTTGTCATTTATCATATAGGCCTCCTGCCTATATATGTAACACATTTTGTATCAATATATATCTCATAAGTTTTTCTCCTAACATTATCAACTATCCCAATATGATTTAAGATTTGCTAATATACAAATATAGCATATTTTAGCTCAAATTGAAGGTCCAAATTGTAATCTATTGACTCTAGTTTAGAAATATTTATACATAATTGCCTTGTCTAGTATATAGAATAACAAACATTAACTACCTTGACATAAGGATCCTATGTTGACTAGTTGTAACCACTTCAAATTATGATTATACTAACTATGATGGTATTAATTCCTAACATTCCCCCTTATTACATCATAGTTTTGAGTTTCTTGGAGAGAAAATATATAGAAACTTCAAACTTAACATGTCCAAGTGACTTGGTGAAGATGCCTAGATATTTTTTCTGAGTAGGGAACATTTGATTTGAATATTATATTGTTGAACTTGTTCATGTATAAAGTAGCACTAAAATTAATGTGTTTGGTGTGCTTGTGGAACACTAGATTATGAATAAGTTTCAAAACACCTTGATTATAATACTACATGGTCATTGGTTTAGTTTTTTTGGATGTGTCTCTTCCTTTTTAGAGGAACTATTGTACAATAGGCCCCTAATTTGACATTCTTTCTTTTTTTGGAGATATAATCGGAGCTATTTTTGGAGGCATTGGTTGTATTCCCATTATTAGTGGGTATGGGTGGTTTTAGCCCATGGTATTGTTCCCACGATATTCTAATACCACGTTGTGGTTTAGGGTTGTAACAATTTCCTTTGTATTGATTGTAATGGCCCATTACAAGGAAGGTGAATAATAATAAAAAATGAGGTGTGGCTCTTGTTTGTTGGACGTAGCCTATATCGAGTGAACTAGGATAAATCTCTTATGTTCTATGTGCATGTATTGTGTGATTTGTTATTTTCTTCTGAGTTATTTATTTCTGCATTATTATTCTGGAATAAGTCTGAGTATAACTCTTCAAGTTTGTGGTACACCCATACTTTCTAGCATATGTTTCAACCATATTGCCTTACAAAAAAATCCTCTTGTAGCATGATATTATGCTTCTATATAAGATGAAAAATTATTTATTATTTCTTACGTCCATATGATATAAGGTCCAATTCCCAAAAAGAATACATATCCAAAAGTGGATTTTTTTATCATCAATACATCCTAGATAATCTATATTTTTATAGCCAACTAAAAATAATGTGTTACTCTTCTTAAATACTAGAACATAATCAATGAGATCTTAAAAATACCTTAATACCCTTTTTTCCACCTTCCAATGAGATATTTTTAGTTCTTCCATGTATCTTGAGATGTAACTTACTATAAAGTTTATATCTAGTCCAATGTATGTTAAGTAAATGAGACTTCAAACCAATTGATGATAGATCCATTCACTAGAGGAGAGGAATTATACCATTAGAGTTATAGACCTAGTTCCATAGGAGTTTTCATGGCTTGCAATCACTCATGTGATACTTCTCAAGAAGTGTCTTGGTATATTTAATTTATGAGATAAATACATGGTGATGTGTCTACTACACCTCTAATACTATAGTGTAATAGTTCATGATAAGTCATATCAAATATGATTTTCAAGTCAACATTTATTGTGAGAATAGTTCTCTCAAAACTTCACCTGATGACAAAATCATCCACATACAATGATGATAACAACTTCTCCCTTGTTCTTTGTGGTAAAAACTTGGATCATATGGATTTCTCTTGAAATTATGTTTTTCAAAATGTTCATCGATTTATGTATACCATGGTTGAGGATCTCACTTAAGATTAATTTACACACATTTATTTCTTGTCTAGATATAATGAATCCCTCTAGTTGAATTATGTGGACTTCTTATTTTTAAGTCTCCATTGAGGAAGATACTTTTGATGTCTCTATGATGAGTCCTCCATCCAAACTATGCAACTAAAAAAAATATCATTTTGATGGTATTTATTTTAGCTATACAAGTTTCTTCATAATGAATTTTTTATCTTTCCACAACCTTTGGCTACAAGTCACACCTAGTATTTATCAATATTATCATATGATTTATATTTGATCTTGAAAATCCATTTGTATCCAATGGATTTATTCCCTAGTCGAAGTTCAACATGCTACCAAGTCTTATTCTTTATTAATGCTTGATAATATATATAAAATTATTCCAAGAATTAGGTTAGAGAGACTCATGCACTATAGTTGGTTTAAAATTTTATACAATAGAATTCATTAGGGATAAATTTACTTGATTATGATTCTTTCTACGTGACCTCAATCCTATGGTAGGTTTATCTAGAATTTCATCTATTCATAAGCTCTTAATGTGCTAATGTACCACATGGGTATTTTTATTTGTGATATGGTGGAGTAGACTGGTCCACATCTCTTTCATTTTCTTCATCATTATTATCCTTGGAAACTTCCTCATTAGCCTCTTCTTTACTTTAAAGTATTACTAAAATAGATTTTGATGAAGATTCCTATGGATTGGATGAGGGTCAGTTATATTTATCATCAAATATGGCATCATGGGTAATATACAATTTTTTGGTAGTTAGATCAAATAATATATAGGCTTTTGATTCATGTTTGTAGTGTGATAGAATTCATAGATGATACTTCTCATCCAATTTTTATCTCTTCTTCGTTGAGATGTATATATAACCTATAAAACCATACACACAAAGATGAGATATTGATGGCTTATGTATAGTCCATGCTTATTCTAAAGTAATGTGATAAAGTTATGTCGTGGGGGCATGATTAAGTAGATTATTACATATACTACATTTTTCAAAAAAGAGGATGCAAGTTGAGAACAACTCAATATGCATCAAACTATTTTCATGATGGTTCTATTTCTAAGTTCAACAATGTTAGAACCCCATCCTAAAATTATTATGTATTTCTCATATTATTATGTATTGATGCCTTTCCAACATAGGGATCCCATTACTTTGTAATATATAAGTTTAGATTCGGCTCTGGCGATTTGGCTTTTGGCGGGAAATTTTCTGTGACGGCGCCTGGTGTTGCTCGAGGGACTCTGGCCCGAAGATCTTGCCTAGGGCTTTGGGGGGTTGTTTCTGCTTTCGCCTGAAGGTTCTGTAGTGGTTCCGGGAGGGCCCGATGGGGTCTCCTCCTGTTTCTCCTGCCGGGAGAAAGACCTCATATGCCGAGAAATTGAAAGATTTTCCCTCGCCTTCCACGGACGGAGCTCACCGGAATGCTTTTCAATCGATACTCAAGACTGTTGCCAATGGCCCAAATGCTCACCGCGTTAATGGATGCCTCCCACAATCTTCCTCCAGTGCCTAAGATTGTAATAGAACCAATGCCGGTCGAAGATACAATCGTCTACCGAGCTAATCACGACTTGATCTGCAAATTCATGGGCATCCGGCCCACACTGAATTTTCTGCATACCTGGGTTCGTCATAACTGGGAGCCACACGGTGAGTACTCTCTATGGCCTATAAGCAATGGGTATTTCATCATAAGTTTCTCTTCTTTAGCAGATAGAAACAGAGCATTTGAATCAGAGAAGAGAAACCATGGACCAACAGGGTTATTTATCCAACCCCCGGAGAGTGGGTTTCGACCCCCGCATCGAACCCACGGCTGTCCCTGGTCCGGATCCGCCCGTACGCTCTCCCGATGGAGTTTTGGGGTGAGCAGTGTTTTGGAATTAATAGGTAATTCCCTAGGCAGATTTCTCGGGAGTCTCCAAAGATACCATAGAGGGCAATTCTCGTTGCCTTTGCTAGAATATGTGTAGAGATGGACATTAGTCAGCCTCTACCAGCTGAGGTGGAACTTGAGCTAGCAGGAGTACCCTGGATCCAGCAGCTAGACTATGAGGCCCTACCTTTCAGGTGCCGAGTATGCCATAAGCATGGACATTTGGCAAGGTTCTGCCCAAACGTAGTGAGCACAAAAACGGAGGCTCCGAGTGGAATGTCAAACCGCCCTAGAGAGGGTAAGTCTAGTCCGGTCAATGAACCCTCTAGCAATTCTCCAGGTCCTGATGCTCAACAGGATGGCTTTGAACAGGTGAAACGAAAGAGAAACAAAAAGAAAAATGGCAAGGAGCAGGTACAGCTCAAGCCAAACAATCGGTATGAAATTTTTAAGTCATTAGTGGATCTGGAGGACCAATCTATGGAAGGAGTGGTTGGGAATGGTGAGAATGTCAACACTCCACCTCTTGTTTCTCCTTCCTTCACTCCCGTAGTAGAACAGGTGATCGTGCACTCGAGTACTCGCAATCGGAGAATCCAGGGGCTTTGGTTATACACTCCCCAGCACAGCCGGCTATAAAAGATGTTACCATGGGAAATGCAGATAAAAACAGAGAGAGGCCTGCTTTAGGGATTTCCCAGGTGGAAAAGAGATCAAGAAACAATAACTCTCAAGGAGCGGGAAGAAAATCCAATAAGGAATTACTAATAGCCCAAGGAGATAAGTTAATCAATGAAGGATTGGTGAGGTCCATTGATTCTTACCGCTCACAAGGTTTTCAATGATTATTCAATCTTGGAATATTAGGGGTTTAAACAAAGAGAACCCATCAATCTGCTGCTCAAAGACTCTTAGAAAACCGAAAAACAGATTTTTTGCTTCTTCAGAGACCAAAATGTCTTTAGATATTATGAGTAAAACCGCTACTAAAATCAGCGGGAGCCGGGTATATGGACGTGGCCGCCCAAGGAGCTTCAGTGGGGAATTGTTACCCTTTGGAACCCTCTCGGTCCTGGACCGCTTTAGAACATGTAGCTTGCAGGGGTGTTCTTACTTCTCTCTTCAAAAATAATTTCAATTCTGAGCTGGTCCTTTTAACCAACTTTTATGGGGCCCAAGATCTTGATGGCCAGAGGCTCCAATGGGACGCTGTTCACAACATGAGAGCATACAAGGAGTGTTATGACTGGATTATTGCAGGGGATTTTAATGCAAAATTATCTGTTCGGGACCAGGAAGGTGGCTCCCCTACTTTGGATCCAGGGGATCGGCTTCTGATTGCCCAAGTTCAGGCCTTTAATCTAGTGGACGTTCAAGGCCCTAGTGTTTTTTTCACTTGGACAAACAAGAGAAAGGAGCCACATAGCAGGAAGGTCAAGTTAGATCGCTTTTTGGTCTCGGAGGAGGCTTTTGTTAAATGGACTTTTAAGTTCCAGATTTTGGAGGGCCCTATTTCGGATCATTTTCCCATCTTGCTTGAGGGAGGGACTTCGAGAGGACAGCACTATAGGCCTTTTAAATTTGAGAATTTTTGGTTACAAAAGGAGGACCTTCGACAAAAAATTTCTCATTGGTGGGACGTAAGGCCGTCCACCTTTTGGGACAACGAATGTTCAAATTTCATAAACAGACTTCAATTTGTCAAATTTCAATTGAAACAATGGAGGAAAGGAAATAAGTCGGATTTCCAGGTCCCAAAGGGCTCCCTTGGTGGCTAGATGGGAGGAGGTTCGTAAACTTTTTAGGGAAGGATCAATTACTCGAGCAACTCAAATCAAGATGACGAACTGCGTAAAGCGGTTGAGGACATTGACAACCAAGAGGAGTTATACTGGAAACAGAGGGCTAGAAATACTTGGTTATTAGAAGGGGACAGAAATACCAAATTTTTTCATCGGTCAGCTTGTGCTAGGAGACAGATGAACAATATGGAAGTTCTCAAAGATGAACAGGGAAATGTCTTCGATACTATTCCCCGGTATGCACTCCCATGCTATCGATTACTTTTCTAAACTTTTTAAGGAAAGTATGCAAAGAAGATATTGAGGCTCGTAACGAAGTTCTTAATGTTATTCCTCCTATTATCTCCGAAGAGGACAATCGGACCCGCTTAGACCCATTGAAAGGGATGAACCGAGAAATGTGGTCTTTGGTATGAGTACTGGAAAATCTCCCGGTCCGGATGGCTTTCCTATTGAATTTTTTCGAGCTTTCCGGGATACCTTGGAGGAGGATGTTCGGTCATCATCGAGGAATCCGGATCCAATCGAAGAATGCTCATGGCGATCAATCACACCTTCATTGCTTTAATTCCGAAAGGGGAAGCGGGGACTCATATCTCCGATTTCAGGCCTATTGCTTTATGCAATGTGATTTACAAAATCATCACTAAGATAATGGCCGAGAGGCTTAAACCCCTTCTTCATAGCATCATTTCTCCTGAACAGGGGGCTTTGTTGAGGGAAGACAAATATTGGATGGGGTGATTTTGGCCCAGGAGGCCATCCATTCAATGCAAACTTCGGGCAACAAAGGCATGTTCATTAAACTCGGATATGTCCAAGGCTTATGACCGGGTGGAGTGGTGCTTCTTGTCGAAAATGCCGGCTGCCTTTGGCTTCTCTCAGAATGGATTGATTGGGTTATGAGTTGTGTTTCTTCTCCCTCTTTTTCTCGTTCTCATTAAGGGCCTTCCCTCGCTTCCTTTCGGCGCCTCCCGTGGCTCCGCCAGGGAGACCCTTGTTCTCCCTATCTCTTCCTTCTCTTGGTCGAAGGTTTGGGAAGACCGTTTTTGAGGAGAAGGCAACAAGGTCTGCTATCCGGTATCAAGGTTGGGGAGGAAACTCTGACTCACTTGCAATTTGTGGATGATACGGGTCTGGTTGGTGCGGCCACTCTTCGGGAAGCTAGAGGAATCAGAGATACTTTGAATGTCTACCTAAGGGCTTCAAATCAGGTTCTAAATGACAGGAAGTCCAAAGTGGTCTTTTTCAATCTCGACCAACGGCTTCAGGAGCGCGTTATTGAGATCCTGGGCTTCACAAGGACCTCTCTTCCAATTGTTTACCTGGGGGTTCCCCTTCATTTCAAAAAGTTAAATATTGATATTTGGAAGAACCTGTTAGCAGGCATCAAAGACATAATGAATCATTGGGCCCATAAATGGCTAAGCTACGGGGGTAGATTAACCTTCTTGAAATCAGTTATTCAGGCTTTGCCGATCTATAAATTCTCAATACTGGCCGCCCCTCATACCATCTGGAAAGAGCTGGACAAAATGGCTAGAAGATTTTTATGGGAAGGCGCAAAAGGGAAGAAAAAATGGGCCTTGGTTGGGTGGGACAAAGTTACCCAGCCTAAGGATAAAGGAGGGCTGGGCTTGAGATGCTCTATGCTTAATAACAGGGCTTTGGCTGGAAAACTGTATTGGAGGTGGGTTTCTCAGCCATCCTCTCTCTTCAGCAGAATTCTTTCCAGTAAATATTTGGGGCATGTCCATCCCAATGAGGTGGGTCGCTTTCCCTTGGAAGGTCCTGGTTCCTTAGTGTGGCAGACTCTCAAGCTTGGGTCCCAGATTATCAAAGATCAATTATTCGGAAAGTGGGGAAAGGAGACAAGGCTCGCTCTCGGACGGACTCTTGGGACCAAGGATCCGCCCATTATTGTTATGTTCCCCGAGCTACAACCTATCATGACCGCCTTAGAAGCCTATGGTTGGATCCTTATTGATAAGTATCTTCTTACCACTCATTTGGGGGGGTATACTTTTAAAAAGTTTAAGCGATGGGAGGAGTGGCCAATTACCGTCTCTCCGGAGTTGGCGCCTATCCCGCAAAAAAATATTGTCGTAAAGGTTCCTCACGGGGAAGGATGAGGAAGATGAATTAGCCCGGGGCTATGGAAGCCTTGGGGTCTACTCGGCTAAAGGCCGGATATGAAGAGATCCTCCCCGAGCCTCCCCCACACTCTTTTCCGGTTAAGCATTGGAGAAGGATTTGGCATTCAAAGGGTTGGCCGAAAGTGAACTTCTTCGCTTGGCAACTTATGCATAATGGTCTTCTCACCTTTGACAATCTCGTGACGTAGGGGTTTCAATGGCCCCTCTCAATGTGCTTTATGCCTCCAACATGAGGAAACCGCGACCATTTGTTTTTTGAGTGTCCTTTTACTCATCGTATTTGGGAACGCCTGGTTCTCTCAATTTAAACTCCAGTGCTAATGGTGTTCTCAATCGTACCAATATTTGGGAAAAATGGAAATGGGGCAAGTTCAATTCCATAGCTCTCCGAACTGGCTGGCAGCTAGGCTTTCTCTTCATTTGGTGGCAAGTTTGGTTGGAGAGAAACGCCCGGATCTTTAGAAACACTTTCTCCTCGATTGACGGCGTTTGGCAGGTCATCTGGAGCAAAGTCACAGAAACTGTTGCTACTTTTGTCAATGAAAAGAATCAGGCTACTCTTGGGCATCCTGAAGAGGGGGTTGAGGGTCTTGAGAGGCAAGACAGATCATGCTGGAAACCTCCCCCTGAAGGCTGGATCAAGATCAATACTGATGGGGCCGCAAAAGGCAACCTGGGCAACGCAGGAATTGGTGTTGTTTGTCGGGATCACTCGAGTGCGGTTCTTTACTGGGAATTGCAAGGATTGGGCAGAGCCACGAACAATGAAGCCGAAGCCTTGGCCATTAAGTCCGCGTCTATCTGGGCTGTTAAGCAGGGTCACCGGAGGATAATTCTTGAATCTGATTCTCAAGTCCCGATCGGCGCTCTAGATTGCTTGCGGAATTTCTCTTTAAAAGCCTGGAGACCGCGGATGTTGATATCTCAAATCAAGGAGTTATGGAGGGAGTTAGATGATGTCATCCCCGTGTATGTGAGTAGAAATCGAACACGGTAGCCGACTTCCTTGCGAAGATGGGTGCCGAGAAAGAGGTAGGTGTCCACCGCACCAGTGATATGCCTATGATAGATGAAGAGATTCGGAGTGGTCTGGAACGATCCCTACATCCATGAGCTCAAAAATGACTAAGGTTAGTTTCTGTCGCGATATCGCGACATATTGCGTCGTCGCGACCCTGTTTGGTTTTCTGTCGCGATTTCGCGACATGTTGCTCTGTCGCGACATGTCGCTCTCGTCGCGACATGTTGCTTGTCGCGACCTATCCTGGAAAACTGTAGCGATTTCGCTACCCTTCTGGTTGCTGCGGCCTTGGGAGGAATATTGTAGCGATTTCGCGACATGTTGCGTCGTCGTGGTCGTTGATGAGAAGGTGTCGCGATGTCGCGACCTTTTTGGTTGGTTTTGCTGCTGGAGGAAAAGTGTCGCGATATCGCGACGCTTTGAGAAAAATTGCATGAAAGGGAAAAACCGTCGCGATATCGCGACAATTTGTGTGAAAAGCTACTCTAAGGAAAATTCGTCGCGATTTCGTGCCTTTTTTGAGGAAAGGACTCATAGGGGCATCCTTGTTGCGATTTTGAGATGTTTTGAGCAAAATTTAGTTAAGGGGGAAAAACCGACGCGTTATCGCGACCTTTTTGAGAAAAGCCTCCCAATGGATAACCCGTCGCGATTTCGCGACATGTTTATGGAAAGGAAGCACAGGGGCAAACCTGTAGCGATTTCGCTACAGTTCTGGAGAAAAACTGCTTGCAGGAAAAACGTCGCGATATCGCGACTTGTTTTGGTAATGGGCACCTCGGGGGTGAACATGTCGCGATTTCGCGACACTTTTACGGATGGGGCGCCCATTGGTTTTCTTGTCGCGATTTCGCTACACTTCCGGCCAAGTGGGGCTCCAAGGAAAAGTCGTCGCGATGTCGCGACACTTTCTCAAAGTTGCTGATCAAAGGGGTCCTCGTCGCGATTTCGCAACAGTTTCGGGGAGCAGATGCTTTAAGGCTTTCTCATCGCGATTTCGTGACGCTTTTGGCGTTTGGGTGATTTGGTGCTGTGTCGTCGCGATTTCGCGACTTTTTTCGTGTGTTGTGGTTCCGGCGCTTTTGTCGCGATATCGCGACATGTCGCGATTTCGCGACTTGTCGCGTTATCGCGACTGGTTGTTGTGGCGCGGCGGTTGTTTGGTTTGGTGTCGCGATTTCGCGACATGTCGCGTTTTCGCGACATGTCGCGTTTTCGCGCCCTTTGTACTTCTGGTCTCTTTGCGCTTGGTTGGGATGCCCTTTCTCCCTCTTGTAACTGTCTTTTGTTTTAATACAAGTTTTTTCATTTTTTTCAAAAAAAACATAGGGATCCCATTATAATGATATTTTATAATATTTTCTAATGGTATATTGAGGTGCCTATACAAGTGGGTCATTTTATGTAATAGTTATCAAGAATGTAACTGTTATTTGGTGGAATATTCTAACTCAAGTGGTACTTTACGTGTAAGCTAACTCTTAATTATTAGGTTAGGGTTGCATGAAGTGTATCTATAGAAGAGGTTCCATAAATGAATGTATATTTTACATATTAAATGAAAGTATCAAAGGAGGTTGCCCCCTTGAAGAGGCCCATGATTCTTTATGTTTTTTGAGATTAATATATTTCTACATTTACATTTCATATTGTAATATTTTGTTATTTTATGAATTTTTATTTTTATTGAAACATTTATGTGAATGTGCTTATTTTAATTAGAAATTCTGTAACAAGTGGTATCAAAGCTCTTTCCAAGGCCATGTTTAGCTATGACCATGATAGTTCTTGCCTTTCCATATTGACTATTAAGTATAAATTTTTGTGTTTGTTTCCTTATTAAAAAAAGAGATAAAATTCTGGCCCTTTATTTTATAATACTTATTAGGTTAGGAACTATGTGCCATGGGTCTTAAAATAACACAAAGGAGTTTTTGTTATTGGCTAAGCTAGATTACCTATAAAGCATCTAATGAAGTGAGGGACAATCAGGATCCAATACCCAGGCCTTAGACAACATCCATATAAAAAATTGAGCTCACATGTATCTTTGGATATCTTAGGAGACCCCCTAGGATTAGGATAAATCTTCAGCCCTAAGAATATTTTTGACTTTTTATTCTCCATAGTACACTAGACACAACATCTAGGAAGATCACCCTCCCATACTTTTAGACAGGCAAGTAATGTGATCAAGGATATGTTTGGAATCCTACTTCATTAGTGGCCTATAATATTGGTCCAAGAACTAATGTTAATCATTGCAACATAACAAAGGGCCTATGGGCAATACATACACCTTGGCTTATAGTACCTTATTTTTGTTATCTTGCATGTAAAAAAAGAAAACTACATTAAAAAATAAGCATACCGAGGAGACTACATTGTTTCATAATTAACTGAACACAAATAATCAACAAAAAAATTGGTGGTGATAAAAATAACCACAACAAGATTTGTTTGTAATAGTCAAGTATGAGTCAGTAACAAACAAGACAAAGTCTAGCAGCATCAGTAATAATTACCTATAATATTTAGGAATCATAATTTGTAGGAATTTTTCAGTAATAGAGTTAGTTAAGATAGTTAGAAATAATGAGCTATAGTGTCAATAATAGAATAATGTTAGACAGAACAAGGTCAATAACAAACAATGCAGAGTCTAGTAAAGGGTTTGTCTCACAAAAGTAAATTTTCTAGGTGAACTAAAACTCCAGGAGAAAAACAACCACTAAAAACAACACCCCCTAAAATAATTTTGGGGTGCCACAAAATGTTATTGTGAGACCTATTCCATTGTGTTTTTTTTTTGAGCTAATGATTTTGATATAAAGCACCCAAACATTTTTTTTGTACCATTACTAAAAATAGTAACTCTTGGAGCAATACTTCCATTTTTATTAAGTTAGTGGGAGTGGTTCAAAATATACCTAAATTGTTGGAGGAAATAGAGGACACCAAAAGGAGTTAGAAAAAGGTAGCCTTGTAGAGAAAATTAGTGTCACATTCACTAACATTGGAAATGAATTTAAACAAGTGAGCAAAGAAGTGTAGTTTATGAGAGGTGACCATCTAAATTTCCATAGTCCAAACCCACATTTCCTTCCAAGTTCACACTAAATATTGACAGTAAATATACCCCATACAAGTGTTTGACTATGAAAGAGATGGATATCCATAAAGCATAAGGCTTAAGTTGTAATTGAGATGAGAAGTATTCACCAAGGCATGAATGCATCCAAAATAAGTTATTTTTGTTGGATGTAGAGTAATAAATAAGTAATGAACAACTTGATGATGAAATAGATCCATTAGAGGAACAACTTAAGGATGAGGGTGAAACACAAGAAGAACCATAGCCAAAAATTTGTTACCATACCCTTGTAGGAATTTTTACCCCTCATACGATGAAGGTAGTAGGATTATTTAAAGGATAGTGTATTACAATAATCATTGATTCAAGTAGTATGCATAACTTTAATTATCTCTGAGCTACCAAGAAAGCAAATTTTTACATACACACATGTAAATCCTTTGAGGTTATGGTGGAAAATGGTAGAACATTACCTTTTAAAGGTAAATACCATAATGTTAAGTTGAATATATGGTACTATGAAATTAAAATTGATATGTTTGGTCTTCAAATAGGAGGACATTATGTTGTGCAAGGAGATCAATAGCTAGGTACCTTGGGATCAATAGCATTGAACTTTGCAAAAATATGGATGCAATTTTCATGGAATGGTAGGTCCTACACTTTTTGTGGTTAACCAATAGGATCTTCATAGCTTATTATTTCAAGCCATATGGAGATGTTAAAAAAATATTATCATGGGGTAATAACTCAAATATTTGTAATTCAACTACAAAATTTATCTGAAGACAAGTTCCAAGAAGATTTGATACTCATTTTGACTAAACATGATGTAATTTTTTAGGTATTAATATAATTACCTCCATGTCATTCCCATGACCATGCAATACCATTGGTACCTAGTAGTGTGCTACCTAACATAAGACCTTACCAATACATCTATGTCCTTTAGTCAAAAATCAAGAAATTAGTACAATAATTACTACAAGTTGGAGTCATTTGACCTAGTAACAGTCCTTATTCTTCTATAGTCCTAATTGTTAGAAAGAAACATGGGTCATGGTGATTGTGTATAAATTTTTGTGAGGTCAATAATATCACCATTAAGTATAACTTTTCTATTCCAATGGTTGATGAATTATTGAATGAGCTACATGGTGTAATGTTTTTCTCCAAGTTGGATTTTCACTTGTGCTATCATCAAATAAGGCTTAGGAGGAGGATATTCTTAAAATAACATTTTGAACTAATAAAGACCAGTATGAATTTTTGCTTATGTCATTTGGCCTAATGAATGAACCATCTACATTTCAAATCCTCATGAATAACATCTTCCACCATCTATATTTTAGTTTTTTTTTATGATATTTTGATTTATAGTCACTCTTGGAAGGAGCATCTCATACATTTGGGCTAGACTCTATAGATTTTATCTCAAAATAAAATTTATGTTAAGAGATCTAAGTTTTCATTTGGGATGACAGAAGTGGAGTATTTGGGATACATTGTCACCAAATATGGAGTTAAAATTGACTCTAAAAAAATTCAAGTTGTTTAATATTGGTCAAAACATCACACTCTCAAAGGACTTTAAGAATTTTTGAGGTTCACAAGGTATTACCATATATTTATCAAAAACTATGAAAAAAGAATTATTTTACCTGGTCAAGCCCAAGTGATAAGGCTTTCTTTGACTTAAAGTATGTCAAGGAAACCACCCCAATGTTAGTTATGCCTAATTTTCTAGACCCTTTATAATAGAAAGTGATTCTTTGGTAAATGGCATAGAAGTCATGTTAATATGAGGGAAGACCATTGGCCTTCACTAGTAAAACACTCTTAGGATAAAATTTGGGTAAATCTACTTATGCAAAGGAGATGGTACCTATTTTACATGTAGTTAATCACTGGAGATCTTATCTCATTGGGCATCATTTTTCCATCAAGTTCACCAAAGTCTCAAGTACTTCCTAAAGAAATGGGTCACCGCACCTGAAAAAAAAAAAAGCAAGTCTATAAATTAATGGGCTATGAATATGAGATTACATATAAAAAGGAAATGGAGAAAATCATGATTGATGCACTATATCAATAATTTGAGGATCAAATTATGTTAAATAATATCTTTTCTCTCATACCTCACAAGATTCTCTTTGAGAGGATGTGATCAAGAACTCAAAATTGCATACTTTTATCACCAAATTTCAAATAGAATCTTCATACCCAAGATACACTTGGGATGGACAATATTTGATAACCCTTGATTGCTTTGTTATTTCCTAAACTTCACAACTATAAGAACTCATATTGAAGGAAATGCATGCCTCACCAATCACAAGATATTTTGGGTTCCTTAAGACTTTTGCAAGGATTAAGTGTACTTTCTTCTAGAAAGGAATGAAGAAGTATATTCAAAATTTTGTGGTTGAATGTGACATATACCATAGAATAAAAGGATAATTTATGCATTCCCTTGGAAATCTTCAGCCCTTTCCCATTCCAAAACAAGTATGGACAAATATTTCCATGGATTTAATTAAAGTGTTACCTAAGTAAGGAGGAAAATTAGTTATTTTGATGGTAGTGGTTCATCTCATGAAATATGTTCATTTTTCTCTCTTCCATCCCTACGTAGCCTCAATAGTAGTCCAAATATTTCTAGACTCTATTTTTTCCTTCATGGCATACCTACATCTATTTTTTTTTATAGAGACCCTACCTTCACTAGTCACTTTTGGTAGGAACTATTTAAGTTGTAGGGAAATCAGGTCAAAATGAGTTCATCCTATCATCCACAAATGGATGGCCAAACAAAAATTATTAATAAATACTTGGGGAGCTACCTTTGTTGCTTTACCTCTAACCATCCTACACTATGGACGAAGGGGCTTCCCTTGGCTGAATGGTGGTATAATACTTCTTATCACACCATGACCAAAGTTACCCTTTTTGAAGTAGTTTATGATCATCCTCCATCAAAAACCTCATCCTACATTCTAGGAAGATCCAAAGTTCATACTATTTACACTATACTTAGCTAGCATGCTACAATCCTTCATCAACTAAATATGAATCTAGAATTGACCCATAACTGTATGCACCAACAAGTTAATCATCATTATAAGCATATATTTGAAGTAGATTACATGGTTTTCTCTACCTGTAGCTTTATAAACAATCATCACTCTAGCTCTACAAATATCAAAAACCAACTACCAAATACTATGGTTTGTATTAGGTCTTATAGAGGATTGGTACAATGACCTATAAATTGGCCCTTATAGCTAGGTAAAAGCTCCATCCTACCTTTCATGTCTCCTCTCTCAAGATGTTTATGGGTAACAAAGGATAGGTTCAATCTACTTTACCAGGACTGAATGAAGAGGATTCCATTTTTCTTGAGCCTGAACAAATTTTGGACCATAGATCATGCACTCTTTTTAACTATGTCATCATTGAGGTTCTTGTTCAATGGTGCAAATTACAACCAAAATATGCCACTTGGGAGTCTCTCTAGCAGATACAACACTAGTTTACTTATCTCTAGCTTTGAGGACAAATCTTTTCTAAGGGAAAGGGTATGTGAGGACCCCATCCTAACATTATTATGTAATGATCCCTTTTAAATGTGGGGATCCCATTATAATGATATTTTGTAATGGTATGTGGTAATTTAGGTTCCTAAACAAGTGGAGACATTTCATGTAACCATTATCAAGAATGTAACTATTGTTTAGTAGAATATTATAGCTCAAATGACACTTTGTATGTAAGCCAACTCTTGAGCATTAGGTTAGGGTTGCATGTAGTGTATCTTTAAAATACAAAGGTCCATAAAGGAATGTAACTTTTGCATATTAAATGAAAGTATTGAAGGAGGTTATCCCTTATAAGAGGCCTATCATTCTATTTTGTGATTTGTGAGATTATTGTATTTATGTATTTACATTTCATATTGCGATATTTTGTTCTTTCATTATTTATATTTGTATTGCAATATTTATGTAAAAATGCTTATTTTAATTAGAATATTCTTAATAGCAACACCATTTTATTATTGTGTGTAAGTAGTTTTCAATTGTTGATAAATACCATGTTTTTTAAGGAAAGCTAAAATGCATTATTGGTAAACCCCCCTCAATTTGAGTAGAGTACATGGATTTTAGGACTTGTGAATGTCTCAAGTTGAGTGTTAATTACTTTGAAGTAGAAAGGACTTCATACTTGTTCTATAAAAATAATACCCATATATTTAAATATGATAATAAACAAAAAGCTAAAAATATTTAGATCCATTATAGCTAAGAGCCATGGGTCCATGAAGATTAATATGGACCAAATCAAGAAATCCTTTTGTTTCGATATCCTAAAGAACTAAATGGAGCTTGATGTTAATTTCTAGATAAGAAACAAGAGAAAACTTGAGTAGATTTATTCAATGAAGAAAGACCTCTAACCATGTGCTTATTTGAAATTGCAATAAAATGAACAAAACTTAAATGATCATATCATCAATGCTAAAGTGATTTAAAAATATTAGAATTTAAAAATTATAGCATATTGTCACAATGAACTGTATGAAGCTCAAACATTTTTCCTAATACTTTACCATATGAAATAACCATGCACTTTCTCGTTTTTTCAAAAATGATACATACCTTAGATCCTTTTTTTGTCAAACTCAACCTTTAAATTATAATTCAGTAATTGATTTATGGAGAGTAAATTATTTGTGACTCATGGAACATACAATAATCTTGTTATATTTTAATTCTATGATCCAAGTCATAATTTGATAGAACCTATACTTTTCATGTCATAGGATGTGTCATCACCCAAAGAGATATTTCTTGTATAATCAGAATAGTCTAGAGTCTGGACTAGTCTTTTCAACAAGCCCTGTATTTGGTTGTTCTAGAATCAACATACCAAACATCATTAGGATGACTTAGTTGAGCATGAGAAATAAATAGATTATTTTCTTATCCTAAGTGATCATCTTCTTCTTCTTTTGAGTGGTCACCTACGATAGTATTACTATGTTTTTGATGTATTATTGGTGCACTTGCACAACATGCCCCAGTCTACATGGACTAGGAATATATTTTGTAAATTTGGTAAGCTTTCTCTTATTTTTCTTGGGTTTATTTGCAATTTTCAATCATCCTAAACTTAAGTCTTTTTAGTTGGAATATTTTAAATATGACCCAAATTTTACTTGATTTTACCTTTTTGTGATGTTTAATGCCATGACTATGTCTGGTAAACTTCTTTTAAATGGAAAATAACCTCTCCCATTATATTGGTATTAAAATATATTTTTCCAATGGGTACCTGCATGCCTATGTTCCATAGCTTTAGCACCTTGAAATTATTTAAAATCAAACATTGTAGACTTGATTTTCCTCTTTGCAACATAGATGAATTCACTTTTGGATATCTTATCTCTTGCAGTATCCAATTTTTTTTTTATGAACTACTTCCATTAGATGGTATTTGAATTTGAAAATCATTTTTGAGCATTAAAAAAATTATTTCCAAAGCATTTCTAGATTATTGAAAATCATTTTAGGACTATTGAAAATCAATTCTAGGAAATTAAAATATTATTCTTTAGACTATTGAAAATTATTTTTTGGGCCCTTAGAAATTAATTTCAAATGTGCAAAAAAATCATTTTTGGATATATAAAATCATTTTTGTGCAATTGAAAATTAATTTCGAGCTTTTAGAAATTATTTTTTGGCAATCAAAATTCATTTCAAGCAATTTAAAACCATATTTGGGCATTAAAAATGGTTTTGGACTCTTGGAAATTAATTCTAGGTAATTGAAAATCATTTCAAGCTTTAAAAAACATCATTTTTTTGGGCTATTGGAATTTATTTTTTGGAAATTGAAAATTAATTTTTGACTTTAGAAAATCATTTCTAAGCCATTGTAAATATCCAAAGTCATTCTTATGCCATCAAAAAATGGATATGAGAGGTAAAATGCACAAGCCAAGAGCTTTCCTTTTCCTTTTGTGAACACTTGCACAAAGTCAAGTTTGTGCAAATATAGACTTTAGAATTGTACAAAACTGATTAAATTGTGGGAGATTGATGTTGACCAAGAAAAATACAAAATAAAAAATTCTCCCACAAATTTGAAGAAGCCCAAAAGTTTTTATAGGCCTTGAAGAGTCATTGTGACTATTGGACTTCTAGAATGTGAAATGAAGGGTTGTAACATCATTTTCTCTCTTGAAAATATATAATAGTGTAAAATAGCTATAGAAGAACATGGAGAAAGTATTTTAATACTTTTGAGTTCATTTGGAATTAAAAACAATGTTCTATTCCATTCAGTTTGTGAAATGCATGCTTGCTATTCCTAATTTCCTAAAACTTGTAGTCAAGTCTCAGATCTCATAACTTATATTTTATATATATGTTTTGCATGTGTTATACACCATTAAAAAGAAAATTTTGTGTAGAATCTACTCATAAAATTACATCAAATTTTGAGCAGTTTTGGTATCTCAATTTTGTTTTTATTGATAAAATATGGTTTTGAAAGGATCCCCAAATCTTTTACAAAGGTAAAATCAAAAAGAGGTATCTAGCACAAGGACAACCTTAGGAGATCAACCAAGAGGAGAATTTAACAAAGAGGAAAAAAGGAATAAGAGACCAACTCCCCATGTCACAAATAGATAGCAAAGAGCCAAAAACTTGAAGGGCAGAGCAGCCAAAACCATCAAGATTATTCAAAGGTCTTAGGATGATCCTGCACATCATCATTGGTGGTGAGATCATCATCTAGGGCCTGAGTGTTCATATCCTTGATAGCCTAAAGGATAAGAGTTTAAGCTAGATTGATTAGGTCATCGATATTGACCATGTGATCAAATTTATCTCTCAAGTGGACTTGAGAAGATGTCTCACAAGGATAAAGGCCATCCTTGAGTGTGAGTGAATGCCTGGATATGACTTCTAATTTCTACTTCTTGTGGGATATGGCAAAATCACTAGAAACCTACTTATCTTGGTCAATGATGATGATGCTTTTGCATTTTTTATAGAATCTTTTCTTTTGGTAGAGCACCGATAAGAGGAAGATATGGTGTCTAAATATTTGAAGATAATATTTTTCTTTCTCACTTTAGCAATTGCAATAGTATTGATTTTCATGTTTTTATCACTCAAGGCCTCCTTATGGGTGGACTCTTGACTAGGGACCAATGTAGAAGGACAATACATAGGACTACTGACAACCAAAATGATAGTTATTTGAGCTTACATTTGTAACACATGCTTGTAGATGATCATATGGAGGCCTTGGTTCTTTGGGTAGGTTTATATTTCCTCCTTGACACTCACAATTGAAAGTTCATGTATACACCTAAAATATGTCATGTTTAGGAAACTACTCATATGGGTACATATTCATACCATATGACCGATCTTGGACCTTTCCAAGAGCTAGAAGCGGTCCTAACCACTCAAAAAAAGTAGTTCTAGCCCATTCAAGATCGGACACTATCGACTAGAGTGGCCATCAATATTGGCCACTAAAGCTGAGAGCGACCACATATAGTCACTGCTCTAGACATCAAAATATAGTCTAGCCATGAATATAGGCCCAGATCATGTAGTCTAACTACACTTGCATTGTTTAAGAGTGGTTTTTGGTGTGGATCTCCTAGAGCTCCTCCTACTACCCCTTCAATGCAAATCTGTGACTGATCCTTCCCCCTTTGATGGTTAGTTGCATACAAATCCAGATATTGGTTTCTCTATGAAGCTAAGATCTAGATCTATATCTAAATTTGAGAGGTCTACATATGCATCCTCCCAAGACAAAGAAAAGATTATGAATATTATAATTTTTATGCAATCGAACCCTAGAAAATTGGAGAGTGATTCCATATCCCTTTGAGGATTAGCGAAGCATTGTCCGAGTGAGCAAGGATTACGAGCCATCCAAGCATTTAGATCAAGAATTTATTCATCACCAATCAATGTACAAACATAGAGGTGACTCTTGGACATCAATTCATGCAAGGGATCGAGTGCCACAACCCTGGATTCTTGAGGTAAAAGCTATAGGTCTGTGGCCGCTATTTTTGATAGTGGCCTACAGTCACGGTTGCCCTGAGCAATAGTGGCCAGGGTCTGAGACATGATTTCCTAAATTTTAGCTTAGATTTGTTTTTTTTTTTTGTTTTATTAGCTAATGTTAGTATAGATCTATCTTTCTTAATGCATTTCCATGGTGATTTTTGAGTTATCAATGTATTCTTTCTTAGTTTTACTTCCTTATGCTTTTACATCATTCTTTGCAAATCTTCTAATAAGGCCTCATCTTGAGAGGCTACATGTACTACTGATCATTTGTTGTTGTTTCTTGTAAACAGGTTACAGGTTCTAGAACCAATTCAAAGCATTCAAAGTGTCAAATCCCTCCAGGAAAGTAAAGGATAACAAGACATTGATAAGCCCTTATACAAGTTCATGTGCAAAATCAGGAAGCCTACAGAGTGCACCATTCCATCACGAGGGGCCTTTTACCTATACTTGTAATCATTGTATCAAATAATGGTATCCCTAAGAGGGACCAATATGTAACCAAAGTTTCAAATGGATTAATGAAGTATATCTCTCTGTTTTGTTACTTACATGTTATCTACGCATTCATGGTCTTTTATTTTGATATTATGTCACAAGTAGACTAGATGCATGCTTACCAAGGTCATATAGATGGAGATCAAAGTGGGATCCCCACCTATTTTTCTATTTTAAGCTATATTTTTATGTATTTTCTGTGTGTAGTTCTGGCCGCTCTAAGTTCTAGTGGCTAGTAGACAGAGGCCACTTTTGAAGATAGTGACCAGCAACGGTCGCTCTGAGTGACAATGGCTAGCAAAAAATTAGCAACAGAGGGCAGCCTATGATTCGTCGGATGTGGATTTCATGTTAGGATTACTCTTTGTTGTTTTTCCTTTCTTTGTTTGTAATTTATTTCTAGAATACAATAGGGAAAATATCATTTAATAAAAAAAACATCAAAAAAAAGTAAAATAAAAATTGCATAAAGCTTCTTAGTTTTCTTATTTTCCTACCTCTGTTTTCAAATCCACCCTAGTCTCCAACGGTCTACGTTTTGTTTGTAGATATTTCTTGCATGGGTCCTGTTGAGTGTTAATTTTACCCAATTATGAAATTACACTCTCCCTTAGGGTTTGGATCTCCAAAACCCTCTCTTGCAAAGAAATTAAACAAACAATTTCTCCAAGGTCTCCACTATATTAGCATTTGCATATGTGTATTAGTAATCTCAAAAAAATATATATCAATTTAAATGCTTGGAACACCTTAGTGATTGCAAGTAACTGTAAACAAGGGGCAATGTTGGTTTATTTTACCATGCTACCTTAATGATTGTTCATGAAACCAAAATAAAAAATAAATGTGAACTGGCCCTCATATGACCATGATGTAGTGCCTTAGTTATTTTTATCTTGAGGATTTTAAGGTAGATTTTATCTTTCTTATTAAGTGGGTTTTAATCAAGCTTTACCTTGCATTAAATCCTTCTTTAAACATGAAATTAAATATTAAAATCTATCTATGAATGTGAATCCAAAATGATGAATAGGCTCTTTAAACGTAGCTTGTTATCATGAAGATAAAGATAGCCTTTGATATGAATAATAAATTATTCCTCTTTGGTGAAATAAATTTTCACAAAGAGATAATAATTTATAGCCTTGAAATATAGGCTTTAAAATGTCATTTAATTATCTTTCTTTAATGAAATAATTTTCATAAAGAATAATAATTTAATGTGTTAAAACAATAGCCTTTTAATGTAACATATAAAATCACCTCTCTTTAATGAAATTGAAATTTTCATAAAGATAGGTGCACTTATGGCCCCGAAAAAGATAGCTTATGAAATGCCATAAAATTAACCCCCTTCGATGAAATTGAAATTTTCATGAAGGAAAGTTTATTTTATGCTTGCAAGTAAAAAATATGAAGCTGAAAAAATCTGATTTGACTCCAAAATGTGAAAAAATGAAATTCTAAAATTGTAAAATCTGCATCAAACAACCATTTTCAAAAATTTGTATAAAATTTAAATTACCTCGGAATGAATTTGAATCTGTTATGTATGATAGATTTTACATGATTCTTCACAGCCATGTAATTATTTTTATCATTTTAATTTATTTTTTTTATTATTTTAATCTCTAAAAATTAAAAAAATAGCAAAAATAAAGTTAGAAAAATAAAAAAAATTTAAAAATTAAAAAATAGAAATGTTGCAACCCCGAATTTCTCCACAAACCCTACAAGCATTAGTATTCTGCATAAAACCAGTATTAGAGTGACCCGACTTCGTGCAATCAACATCTAATACGATGAGAGCTTCAAAGGAAAATGGTGCAATAAACTGAAAACGAAATCAAGTTAACCATAAAAAATTCATAAAACTCCAGACATTTCCAATTAATTGCTGCAAAAAGATATTCAATATTCCATTACAATGTAGAAAAAAAATGGCCAAAGTTTGCATCCAAATGGTGAAAATCGGCCCAGCAGTATGCCTTCCTCCTCCAGAAAAATCCCAAAAGATCCAGCCATTTTTCTCTGCATCCATCTAGTTTTTAAAGTCTTCTCTCATGACCATTCGTTTCAAATTTCCAAACCCTTGGTTTCTCCTTCCAACGCTGCTGTTTGGTTTTCCTTTTCTTGTTTTCAATTTTTTTTCTCAAAAACCCTTCGTTGGCTTTCCATAACATCTTTCTTTCCTTTCTTTTATTTTCCTTCCACCTTACCTGCATATAACACATGTGAATTAACTCTTAACATTTCAAAGAAAAGAAAAATACTAATAAAATAATATACTAAAAACGTTTAAAAAATCTTTTGACGTTTTCCATCTACCTGTACATGCATCAAAAAGCTTGAGTTAGCTTTTTTATTAAAAACAAAATAACAAAATAAACTATATTAAAAGCATTAAGTTAAACTAATTTAAAAAAGAAATAAAAAGAAAAAGAAAAAAAACATTAAATTTAAACTATTTTAAAAAATGAACTAAAACGTGGTGAATGAAGCACCATGGCTTCATTCACTACTTTTCTTTTTATTTATACTTTTATTGTTTATATATATATATATATAATCTTTTCACTTTTTAAATTTTTTTATTTGTTTATATATATAAAATATATGTATAAAATTGTTTTTTTTTTTTTAATTCAAAAAGCTTTATTTATTTATTTTTATTTTTTTTACTTGTTTTCTCTTTTATATTAAATTTAGTTTAATTAATTTTAAATGTTTGAATTGATTTAATCCAAAACATTAAAATTAACCAAAACAACAAAAAAATGAGGAACCTAACCATTCCACTAGACACTCAAAATTAAACAAAAACACCCAAACACAAAAATTAAAAAGTGGGTCCTCAATTATTGGGGCTAGTTGTGGAATGGCCACAAAAAATGGTGACTCTGCTGGGAAATGCTCATGAGAATTTTGGTAAGAACCCAACCTGAAACGAAAACATGCAATATTAGCGAGACATAATAATTTAGCAATGTCCCAAGAAGGTGAGAGTAAACAACTTCAGAATGAAAACAACTAATACATCTGCCTTTGCTCAGTGTGTGCAAATGTGATTCATTTCTTGCATTTCTGAAAATCCTCTAGGTTCCATCATCCCTTTCTGAATTAGGCTATGAAGTACAACTCCTTAAGAGAAGAATTTTACAAACAAAGCCCCACTACCAGTAAGGCATCTATAGTCCCGATGAGGTTTATCTAACTTACCCTCTATCAGTCAGGCGTCTATAGCCTCGGTGAGGTTTATAGGATAGCCTCGGTTCACTTAATGCTTTGCAAAACCCATCTATCCTAGGTGTTTCAAGATTTCTAACGCTCGTTCTCTTTTCTTTCTTTCTTTTTCATCTCTCTTTTTTTATCTCTTTTTTTTTCTCTTTTTTTTT
Source organism: Wollemia nobilis (assembly GCA_028583015.1). Classification (NCBI taxonomy): domain Eukaryota; kingdom Viridiplantae; phylum Streptophyta; class Pinopsida; order Araucariales; family Araucariaceae; genus Wollemia; species Wollemia nobilis. The sequence goes on along the minus strand of JAQPPZ010016677.1, from coordinate 10,427,007 downwards.
ATCTCTTTTTTTTCTCTTTTTAAGTATCAAGCTTTGCCTAGCCAGGGCCCCACATCTAGTTAGGCGTCTATAGCCCCGGTGGATTTTTCCTTAACTATATGACAGACTTCGAAAAGCCTATTGCATAGCTTATACTCATGAACTCTTGCAAAAGCATCAAGTCTCACTAGGTTAGAAAGCCAAAGTGGAGCATTTTAGATTTTTGCCTAGGGTTGCATAATCAAGACAACTTCATCCTTCTTACTTTTAGAAACACCATTTAATGTGTGCGTGGGTCCCATGTGGAGCTTGGGCTAATATTTCATTGTTCCACTTTCTACCATTTTAGTCCCAACATCTAAGCATGATCACCAAATAACTCATCCCCCTTTTCTTGGGTTCATCAGTTTTTCAAATTAGGTGTTCCCCCTACTAAGAAAGAAACACGCAAACAGGCCAGAGACCAAAAGTTAATGACCACAAAACATCACCTCAAAACAAGGGAACAACCTAAAAAACAAAACTAAAAACACAAACCAAAACAAAATCCAAACCCAAAATCAAAACATGAAAACCAAAACTATATACAAATGTACAATATGGTACAAGATGGTGCAAAAATTTGAACTATCACTTTCCAGGATCCCAAACATGATTAGAATATTTCAAGAGACATATAACGTGATACACATGCCAAAAATTTTAGGAACCCAACAAAAACAATATTAGGCCAAACAATGCAACAATATTCATCTTACCCCTCTCACCATACCAATTTGACTTAGTTCCATTAATAATATTATGGTGGAGTTTCAAGTTCTCAAGTTGATTATACAATAATGGATCTTCAATTCTTTCATGGTTATTCTTTAAGATGCCAATTTCACAATTCTATTTATGGTGTAGAAATAAGCTTTCATTTTTAGATATGAGATCTTGCAAATATGAACCTATTTCTACAAATTTTAAATCCAAATCATTTTTTAAATTTGTAGACCAATCAAATTCATGTAACCATTTGCAAGCACCTAGGATATTTATTAAATGAGCATCATCATAAGCTTTTATCCTAGATTCTCATTACTAATTGATTATGAACTTGATTTAACACTTCAAGCATACCAACTTCATTTTCATTCAATAAAGCAATATCATTAGTGGTGTGAGGATAAATTAAGTCAAATTCTTTATCAACCACAAATAAAATTTCATCATTGATAGTATTTAAATCCATCAATCCATTAGACAAACCTTCACTTGCATTTCGAATGGTGGAACCTAAAAGGTGAGATTTTACCTTTGGCACTTTTCCATTTACCATTACTTGGAGAGGATTTGAAACTTCCTCTTTTTTCTCATGACATTCATTATCATCATCATGTAGCGCTTGTTCTTTCTCCATGACCTGTTTATCAAAGACACCAAAATTTGGTACCCAATTAAAAACATGTCCATCCCTTTCAAACCATAAGTCTTGTCTATCTAGGGATGGGTCAACTAACACATCTCCATGATCAATTACTTGGGTTATTTTAGATAATGTGATATTTTCAATTGGATCATCGGTTATATCAAACCCAAACCATTCAGGTTCTAAAATTTCCTCATTTTGACATGGCATAGACATTGTAGAACCAATAAGTGGATCAAGATTTTCAATTTTCTTTCCCTCAAAGGAATCCAAAGAAAATGATTCTTCTTCTTTATCCATGGTTGTAGAATCCTTATCACTTCCAAAACTTTCTCAAATTGTACAGGATTTATAATATCCTCATGCAAGAAAACAATCCTATTATCCTGCATATCAATCAATGCAAAAAGTCCATTAGAATATTTAAAGAGAGCATATTCTTCCCATTTCTTCCAAGAATCATAGTAATCATATTCCAAAATCAAGTTGTGACGCTCAAGTACTTCTTCATCATCTTCCGATTCATCAACATGTTTCTCATCCAATTCATCTTCACCTTCCCTAGATGGTTCAATTATTTCCAAAAGTCAGTTATTTCTTGAATTCAAATTTGTTAGGCTAAAATAATCCAAGTTAGTAACCCATGATTCAATTTTATCACAATTTGGAAGGTGTAGATCTTCTTGGCCATCAGTTTCAACAATATCATTCAAAGTATCTTTCGAGAACAAGTGGTGAAATTTTGTTGTCTTCAAATGCATTTATTGATTCAATTTCAAGTTCACTTTCAACCACTTTTGATGGCTTAGGAGCTTCTATAAGGGGATCAATTTTTATATCTTGCTCCATATAGTCACTCCAATCTTCCTTTGCAAGTACACATGACCAACTCATATCCTCATGGGTTTGTTCATCCCAATCCTCATTTGTGGGTAATGATTCTAGATATTTTCTTTTCGAAATAAAATGTTTATATTTTGGTTCCAACTTCTTGTTACCCATCCATAGAATTTCTTCTCAAAAATCTTCATGCTCTTCAAGACATTCTAAATAGGCATTTACTTCAATGTAAGTCACATCAAAGTCTCTTCTATCACCTGAAGGAACATAACATGAAATATCACTAAGATTAGCACTATGAATTTTCTTCCTAGGATGATTTGGATACATACATTGATGTGATCGTTTTTGTGATGGAACCACATCTCTACTTAACTTCTTAACCACATTTTTCTCTTTTACTTCCGATACAAGCTTGTTGGGTTGAGTGGTGGAAGTAGTGTTGAGTGGTATTTTCACACACTTGTGAAAGTACACTCTCCTTTAGGATTTGGGCTCCAAATCCCCTCTTGCAAAGAAGTTAAACAACCAACTTCTCCAAGGTCTCCGCTGTATTAGCATTTGCAACTGTGTATTAGTAATCTCAAATAAAGATATTCAATTAAAATGCTTGGAACACCTTAGTGATTGCAAGTAACTGTAAACAAGGGGCAATGTTGGTTTATTTCACCATGAAACTTTAGTGATTGTTCATTATTTTACTTTTTTTTTTTAGATTTTGTAATTTTTATGTATTTATTTTAACTAAGTTGAACCTTCTGGAAAAATAAAATAAAATGAAAAGAAATGCAGAAAATTAAAAATTGAACACGTTCGATCTGATGCTATCCTATTCCGACAAAACCGAATATGTGAGAGTTTCGTACATGCAACCTAGCCTATTTGACTCGCAAAACAAACACAATCAAAGTAAACTAGGTGCTAGCTCCTAGGGTTTAAAATAATTTTCAGATTGCAGACATTCACATGAAATAACCCAAAACAATGGCATGAATTTCATTTATAAATCTGAAATCTGAAAGGAGAAAAATAGAACAGTTAAAATGAAGCATGCAGAAAATTTCTCATCCTTTCTTGCCCATAAAATGCAAATTTTTGAACAATTCTGCATTAAAAATATGTCCTGTTACAATAGCAGAATCTCTGGTTTTTCTCAAAACCAGCAAAAGTGGAAGAAAAGCACTCCACAGCAGGCCCAGAACGGCTAATCACCCTCAACTCTGCAACCCGCTCGTAGCGGTTTTCGACCCCTATACCTGTCCTGTGCTTCTGCTTTTAAAGTTTTGGTAAATTGCTTCTCCTTCCACGACGGTTCGTTTCATCTTCCAGATTGCTTCGTTTCACCTTCCCCGCCTTTCCATTGCTTTTGATTTTATGCTCGAGATCTTCTCTGTGAACTGTAACGCCTCTGTAGCCCTTACACATGTATGCCACGTGTTTCGCACTTTTTTGCATGTTCTATAATGGCCCCATGTAAATCATGACAAAAAATAGCATGTAGCTTTGCTCCTTTACTTTCATCGTGAAAACGTGACATGTCGCGATATCGCGACATTTTCCTGCCAACAGCCTTGTTCTCCTCATGCATCGCAAAAATGATACATGTCGCGATATCACGACATTTTTCTGCTTCGGGCCGCGTGGATGCAACCTGTCGTGAAATCGTGACGCTTTTCTCTTTCGGGCTGTCTCACTGCTTTTTGTTGAAATCATGACGCTTTTCTCTTTCAGGCTGTCTCGCTACTTCTATCGTGAAATCGTGACATTTTTCTATTTCGGGTTGTCTTGCTGCATTTGGCCACGAAAACGTGACATGTCATGAAATCGTGACATATTTTCCTTCCGTACCACTTTGCTGCTTCCTGTCGTGAAATCATGATGCTTTTCTGCTTCGTGCCCCTTTGCTGCTTCCTGTCGCGAAATCGCGACGCTTTTAGTGCCTTGCCCTATTTGACTGGTTTGACCGTGATTTTGTGACATGTCACGATTTCGCGACAATTTTCCATTCTATCTTTCTCTCTCCTCTTTGGACGCCATGTCGCGATATCGCGACAATTTTTCTTTTTCAACTGCGTGGAGCAACATGTCGCGATATCGCGACAACTTTTTTATTTTCGGCCGCGACGGAGCAACATGTCGCGATATCGCGACAACTTTTTCATTTTTGGCCGTGACGGAGCGACATGTCGCGATATCGCGACAACTTTTTATTTTCGGTCGTGACGGAGCGACATGTCACGATATCGCGACACTTTTTCTCCTTAGTGAAATTTTTGCTTTTTCCTTGATTTTTTAGCATCTGGGCTACTGCAGTTTTCTTTGAAAGCATGCAAAAAATGTGGGTCCCCAATTTTGGGGTGTGTTGTGGATCAGCCACAACAAATGGCGACTCTGCTGTCAAATGCTCTTGAGCATTTTGGTGAGAACCCAACCGGAAACATACAAGCTTAGATACAAGCGTCAGCACATAGAAGATAAACAAATACCGATAGATCAAAAATACATGAAACATCAGAATCATTAAGTATCAGCTCGGTGTGTGCAATGTGTTTCATTCCCTATCATTTGAACTTGTTCAACATTCCATTGTCAGTTTCACTTATGATTTGTATGCAAGGCTATGAATGATTTGTGCAGGATTTGATGCATGATGAAGATGCTAGAGATGTAACAACCTAGCTTTATAAATTCTCAAACCTTCTCATATCATGGACAAACATATTAAAGATGTCAAACCCTCTTAGGACCAAATATATGTATACTATTGAATTAATTTACTAGATCCCAAAGTTGGTTATGTGTCACTACCATCTTGAACCCATGTGCAAGTGTAAGTGAAATCAGAACTTTGGGGAATAGGATTCCCAACCTAAGCGAGATGGGAATTTAACCCTATCCTTACTATTCTGATTTGGAGTTCATTACCTCATCTTGAACAAAATAATTTAACCTTTTATGGATGAAATGGTCAGGCTAGTCTATCCATATGAGCAATCAGTGGTCTTGCTTTTAGACAAGACATGTTGCCACGCATGAGCATACTTAACCCCATAATCCATGACTTGGCTTTCATTCATTCTTTTCTCTCTTTTTTTTCTTTGGACCTTTGGGATGACTACCCATCCTTGCTAGGGACATGTAGTACGATCCCTCCAATCCAATATTAAGATGAAATGGAAAATATTATCTTTTATCTCTTGGACCTTGGGGATGACTACCCATCCTTTGCAGAGGACACGTAGTACAATCCTTCCAATCCAATATTGAGATGAAATGGAAAAAATTAGTTTTACTTTTATTGCTTGGACCTTTGGGATGACTACCCATCCTTTGCAGAGGACATGTAGTACGATCCTTCCAATCCAAGCTTTATGATGAAATGGGAAAAATGGAAGCTTTGGGGAATCAAATTCTCAACCTAAGCGAGATGAGAATTAAGTCCTATCCTTACTACTCCATGTAGGTCAAATCAGAGCTTTGGGGAGTTGGATCCTCAACCTAAGTTCGATGAGGATTTAACCCTATCCTTACTACTCTGGTTTTAGGCTTTAAGCTTGATGGAAATGGTAAAAACCACTGTTTTAAGGATTATGTTGCATGATAGGACAGACATGAAATATTCTTTTCACCTCACCTTTTCATCCAAGTATGGTTTTGACCATTTTGCTCAAGATTCTTTTTAATGTGCATGGAATGTGCTTGGTTCAAGATAGCTTGGGCAGCAGTTCCCAACCTTAGGATCCTTTTAATATATGTTATGTAATAATCCTAAGAGGATTCAACACCTTCTCAATAATTGCCCATGGAATGAAAATGTAACTGAGATGACATGTATATGCAATGTGGAATATGACATGAGATATGAATGCACTACTTCTTTTGGAATATATCATCTATTTTACCATAATGTGCAAAACTGACAACTTCATGCATCACAAGATTCAAACGATATTATTTAAATGTTTGTGTTACTTGTGGAGCTTTCTACAACACAATTCCAATGTTTCATATTCTCCTGATTTTAGGCATAAGTTGACATCTCAAATTTTCTTCTTTTTTTTTTTTTTATCAAAACAAACTAAACATGTCAAATGAAATCAACCACACAACTTAAATCCTAATCCAAATAGCAATCCCAAAATGAAACTTGAAAACACAAACCCAAACCAAAACCAAAATTTATATACAATATAGTACAAGATGATGCCAAGCTTGGACTATTACTTTCCTGGATCCCAAACATGATTAGAACATTTCAAAAGACATATGTCACAATACACATGCCAAATGTTGTAGGAATCCAACAACAATAAGATCAAACCAAGCAATGCAACAAATTTCAACTTGCCATGCTCACCATACCAATTTGATTTAGTTCTATTACCAACATCATAGGTGAGATTCAAATCAAATTGATTAGACAATGGTTGGTATTCAATTTTATCTTGTCTATTCTTTAAAGTGCAAGTTTCATCATTCCATTCATGATTTAGAAGTAGGCTTTCCTTTTCAAATGTGAGATATTGCAAACAAGAGCCTATTTCTAAAAGTCTTGAATTCAAATTATTTTTCGAGATTTTAAAACCATCAAAATCAATCAAAACTTGACAAACATCACCAAGATTTGACATTTCATCATTAATGACATTAGCATCCAAAGGGACATCATGTAACCCATCACTTAAAATTTTTGTGGCTACTACCAAAGGTAAAGATTTCACCTTGTCACCCATACTCAACCCATCATGATTAGAATTTATCACAACTTGATGAGTGTTAGTAGCTTTTTCTTTTTCTTCATTGTCTTCTTCATCATCCAACACCTGTTCAAAAACACCAAAGTTAGGCACCCAATCAAACATGCGTCCATATTTTTCAAAACAAGAGCCTAATTTTTCAAGATATGTGTCACGTGACACCTTTCCATGATCAATGGCTTGAGTTGCCTCAAAATCCATATTTTCATTAGGATCATCAATAGTATCAAACCCACACCACTTAGGCTTTGTAATTTCATCATTTTGAGATGGCATAGACATTGTAGAAACAATAGGTGGATCAAGATTTTTGATTTCTTGCCCCTCAAGGGGAACAAAAACAATTGATTCTCCTTCTTCATCCATGGTAGTAGAATCATTATCCTTCTCCAACCTTTGATGAGATTCCAACCCTTCTTCCAAAACATTCTCAGATTGTACAGGACTTGTAATATCCTCATGTGAAAGGGCAATTGTATCATCCTGCATATCAATAGGCACACAAATTTCATTAGCAGTTTTGGAGTGAGCATACTCTTCCCAAGAATCATAATGATCATCTTTCAAAATCAAATTGTGATGCTCAACTATTTCTTCTTCATCTTTTAATTCATCAACATGTTTCTCATCAAATTTATCTTCACCTTCCTTAGATGGTTCAATTACTTCCAAAATTGGGTTATTGCTTGTATTCAAATTGATAAGGCTATCATAATCCACATGTGTAACCCATGATTCACGTTTAACATGATTTGGAAGGTGTGAATTTTCTTGGCCATCATTTTCAACAATGTCATCCAAAACAGATTCATCCTCATAGAATTCATCTTTTGGTGAGTCAAGGGTTTCCAATTTGTCACATGTTTCAATACTAGTTGGATCTAGTACTCCTCCCTTGCCTAAAATCATATTCTTATGAAAATCATTAAAATTGATTTTAGAAATATCTTTTGAATCAAGATGAGTATTTTGAAGTTGATTCATACTTAAGAAAGATGGTTGATCTTGCATAGTAGGTTGAGGATTTTGAAATTGATTGAAGCTTGGGAATGATTGTTGATTCTGAAATTGATTTACACTTGAATTTGGTTGAGGTGGATAAATCATTGGATGGGTAAAGGAGGTATTAAATGATTGAAGATTATATGATCCAAAACCCACACCATAATTTTGACAACTCAATTGTTGCTCAATTGCCATTGCTTGAGTATAGGCTTGTGACAAAGATGTGATTTGAGGCATCCCTCGCAAATATGTGGAAATGAGTGGGTCAAGAGCATTTACATATATTTGGAGAGCCATTTCTTCTTGAAGAGCATAAAATGTCACTAATTGAGCATATAATCCAAAGAACCTTTCAGAAAATGACTTCACATTTTCACTTGGTCCTTTTTTAATAGTGAAAAACTGCTCATACATGCGGATTGGGTCAACTTGCTTTTTGTTGAATTGATTAAGAAATGCTGCCTCTAGCTGAGCCCAAGAAGTGATAGACCCTAAGGGCAGACTTGTAAACCAATCAAATGCCACTTTGTCCAAGGTGTAAGGGAACATTTTACAAACAACATCATCATGCCAAATTGTTAAGTGATTCACAACAAATTTGAATGCTTGAATGTGTTCTCCTACAGTATTTGTCCCGTTAGACAAAAATCGAGGAAGACATCTCTCAAAACCAACGGGCAAATAATGTTGAACTCCTGGTATGTTCAATGGGCTACCTGTCATCCACGGTGAAAACATAGCCATTAGTGAATCTTAAAGAATATAACTTTAATACCCAAAATTATTTTTTTTTTTTTTTAAATTAAATCAAATCACATTATTCTTGTATGAACAATCAAAGCGTTAGAACAATGCATAGCAATTCATGTCCTCCTTTTAACAGTACAAAGTTGTATTGTTAAAAGAGGGCTAAAGATAATAATCAATAGGGCATGAAATATTCAAAATTTAAATCCCTATAGCATTTAAATCAATCTGAAATAAACCGGTTCAGGCCCTCCTTCTAGCGCCAAAATGTTGAGTGGTGTTAGAGGAGGCCGAAGATGCTAATCAAATGGACTTGAAATATTTAGCAATGTAAAGCTCTTAAACAATTATAAACCTGTAGCATCTAAAATCATGATAAAATAAACCCTTTCATGCCCTCCTTCTAGCGCCAAAATGTTGAGTGGTATTTTCACACACTTGTGAAAGTACACTCTCCTTTAGGATTTGGGTTCCAAATCCCCTCTTGCAAAGAAGTTAAACAACCAACTTCTCCAAGGTCTCCGCTGTATTAGCATTTGCAACTGTGTATTAGTAATCTCAAATAAAGATATTCAATTAAAATGCTTGGAACACCTTAGTGATTGCAAGTAACTGTAAACAAGGGGCAATGTTGGTTTATTTCACCATGAAACTTTAGTGATTGTTCATTATTTTACTTTTTTTTTTTAGATTTTGTAATTTTTATGTGTTCATTTTAAATAAGTTGAACCTTCTGGAAAAATAAAATAAAATGAAAAGAAATGCAGAAAATTAAAAATTGAACACGTTCGATCTGATGCTATCCTATTCCGACAAAACCGAATATGTGAGAGTTTCGTACATGCAACCTAGCCTATTTGACCTGCAAAACAAACACAATCAAAGTAAACTAGGTGCTAGCTCCTAGGGTTTAAAATAATTTTCAGATTGCGAGACATTCACATGAAATAACCCAAAACAATGGCATGAATTTCATTTATAAATCTGAAATCTGAAAGGAGAAAAATAGAACAGCTTAAAATGAAGCATGCAAAAAATTTCTCATCCTTTCTTGCCCATAAAATGCAAATTTTTGAACAATTCTGCATTAAAAAATATGTCCTGTTACAATAGCAGAATCTCTGGTTTTTCTCAAAACCAGCAAAAGTGGAAGAAAAGCACTCCACAGCAGGCTCAGAACGGCTAATCACCCTCAACTCTGCAACCTCGCTCGTAGCGGTTTCCGACCTCTGTACCTGTCCTATGCTTCTGCTTTTAAAGTTTTGGTAAATTGCTTCTCCTTCCACGACGGTTCGTTTCGTCTTCCAGATTGCTTCGTTTCACCTTCCCCGCCTTTCCATTGCTTTTGATTTTATGCTCGAGATCTTCTCTGTGAACTGTAATGCCTCTGCAGCCCTTACACATGTATGCCACGTGTTTCGCACTTTTCTGCATGTTCTGTAATGGCCCCATGTAAATCGTGACAAAAAATAGCATGTAGCTTTGCTCCTTTACTTTCACTACGAAAACGCGACATGTCGCGATATCGCGACATTTTCCTGCCAACAACCTTGTTTCTCCTCATGCATCGCAAAAATGATACATGTCGCGATATCGCGACATTTTTTTGCTTCGGGCCGCGTGGATGCAACCTGTCGCGAAATCATGACGCTTTTCTCTTTTGGGCTGTCTCACTGCTTTCTGTCGCGAAATCATGATGCTTTTCTCTTTTGGGTTGTCTCGCTGCTTCTTGTCACGAAATCATGACATTTTTTCTGTTTCGGGCTATCTTGCTGCATTTGGCCGTAAAAATGTGACATGTCACGAAATCGCGACATATTTTCCTTCCGTACCACTTTGCTGCTTCCTGTCACAAAATCACGATGCTTTTCTGCTTCGTGCCCCTTTGCTGCTTCCTGTCGCGAAATCGCGACGCTTTTAGTGCCTTGCCCTGTTTGACTGGTTTGACCACGATTTTGTGACATGTCACGATTTCACGACAATTTTCCATTCTATCTTTCTCTCTCCTCTCTAGATCATGATTTCTTGACATGTCACGATATCACGACAATTTTTCATTTCTGGCCGCGATGGAGCAACATGTCGCGATATCACAACTTTTCTTTTTTGGCCGTGACAGAGCAACATGTCGCGATATCGCGACAACTTTTTCATTTTTGGCCGCGACGGAGCAACATGTCGCGATATCGCGACAACTTTTTCATTTTCGGCCGCGACGGAGCGACATGTCGCGATATCGCGACAACTTTTTCATTTTCGGCCGCGACGGAGCGACATGTCGCGATATCGCGACACTTTTTCTCCTTAGTGAAATTTTTGCTTTTTCCTTGATTTTTTTAGCATCTGGGCTACTGCAGTTTTCTTTGAAAGCATGCAAAAAAGGTGGGTCCCCAATTTTGGGGTGTGTTGTGGATCAGCCACAACAAGTAGTAGAATTAGTTGGATTGATATCAACAGATAAAGCCTGAATACTTGTTGTAATGGGTCCATGAGTGACCCCATGATTCTCTAATTGTGATGGAGTAGTTGTATGGATAGAAGTACTAGTAAAAGTACACGTGGGAACATCCATAGGTATGGTAGGGTAAAATTGATTGTGGGGAAAAATGTTTGATATCAAATTTTGTTGTGCCCACGCTTGATTTACCATCAAAGTTTGATTGCAAGCCCCTAGTTGTCCTACCATAGGCAATTGCTCCATCCCATAACCTTGTGGCCTTAATTTTTGATCTACAATCATAGCTTTTGTGTAGGCCGAGGCAATATTAGTAACCAAAGAATTTTTCCTAGTGAACATGGAAAGCAAGGGATCCAATGCCCCAAAGTATATTTGAAGAGCACCACTCTCCTCAATAGTATAATGAGCAATTAATTTTGCATAGAGATTTCAAAATCTCATGTTGAAATTCTCATGGGCTCATTAGGTTCCCTTTTGTATGAAAAAAATTATTGATAAATCGTGGCAGGATCTATGGGTAACCTAAATTTATTGATAAAAGCAGTTTCCAATTGAGTGCAAGACGTAATAGAACCAGTGGGTAAATTTTTGTACCAATCATATGCTACCTCATCTAGGCTCCCAGGAAACAATCTACATGCCACATCCTCATGTTCAACATAACATCTCACTAAGATATCCACATAGGATTGAATGTGCTCCTCGGCTAATGTTGTGCCCTTGTGCTTAAACTTGGGTAAAATTTTCTCTATGCTCTTGGGTAAAAGTTTCTCTATGCTCTTGGGTAAGTCATGAGAATCTCCACTAATGTTCAAAGGATTACTATGCACCCCGTACAACTTTCCAGTGTTTGTAGCCATAAATGACACTCAAAGGATAAATTCAAAACTAATTTGTTAGTCAAATAGCAATTTATTACAAATAAGCATAAAATGACTAACAATATCAAATGTACAACATATGAATAATCATGTTAGCATCAACCAAGAGATATGTATCCATTAAACCATGAAATTGATGAACATTCTCAAATTTGCAACATGTTAGCATTAATGCATCATCAAAAATAGAGGATGTTAGAATCAATGAAAGTAATCATATGGAAACAAAAACTCGTTAGTCAAGACCAATGTTTTGTAAATAAATCTTTCAAGTAACATGAACAATTTAGCATCTAAATGGTAATAAAATAAATTAACTCAAATCCTCCTAGCTCCCAAAGTGTGAGTGTTAGAGGAAACCAAAGATGCTAATCAAATGAACTTGAAATATTTAGCAATTCAAAACTTTCAAAATCATATCAAATCACATTATTCCTATTATGAACAATCCAAAAGCGTTAAATCAATGAATACTAATTCATGAATTGCTTAACATAAATAAAATAAAGTAAACCAATTCAGACCCTCCTTCTAGCACCAAAATGTTGAGTGTTAATTTTACCCAATTGTGAAATTACACTCTCCCTTAGGGTTTGGATCTCCAAAACCCTCTCTTGCAAAGAAATTAAACAAATAATTTCTCCAAGGTCTCTGCTATATTAGCATTTGCATATGTGTATTTGTAATCTCAATAAAAATATATCAATTTAAATGCTTGTAACACCTTAGTGGTTGCAAGTAATTGTAAACAAGGGGCAATATTGGTTTATTTTACCATGCTACCTTAATGATTGTTCATGAAACCAAAATAAAAAATAAATGTGAATTGGCCCTCATATGACCACAATGTAGTGCCTTAGTTCTTTTTATCTTCCTTATTAAGTGGGTTTTAATCAAGCTTTACCTTGCATTAAATCCTTCTTTAAACATGAAAGTAAAAATTAAAATCTATCTATGAATGTGAATCCAAAATGATGAATAGGATCCTTAAACGTAGCTTCTTATCATGAAGATAAAGATAGTCTTTCATATGAATAGTAAATTATTCCTCTTTCGTGAAATCAATTTTCACAAAGAGATAATAATTTATAGCCTTGAAATATAGGCTTTAAAATGTCATTTAATTATCTTTCTTTAATAAAATAATTTTCATAAAGAATAATAATTTGATGTGTTAAAAAAATAGCCTTTTAATGTAACATATAAAATCACCTCTCTTTAATGAAATTGAAATTTTCATAAAGATAGGTGCACTTATGGCCCCGAAAAAGATAGCTTATGAAATGCCATAAAATTAACCCCCTTCGATGAAATTGAAATTTTCATGAAGGAAATTTTATTTTATGCTTGCAAGTAAAAAAAATATGAAGCTGAAAAAATCTGATTTGACTCCAAAATGTGAAAAAATGAAATTCTGAAATTGTAAAATCTGCATCAAACAACCATTTTCAAAAATTTGTATAAAATTGAAATTACCTCGGAATGAATCCGAATCTATTGTGTATGATAGATTTTACATGATTCTTCACATCCATGTAATTATTTTTATCATTTTAATTTATTTTTATTTTTATTTTAATCTCTGAAATTTTAAAAAAATTAGCAAAAAGAAAGAAAATTTTAAAAAATTAAAAAACAGAAATGTTGCAACCTCGAATTTCTCCACAGACCCTGCAAGCATTAGTATTATGCATAAAACCAGTATTAGAGTGACCTGACTTTGTGCAATCAACATCTAATACAGTGCGAGCTTCAAAGGAAAAGGGTGCAATAAACTGAAAACGAAATCAAGTTAACCATAAAAAATGCATAAAACTCCAGAAATTTCCAATTAATTGCTACAAAAAAAAAATTCAATATTCCATTACAATACACAAAAAAATTGCCCAAAGTTGGCATCCAAATGGTGAAAATCGGCCCAGTGGGATGCCTTCCTCCTCCAGAAAAATCCCAAAAGATCCAACCCTTTTTTTGTGCATCCATCTGGTTTTTAAAGTCTTCTCTCATGACCATTCATATAATGTCTTTCTTTCCATTCATAAAGTCTTCGTTGGATTTCCATAACGTCTTTATTTCCTTTCTTTTATTTTCCTTTCACCTTACCTGCATATAACACAAGTGAATTAAATCTTAACATTTCAAAGAAAAGAAAAATACTAATAAAATAATATACTAAAAACATTTAAAGAAGCTTTTGACGTTTTCCATCTACCTGTACATGCATCAAAAGCTTGAGTTAGCTTTTTTATTAAAAAAAATAATAACAAAAGAAACTATATTAAAAGCATAAAGTTAAACTACTTTAAAAAAAGAAATAAAAAGAAAAAGAAAAAAGCATTAAATTTAGACTATTTTAAAAAATGAACTAAAAGGTGGTGAATGAAGCACCATGGCTTCATTCACTAATTTTATTTTTATTTATACTTTTATTATTTTTATTTATCGATATATATATATATATATATATATATATTTGGTAATTATTTTAATAGATTAACAGTGGGTTTTTATAGAGGATCCCAAAACCTTATGTACAAAATCAGCCTGGTTGGAATGTGCATCATGCCTTGTGGCTGGAGGAATAAAACTGATGACAGAAAACAAAAATTGCTAATTGCCCGAAGGCTACAAGTAGGGCCCTTATGCCTGAATATCTTGGAAACAAACCACATTTTACCAAGGAAAACAAAAATACTAGCCGAAGAAATTTGACCATCGAAAGCAAAAATAGCCAAACCAAATGAATGACCTTCTGAAGCGGGGAGAACATCATGAGAGGATATCCGCATTGGCCAAACTCGCCACCTCAGACGGGAAGCGTGAGCGCCACACAACAGGACACGTGGTCGCAAGCCCTTTGTTGGCCATGTGGTCTGCCATGCGATTTCCTTCCCTAAAAATATGACACGCCTTCCACCTGTCACGTTGAGAGAGGAGCATCCTAGCCTCAAGAATGATGTTGTAGACCCTCCAATATGGGTCTTTAGAGCCTAGCAGATAGTTGACTATATTGATAGAATCACCTTCAACTATCAAATGCTGAGGATCCTTAGAGAGGATTTGGATACCTTTCAAAACACTTCTGGCTTCAACATAGTGATTATTCTGGGCACCCAAATCTTCACAATAAGCCAACACAATATTTCCGTTATGGTCTCTAACCACACCACTAGAACCAGCGGGTCCAGGATTTCCTTTGGCCACACCATCAAAGTTTAATTTAATCCAGCCCACAGGGGGCTTGGTCCAAATAATATCCCCACGTTGAGACTTAGAAACACCATCATGAAAAG
This sequence comes from Wollemia nobilis, assembly GCA_028583015.1. Taxonomy (NCBI): domain Eukaryota; kingdom Viridiplantae; phylum Streptophyta; class Pinopsida; order Araucariales; family Araucariaceae; genus Wollemia; species Wollemia nobilis. Next base: position 10,411,636 of record JAQPPZ010016677.1, on the reverse strand, counting down.
GGAAGAGACCCAAACTTTTGAAGATCACTGCTTCACCAGGAAGGCGGGGACGGGAACTAGGAACAACTTTAGAATTCTCAATGGCAAAGGATAAGGCTCTTTGAGCGACATAGGGAGGTACTCTAGGGACCTTGTCGAAGACTCTGGCATTCCTCTCTAGCCAAATCTACCAAATGGAGTGGTGGAAAGAGGCCTCAAGAAGGAAGCAAAGTTTAGGATTCTTGAAAGGATTGGGCCATTGGTGGAAGACATCTTTGAGGGAGTGGGGAGTGCACCAAAGGATTTGAAAGGAATACAGGACAGTGCCGAGGACAGAATGGGAAAAAGGACAGTGCAAAAATAAGTGGTATGTCGTCTCACAATCAGCAAAGCACAAGAAGCACCTCTTATGGAGGTTTTTGATGGTTAAGGCTTTATTATGAAAGGCAATCCATGCAAATTAATTAACTTTAGGAATAATACCCTTCCTCCAAATCACTTTCCACCAGTGATCCATGGCAATCTCACAAGTAAGAAGGTCATAGGCGGTCTTGATAGAGAACAGACCATCCTCCGTGCCATGCCAGATGATTCTATCATCTCTTCTAACAGATGGAATTAAAATAGACCAAATAATATTAGACAAAAAGGTCATTTCATTGTTAAAGCCGTCCAGGACTGGCAAATTCCATCGAGGGGGAAGAGAGCTCCGATCAATGAAGTCTGCAACCTTGAGTTGGGAATTTGGATCCACCTGGGCTTTTAGGCCAGCAAGGTCCACTCTCAACTCGAGAGCTCCATCAGTAACCCACCTGTCCTTCTAGAAGAGAATGGAGTTGCCATCACCCAAAATCCAACGAGCACCAAAGTTGATCAGAGAGTGGGCTTGAAGCATCAATTTCCAAAAGGCAGACGCTTCAGGAGGAATCTCGACATCAAAAAGAGAACTCGATCCAAGATACTTCCTCTTAACCAGCTTGACCCACTCTGTTGGGTCATTAGTTAGGATCTTCCAAGCGTGCTTAGCGATCAAAGCAGTGTTCATGAGTCTTGATCTCCTCATTCCCATGCCGCCTTGGTCCTTTTGCAAGCAAACCTTATCCCAGGCCAAAAGAGGGATTCTGGATTTTTCTTCATTTCCAGACCACAGAAAGGTCCTCTGAATCTTTTCAATCTTGGAGTGGACAGAAACAGGCATCATGAACACAAACATGAAGTAAGTTGGGATTCCTTGGAGACAAGCTTTGGTAAGGGTGGCTTTCCCAGCTTGTGATAGGAATTTGCCTTTCCAAGTGCTCAGCTTTTTGTGAAGACATTCCAGGATCATGTCCCACAAGCTTCCATTGGCCCGGCCATTACAAGCCAGAGGCAAACCCATATAAGATGCAGGCAGGGAATCAATAATGCATTCCAAAATTTTGGCTATGCAGAGCTGCCTTCACATAGGAGTGTTAATAAAGTAAATTTTGCTTTTGATGTAATTGACTTTCTATTTGGCAGCATTTTCATAATGGGAGAGGATTTTCTTGATGGATTTGGCTTGAGTGACGAACGCCCCAGTGGAGATGAGGGTGTCATCCACAAATTGCTGATGAGAGACAAGATCGACTGTGGAGGTGGGAAAAATTCTGAAGATCTTATTTTGGTGAAGAGCCTCTTTCAAAGACCAACTCAGAACCTCAGCCAAAAGGATGAATAGAATAGGAGACAGAGGGTCAACTTATCTGAGGCCTCTGGCACTTTGGAAATACCTAGCAGGGGATCCATTGATTAGAACAGAAAAGGAGGGAGTGGATATGCAACTACTAACAAGGTCAATCCAGTGAGGGTGAAAGACGAACTTGAAGAGGACAACATAGAGGAACATCCTATCAACTCTGTCAAAAGCTTTATTCATGTCCAGCTTGAGGAAAAGAGTAGCATTTTTGGAGCGGTGAGCAGAATGGAGGGTTTCATGGATGGTGATGACACCATCGAGAATTTTTCTGCCTTTCACGGTGCTTCCCTAAGAAGGACCAACCAAGGAGGGAAGAAGGGACCTTAGACGGTTGGCTATGGACTTGGTTAAGATTTTATAAAAAACATTGCACAGGCTAATGGGACGATAATCAGAGAAACTTTTGCAGGCGGAAGACTTAGGGATGAGAGCAAGAAAGGTAGAATTTAGTTTTGGATGGATGGATCTGGAGGCTTGAATCTCCTAAATTGCTTCACACACATCCGAGCCCACAACATCCCACATAACTTGAAAAAAATGGGGGGAAAACCGTCAGGCCCAGGGGCCTTGTCTGGTTGCATGGAGAACAAAGCTTCTTTAATCTCGGACATAGAAAAAGGCTCCAGAAGATTAAGGCTTACCTCGGGAGGAACTTTGACTGGTAAGTTATCCAACAGAGATTTCTAAACCTGGAGATCACTGTCGAGAGGAACACCGAGCAGATCCTGGAAGAATTCAACCGCTTCACTTCAGATTTCCTCAATATCCTTGGTAACGCGTCCATCCTTACACACCACTTCCCTGATTTTGTTAGCCCCTCTATGCCATAAAGTTGACGCATAAAAAAACTTTGTATTGGAGTCTCCATTTCTCAACCAGAGATCCCTAGATTTCTGGCACCAAAAAGTTTCTTCCCTTGCAAGAATAGAATGATAATCCACCAAGAGCCTCCTTTCCTCCTCCCTGAGGCAATCGGTGTAACCTTCGAGCTCCATTCTCTCCTCCACCGATTTCATGTTCGTAGAAATGGACCTTTTGGACTCAAAAATGTTGCCAAACACCTCCTTGTTCCATGTTTTCAAATTCCTTTTGATTAACTTGAGTTTTAAGGCCACTCTCTTGGAAGCGGAACCTGCTACCTTCTACTGCCACCGGGCTGTAACCAACCCTCTAAAGTCCTTGTGAGAAATCCACATGGACTCAAATCTGAAGGGGGTTTTAAAAATAGGCCCATCAACCGTCTCCAAGACAATAGGACTGTGATCAGACCCAATCCTCAGTAAGGCCAAGAGAGTTGCCGCATTGAGTATGGGAATAGCCTCTTGGGATATGAAGAATATGTCAAGCTTGACTTGAATAAGATTGCTTCCAATCCTCCTATTGCTCCAAGTGAAGGATGCCCCCTTGAGGTCAATGTCAAGCAAATTATTGGTGGAAAAAAAATCTCGAAATTCTTCCAGACTGTGGCTAGAGTGGTCCGATCCTCCTTTCTTTTTAGATGGGTGAAGAGGATAGTTGAAATCTCCCCCTAGAACCCAAGGGAAATTACAGAACGTTTCCCTCATCTGGGAAATAGCCTTCCACATTTTTGCTCTCTTCGAGACAAAGTTTGGGGCATACACATTGGACAGGATCCAAGAAAAGTTAATGGCTTTGGAATGAAACAAAACATTGATAATCTTGCTGGAAGTTGAGAGAAGGCTGCCCTCAAAAATCTCTGGATCCCAAAGAATCATGAGACTTCCTGTCGTTCCCACCGCAGGACTGGAGAGGAATTTTGCCTTAGCCCAAATGACCTTAGCAGCTCTGGCAGAAGAGATAGCATCGGTCTTAGTCTCTTGCAAAATTAGGATGGACGAATTTGTCCTCTTTCTAAGATCAGCCACCAATCTCTATTTGGTAGCTACATTAAGCCCTCTCACATTCCATGAGAGGACTTTCATCTCAACAGTTTGATATTCTTCTTACCTCCATTTCCTTGCTGGAGGGGAGGTTTTGGGACAGACGAGTCACCCATCTGGGAATCAGAATCATCTTGAAAAATTAGTCATTGAGTACCATTTGCAACATCGGTTGTCGTCTCCTTGTCCTGCCTGTCTTTGTTGGGGGGACGGCCTTGCTTCCTTTCACTACCAAAATCAACACCTTGCTTTTGGCTCCTCGTATTACGAGGGCTGATATTACCAGACTGCTCACCCCTTCTTCCTAGTAGGTAATCTTCTAGCACATTTTGGGACTCGAGGTGGTTATGGTCTAGGATTTTGGGTGAATCTGCCTATGTGGTGATTTGGGGAAGGGACTGGTCCTTCTCCTCCTGTGGTCCAAGGTGAGGGCTTGCACCACATGGCTCAGAGACCGTTTGGGGGGAGACTGCTTCCATCGGGTGGGAGTATTTGGGATGGTCCCTAGAAGGGCCTAGAGATTCATTCCCTTTCATAGTAGGGTGCTTTGTCTAACCTTCACCATGTTCCAAGGGGTTGCTGGAATCCCGTTTCTTCATCCCTAGATTTTGAAGAGGATAGTTGGACTGGAGGTGCCCTTGAGAACTACACTGGGGGCAGAAAGCTGGTCTATTCTCATACACAATGGCTTGCTTGTGGAGAATGATATCTCCAGACCGAAGAGTGATGGATGATGGAAGTTCAGCCTCCAAGTCCGCCAAAACGTAGAACCAAGCTTGAACAAATCTGGTTCAAGCTTTGGTGGGAGGGTCAATGGTAACCACTTGGAGCGTGCAATTCCTTTGATTACATTTTTATGCCAACAGAAGAGGGGGATACTCAGGAGTCTAACCCATATTGGAGCAATGTTGATATTTTGGGTATCGGGGTTGAAGTCCATACCCCACTTCCTTAGAAAGAGACTTCTGCGACCTAGGAACGAAGGACCACCAGCCAGGATTTTACAGTAGTCCTCCTTGTTATTCAGTCTAATCGCAAAAAAACCTCGGGTTAAGGCTGCCAACTCCATGTGACCAGAGGCTCGCCATTTACTTGCCGCCCACTTGTGAATGGTCTCCATGTCAGGACGGCCGCAAATAAACTTATCGATGAGGGTAAATTTTTAGAATTCCACAAAGCTTGAAAGAATTTCCGCCAAGATGTCCAACTCATCCCCGACAGGAAACAACTCCTTGGAGAGCAGATCGCTAAGGGTTTCTGAAGCTACTGCCTCGAGCGTACGACTTCTGAGGTCCACCTCCCCATTTTTCTGGTGGATCCTTGTCATGACCTACATCCTCTTCGGTTGGAGAGGACTCCTTAGCACCCCCGATCTCTGACTACCCTCCCTCCGCCTTGCTGTGCCCCTGGTTCAGTCTGTTGGCGTTCTCGTGCTCTCCCGTAGAAGCTTTCCCGCCCGATGTCATCTGAAACCCCATCTTTGTCTTCCCAAGTCCAGTTTTCTCTCAAAAATCATACTACTTAACCCTATATATATATATATATATATATATATATATATATATATATATATATATTTTATCCTTTTCACTTTTTAAATTTTTTTATTTGTTTATATATATAAAATATATGTATAAATTTTTTTTTTTTAATTCAAAAAGCCTTATTTGATTTTTTTTTTACTTTTTTTCTCTTTTATATTAAATTTGGTTTAATTAATTTTAAATTTTTGAATTGATTTAATCCAAAACATTAAAATTAACCAAAACAACAAAAAAACAAGGAGGAACCTAACCAATCCACTAGACACTCAAAATGAAACAAAAACACCCAAACACAAAAATTAAAAAGTGGGTCCCCAATTATTGGGGCTAGTTGTGGAATGGCCACAACAGGTCCCAACTAGAGGCTATTATTTCTTAAAGTAGCAATGCATTATATAAAAGTCATGAAGTTACTTAGACATGCATTTCTCTGAAAATAAAATGTTTATTTTAGGCATGTAGGAAAAAGGCATGAGTGCTTCTTGATGCATTGTTTTTCTTTATGCAAAAATCTAAAAAGAACATCCACACACCATGATTCACCTAAATGCTAGTGAGTTGGAAGTCATGCCCAACCACTAGTAGAGTTCAATGAGGTGGCTTTCATCTCCACCCGTTGTCTCAAATCTTGCGAACCTTTTTATATTGGCCAATACCGGTTTCCAAGATCCATCATAACCTATGGGATATAGCACGTATCTCTATTTGAAGAGGTATATCACTAACTTCATGTAAACTGGGTGAGAACTAGGAGAACCTATGCTCCCTGATCGGGTGTGGACTTCATCACCACACCTTTTGGTTGGATAACATGATTGTGACTTTTATTATCGGTTGTCAAGTTGTGAGCATACAGGTGAAATCCCTTTAACTATTCAAGCATTACATCAATGAATTCAAAACACAATGAGAATAGTCTAAGATATCAAAAAATCTGAAACACACTGAAACAAGTTCTTAGGACACACATTTAATTCACAAAAGAGAATCATATTGTTTGCTTTGTGTGTTTCTTTATTATTTGGGTAATCAACCTAAGATCCTTGATCTAGAACTAAACCCTACGCTACTTTTTGATTCTAGATCCAATGGATTGAGAATCATGCAAATCAAAGCTATAACAAAAAAATTATTTTGGTTTTATGATTACTCTATTTGTAAAGCCGAAAATAGGGAAAAACTGCACTAAAATAGTCATAAAATGGGCTAGACAACTCCAAAAATTGCCAAATTTATTTTGTTGTCTTAGTTAGTCCCTTGTGCACCTCTCACAAAAATTTTGAGTCCTAACTCTTCATGCTTCAAAATTTCCCAAACATTCCTAAAAGTGGGCATTTCCCCATGAGCCTCGATTGGCCAATTATTTCGAAAATACAAAATTTTGACCCAAAAATCACTTTTTGGAGTCATAACCCATTGCAATCATCTTGTCACACTAATTGTTTTGGTATATAACACCCACAACATTTTTTGGAAGTTGAAATTGTCTTTAGTGTGGGTTTCCTTCAAGGTTTGCCTAGTTAGCACATCATGACAACTACGCATAGCCGAGCTCAATCACGAGCCAAAAAAGTAGAAAAATTATGGAGAGGTCCATATTGCCTTTGTTATTATTTTGAGGATCTCCCCATTCCTACATGAAAAATTGGTAGTTGTCGCACCCACCATTCTCCTGAGGATCTCATCATTCCCGCACGATGCCCTAATAGTCATCATGAAGCCACTTCATCACATAGGGAATATGCCTACCAAAGTGATAGGGTTACCATATGCATGGCAAGAACTAATGTCTCTAAAACCCATCGTAGCGATATGGAAGGCCATCGATCTTGCACAACATATTGATCATATCAGGAACCTAGGCCTCATGTAGTTCAGAGAGAGTGGTTACTCCAAGATCAATTGGAGGATCCACGCATTGAGCATGATCATCTAGAGCAAGAATACAAGAAACAATATGACCGTGTGTATAGGTTAGATGAAGCATTGCATATAGAACAAGATCACCTAAACACCCTCAAACAAGAGGAGGCACAGGCACAAGAGAGATGACATCAACGCGTGTATGAACAAAGCCTAAGGGATCATTGTACCTTGGAACAAAGGGAATGCAAAGAGAAATCACATAGATAATTCTTGCAAAGGTATCCACACCTAGTACACATAGGACACAAATCAACATGAGTGACCCTAAACATCATCAAGAGTTACCTCCTGGATAGGTGGATAGTCATTCTCCTAAACAAGCAGAAAAAACCCTTGCTATCAATAATCAAAAAAATGATATATCCAGATATCCCTTACCCAATATTGAGGTCAAGGAAGATCAAATAAGGTAGGTGAACAAGGTGTGCATAGAATCACCTAATGAGGATATTATCAGCATTGTCAATGTCACAACAGGGAAGGAGGAACTCCCTAACTAGTTTGTACCATTGCTGAACCAAATCAACAACAATCATACATCATAATCCTCACAACAATTGAATTCCATTATATCCTATGAGGATCCTGTGATTACATTTCATAAACAAGAATTTAAACCAATATTTGTTAATGATTCGAATCCACCATTACACATTATAGCTAGCATTAATCAGATTTCATAAAAGTGAGTTTTAGTTGATACTGGTTCATCCATCAATATCATCACTACCACTACATTAAAACATATCAATATTTTACCTTCCCACATTAGAGCATCTACCTTCATTTTGCAAGCCTTTAATGATGTGGAATCTCCCACAATAGACACAATAGTCCTCCCTATTGAAGTGGAACAAAAGACCATTCCCATGTTGTGCTACATCTTAGAGGGTCCAAAATAATATAACATACTACTAGGAAGGTCTTGGATAAGATCCATGGAGTGCATACCATCCGTAATGCATCAATGCATTAAGTACATTCATGCAAATAAGGTCCATGTAGTGGATGTTGACATAGATACCTTTAAGTATTATAAATTGGCAAACCATTCGTAGGAGCCTATTATGTCACCCATGCATCTGAACATTAAACCTAGTGATGTTATCCAGAGTTCGGATGCAACCTTGCAGCTTGCTATAAAGTTGCCTTCACCACTACCATCACCCATGGTTTCACCCATTACACCTCCATCCTTGATCTCTCCAAGCAATTAGAAATCGACAAAGACAACCACAGAGATGCTCACAGCTATCTCAAACATATCATTAGAGGACTCTCTTACTCCTATATAAGAGGAAGAACCTATTGTGGTTATGGATAAATCAAGTCAGATCATACCAGTGTCCTCCACTACATCGCAGTCACATTCCATGTGGATGAAATTGAATGCAAAGAGCATAAAGGCAAACACTACATTTACGCCTATTATTGAGTCCATTGAGGATTTAGGTTGACTGCCTGTCGAGTCACTACTTTTTGATCCCATATTTGATTCTTCATCTGAACATGAGGAAAGACAAGTTACCACAATTGAAATAGAACAACTTCAACAAGTTGAGGAGTCATCCACAACTCATCCAAATGCTGAAATGCCCTCGCATGATTTTGTGTGAATGGTTAACGTTAAGTTAGAGGACCAAGTGACTCTAAGGCAGATAAAACAAGATATGGTTCAATCAGATATTACTTCCTCATCAAAGGTGCCAAAACTATTGGCATTAGTCACCCCTGACTTACTCCTCATGGTGCCTCATCAAGAAAAAGAACAAGTGTGTTAGCGTATGCTATAGTTGTTACTACATTATTAGTAGGTTAGTATATTATTATTAGTGGTTAGTGCTATTGGCTAGTTTTTTTTGGGCTATTGTTAGCCTATGATTGTTATATATTACATGCTTATGAATAATACAACATAGCTTCTCACAACATGGTATCAAAGTGGGAATACCTCACTCCGATTTTGGTGAGGTTTCATTTTTGAGGGTGAGGTTTCATTTCTAAGACTTTGACAAGGTCTTTGGAGAGCTCAAATTTTGGACCAATGGTTTTTTCGAACAATTGGGGTATATGACTACACGATTGGGCAGCATACTGACCCTTGACTCCATCACTAGACTCAGGACCTGACTCCAACATGGGTATGCCAACCTAGGAATTGGATGTAGGTTCCTGACCAATAGACTGACCTGGATGCTTGTGGAAGACAATAATCCCTAGAATGCATGACACCTACCCCGTGGGAGCTAGAGGTGATTGACACAACCTTGGATGACTCCTACTGGGACACAACCATCGAAAGGATGTTGATGATGACCGACCTAAGTCAAGCATCACTCCTATAACATGATGTGGTTGACCTACATGGCTTGACCTAGATGTGATGTTGAAGGCTCTAACCTAGGCTCAAGCAAACTACCTTACATTGACAGACTAGACCAGTCTAACAAATTCTACGCAAATTACTGCTTGACTGGACCACTAAGCTTTGACTCTGTACTATGTCTTGGATGCGATAGACGAGGAAAACACCTATACTATAGCGAGGACCTAGGCAAGGACAACACTGAGAAATAGAGAACAAGTGGAGGTGAACACCCAAGCTGGCCACATCAGTAGCCCTAACACTTTGGACCATTGATGGATAAAGACAAGTTGTGAAGAAGCCTACACACACCGAGCCGGACGACATTGGACAAATTATCTAGAGTACTTGGCGACAAAAGGTGACAAGAGAAGAGCAACCATCGTAAGGTGTTTATATACTCTATTGTGACATCTTGGTTATATATTGCTTTATGTTTGTTATGCTAGAGATGTAGGATAAATTGTTTCCCACAATGTGAACACCCCAAATAATGATCCCACATAGAAGACGCTTAGGAGAAATTCTTCCATTTCCTCTTTGGTGACCATAGGATGCAACAGAAGAGAGACACATTGCCACCAGTTGGGAGTGGTTTGCAGTATACAACAACCAAATTTTTTTTAATGAAATCCATCAGTGGAGTTTTCCTAAAATGTGAGAAATCATCATCTGCTAACAACATTGTTTCATGCATTTTTTTATAGATCAATGAATTGTGAAATCTAGTGTTGCCCACTACAGCCAACCAATATTTTATCAGGACCATTGAGATGAATATTCTACTCTCGATGATTTACAATTTGTAGGAATAGATTCGAGAGTTGCTAAATATCAGTGGCTTTATCACTGACAAGTCATGTTTGTCTAACCTCTTCCCACTTTGCTCTTCGAGTGATTGTGATGGTTGAAGTGGTGAGAGAGAATATTGGTTCGTTCTTTTATGGAATGATTTGCATAGGTGCAGATCGTAACAATCCTAAAGACACCACCCATAGTGACGACATCGTTGTAGTAGCTTTGACGATGGCAGTGGGCAAAAGCGAAGCCATTTTTTTGCCTATAGGTGGAGGAGCATTTGAAAAGGGAGTATTTGTCCCTTGTTTCCATCTCATGTTGTAGGTGTGACGACTGAGACGCGGGTGCACTATGCGCGAGGTCCAGTGTTCAAACCTTCTAGACGTCAACAAAGGTAAATTGTTTTTTTTTTTTGCAATTTTTTTAAGTTTTTTCAAATTTTTCTAATAATAACTTAATATTTATCACAAAATAATTTTTTTATTAAACTTTATGTTTGATAAATATCTTTTATTTTATGTAAAATTATTTTATTATTAAATTAAAAACTTGCTTATACTTTATTTTTTGCAAATTAAAAAAAAAAGGAGATGCACCTTAAAGGCACTAAGCAAGGCATAAAATCATCAAACCTCAAAACCTGTTTTTTAGGCTTCATAAATAACAAATTGTTTGTTTGAAGTCCTTATAAAAGGGGGGGCTTACCTCTTTTTAGGTTTCATAAATAGCAAACTTCTTTTGTTTGAAGTACTTCACACGGGGGAATTTTTTTGGTGACATATTGTGCTAATCTGCCTACAAGGCAAGCTTTGTAAGAGCCTTTTGAGGCTTCACCTAGTTGCATTTTTTTTTGCACTAAGAGGGATATATTTTTCTCTCCACCATCTCCTATTTTCTCCAAATGGGGGAGATATAATTTTTCAAAAACAAGGGGGAAGACTTATAAGGGTGCATTTTCGGCAGTGATCGACACCTTAGTCAAATTATTTTGCAAAATTTTATTATAAAAGGTGCATTTTCGGTAGAGACCGACACCTTAAGAATGGGCAGATCAAAGAAGAAAACTACCCCAAAATCAATTGATGTTGCTAAATCAGTTAAAGCCCCATACTTTTCTCCATTCATGGATGGGATGGATTTTTATGAAAATGGTACATTTCTCACACTACGGAATGGTGTAGATGTTATAATAAATGATTCTACGTGTTGTGAAGACATGCAAAAAAATGGTGTTCTAATCCCTATTGGAGCTGTAATGGGAATATACATATCATTTTATGCTCTTAATATTGCACAGCATAAAGAGAATAGGGACATTAGTGAGGAAACAAAGGTCAAACTCCTAATGGTCGATATTTGTAATGACACAAGTGACCTTCAACCCATGGTGGCAAATGCTTGTTGTGACACATGTGACTTTGACCCCATGATGGCCAATGCTTGTTGTGATACAAGCGACTGTTGTAATCATAGTGACACTGAGAGGGGGATGAATCAGTGTGATCTTTAAAATTTCTAATATATATAGTTTTAAATCCAGCAACTATTTAAAATTGATAAACAAAATATCAAATGTAGCAAGAAAGCATGACACACAACACAACAAATTAACGAGGTTCACCAATGTGGCTACTCCTCAAAATGACTGCTTGGACTACCATCCAAATCCAGTCAATGCAAAGCTACAACTTTACAAAATCTTTTACCAGCACCAACTGGAAGGAGCACCAACCCCTTAGCTTTGTCTGTTTCAAATAGAATGGAACACCAACTCCTAATTTACCAGCACCTACTGGAAAGAGGCACCAACCCCTTATGCCAAGCTACAACTTGGAAGTTAAAAATGATTAAGAAAATTATAGAATAAAATTCTCATGTTATTTCTTACAGTCTGTTGTTTCTCTATAGTCTGCTACTTCTGCACAACATGCTTCGCACTGTCCGACACTTTTGTGAACTTCTTCGCACTCTCTGTAGCAATCGGATGATCGTCCACTTTTGTTGTCTGGCCGCTATCACTTCGCACTCATAAATCCACCTCTGCACATCACGCTCTTAATTCACACAATCACGATATGCACACTTCGCTTCAACTCTAACTACGACTTCACACTCTGCTCGACACGAATTTCACTTGCACAATCACTCTGCTCGCATTCGCACTCCATATTCATGCCGCACTTTCAAACTTGAAGTAACCCTCCTTTTATAGAAGAAATCTTAGGGACAAACCCTAAGAAGCGTCGGCTATGAAACCTTAGAAAATATCAGCTGCCAAACCCTAAAATCTGTTGGCTGTAACCCTAAGAATGTCAGTTGCAAAACCCTAGAAATTGTTGGCTGCAAAACCCTAAAATTCGTCGGCCCAAATTTAACTTTGTCAGCCTCAAAATCTTCTGCCACCTTTGTCACCTTTCTATACCTTATTGCCACAAAATAATAACATGTCACAATATCGTGACACTTTTTGTGGCCGTACACCTTCTTGTCCTTGTTGTCACGAAATCGTGACCCTTTTGGCCGTTGAGAGCTTTGCCACCATTCTTGTCACGAAATTGCGACACTTCGAACTTTTGCTGACGTCATCCTCATCCTTGTTGCGAAATCGTGACGCTTTCGGCTTCTAGCGGCTTTCCTTGCACCCTGTCACGAAATCGTGACACTTTCAGCTTTCGTTGACATCATCCTCATTCTTGTCATGAAATCATGATGCTTTTGGCTTCCAGCAGCTTTCCTTGCACCCTGTCATGAAATCGTGACACTTTCAGCTTTCGTTGACGTCATCCTCAGCTTTATCGTGAAATCGCGATGCTTTTGACTTCCAGAGGCTTTTCTTGCAGCCTATCGCGAAATTGCGACACTTTCAGCTTTTGCTGACGTCATCCTCATCTTTGTCGTGAAATCGCGATGCTTTCGGCTTCCGTACATTTCTTGCTTCATGCAGTAGCGAAATCGCTACAACTTTGTGCCTTGTGCTTCCAACTTTGCTTCTACCCATGAAATTTTGACTTGTAACGAAATCGCTACACTTTTGAGTTCTGCGCTTTTGACTGGTAGCGAAATCGCTACACCTTCGCATTGTGCACTTTTGATGCGTAGCGAAATCGCTACACCTTTGTGTTGTGCTTTTTCAACTTGTAGCGAAATCGCTACACCTTCGTGTTGTGTTTTTTCAACTTGTAGCGAAATAGCTACACCTTTGTTTTGAGCAATTTTGACATGTAGAGAAATCACTACACCTTTGCTTTGTGCACTTTTGACTCGTAGCGAAATCGCTACAACTTTTCACTTAACACTTTCTCCCTGCTTTGGCCAACGAAAATTCAACATGTAGCGAAATCGCTACAACTTTTCAACTTAACGCTTTCTCCTTGCTTCGACCAGCGAAAATCCAACATGTAGCGAAATCGCTATAGTTTCTCGACTTAGCTTCTTGGCCTCCAGCATGTCGTGAAATTGCGATAGTTTGCCTTGTGCCTTCTCTCTCCTCATTTTCATCGTGAAATCATGACATTTTTGGCTGTGCTTTCTCTCTCCTCATTTTCATCGCAAAATCATGACATTTCCAGCTGTGCTTTCTCTCTCCTCACTTTCATCATGAAATCGTGACATTTTTGGCTGTGCTTTCTCTCTCCTCCGACCTGTCACAAAATCACAACAGAAAACATGTCGCGATATCGCGATAGTTTTCTAACTTGTCTTTTTCTTCGAATTTTTGAAACTGGGTCACTTATGTTTTCCTGGAATTGCACTTTACATAATATGACTATCCTTTGAATTTATGTTGTCTGCATCTGAATGGTTTATGAACTGTCTATCCACTGCATCATTGGATCTAACTGCCTGTGTTGACAACAATGACAAACTTCTTGCAACACCTTGCTCAACAGCGACCTCCTACATTTTATGGTAGATATCAGTTGTAGCACAGGTGATCTCATCACAATAGAAGATTTTTCTTGTGACACTAGTGACTTAAAAACTAAACCTCCTAAAAATGAACTCCATAATCTCATCAATAGTGACAAATGCCATATTGTTAAAAACATTGATGAATATGATGAAATTGGGTGTTTTGAAAAACACACCAAAGGATATGGATCCAAAATGATGAAGAAAATGGGATTCAATGGTGAGAGATTAGGTAAACATGAACAAGACATTAAAACTCCTATAATGCTAAATATCAAGGCAAAGCATGAATGTCATGGCTATACTGGACATGCAAGTACCAATAATTACATGTTTGTAAAACCTAAATCTCCTCCATATCCTAAAAATAATTGTTGCAGTCACCGTGGAAAGGCAGGACATGTTGCAGCTAAGTGTTGGAGATTATATCGTTGTGATTCATGTGGATGTACAAATTACTCTTCTTCAAGTTGTTGGTACAAACTAAAAATAGCCAACAAGTTTCATATAGATTGTGGATGGACAGATCTCACACAATGAACCATGATGAAAGAAATATTGTATGGCTTCTATCACAAAGGTAAAACCTATGGTAGACCCCAAGGAAAATTCAGTGATAGACCGAGTGGTAATCCCAAAGATAATGACCCAGAGACAGACCTACAAACAGATCTAGAGACAAAGTTCTAGAGGTAGATCCAAAGGCACTGATCCAAAGGCATATTCATCGGTAGATCTAGAGATAGACCTAGAGGTATAAATCCAAAGGTACACTTAGAGCTAGAGCTAGAGCCAGAGCCGAAGATAAAGCATGAGCCACCATTCTTTCATTTCTCTTCTTCTTCTTCTTCACTGTATTGGGGCAGTTATATACTTTACCCAAATATTGTTGTATGGGGGGATGTTAGCATAGCTAGTAGTTATTCAATTACCCAAATAATGTACTAAGGGGGGATGTTAGCATATGCTATAGTTGTTATTACATTATTAGTAGGTTAGTATATTATTGTTAGTGGTTAGCGCTATTATCTAGTTTGTTTTGGGCTATTGTTAACCTATTATTGTTATATATTCCATGCTTATGAATAATACAATATTGCTTCCCACAATAAAGTGTTTCCCCCACATCATACTGGGGGTACCAAATATGACACAGTTCAACACCACAAAGTAAAACAAAAATATGAACTGAGTCATAAACATAAGCATATGGATGCCACCAACAAAGTGGAGCATCATGAAGCATCCACATCAGCTCAAATGAAGGGAATGGATGATATATAGTTACCTAGTGGATCTTTAGCACCCACCCTTGCACCTCCTTCAATCAATAATGATATTCCAAGTGCATCACTAGAAATACACATGAAAGCTTTGTCAGTATTGGAGCATATGCAAGATCACCTTTATAATATTGAGGCACAAATGGAGCAACAAAATGAGGCACTGCAATTAATCTTGATTGAACTTAAGAGCCAATATGTACAAAAGCAACTCACATCTAGGGAAAAATAACCTCTTGTGTAGCCACAAGAAAAGCTTCAACTAAAGCAAGCACCAACCTAGCCATCTCAGCAACCTAGCAAGTATCCCTTGTTGTCTAGGCCTACAATATCAATTTTTAATCGATTGTGTTGCAAATGCCATCACCTTACCTGAGGTTTTCCAGCTAAATCCAAATCATCCAAAATACCAAAGGTACGAGGAAGAGTCACATTGTCTATATCATAGAAAAAATGGTCATGATATTCAATCATGTCAAGGTTTTAGAACCATAGTATACAACATACTTGAAAAGAAGCAGCTTCGAAATCACAACCAACAAGTGACCATAGTCGGTAATCCATCCCTTGCATTGAAAAATAAAGAAGAGCCCCCTAGGCTAGCAATTGATATACCTAGGGCTCAACCTGGTCATCAAACTAAGCCAGAGCATGTGGAACACTCAAAACACCAACAACAAATTTGGACTCCTTTAAACAAGCCCATGTCAAACATCTTTCAAAAGTTACAGGAAGCTAAGGTCAGCACCTTACCAGACATCAACCCTTTAGACCCAAATAGAGCTAAACCTAAGGGTTATAAAGAGGATCAATATTGTCTCTATCATCGAATAGAGGGCTATGGAATTCACAATTGTTATGGATTCAGGAATGTGGTTCAAGATCTCATAGATAGTGGGGCTTTTCCCATAGATACTTCATCCACAGTGCCTCAACCTTCCAAAATAGAGGCTACATCATCCTATTTGATATCCCAAGGTCAATCATAGCCTCATAGGCCCAACAAGCCATCTCATCGAGTAGTTTCATTTCATATGACTATTGCAACCTTATTTCAAAAGCTTTACAAGGCAAATGCATTTGTATTTCCTAGAAGTCAAACAAAGAGAACCCAAACTGTTGGACATTTTGAGTCCCTAAGCCAAATTTTTCATTGATTTCAAGATGTCAGTGAGATTTCTTCTTTAGTTTGAGTGCAAATTTTATGGAAGTTTATAATGGATTAAAATATTTTATTTTACACCCAAAAATATTGGGTCAGAAAGAGGTTTTTACTTCTCCATGGAAGCAATTCATCCGAAGCATTGGAAGGTTATAAATATTATAATTGTTATTATAATATTTACCAAAGTGGTAAAAATATAATTAAATATTATAATTTTTAATTATAATATAATTATATTTTAAAGGATAAAGTTCATTTGATTAAAACCCTAAGGTTGGGTTTTATAGAAATAAAATATATTCAATCACAAAAGTTTTTAATAATTAAAAACCCAAAGGTTGGGTTTTACTAAGGCTTTCAAAGCCTTAGAGCACCAACATTATGCATTCAAATCAAAGCGTCGATGTCTTAGACAAAGGAGGAGGACAATATAAATACATGCCCGAAAGTTATTCATTAATCATCCTTGCTCGAATGATTGTTGTGTGGCATATGTGAAAACTAGATCGTGTGGTTTAAAATGATTGGTAAAGGAAGTAGAGGATAAGACAGCGTGAGACCATCCCCAATTTGTATTGGGCGATGTGGCCTAGTTGTAACTTGGAAAGTGCAAAGGCATTGAGAGAACAGAGGTCGTGTGTTCGATTCTCACAAAATGGTTTTGGTGATAGTGCAAAGTGGAAGCACCCAAGGTGCACATTTTTGTTGTCGTGGGCAAGGAGAATAGCAAAGAGAAAGCACATTGTGCTTTCCCCTTTGCAAATGAGCATGTAGCTTGTGTGGAAACCTTATCCATGGCTAAGGTGCTCGTGGCATGGGTAAGTCATGGGGTCAAAACCCCTTAAGGTAGGTACAATTTTTTAAATTAAATTTTTATGGTTTATGCCCTAAGGTTGGAGTGATAAGGATGTTATAAGGTTTATTAATTTTTAATAAACTTTATTAAATAAAGGTTGTGGTGATTGATTTTTGAAGGTGAAGTGTTGATGATTGTTTGAGTTTTATAATCTGGAAATTGTTGTTTTGAGAGTTATATTTTAGGAGGTATAAGGAGTTATGATAAAGTGTTAATTGAGATTTAGTTTGAGACTTGTTGGTTATTATTT
The DNA here is from genome assembly GCA_028583015.1 of Wollemia nobilis. NCBI lineage: Eukaryota > Viridiplantae > Streptophyta > Pinopsida > Araucariales > Araucariaceae > Wollemia > Wollemia nobilis. The sequence continues at coordinate 10,393,940 of JAQPPZ010016677.1, read as the reverse complement.
TTGATAAGGGTTTTTCTTCTAAAAGGACTTTGGTGGATGTGAAAATTAAGTTGGATTAAAAAGGTGTATTTAAAGTTATATTTTACATTGTGATTTTTATTGAAGTCCTCTAACCCTTATTGAGATTGAAAAAAAAAATTAAGTGTGGCAGATTTTGTGAACAACTCCTTGGCAACAAAAAGTTATGGGTAATGTCCTCCTTTAATAATTTGATTGGTTGGTTGATTTCTGAAAACATATTTGGAGAGAAAAGAATTTAATTAGGGTTTCATTTTTGAAATTTTTTGAGTTGATGCTTCAAGGTTTTTTGAATTGAGAGTTGTGATTAAACCTTGTTTGATAAGCGTTGTTGTTGAGACCATTGGTTGAGTGAAGTGTTTCAGTTAATGCTTCAAAGTTTTTTGGAATTAAGTGGTGTGATTAAAACCTTGTTTTATTAACATTGTTTTTGAAGCCATTGGATTGTACAAAGAACTTGAACTTGAGTTAGTAAAGAATATGAGTATCATTGTTATGTGAAGATTGATTTATGAGCATTTTTGTTGAAGTGAGTTGAACTAGAGTTTGAAAAGATCATGGGTATCATTGTTATGTGAGATTTTTTGTTGAGCATTGTTAAAAATATTTTGAGTTAGATGATACATTCTTGGACTAGGGTTTGTGAGAAAGAGTTTTTTCTTGAGTGATTGGTTGAGTAGAGTTGCTTGGGCCTAGTCAAGTGGATGTATGAAGTGGTTGTTCAAGTTACATAAAACAAACTATTATATATTTTGATTTGAGTTGAGATTGAGTTTTGAGTATAGAACATATTGAGTCTCTAAAAATTCTCTTTATGATTCTATGATATTGAGTTGAGAAAGTGATTAAGTAGATTTGGATAAGTTCTATGTGAGCTTGTTTAGCAGATTTGGACAGGTTCTATGTGGACCTATTGAGAAGAGTTGAGCAAGTTCTGTGTGAGCTTGTTGAGCAGATTTGGATAGGTTTTGTGTGGACCTATTGATCAAAGTTGAGCAAGTTCTATGTGAGCTTGTTGAGTATATTTATATAGGTTCTATGTGGACTTGTTGTGCAGAGTTGATCAAGTTCTATGTGATCTTGTTGAGCAGATTTGGACAGGTTTTGTGTCGACCTGTTGAGCAGAGTTGAGTAAGTTCTATGTGAGCTTGTTAAGCAGATTTGAGCAAGTTCTAAGTGAACCTATTGAGAAAAGTTGTGCATGTTCTGTGTGGACTTGTTAAGCAAATTTGAGTAGGTTCTAAGTGGACCTATTGAGCAGATTTATGCTAGATCGACTAGACTGTGTTTAGTGCAAATTTTAGTGGACTTGTGCTAGACCGACTGGATTGTGTTTAGTGCAAGAGATTGATCAGAGTTGTGCTAGACCGACTGGACTATGTTTAGTACATAATTGAGATAGATATTTAGAGGTGACAAAGCAGTGATGACAGAGTCTCCAGTAGATAGAGATCCATAATCCAGGATATTGAGGACAAGTCTTCTGAGTGAGGACAAGAGTCTTCAAGTGGATAGAGATCCACTAGTCAAAGCAGTGGAGCAGAGTCTTCTATAGGATCACCATACAGAGCATAGGATAAAGAGTTCTCCTATGGATATAGATCCACAAACCAGATTTAGGGGGTCAACATCTCCTTTAGAAAAAGGTCCATAAACATTGTAATTGGGAAGGATTCCTAAGATATTGATTAATAAAATTTAGTGAAATAGTTTCTCCATTGAAGTAGCCATCTTTGGGTGAACCACATAAATTTTTGTGTCTTTATTGTGTGTGGTGTTGTGTACATTACTTTGATTAGTGTTGTTGATATTGCTATCTTTACATTGCATATATTGGTTTGAGAGAAAAAGTAAAAAGTTCTCTTATACTGTTCACCCCCCCTCTCAGTATAAGCTCATGTTCTTGACAAACATGGGTCTGTTGATGAAAGCCTCTATTGTATGTATCATCGTATACAGTGGCATGACATCCATAATTTCCATTCATTTCAGAATATGGTCCAAGACCTATTAGAATTAAATGAGATCCATGAAGACAGATCACTCATTTCTACCCACCAAGACATGGGCACCCTGAAGAGGTTTGTGCCCCAATTGGGAGAGTTTATTTCTATAGCTCATCCTAAGCAAGTTGATTACATTATTATGGACAACATGCACAATGGGGTCTTAAATGTAATGTACCTTCCCATCATCCACATCAATATTAATGAGGCAAAGTGAAGATTCTAAAGGTATCGTTCCTTCCTCACTTTCATTGAGTGGCACACACATGGGAGATACCTAAGGTATCATACTTTTCCCCTATCAAAATAATAAAATTCAAAATTTCAAAATAATAGAAAACATGAAAATTTAAACAAATCAAAAAACATCAAAAATGAAAGGGTCCAAAGGCATCCCAAGCCCTTTGGTCAAATTACAAAAATCTCCAAAGGTAAATTAATCCCTTTAGTCAACTCACAAAATACTCCAAAGGCATATTAAAGCCATTTGGTCAACTCACAAAAGGCCCCAAAGGCATCTTAAAGCCCTTTGGTCAACTCATAGAAGGCTCCAAAGGCATCCCAATCCCTTTGGTCAACTCACAAAAAGCTCCAAATGTAAATTAATCCCTTTGGTAAACTCACAAAATGATCCAAAGGTATCATAAGCCCTTTGGTCAACTCACAAAAGGATCTAAATGCATCTTAAAGCCCTTTTGTCAACTCACAAAAGGCCCCAAAGGCATATTAAAGCCCTTTGGTCAACTCACAAAATGTCCCAAAGGCATCTTGAATCCCTTTGGTCAAATCACAAAAGGCTCCAAAGGCATATTAAAGCCCTTTGGTCAACATCACAAAAGGCTCCAAAGGCATCTTGAAGCCCTTTGGTCACCTCACAAAAAGCCCCAAATGCATCTTAAAACCCTTTGGTCACCTCACAAAAAGCCCCAAAGGCATCTTAAATCCCTTTGGTCACCTCACAAAAAGCCACAAAGGCATCTCAAAGCCCTTTGGTCACCTCATAAAAAGGCATCTGAAATCCCTTTGGTCACCTCAAAAAAGGCCCCAAAGGCATCTTAAATCCCTTTGATCACCTCACAAAAATCCCCAAAGGCATCTTAAATCCCTTTGGTCACTTCACAAAAAGGCCCAAAGGCATCTTAAAGCCCTTTGGTCACCTCACAAAAAGCCCCAAAGGTATCTTAAAGCCCTTTGGTCACCTCACAAAAAGCCCCCAAATACATCTTAAAACCCTTTCGTCACCTCACAAAAAGCCCCAAAGGCATCTTAAAGCCCTTTGGTCACCTCATAAAAAGCCCCAAAGACATCTCAAAGCCCTTTGGTCACCTCACAAAAAGCCCCAAAGGCATCTGAAATCCCTTTGGTCACCTCACAAAAGGCCCCAAAGGCATCTTAAAGCCCTTTGATCACCTCACAAAAAGCCCCAAAGGCATCTTAAAGCCCTTTGGTCACTTCACAAAAAGCCCCAAAAGATATCTCAAAGCCCTTTGGTCACCTCACAAAAATCCCCAAAGGCATCTTAAAGCCTTTGGTCAAAAACAAAACACAAAAGCACAAAAATAGTTTAAAATCAAAAAGTTCAAAACATTCAGAATAATCAAAATTCCAAAAACAATGGAAAATACCAAAAATCAAAAAGCAATAAAATTCAAAAACATTTGCAAAAATACAAAAAAAAAACATTTGCATTATGCATTTTTATTTTCGTATTTACATTCATGTAGTTGCATTGCATATAGGCATGACCATCCATTGCACTTGCATTAGATAGATTTGTGTTTGCAATCTTACAAACGACACCACGTTTGTACCTCAATCATGCATCTTCAAAATCCATCATCATCCATAACCCATGTGAGTAATTGTGTTTTTCAACACAACCCCTCATGTTGCTATAAGGGATATACTACGTATTTTCTGGTCACTCAACCATACCTAGTGATTTTATCAAAATTTATAGAAAACCATCTTCACTAGCAGAAAATAAGGTCTAGTTTTGATAGTACCTAGCATATATCATAATCTTATCACTAATCAAAACACTAAAATCCTAGTTGGAACAAGGGAAATATGAACACCACCAAGTGGTACTAGGTATCCTAAGTGAAAGATTTTTGCTTGCTCATCTTGTGATGTGCATGGTCTAAGATTTTGATCATTAGAAAAAGGACAAGTTCCCCCCTATCCAAAAAAATCCCTTGCTTTCATCAAGACAAGCAAAAATCCTGAACAAAGCAAGATTTAAAAGCAAAATAAACATTGATTATTATCACTACATAAATCCCTTGCTAAAATAAAAATAAAAATTCAAAATAAACAATGATTTTCATCACTAAGCATAGCAAGTATCTTAAATAAATGTGAAGAAAATAAGGGGGTGAAGAGCTTGAATTCTCAAAATGGTCAATCTTCACAAGACATTGAGTGATCCATAATACAGTAATGGGCTAAATGAATCTCGCCTGGCATTAGGGTAGTTCTAATAAAATTGCAAAAAGAGCTAGCTTTAGGTGTCCTGTATCGCCTAATGGTCTAATCCAACTGAGTCCAACTTAGGATCAGGATGAACATTTAGGGATCCCCAATACATTAATGGGCTAAATGAATCCCGCTTGGCATTAGGGTATGCTTATGTTTCATCTAATATATTCATTTACACACACAGGGATAATGAATATCTTGGTCTTCATAACAAAAACTTTATCTTTTAGAAGTCTTGTATGGTCATTATACAAATTTTGATTAATCAACTAGGGTGTTTGAGTCTCATGGAAAACCTTAAAAAACCCCTCATAGCAACAAATCATTTCATCAATCAAATCATCAACTTTCTTTATAAGGTTTTGTTCATTAAAGGGTGTTCATGAAATAGGATAGATACCAGATAAATATCAACAATGATACTTAAATGACCACAAACTATTTTGTGCATATCATTTAATTTACAGAAGCTTTTAAAGAAAGCACGTACATATCACATCCTCTCATCTCACATATGGATGTTTAAATGATTAATTCTTATGATAGGAGTTATTATTTACGTTCATGATTTTTATATATTTTGTGGTGTCATCCATTAGATTGTTAAACTCATATCACATTCATTCCTTATGTTTTAAGCAATTAAATCATACAGGTTCATTTGCATTGGATTATTCTCATATGACTAATGCATCACATTACATACATCATTTATCATATCATAACAACATAAGTTAGATGCATACAATTAGATCAAAATTAAACATACATTTAACAATAAGTATAGCATCCATATATGCATACATCACAAGTAATCCTACACATTTAGATCATAGCATCTAAGCATACATATATTATCTAGTTAGTGCATGTCATCAATACATTGCATACATAAGCATAATCACATCATCATTTAGGCATTGCATTCATCATTGCATCCATAACATAAAATCAAAACAAAAATATTTTCAAGCATCCATGGGGCATTATTAATATCATACTTCTCAAAAAGGTTCTAAAGATACCTGATTTCTTTGGTCAAATCCCAAATTCTCCAAAGACATCCAAGTTATTTGGTAAACCCCATAAATGCACACATTTGCTCACAATAAGGAGTTTCATAATTGACATTAATGCATATCTACCGATTCAAAAATTTCAAAATTGCCAAAAATAACAAAAAAAATTAAATAAATCAAAATATCAAATGAGCCTTGTGTTCAGCTATTTATTATATACACTTGGTAGTTGCATGGACTTGTGCTCCATGCAATCCAACAAGATGAGTAAATTACCACAAGTCCATTTGAACCAAATTAGTCATAATCAAATAAAATTGCAAGTGTGCCTTGTATTCAGTTATTTACCCTATACACTTTATGGTTGTAGTGACTTGTGCTCCATGCAATACAAGAAGATGAGTAAATTACCATAAGGACATTTGAGACAAATCTCATCAAAAATCACATAATTCAAAAATAAAAAACAAATCAAAATACAAAATAACAAAAAAATCAAATAACAACAAAACCTCAAATGTGCCTCGTATTCAGTTATTTACTCTCTACACTTTGCGGTTGTAGTGATTAGCGCTCCATGAAATCCGAAAATATGAGTAAATTACCATAACGCCATTTGGGTAAAATTAGTCATTATTGAACTAAAATGTTGCACTTCAATCTTGAAGAAGGCCATGGTGATCGGACTGTCCCACAAGAATGAGGATTCATCTCATTTCTTCTATTATATTTTTAGTAAATCATTGAGTATAGTGATTCAGTATAGGCTAAAATGGAATTGCTATCATCTTGATTCCTCAAGAAGGCCAGTGCGATCGGACCACTCCATGGGATAGAGATATACAATTACTAAAAATGGTTGAAATCATGCCTACAATGGGATCTACCTATAACAAATCAAACCTCTAAAAATATCCAAATCATTCATCTTGGTCAAGCGACTCGTCGCTTTATTCATTGTCCTTCCCTCATCGACTCATTGTTTGAGGGGGTAGTCATAATATCAACAATTATAATCAAAATCAAAAAACGATCACCCGATCATGTCAAATTGCATTCGCCTTATGAATCATTGCCAACAACTATTATAAGCTTACCCTTTGCTAGGGCAAAAATCAAATATGATAGTTAATCTTGTAGCTCTCCTCATTTCAAACCAATAGTAGCACTGAAGCTACCCGATCGCCTGATGGACATGAATAAGCTTTTGCAAATTTAAGCCTTCCATATTGTTTGAATCAATGATTCTAGGATGCATGCCCTTTATATCTAAAGTAGCCTAGCTCTACCACTAGGAAATGCATGTTGTGGTGGATGAGGTTACCATTATTAGCCAATTCCATCACCTCAACCCGTAATTAAATGGTTACTTTAAAGGAGAGACCTCAAACCATCACTCATTAATTCTATGGATAAGTTAGAATCACTTCCATAAGATTTGCGTAGAAAGGGTAATAATACATGGTTGCCCAAAATCTCCTCAATAGTGGTGTCAACTTGAAATGTTTTAGGCTTAAGAAGTTCCATTCTAGCAACCCACAAGTAGAAGTTGAAAATAATCATAGTACTAATGATCCACCAGAACCAAACAAACTAGTAGAGTCTGAACTGATCAATCCACTAGTACACAAACCAAATGATCCACCAAATCCCAAGCTAGACAATCCACCAACACATAGATCCAACAATCCAACAGAGCCCCAACCAAACAATCCACCAGTCCATAAACTAATTGGACCACAAGAATTTAAACTAGACAATCCACCTATGCATAAACCATAATTACCACCACTATATCCTAAATACAATTGAACATAGATGGGGATGACAGCCACTGGCCCCATAATTTAAACTCATCTAGGAAGCCAAAATGATAGGGTAGTCTTGGATTTGCATGCCACTAAATTTGGAGGCTTCTCTCAACAAGGATCATTGATGGAACTTATCAAGCTAGGAGAGCCTAGGTGCAAGTGCCCAATTTGTATCAATATTGACACCACCAATGATATCAATGTATGATCTCAAAGAGAAAGTGGGATAGGCTCGATCATAATCTCGATAATGATTTTGGAGCAAGGTGCATTAGAAGAAGATTTTGGCATGAGTATTTTGGCTACCAATGTAATCATGATTTAATATGCCCTACCACAAGGTGGAATAAGAAGGAGACACCTCAAAAACTTGATCGTGCTGAGAAAGACAAGGTCCCATAAGGAGAGAGATAGTGGTTGAGCTATAAAGTCCATTTGGTCCAATCCAGTCACAAAAATGTCATTGTTTCATTGGTTATTTTAGGATCAATAAGAGCACATGGATAATTGTCAACCTAGATCCATAGAGAATCCTTGACTAATCCAATATTAGCCATGATGTTAGTAGTATTTTTATCTTCTTTGTAGATGTGTTGGATGATGATGTTGTCGTACTTGCAAAGAAATTACCTAGACTCATTTATCAAGTTAGAGATACTCCCAACTAGAGACCAAGATCCTTTGAGGTAATTTATGAAATTTAGGGAATCTCCTTTGATGATGATATTATTGATACGGAGGTATTCCAATGTGTGTAATCCCAAGTATAGAGCTATGGATTTGGTCACATTATTTATTTAGGTGTCGACGTTCTCAGTAAACACTAGTATGATCTTGGTTTGGTAATCTCTAATAATACCTCCACTATAAAGTTTTCCTGGATTACCTTTAGTAGCTCCATCAAAGTTTATCTTGAACCAACCTAAGGGAGGAGGAGACCATCTAACACAAGATCTATCCACACTGGCTATAGCCTGATTAAGGGGGCCTAAAAGAAGATTAAAATAGGTGATAAGGTTGGACTCTAGCCTAGGACAAGGAGTGTTAGAGGAAGGGATAATTATTAAATTTTCAATGGTTATTGATAGAACTCTATAAAAAATAGAGGTGGGGTGTTTGGAAGCATCATTAAAGACCCTATTGTTCCTTTCTAACCAAACTTACCAAATAAAATGGGTTAAGCAAAAGGACCATAAAGACTTGAGGCAGTGAGGAGAGAAGGGTTTATGCCACTATTCACACAAATTGAGAGCAAAATTGGGTTGAACACACTCGATGCATAACGTAGAGAAGAGTGAGAGCAGAACTTTGGAGGAAAAATGGTATTTCAAGAACATATGGAGGACTGAATCCCACCCAGGCTGACAAAGATAACAATGATTGGTAATAAACAAACCTCTTCTAATTAAATTATCAATGGTCAAGACTTTATTATGAACTATCAACAAAAAAAATAACGTGATCTTGGGAGTAAGATATTTGAGCTATATGAGGCTAACAAGAAGCCATCTTGAGCTAGAATTATCTTGAATGTGGTAGGTATAACTGACTGAGAATTGACCAATTTAATTAGCATTCTAAAAGAGTGAACCTTTCAGGTAACAAATCAAGATGTTATAGGTTTTGATCATAGTGTAAAGGACTTTGGTTGTCATCAATTTCTTAGGACTCAAACCATTAAGAGGAATGTTCTTCTAAACAAGACTATCTGAAGGTCCATGGGTGATAAAACTGTAAAAAAATTTCCCAAAAAGATGATACAAGAGGGGCTTTAAGATACTCAAATTGCAATCTACAATCAATGGTTGGTCCTTTATCCAAGGATCTTCTTATAAATGAATGAGTCTTCCATTTCCAAGGTGCCATATGATACCTGATCTGATCATGTGTCTAGTTTTGGTAACCAAGTCCTAAAATGCAGAACCATCAAGAAGAGGGCCTTTATCCAGGAGACTTGCTTTTGATTATATCAACCCAAATAGCTTTGGAATTGGTAATAATTATCAATCCTTGTTTACCAATCAGGGCTATGCTCATGTTATTGACCCTCCTAAATCCTACTTCTCCTTGGGCTCTGGTGCAAACTTTGCCCCAAGTGACAAGAGGGAATCTTCGATTGATTTTTGGCTCTCGACCAAAGGAATCACTTTTGGATTTGCTTGATTTTTTGGTACATTAAAGTAGAGGCCTTGGATATAGACATGAAGAAGATCATAATACTCTAGAGGTAGGCCTGAGCTAATGTAGCTTTTGCAGTTTGACTGAGAAGGGATCCTTTCCATCCAAAAAAAAAATTTATGAGTCTTTTGATGATAATGTTCCACATATTTTTAGATGGAATACCATGGAAAAGAGGAAGTCCTAGATACATGGAAGGCATATTGGAAATGGTGCACCCCATGATTTTAGTGATTTTAAGATATATTTCAATGGGGATGTTGATGAAGAATATTTTTATTTTTGCACCCTAGGATTTTAGTGATTTTGAGCTATATTTCAATGGGGGTGTTTATGAAGAAGATTTTTCTTTTTGAAAAGTTAACTTTCTAGCCAGAAGCTTGCTCATATAAATTCAAAATAGTCTTGATGACTTTGACTTTGGTCCCTCAAATTTTGACTGTCTCGCACTGCTATAATTTTTGCTATAATATATTGGTACATTTTTTTCTACACTTTTTTTCTCTTTAGTTTTGGTTCAAATACTTCATTTGGTATTATATTTTGGATGGTTTTGGGGTTTGAGTGAACTTAGGTTTGTGGTCAGTATAAAATTTGATCAAGTTATTGGACAATTTCATTGAATAAAAACTTCATAGGTTGTTGCTTGAGTCTAATGACCAACTTCAACAACTCATTATAAATTCCTGAATTTAACGGGTAATATTATGATTATTGGAGCATAAATATGAGGATATTTTTAATTAGAAAAAATCTTTGGGAGGTAGTGGAGAGTTTTTATGAAGAACCATATTACAAGGGGATGCTAGGACAAAAAAAAGGAAAATAAAGAAGAATTTATTAGCCCTCTACCATATTCAGTCTACTCTTGACAATAATTTATTTCCATATATTGTTGCTACTACATCAGCAAAGGAGGCTTGGAAGTATTTTCAAGAGGCTTACCAAGGAAGTGACCAAGTGAGAATGGTAAATTTGTATACCACAAAGAAATATTTTGTGAATTTGCAGATGAAAGAGGTTGAAAGTGTGGGTGCTTATTGTGTTAGAGTGAAGGATGTGAGGAACAAGATGGCCACCCTTGGAGAGACCTTGAAGAAATAGGTAGTTGTGAAGAAGGTATTTATCTCTTACCCCTAAATGGAATCATGTTGCAATAATTTTTTAGGAGATTAAATATTTGTATACACTTGAATTTGATTGCCTAGTTGGTTCTCTTATGTCACATGAGGAAGGACTATGAGAAACTAGTAAATAAAATGAGGAGAATACTTTTAATTCTATATTGAATTTTTTTGAGAATTATGAAGTTGGTCCAATCACAAATAAGCAAGCATGTTAAGGAGAAATAAATTATAATTACTCAAGAGGTATAGGAGGAAGAGGAAGAAGAGTTGTTGTTGCTAGAAGAGGACAAGGAAGAGTTGATCAAAAAATAGTTGAATGCTACAATTGTCTTAGAATGGACGAAATTGCATGATATTATAAAGTGAAGACCACAAATGGAGATAGAAGAGCTCACTATGTATGTGAGGATGAAAATACATAAGGTAATTTATTTTTGACTCATGACATGGCTGGAAAAACTAATCAAGAAGTTTGATATCTAGATTCTAGTTGTTCTAACCGCATGACTAGAAAGAAATAGTTGAATTTCAAGACCAATATTATTCTTGGGAATAATAATGCCTCGGATGTGGCTGCAAAAGGCACCATGGATATTAGAACTAAATAAAGTACAAATAAAATTCATGATATATATTATACTCCTAATTTGAATAAGAATTTTTTAAGTGATTGACAACTTGTATAAAATAACTATAAAGTTGTGTTTTATAAAAATGAATATAATAATAATAGGAACCGTGTGGTCACTAATATCCCTATGTTAAAGAACCATATGTTTTCTTTGAAGTTTAGAGGAAGTATGAACATGGAACACATGACACTTGAAGATAAGAATTGGCTTTGGCATCTCAGATTTGGACACTTGAATTTTAGACATCTAGAATTTTTATCCTCAAAAGATATGGTAAATAGACTACCTAATTTTGGAGAGCACAAGGATATGTGTGATGCATGTGTGATTGGAAATCATGCAAGGAAGGATTTTCCAAAAGTAAAAGCATGGAGGGTCTCATACCCCCTCTAAATTGTACATTCTAATATTTGTGGAACTATGCAAACACAAAGTTTGGGTAAGTCTTCTTATTTTCTCACATTCAATGATGACTTTTCACGGAAGTATTGAGTGTATTTTTTGAAACATAAGGATGAAGCTTTTGGCATGTTCAAGAATTTTAAAGCATTGGTTGAGAACGAAAGTGGAAATAAAATAAAGTGTTTGAGAACTAACCATGGAGGAGAATTTTGTTCAAATGAGTTCATTAAATTTTTCAAACAATATGGAATCAAGAGGTGGCTCGCTACAACCTATACACCACAACAAAATTGGGTAGATTAGAGAAAAATAGAACCATTGTAGAAATGGAAAGAAAAATGTTGAAAATAAAATATCTGAGCAATTTTTATTGGTCTTATGCAGTTGATACAATAGTATACATTCTCAATAGATGCTCCACAAGAGCACTACACAATAAGATCCCACATGAAACATAGTATGGCACAAAACCCACTGTAATTCATTTGAGATTTTTTGGTTGTCTTGCATATGCACATGTAAACTATGAAGTGAGAAAGAAGTTGGACCCTAAGAGAGATCCATGCATTCTTGTGGGATATTCTAAAACAATTAAGGCATATAGACTATATAATAAAAAAACTTACAAGTTTGTAGTCCCTAGAGATGTAATTTTTTATGAAGGGAAAGTGTATAGTCATCAAAAAATTGCAAAAAAAATTGATGTTGAAGAAGATAATACAGTTAGGGAGAACCTTCAAATGTTTCTTCTACTTCTTCAAAACCATCTAGTAGCCTATCAACAAGTTCAAAGCAGACTACACCAAGTTCAAACACAAGCAACTCATCTACAAGTCCCACCAACTCAAAGCACATCCAGCCAGCCAAATGATGGATAAGAAATTTCAAAGGAGGCTAACAAGAAGTCAATTGCAAGAGTTGGACCAAGTTGTTTCAATATTGGAGAATCTAAAAATGTATGGTGATGGTGAAGAATAGCCAAAATGTGAGTTGGTGAATTATGCTCTATTTTTTGAAGCTGATTTGGAACCTTCATTTTATGAAGATGCTTGTACTAATGACATTTGGGTACAAGTAATGAAAGAAAAAATTTAGTCCATTAAAAAATGATATTTTGGAACTTATGGAATTATCCAAGGACAAGAATATTGTTGGATCCAAGCGGGTCCATTAATAAGGCATGGTTGTCTAGAGTTCTTGAGCATCTTGAAAATTAAGATTTAATGAGACATTGCCACAATATGGTTGAAAATGATCTTGTATGGTCATAAAAGCAATTCCATGGAGTATGTCTTGGGATAATAAATAAAAATTAATTGTAAATGTAATATTATGTGAAGTCCAAAAAAATTGTATAAATAGTGGCTCACTAGTCTATTACAAGGGTCAAAAACCATCTGTTAGTTGGCCTCTTTAGCTTTTTTTCTTTGCATTTTTTGCTTGTAGTTGGATGGCATTTCTAAACCAAGCTTCTATTATTCTGAGCCATGTTCTTGTAATCCACCAAAGTGGATAAATATGAATTCATGTACTCAATGAATATCTTTATAATATAAGGCTTTTAAAATTTTTTGTGTTCAATCTATGCATGTTGATGGTGGTTGCACTCAGTTTATTTCATAGTCTATTGATCCTTTAAATATTGCACCATGTTGGACCTCAGGTTCTGTGAATGCTAGTTAGATCAAGATTGATTTAAATTATATTTTTTACTTTATTGAACCGAAAGTAGAGTTTAAGGAAGTATTGGCGTGTTTTTCTTTATTTTATTTTACCCTCAAAACTTTGACTTTTCTTTGGATCTTATTTAAATAGAAGTAGATTAATTTTCTTTGAAGCATTGAAGCTAGTTTTCTATAGAGTATTTTAGAATTTCATACAACTTCAAAATAATCATTGTTGTAATATATGTTATAAATATTAAGTGCAATGAATAATACTAATTAGGCAATCGTTTTTTATAGATCTTAAAATTTAACTTTAGTTGTCTAGTTTTTAATTCTACTTAGCTCATGTATCTCAAGATATCTTTGTAGTACAACTAGAACTATTTTTAAATAGTTAAGTGTTTGGTTTTAAAGCATTGTGCCCAAGAAATTTATCTTTTGAGACATAACTAGCAAAGGTCCCTTGAAGGAATAGTTAACAACCTTTGAGTTTACCCACACTAGCCAAGACCTAGCATACCCAAACCTTAGAGAAAATATTTCCCTTTCAAGACAGAATAAATATCTATTCCAATTATGTTGGCATGTGTCATGACCCTCCCATATGGACTTTTGAAACATAGAAAAATAATGTATTAGAAAATATGACTAATATTCAATTTTGTGCAATAAAGCAGCTTCATGATATTAGATAAATAATGAAGCATATGTTATTGCTAATAAATTGCCAATGTGTAGGATCAGGTGCACTCGTAAGTGGAGGAAATTGAGTCATACATCGGAGTGAGATTACTTGAGGAAGGGGAAATGATGATAAGGCAACTTGAAGGTAACACAGATAGATACCTTCATATAGTTATGCATTCGATTAAGGGATAATCATCAATGTCTAATCACCTTAAGCTCTATACTGATGGCCTAGTAGCCATATTAAGTTCTAGAGGCTGAGATAGGTGATTAGATTGATGGAAAGACTCCCTCTTTGTTTGATGCACTTGCATGGTTGTCTTTTACTTCAACATTATTAACCTTGATAATCGGTGAGCATGAAGTAGATGGTTTGCCTTCACAAACTTCTTATGTGTATTGTTTAAATAAATGGTTGATTTATTTAAATAGGTAAAATATATTGTTTAAATAAATGGTTGATTTATTTAAATAGGCAAAATATATTGTTTAAATAAATGGTTGATTTATTTAAATAGGCAAAAGATATTGTTAAATAAATGGTTGATTTATTTAGGCAAAAATATAATGTTTACGTAGATCCGAACTCAGATTGAGCTAAAATTTTGAGGGTAGATGCCTAAAAAACCCTAGAACGTCTCCACCAATTTTCATATCATTTGGAGCAACACAGATCCTAGCGCATCCCTATGTGTGAACGAGATATTTGGCAAGCGGCTATGCGAGGGTTTCATCTGGGTTGAGTGCAAGCAGCTCCAGAGGTTGGTTTTTAGGGCCTTCGGGCCCTAGCGGCCAATATTTTTGTGGTTTATGCTCAATATTTTAGCAGGAAATGTTGCAGGGGATCCAATATGGGTTAGAAATTTGTCTTTCAATAGATCATACTATGAACTTGAGTGACAACGGCTTCCAATTTGCTGCACAAAAGAAAAGTGAAAACCATACCTTTCCACGGCGTCTAGGGCAAGGATTAAAGAGATCACGAAACAAGTTTCAAGTAGTTGATCAAAAAATGGCTCATATCTCAAGTGAATCTGGTGCTAAGGTGCACCCACAAAATAATTCTACTGTGAAAACCCCTGTCAAGGGTAAGAATTTCGAAGACTCGGTCCCAAAAATGAATTTTAGGGATGCCCTTCATGGTGGACAGCCTCAGCCCAATGCTAATATCAATCTTAGGGCTTCCCATAAACCTCTAAGAATGCCTAAGATTGATCCCAGGAAAATGGAGTCGGGATGTCTTAAAGCAGTTGATGGAACTCCTATTGTTAAGCTTGATATGGGTAACATTCGGACTGGCATTGAAGATTTGGAAAAAAGAGGACTAATTTGTCGGTTCGTGGGTTTTCATCCGAGTCTATCTGCTTTCAAAGTTTGGGCTGCAAAAAGTCTGGAAAACTAAAGGTGAGTTACAAATCTCTATTTATCCAAATGGTTATTTTCTTGTTTTATTTGCTAATAATGAAGATAGAGAGAAAAATTTTCAAGGGGGTCCTTGGTTTTTTGGAAGGGCAGGGCTTTTCATGAAGCCCTGGCATACTAAATTTAAAGCCGAAGAAGAGATGCCTTCTATAGCTCCCGTGTGGGTTAGACTCTTTGGCCTCCCTATTGAATTTTGGAATCCTACTATTTTTTCTTCAATTGGAAACTCTTTAGGAACTTTTATGATGATTGTTGATTGTACTCAAAATTTTGAACATATTATTTATGCTCGGATTTGTGTTTTAATGGATTTTGACAAACCCCTACCTAAAAATATCACATTACAATTTGGGGAAGACACTTGGGAGCAAGTAGTGGACTATGAGAACATTCCTTTTCGTTGTAGAATTTGCCATGAATATGGTCATTTGGCCAGTGCTTGCCCAAATAAAATTCCTGATCAAAAGAAAGAAGATATAAACTCAGCAGGTTTCCAAATACCTAAGAAGAAGAACACTCAGAAAAAACTAGTTATGAAGGATCAATCAAAGTCATCTGCTAATATGTTTGAAATCCTTTCCACAAATGATGTCCCAAGTGAGGAAGAGGAAATAATGGAAACTGAAATCTTAGAAACACAATTTAAATATGAAGGGAAGAACTCGAGAGACAAACCAACAAATCAAAGGTTTTCAACGAGAAAAAAAGGAGAAAATTTACACAAGAAAAACAATCTTTCAAATGTCAAAACTTTAAATAATATGAGGTCCCAATATAGACTCCGTTGAACCATCTAGTAAAATTTTGGTTGTGTACGAGCATTCTTCAAGGTTAGAAGCCATCTCAGATTCAATTGGAATAAGTCAAGAAACAGGGAAAAAAAATTGAAGATGGATTCTAATCAAAAAGCAAGTCGCAAGACCAATCAATATCATATGGTAAAAGAAGGTGAAAAGCTTGTAGAGGAAGGTAAGATTAATGCCCTTCCCAAATTTTTTAGCCCTGGTATTAATGAAGATCATCACTTGGAATATTAGAGGACTCAAAGGGAGTCTTTCAAAACAAAATGAAATTAGAAGAATGATTCGGATAAATCATCCACATCTTGTTTTCCTTCAAGAAACAAAGATGTCAATGGAGGATATGGACTCAATTGCCAGTAAAATTTGGCCAGCTGGAAAAGTGGTTTCCCTCGGTTCCCAAGGGACTTCGGGTGGCATTGCTTGTCTTTGGGACCCAAAAGAGGTAGTTATTCACCATATGGTTGGCAGTTGGGGTTTGTTGGCTATAGCTATTCAAAGTAGACATTCCAACCAGATTATGCTCTGCATTACTTGTTTATGCTCCGACTTCTTTGGAGGAAAAAAGAAGACAGTGGAAGGATATTACTCATATTATCTCTCATTTTCCTAAATCTTGGATCTTGATCGGAGGAGATTTCAATACCATCCTCTCTCTGGATGAGAAAAGGGGGGAAATAGAAATTTGGACAAAAGCACCGACCTCATGAGCGAATATATTGCAAACCTCCATCTTGTGGATATCCAACTGAGATAATGGCCTTATGACTTGGTCTAACAGAAGGCAAGGCTTAGCTTGTATAATGGAGAGATTGGATAGGTTTTTGCTCTCTAAAAATTTCTTAATCCATGGTCACATTCCTAAAGTGAAGACTCTTAATAATGCTGGTTCGGATCATTGGCCGATCATGGTGGAAATGTGGAAAACCAATGTGAGTTTCTCTCCTTTTCATTTTCAATTAATGTGGCTTAGAGACATTTCCTTCGGACCTCGTGTGCAACAATGGTGGAAGGAAGGTAAACCTAGGCATGGGACTAAGATGTTCTATTTTGCCAAAATACTGCAATACATTAAATCCAAAATCAAGACTTGGAGCTGGAAAGAGTTTGGGGATGTTCATAAAAAAAAACATGAAGTTATTGCTCATCTTGAAAATTTGAATAAGAAAATCCGTTTAGATGGCCTCACGAGAGAAGAGAAGTGCGAGATGAAATTAAACTCACAACTCAGTTAGAGGAATGGGGAAAAAGAGAAGAAATCTTATGGAAGCAAAAATCTAGAATTCAATGGCTCAAAGAAGGAGATCGAAACACAAATTTCTTCCACAAATCTCTTCTAGCTCGAAGATCTCACAACTTTATTTCTTCCTTAAAATCAGATTCTGGAGATGTTGTTTATACTTGGGATGGCATGAACTCTATTGTTGTTGATTACTTTTCCAATATTTTTGTTGCTACTCCTCTTGACTCAGACTTCACAACAAAATGTTCTTCAAGCAATCCCTTCTCTTATCACTTCTGAGGAGAACTCTATTTTGACTGCTCCTATTACTATCAATGAGCTTCAACAAGTAGTTTTTAAAATGCAAAAATGGAAAACCCCAGGTCCTGATGGTTTTCCCATTGAGTTCTACCAAGAGTTCTGGGATATCCTTCATGTTGATTTATTAGAGGTGGTGGAAGAAGCCAGGAAAGCCAAAGAAATTTTGAAGGTTATCAATAAAACTTATATTACTCTTGTTCCAAAAGCTCAAGAGGTTGATCATATCTCAGCTTTTAGACCTATTGCTTTATGTAATGTTCTTCTCAAAATCATTACTAAAATCATGGCAGAAAGGTTGAAGCCTCTTTTGCATAAGATTATTTCCCCAAAGCAAGGGGGTTATGTGGAAGGACGTCAAATAGTAGATGAGATAGTTCTTGCTCAGGAAGCCATCCATTCCATGGATATGCAAAATTCTCCTTCCATGTTCATTCGGTTAGACTTATCCAAAGCTTATGACAAAGTGGATTGGCACTTCCTTATCAAAGTTTTGAGGCAATTTGGTTTCTCTAAGGATTGGATGGATTGGATTATGGGATGTATCTCTTCGGTTTCCTACTTAGTTCTTATCAATGGCAGGCCTTCTCGGTCATTCCCAGCTTCCAGAGGTATTAGGCAAGGTGACCCGCTATCCCCTTATTTATTCATCATTCTTGTTGAATGCTTGGGTAGGACTATAACCAAAAAGAGGGAAAACAAAACCCTTGAGGGAGTTACCATTGCTCATGGAGCTAGACCTATCTCTCATCTTCAATTTGTGGATGACTCTACTCTTTTAGGTAAAGCTACGGTTAAGGAAGCTTCTAATATTAAGCAAATCATTAGCTATTTTTCTAAGGCTACTGGGCGAGTTGATCAATGAAGACAAATCTAAAGTTATTTTCTTTCACTTGCTCTGCTAGAGAGGAATCCATGGTCTTGGATAAATTAAGATATAAGAAGACCTCTCTTCCAATCACTTATTTAGGTATTCCCATAAATATTCAAAGGCAGAAAAATAAATATTGGAATTGGTTGTTGGACAAAGTCAAGAAGAAAATTGGAAAGTGGACCAACAAGTGGCTTTCTTCGGGGTAGAATCACCTTGGTAAAATCAGTCCTTCAAGCTATTCCTATTTATGTTTCTTCCATTTTGAATATCCCAAAGGTTGTTCTTCGAGAATTGGATCAAATCAGTCATCGTTTCCTTTGGAGTGGTACTAAGGAGAAAAGAAAATGGGCCTTGGTGAAATGGGATACTTTATGTCTTCCTAAGAGTGAAGGGGGGTTAGGATTCTGGTCTTCTATTAATAACAACAAAGCTTTAGCTGCTAAATTATATTGGAGGATGTTGCATAACCCCAATGCTCTTTGGGCCAATAATCTCCGTGCTAAATATGCTGAGAACAAAAGTCCTGAAGACCTTGTTCGCTATCAACTTCCTACCAAAGGTTCTCCCATTTTAGCAGTTCTTAAGACTGGTGAGGATTTGATAAAGAAAAAATTATTTTGGATCATTCATAATGGTCAACAGGCAAATTTTTGGATAGATTCTTGGGATGGTCACAAGCCTTTGATAACTCGGTTTCCCGATTGGAGGCCTTGGATGGAGGAGCTTCACCGAGCTAATTGGATAAAGGTGGCTAATTACTATCGGTACCACACTGGTAATTCAAAGGTTGGTAGATATTGGATCCCTATTGAGGACTGGCCTATTCAAATCCCAGAAAGGCAAAGACAAGATATCCAAGGCATCCTTCATATGAGATCCCTCTCTTGGTCCCATGAAAAATATTGTTTTGGATGGAACAACACTACTAAGGGTGAGTATTCGGTTGCTCAAGGTTATTTGACCTTATGCCATAATAATCCCAACCATTCTTCTGACATATTTTCTCGATTGTGGGCTCAAAATCTCCGGCCTAAGGTGAGGTTCTTTAATTGGCTTTTATTGCATCGTAGGGTGCTTACTGGTGAGCAACTTATGAAGCGTGGTTTTCATGGCCCTTTTAGATGTGAAATGTGT
This sequence comes from Wollemia nobilis, assembly GCA_028583015.1. Classification (NCBI taxonomy): domain Eukaryota; kingdom Viridiplantae; phylum Streptophyta; class Pinopsida; order Araucariales; family Araucariaceae; genus Wollemia; species Wollemia nobilis. Next base: position 10,374,142 of record JAQPPZ010016677.1, on the reverse strand, counting down.
GAAGAGAATGTAGAAAATCTCAACCATATTTTTATTGAGTGTACTTTAGCCTCTGAGCTATGGAGGAGAATGGCCACTTTACTTGGCTTAGAGTGGTCCAATTTTTTTACTTTTGAACAACTTTGGAGGGATTGGCCTAATCAAGAGGGTGTTGATCATTTTATTAGGCGGTTAGTTTGGATGGGTTCTACCATTCTTCTTTGGAATATTTGGAATGAAAGGAACAACCAAATTTTTAATCAAGATAGGAAGGATATTCACTATATTTGGCAAAAGACCATAGCCAACTTAGTTGAATCAGTCCATCAACTCCTTAATCACCCCCAAAACTCCCACCAAAGATGGGATCAAGTGATGCAAATATTGAAGATTAAATCTTCTAAGGGCAACCAACTTAAAGGGAATGTGAGTATTAGTAAGATGGATAGGACTAGAAATTGGCAACCTCCTCCTAAGGATTTTGGAAAAGTCAATACTGATGGAGCCTCTAGAGGGAACCCTGGAAAAGCCGAGTGTGGGAGGAATTGGTAGACTTTCAGATGGCTCCCTGGTTTTTACTTTTGCTGAGAATTTGGGTATTCTTTCCAATAACCTTGTTGAGGGGTATGGTATCCTGAGAGGCCTTCAGGAGGCTACTAAGGTTGGATGGGAAAAGGTGTTAGTTGAGTCTGACTCTCAACTTATGATTAATCTCTTGAAGACTCCTTCTAAGAATCATAAGGTGGATTGGAGAATAAAAAGAATTATTGAGAAGATTCAATTAATCCAGGATGGGATTTTTGAAAGTTGATTACAATCATGTGGTCAGAGATCAAAACAAGAGTGTTGATGCTTTAGCTAATTGGGCTTTGGACAAAGGTGATCTTACTTGTTATGGCCACCCTCCTATATGGTGGGCTTCTCAAATTAGGGAAGCTCTTCTTTCTATCATTTCTTTGGATGGCTCCGGTTCGAAGGTACCTAGTTTCTTCTTGTTTTTTTTTTTTTGCTTCTCTTTGGTTCATTCAGTTTTTTTTAGTTCCCTAGCTCATTCTATTCTTTATTTTGTTTCCTCTGTTGATTCTTGCCTTAATAGTCTTCTGGTCTAGATAGGTCATTGTTATGTTCAATTTTTTTTTTTTTTTTTTTTTAGTTTTTTAAGGTGGGTGGGTTCTTTTGTTTTGTTTTGTTTTTGTGTTCTTTGTGTTGTTTTTTGTTGTTCATGTGTTTTTGTTGTTTTGTGTTTTTTTTTTATGTTTTTTGTTATTGTTCTTGTGTTTTTTTCATTCTTGTTCTTGGGTTTCTCTTTGTTTGTGTTATTTCGTGTTTTTATGTGTGAGTGTTTTCTATGTTTTTTGTTTTTGTTTATTGTCTGTTGTTGGTTGTTTTTTATTTTTATTTTTTATTTTTATTTTTTTTAGGTTTTGGTTGTGTTTATTTTTCATGTTTTTTTTTGGGTTATGTCTTTGTAGTGTTCTGTTGTTTTTGTCTTGTTTGTGTTTTGTTATGTGGTTCTTGTGTTTTTCTATGTGGTTTGTGTTGTGGTTTCTTTTATCTTATTGTGCGTGTTTGGTTGTGCTTTTGTTTTTGACACACTCAAGGAGCATGTTTTTTATTTTATTTTATTATTTTTGTTGTTATTTACTTATTTTTAAATTGGTTTTGTGTGTTTGTTTGCTCCTTGAGTATGTCAAAGGTGGTAGGCCGGGTCCGAGTCCTGGGCGTTTTTGGCGGAATGGATACCCCTGCCTCCTTGGGTCTTACCCGAAAGTGGCATCCCTTTTGGGATGTTTTCCACAAATAAAAAATAAAATAAAAATATAATGTTTACGTAGTTGATTATTCAAATTAAAACAGAAAGGTCTCATTGAAATTGAGCGGTTGTTTATTTGAATGATGCTACATAAAATAAAAGGTGGATTTATTTAACAACATTAGCTTATGAAGCAAGGAGATGATCATTTTATTAAACGATTACTCCATCCAAATAATGAGAAATAAAGAATATAACCACAATCCTTTAAACTCCAAGGTAAGGTCTCTACCATGGCATGTTATGGAAGCCACCACTCACCCGACAACCAACCCCTGGCATAAATGCGATAAGATAGATTCGTTAGAATGGGTTGGGTTGCCCTTTGGAGGCTCGAGTAGGTCGAATGCACAAAATTCCTCTAACATGAATGGAAGGCCCTTAATGGTGATCACCTTCAGAAGAGAGATATAGAGTATCTGCCCTTACCATATGTTAGAGGTGGTATAAGAGTAATGATAGGTAGGTCGGGTACATAGACCGAGGAGGGTAGAGAAGATACAGAATGAGAGAGAGAGGAAGTAGATAAGGATAAGGCATAGTGGGATAAAAAGGAGCACGAGAGTGAAGAAGCGAGGGAAGGGAGAATAACACCATGAGAAAAATGTAGTGGACTTTCATCCAAATATTGTAAGTGTGATAGCTATTATGGGTGAACCAGGTTGGTTACATCTTAAAATCAGAATGGCATGTGCTTTCCTTCTTGTTTGAAAGATGTTAATGGCATAATTTAATGGCCTCTATCATTGGTAGAATGGCCTATGCTTTCATTATTTTTTGAAATATCAATGGTGTTATTGAATAGCCTCTGCCATTGGTAGAATAGCTCGTGCTTTCCTTCTTGTTTGAAATATGTGAATGGCATCGTTGAATGACCTCTACCATTGGCAGAATGGCCTATGTTTTTCTTCTTGTTTGAAATATGTGAATAGCATCATTGAATGGCCTTTGCCATTGGTATAATATCCTGGGCTTTCCTCTTATTTAAAATATGTAAATGTCATCATTGAATGGCCTCTATCATTGGTAGAATGGCCTATACTTTCTTGCTTTTTTGAAATATACGAATGACATCATTGTGTGGTCTCTATCATTGGTAGAATGGCTTGAGTGTATCTCTATTTTAAAGATATGAATGACATCATTGTGTGGCCTCTACCATTGGTAGAATGGCCTGAGTGTATCTCTATTTGAAAGATGTGAATGGCATCATTGTGTGGCCTCTACCATTGGTATAATGTCCTGAGTGCATCTCTATTTGAAAGATGCAAATGGCATCATTGTGTGGCCTCTATCATTGGTAGTATGACCTAAGTGTATCTCTATTTGAAATACATGGATGGCATCATTGGATGGCCTCGACTATTGGTAGTATAGATTATGTCCTCCTTTATGTTTTATGATGTAGATATCATCGTTGTCTTTCCATATCTATTGGTTGTTGGTTTGGGACTATGGATGGTATCCAATTAGGTACCACCATGAGAAACCATTCCTTTACAATCATAGTCAAGTTTAGAAATTCCCTCGGGTGTTGTTGGTATTGAGGATGACCTATCCATGTCATGGAAACTATTGGTGCCACAAGTATGTGATCATCGTCTACTCTTGGTCTAATGGGGCAGAAGCCTTTTGGTTAACCTTTGGTCCACCCTATGTCTTACCTCATGATATATGGTGTTGGCCCATTTATTGGACATTGTTCCATCCCATAGTTCATTAATGATAGTGTAAAAGCTTTATTTAATGTTCATTGTCTAAAATGGTAGATTTTAGGATAATGATAGTGTAAAAGCTTTATTTAATGTTCATTGTCTAAAATGGTAGATTTTAGGATAATGATAGTGTAAAAGCTTTATTTAATGTTCATTGTCTAAAATGGAATGATGGTTATTTTGTAATTTAAGGGTATGGGACCTTAGGTTATGAAATAAAATGGAATGATGGTTATTTTGTAATTTAAGGGTAGTGCTTTCAACGGCGTAAAAGGTTTAAAATGATTGTGGCATGGTGGTTATAGGGGTGGACTGCGCAAAGATATGTGTGGCAGCTTTTGGGACGGACAATGCAGAATACTATGGCGGCCATAAAAAGCTGGACAGCCTACCCGGATTCATGGCATCTATCGATTCCACCATGTAAATTCAAAAAAAAAAATTAAGGGTATGGGACCTTAGGTTATGAAATAAAATGGAATGATAGTTATTTTGTAATTTAAGGGTATGGGACCTTATGTTATTAAATAAAATAGAATTATGGTTATTTTGTAATTTAAGGGTATGGGACCTTATGTTATGAAATAAAATGGAATGATGGTTATTTTGTAATTTAAGGGTATGGTACCTTATGTTATGAAATAAAATGGAATGATGGTTATTTTGTAATTTAAGGGTATGGAACCTTAGGTTATGAAATAAAATGGAATTATGGTTATTTTATAATTTAAGGGTATGGGACCTTATTTTATGAAATAAAATGGAATGATGGTTATTTTTTAATTTAAGGGTATGGGACCTTATGTTATGAAATAAAATGAAATGATGGTTATTTTGTAATTTAAGGGTATGGGACCTTAGGTTATGAAATGAAGAAAAATATTCTTTTTGGAATTGAAGTAGTTGCTTCAAGTATTGAAATGTGTGAACCTAGTCACTTAGCAATTAAGGGTATGGGACTTTAATTGTTGAGAAGGTTAGTTCATTTATTGCAAATAGAGTGCATGAGCTAATGCATGGTTGATTGACTCTCTCTCTAGATGGGTGAGAGGGAAAATGAAAAGGATAATTTCTATGATCAGTGCTATGCATTAGTAAGTTGAATTGCTTGGGTTATTTGTATAGTTGCAATTTGGCAATGAATTAAGTGCATTTAGAAGCATGGCTATCTGGATCCATGAGTGTCATGATCCCCTACTATCCTCACTTGATCAATGGAAAAGTAGAAAGACCAAATTCATGATATGGACCAATGCACAAGTTTGCTCTCTAACTTACATCTTGTTATTTATGCAATAGATTAGATTGTGGGGAGATTTCTCCAATAAAATGGATGTAAAGTATTGTAGAAAGTATGGGGTGTACCATACTTCTCATGTATTTAAATGAACATTGTAACTACTATGTTTAGTACCTTTTTACTTAGTTCTGCATTTAAATCTGCTAATGTATACCTATTTAGTGATTGTCTCTTTATGCTTTGATTATTCTTGTTTGTAGTCATTTTGTTAGATTTAGTATCTAGATCCTTTATGATCTTATGATGTTAGAATAATGAAACATTAGTAAGTTCTAGGTGAACTTAGAGGATACCCTAAGGTCTTGAGACCCCCTTAGAGAGATTGGAAACTAGGTTGGAATATTGTACCAGAGTTAAGATAGCTTGTCAGTACACAAGATCGATAGCTTAACTTGCAATACACATAGCATACCATACATAACAACTTGTGTGGATATGGATATGCATGTACATATTCTAATGATTGAAGGTGGTAAGTCTAGCTCATCAAGACTGATGAGAGAGATAGACTTACATACTCAACATAAGATAGGCTTACACATATAGGACTTGCATGAAGGGAATCTTATATGGTATAGTTCTTGAGAAACTTAGGGGATGTCAAACAGTAAGTTGGTCTAAGGTTGGTTGAGGATTTATGAATCCTTCACCTTAGTCAAAAAAAAATTATAGATAAACTTTTCTCTTTTGTTTGTGTGTTTTCTTGTTTCATGTTTTTGAGGTGTTACATTTGGTATAAGAGCTCTAGGATTGAGGGTATAGATATTTTTATGTGCTATAGAAGAGATTCAGGGATCTCCAAAGAGGCTTTCTTGGGAATAAGCTGAAAGTTGAAGTAACCCGGATTCTCTACTATTAGGTTCTAATGGAATTGATTCTAAGGAAGGATGAATATTAAAACAAGTAGCTATGTATTAATCGATGAGAAAAAGAGAGATCCATTAGTGTCTGGTTGGTGTATCCCAGTCTAGTCTCATCCACTCAACCAATCCCTAGGGGTGCATACCATAATCAAAAATGGCATTTCATCCTAATCCCTAGCCCTAGCTCTAAGAGCCTATATTCTATGCTCCTCTTGGATGAGGTGGTGGTCCAAGAAACCACATACCCATCGATGACAAAGCTGATAATATGTGATCGAGACCGTGATCTGCTAGCTGACTAGAGGGATGGAGGGAGTGTCGCTCTTTTTCTCATTGGTACCAGGTAGTACATAGTCTCATAAAAGGTAGCCCACTAAATGGCCACCTCCAGCATATGACTTGCACTCTGTAGCTCAACCTATAGAAGGTAGACTCTATCGTTAGCCTGACTACTTCTAATAATAGCCATCCCCTCTACCAAAGATCTTTAGAACTCTGTGTCCAAATGACTCACCTCCCCTTGAAGATGATCGATCTCTACTCAAGCTGCATCCCTCTCCATATATGTGATACTCAAAGAGCTACTTAATCCCTCAATCCTCTTGGAACTATCCTCTTGGAGCATGTTCACTTATCTTTGTAGAATCACCACATATTCTCATAGTGCCTCTACCTCCTCCCTCAAATTCCTTCATCCTAATACTTGGACTTGATCGATTGTTGCTAATGTGGATATCTCTTTTGATACTCTACTTGGTAGTACCCTAGCCTTTATGGGAGTAATCTAGTTGCCCCTATCTCCTTGGTCCCTGCAAAATTGTTATCCTCCATCACCAGCTCAATCCAAACCCAAGCCTGTCTCTATCTTGGAGTTGAACAACCCTACCACACCCTCTTTGTAGCCCTATGAGCTACCTCTTAAAAATATTGTTGCATGCTCAGTTCCATCACTTGATACCTCTATATTAGAACTGATGGTGAGACCCTCTAGGGCATGACTCCTTTGTACCACCACCTATAACCGAAGGTCATTCCTACATCGTCCTCCTTGGAATCCATGTAATGAGGATCATCTAATTCCTCCTCTACCCACATAGCCAAGTCAATATTAGCCCCCACCCCTACTGGATCTTGGTAGACTCTCCAGTACCAGTAATCCTCTAGGTCTAGGATTCCCTGTAATATCCTGAACTACCTCAGTACTTGATCGAACCGAAAGATCTTTGGCTCCCCCTATTCATAGTAATCCATATAGTCCTCCTAACCCTCGCTAGCTCTATTTTGTCCTCAACCCATCCTAGTTTTAGATGCTAGGATTACCACATAATATTGGCCTTCCTCATCTCATATATTACCTGCATTTATAATGGTAAGTTCTTGATGTAGGTCCTCGTAATCCGCTCTAGGTATCTAGACCATCTGTATGTTGTTGGTCGCTCCAAGATAGGCAATGGTCCTAGTAGTGCATCCAATCTCTACATCACTATGTGCTCCCAGCTCCATACCTAGAGTAAAGTTGTGCACACTATCCCTATATTTCGCTTATTCATGACCTTGTACAACATCTTGTACAAGTGGGCCAACACATATGGATCCCATACAAACCAAACTCCCTGGTTTTGCATGTCTACTACTACAGCCACCATAGTCCACGGTAGATATTGCCTACTCATGTGGCACATCAATAGTCCTGCCACCACCCCATAAATAACAGTTGTCAATGGTTCCACCCCATATCGTCCCACCAAGTCATCTATGACAATGGTGCTCTCTCACACCTGGTGGGTTTGACCTCTTGAAAATTGTTACAAGGTCATTGGCCTCCCTCATGCTCTATAAACTATTGTCCTTCTGATAGAGATATGTAAGATACACCACACATCCTCCAATGTGATGGTCATCTCTCTTATGGGTAGCCTAAAGGTAAACAACTTCAGGTACCATCTCTCCACCAGAGTTGCTAGTAGAGCCCTATCGGCCTCTACTCAAGGTATCCTCGTTAGGTGGTCTAGCCCTACCGCTCACAATGTGTCTCTCTTTACCCATCCAAGCACCTCTAGCTCCACCTCAAAGGAGCTTGCTTGCCACTCACGGATCTTGAGTATCCTAAGTTGCAATAACAACTATAAAAAAATTCCATCAGTTTAATTAATCAAAAATTAATTCTAAATAAATTAATTAAATTAATTTGAAAACTCTAATTTTGTTGCTAAATTTAGACTTTACATTCCTATGGTTTAGCTTGCTTTCTTATGTCCTTTCCTTCGTTTTCTTTTTTTCTCTTTTCTTTGTTTTCTCTTCTTTTTTCTTTTACCTTTTTCCCCCTTTAGTGAAATCGTGCTTGGTTTTTTAGGACTACGATTTCATCGAGGTGATATCACACCACGTCTTCTATGAGGCATGATTTCATGAGATCATGCCTAGTTCTATTCATTAGGTTTGATTTCATAACTGCTATCCAGGGTGAAATCACGGTCAGACCGTAAGATCACGCCTGGGTTGTACATGGCAAAACTGCCTAAAAGCATGAAACTTTTAAAAAAATTGAAATGTTATGATGGTTTTTAACCCTACATCTACCCACTCTAGCTCTGTTCTAGTCTCACCCCTCATGATTGTCGAATGGTGCACCAGTAGAGACATATCCTATTTTACCTAGAGCCCATTTCTCCTCTTTCACATGGTAAAAATGAATTAGGGTTTAACCTCCTTTTTTACTTTTACTCCTATTTTCGCTTGCTTTTTTCTTTCCTTTTTGTTTATTTTTTCTCCCCTTATTTTTTGTTTGTCTCTTTAAGTTTTCATGAGGGTTGTTTTCCTCATAAAAATCGAGGGGGCACACTGGCCTTAAAGGTATTAATGCCTCTAATGCCTTGATTTGTGTGCAAAACATGAAAGTGTTCAAAATAACATTGTTTTCAAACCACCCTTTCCTTCTAAACTAGCCACCCTATTTTTGCTTGCTACCTTTTTTTTATGAGTGTTTACATCTTTTCTTTGACACATTTATTAGGCCATAAATGCATCAAAGAGGGGGAAAAATGTAGACAGGAAAAATTGACCCACTTTAATGGGAAAATTTCCCTGAGCCCTCTAGGAGACCCCTTAGACTTGCCTAGAGCAAGGGTAAGGCTTTCCCCCCTCTTTCACATTTTTTCTCTCTCTGTATACAAAATCATGCTTACCCTTGATAGGAGGCAATTTTGCATAGGCAAAATTGCGATCGGTCTTTATGGGGCATGATTTCACCTTTTTACGGTCTGTTCTAATAAAACCCTAATTCTTTGGGTTTGACATGTTTACGTCAGCTCTCCTTGGTTTTCTTGCCCATATCACCTTCAAATCTACTATATAAGGAGGGATCGAATTCATTCTTTGAGCATTATGCAAGATAAAATTTGATAATTAATGCTAATCATTATTATTTCTCGTAAAGTATTCTTAGTGTTTGTTCTACATACTTCTTTCACAAGGAAGTTAACTTTAGAGTGTGTAGTATGATTGGTTTTCTGTTGCATTGGATTTTTTATTGTTTTTTCTCACTCTTGGTGGATTTGTGTTGAAGCCCTAAGGAGAAATCAACAATATGGGAGGTCTCAACCCTTCTACTTGCTTCCTTGCTCTCTTCCAAGTGAAAGTGCTCTGTTACATGCTTGTTTTCATCTGTTGTACCTAACATTTATTATTTCTCTTTGATATTAGATGCTTCATCTTACTTCTACAAAATCACACTCGGGTATCTATGGGGTACGATTTTGTCGATGCATTATCGTGGTCGCCTATTATGGGGTGTGATTTTTCTTGAGCTATATCTGGTGGAAAATTACTATTCCAAATTTCATAGCTGCATTTTAGGTTGCATCTAGAGCATAGTGTTGTATTATGTTCTATGTTTTCATTATTTTATTCTGTTATATCTTGATATGCTTGATTTCTTCCAAAGGTCAATTTATGCTTTTGTTTATCAAATATCAACTAAAAGGACCTAGGGGGCTTAATTTTTGCATCTCCAAGCATTGTTGTACAGTGGCCTAAGTAGGCCCTCTAATTCTAATCATATTTTTCAAGTGTTTACCAAATTATCTTGCAAGAACATGAATTGTTGATAGCATTGGATAAAGGGATAAAGGCAAGGATAAATCATATAATAAACTAAGTGTTCTAATTAGTATCTAGGTTGTCTTTTGAGTGCCTTATATTTCTATTGTAAACCCTAGATTTGATTTATAAGAAATACATTTACTTAATTTCTAGGTATTTAAAATATAACAACATATAGTGTGCACTTAGGGTTAATTATGTTTTTGCATCTCCTCTTGAACCCTTGCTTAAATATTTTTTGTTTGAAACCCTAGGGTTAGAAATAATTCAAAGAAAGAATCATTCTAGGGTTAGATCTTGTCTTCTTGCATTTTGTATTTTTGTATTGTCCTTTATCTTTTATAGCATAGATCTTGAAAGGCCAAATCTAGGTGATTGTCTTAAATCGAATACATCAAACATATTCCTTAAACTGTAACTCTAGGTAATTCTTTAAACTGTTCCTAGTGAACCATTCCCTCATTTTAGAACTGATTTTAGAGAACAACAAATCCCCCGTGGTTCACCCCAAAGGCTCTCTCTCTCTTTGCAGATCTTGCCTTTGAGAATTGTATGTGGTAGGGTAGTTTTCCCTCTCTACAATATTCTAGCTAAAACTACCAATAATGAGGCTCCTTAGTCCCAACAAATTCATACCACAAGGGATGTAATAGTGATTGCTTCATAGTTTTTCCAACCGACTAGTCCTCTAGTATATTTTCCCTGGGCTAATGCAAGGCACTCCTATAGCCCGAGAAAGGGATCTGCAGAAGAAGATGTTTCTCTAGAGAAGCGACTTCATATAACCAGTGTTCAGTTAGGAAGTTATGTTCTTGATTCATCCAACAACTATAATGTGTTGGAGTATCTTAGCAGTGGTGAGGATATCTTGTTGGATGCAAATCCATCATCGATGGAATTGGTGGTTCCTACGGAGGAAACAAAATCTAAATTTCCCTTTTTATGCGGTTTTGGCTTTCTTGTATTCCTTGACATGGGAAAGAAGATGGAGACAGTCTACCAAAAAAAATGGTTCACCCTTTCAACCCAAATGTTCCAATACATTTGTGATGTTGGAAAAATGCAGGATGATAGAGCAATAAGTCTACTAAGTGCCTAGAGTTACAGTTTTATATTTTAGGATTTTTTTACTCTAGTTTATTTTTTGTTCTTAGTTATGTTGTGTATTCATCCTTTTAGGGGTTGGTTCTGGTTTTGACTATATGGGTGGCCTTGTGCCCCAAGCTATGATATTTACAACTCCCTTTTTATTGTAACCTCTTTTATTTGTATTGAATACAATTGTTGGTTCCAATAAAAATAAAGGATAAACTCTACGACCCTTTTGTACGAGATTTTTTTTATCATTAACATAGATCATACAACACTTTTATCAATATTAAATCCTCGCATCCTCCTCATATTTAAACGATGAAAAGTTCATGCAATGTCCTTGGTAGATCAAAATATATTGAGTATTCAAAATAATGATTTCCTAGTCTAATATTTTTATTTGTTTAAAAACTAAAGGACAAAATTTTAATACGTCACATTTAAAATATTTGAACATAATTATAACTTTAAAAAATAAAAAATATATTGTCCCTTTCTTGGTTTTTTCAGCAGTGTGAAAGATTTTAAATGATTGTGGCATGATGGTTATAAGGGTAGACTGTGCAGATTACTATGTGGTAACTTTTGGGGTGGACAACGTAGAATACTGTGGTGGCCATAAAAGACAGATAGTGTACCCATATCATCGTGGCGGCAACCGATTCTACCATGTAAATTCAAAAAAATAAAATAATAAATAAATAATATAATTAACTTATTAAATGTTATAGGTTTTAAGAGGATTAAATTAATAAAATAATTTTTTTTTTTAATTTAGCAAAAAACCCCTTGCAAGGCTGCCTTGGTCTAAGAAACCATGACTAGGGGGTTCTACACCGTCAAAATCACCCGAGAGTTGCGCTCGGCCTTAATCACACCAGCATTATCAACTGGATTTTGTGTACCCGATGTGCGGTTGGTAGGGTGGAGATTCGAACTAGGGACCTCCCTTGGAGGATTTTTCTACCCTCTTCAACTCACCTACAACATGTGGGTATAAATTAATTAATTTTAGATGTAAATATATTTATACTAGTAAAAACTAAATATGTGGTAAGACAATTATGTATGTATCACTTGGAGCCAAATATCCTATATCATGTCTATAATGACTGTCCAAATTAGCTAAACACTATATTTTATGACCAACCTGCTTAATCTTCTCATATTCAATAGCCATGCCATTATGCCATTGAACCCCTACCTCCTTCTCGGTACCCATATTAACCAAGAAGTTTACCACTTTATTCAAAGCTCTACCCACATAAATCATAATCACATCATCTAATTCCTGCCATAATTATTTAATTTGCTCACCAGCCTGCCTAATCCTCTCATTCTCAATAGCCATTTCATTGTGCCACTAAACCCCTACCTCTTTAGTACCCATCTTAGCCAAGAATTTTGCCACTTTATTCAGATCTCTACCCACATAAATTAGAATCACATCATCTAATTGTTGGAAATTTGAGCAAGTTTTTTTATCATTGATGTCAAGAGGTTTGATGACCGGTTTTGTTGTCATTAAGGTCAAAAGGTTGATTTCTCCAAAAGACAAGGAAGTTGTTAAAAGGAAAAGGTATAATATTTATTTTAAATATTATATGCCTAAAGAGGCTAAAAATGTTGAAGACCCAAGAAAAGAGAAGCAATCTTAAAAAGAAATAATAATATTATAATATTTAATATTATAATATTTGGGTAAAAGGAAGAGGTGAAAAATAACAAGGTCCAAGGAATCATTAAAAAATATATCCCCGCACCCAGGTGTTGTAGGTGAGTTGGAAATGAGAGGGCAATCCTCCAAGGGAGGTCCCAAGTTCGAATTTCCACCCTACCAAAAAGTTGAATTGGGTACCCAAAATCCAATTGATAATGTTGGTGCGGTCAGGGTCGGGTGCGACTCTGGGTGACTTTGACGGTGTAGAACCCCTTGGTCGTGGTCTCTCAAACCAAGGCAGCCCTCCAAGGGGTTTTTTCTTTAAAAAAAAAGATATCCCCGAAAAAGTCCATTGAGCAAGTTATAAAGGTTGGCAAAGGATTTAATTTATTTAAATTAAAATATTTAACCTAAGGTTAAAATTTAAATTTAAATAATTAATGGTGCCAAAATTCAAATTTTCAATTCGAAATTAAAATCTATTTCGAAGGAGGGCCGATGTAAAGGAAAGAGTATTTAAGGAAATGATTTTTCATTTCCAAAGCCTAATTTTTTCGAATGCCCAAGGTGTGATAAAATTTGTGCACTCCAGTTTCGAAGGGAGAAGATTTTTGTGAGTTGTTTAAATAAAAGGAGGCAGAGTTGTATTTAATTTTACGTGGAGCAATAGAAATATTCAAAAGCACTGGGTAGCGCAAACAACGATCAAAGGTGTGGCTAAGGCGTTCATTAAGGGAAGATCATGATTTTAAATCCCATCTTGTTCACTTTTTCTCAAGGAAGAAAGAGTTTTGGTTTTCGACAATCCTCGTGATCAGCATACATTGTATAGGACGAGTATCCTTTGGTGTTCATGTGGCAGTGTAGCCCAAGTGGTAGCCTAGCCTTGGGCTAAGGTGTTGTAGCGGCATAGGTCGCAGGTTCGAGTTTGGACGTTGGTCGGTGAGATGTATGTAATATTTTTGTGATGTGGGCCAACAATTAAGGTATGCAATTTTGATTTAAAGTTGCCAAAGTTTTTTTTTGGAATGCAAAAATTGGTTTGAGGCCACGTGATATTAAAAGGGCATGTGTGAAATTTTTTAGGGATTCATAAGGGTTGTTGATTAAATATTTTATTTTGGGTGCTTAGAAAATAAATAAAGCATTGGAGATTATAAGGTGTAAGCAAGGAACTTTATTTTGATGTGTGTTGAATATTATTTTGAGAGTATTGGAGATTATAAGATGTAAAACAATGAACCTTATTTTTTTATATATGTTGAATATTATTTTAAAATTGAAGGAGTGATAAGGTGTATTTGTGACTTGAAATTTTATTGTATTTCTTGTATGGTGAAATATTTGTTGAGATAAATATTCTTGTGAAGATTGTGAGATAGAGTGTTGCTATCTAACCTAAAATTGGCAAAAGGATTTGGTTGTGAGTAAAACAGATTTTGAAGACATATTTCCATCAAAGCAAAGAGGTATGGGCACATTATATTTTGTTTGAAATTTTGGAATGAATGTTGTGAAATATAAGGTGGAGTGAAAAGGATTGATAGATATTGTTGAAAATGAATAAGCAAGTTTAAGTGCATCTTGTTGATGGATGATTTGATTTGAGATAGAGATTGAGAATTATTTGAGTTGGGGTTTGAGACCCACATTGTGCTCTTTTTTTTAATAAGTTTGAAAATACTTGTTTACAATTAGTGAGCAACTTGTGTTTCATTGATTGAATGATTGAGTGAAATTCTTGAGCATTGGATTTGAGTGATACTGAAAGTGAATGTACAAACATTAGAAACCAAATTTATGAAAATGACAAAATTAATGATTGAGTAGACATATTGAGTTTTTGATAGAGTACATCATTCTCTATATGTTCCAGAGGTTAAACAAATTCTGAATAGAATATGTCTAAATTGCTTCAAGTTAAATGAATTACCTTGAAGGTTAGACAAAGTATTTGATAACATTGTGTGCAAGATTTGAGATTTATTGAACATATTTTGTGATTTGTTTTGAACATGTATTGAGAGCATATTGAGCAAGTTCTTGAGAGTACTTGAAGAGCATATTTGAAGCAAGTCTTGGTGAAGACTTGAGAGCATATTGAGCAAGTTATTGAGAGGACTTGAAGAGAATATTTGAGGTAAGTCTTGGCGAAGACTTGTAGGTAGATTTGAGGTAAGTCTTGGTAAAGACTTGAGATCAGATTGAGAAAGTTCTTGAGAAGACTTGTAGGTAGATTTGAGGTAAGTATTGGTTAATACTGGAGATCATATTGAGCAAGTTCTTGAGAGAAATTGAAGGTATATTTAAGGCAAGTCTTGGTGAAGACTTGTAGGTAGAGTTGAACAAGTATTTTTGAAGACTTGAGAGCAAAGTTGATTGATTTATTTGTTCAATATTTGTGTTAATGCTTGGGGTAAATCTAAGCAAAGTTAATTTGTAATTGTATCAAGCTTTGTGTTAGGTCTTGAGGATAAATTTGAGGATAGAATTTGGTATAAATTTGTGAGCAAATTTATGCTAGAATTGAGACAAAGTTAGAGCAAATTTGTACTACACTTGGGATAGAGTTTGATGCAGATATGAGATAGAATTGAGAGTAATATTTTGAGGTGATAGAGCAGAGGATAGGAGTCTCTAGTGGATAGAGATCCATTAGCTAGGGCAATGAGGACAGAGATCTTCTATGGAGAGAGATCCAAAAGCCAGAGCAGTGGGAGCAGAATTCTTCTAGAATATCATCAACCAAAGCAAAGGGGAAAGAGTTCTCCTATGGATAGATATCCACAAACCAGAGCAAGGGGAAAGAGTTCTCTTGTGGAGTGTGATCTGTGAACCAGTTAGAAATATAGATTTCTGCTATGAAGAGAGATCCACAAACCAGCTAAGGAGATAGAGGTCTCCTGGATCAAGTTCCACGAACTAGAGAAAAAGGGGAAATATTTCTCTTGTGGAGAGAGATCCACAAATCAAATCATAGGGGAGTGGTGTCTCCTTTGGACAGAGGTCCGTAAACATTGTAATAGGGAATTGATTCCCAAGAATATTTGTAGAGAAAATTTAGTAGATATATTTTCTTCGTGGAGTAGTCCACATTGGGTGAACCACGTTAAATTGGTGTCTCTATTGTGTGTGATGATTTGTGCATTGATTTGATTACTGTTATTGATATTTCCATTGATAACATTGGATAAGATTATTTGGGAAAGAAAAGTAAAAGTTGGTATTATATTTTTCACCCCCCTCTCAGTATAAGCTTATGTTCTTCACTAATTACCTTTATAATTCCTTAATTTGGGTGACAAGAATCCTCAACCTCCATGTCTCCAAAGCAAAGTTCCCCATGTAATCTAGAGCTCCTATCAAGATTTGAGAATATGATTCTATGATTATCCTCCTATAACCTTGTCTTACTACCTAGATAGAAGTAAATTTGATAGCTAATGCTTCTACTTCATTTTTTGTGGCCCTACTTAGGCCCTACAATTCCCAATAGAGCATTGTCCCAAAATGATTCTTGTAGACTAGTTCAATTTCAGCTCTACCCAGATTGCCTTTTACAACTCCATCAATATTCATTTTAATACAACCTTTTGGGGGTGGTTTCCAACTAGATTTATCTTGTCCCTCTTACACTTTGGATTCCTTATTCATCGTACCTATATCAGCTTGAGTTTCCTCTTTAGAATACACTACCACATATTTTGTAACTTTTCTCCAAATGATCTACCAGATGCCATCCAAGGATGAAAAGGTTTCTCTAAAAAAAATTCTATTTCTCTCCAACCACACTTGCCACCAAATAAATTTTAATCCAATATTCCACCCAATATGAAGAGCTTTAGATTTAAATCCACCCCTCTTCCATATTTCTCAAATATTAATTTAATTTAAATACCATTAGCTCAATTTTATAAGCTAAAAACCATCACTCCCAGATTTGATGTATGAATGAGCACTCAAAAATCAAGTGTTCAAGTATTTCCTCACTTTTATAGCATAAAACACATTAGGATGGACCAATGATTCTCCTATGTCTCAAATTATCAAAAGTAAAAATTCCATTATGCATGAACTACCAATCAAAGATGTTTACTTTCGACCAACCCTTTGACTACCAAATCTTTCTCTAATCCTCAACTTGATATGAATGAGGAGGAGGTTCTGGAAGGATCTTATCATATCTATCCTTAATTTTGTAGATTCAAAGGATCTCATATCCCCAAGATAACTCATCCTCCTCATCTCTACATGTGATAAATCTTTCTACCAAGATTTTAGTCATAATGAGTGTCAATTTTGGAGGGATTGGAATTGGCCACTCATCCAACTTCTTAAACTACTTAAACGTATAATCCCCCAGTTGACTAGTGTTGAAATAACTTTCAATATGGATCCAACCTTTGCTTTTCATGGTTGATTTTATTGGTTGTAGTTAGAGGAATTCAACAATGATAAGTGGGTATTGATACCATGACTTTATCCAAAATTGTGTCTTCTCCCCTCTTCCCACTTTTCAAAATAATCCATATTTCACTACCTGAAATCCTAACTTTAGAGCCTACCACACTAAATACTTATTACCATCCAAATGGAAATGACTCACCTCATTCGGGTTCATCTATACCAAATATTTACTAGTTAAAACTCTAATGAATAAATAATTTGGTTGGGAGATCCACCTCCAATAAAGCTTTCCAGCCAAAGTTTTATTATTTTATCTTTGATCTCCTCAGTCCTAAACCTCCCTTTCCCTTGGGTTGGCTTACTTTCTCCCAACCTACAAAGGCTCATTTTCTCTCTCTTTTCACTCCTCCCCATAAAAATTTTCTAGCCATATTGTCCAACTCATTTCATATGGTATGTGGGGAAACACGGATAAAAAAATTATAAATTGGCATGGCTTGAATGACTAATTGCAAAAATATTAATCTACCCCCAAAGGTTAACTATTTATGAGACCAATGGTTAATTATTTCTTTGATACGATCTAAAATATTACTCCAAATAACTATATTTGGGTTATTAAAATGCAAAGGGATCCCCAAATATACCACTGGAAGAGAAGTCCTCATGAATCTCAAAATATCTTAAATTTTGTCCTAAAACCTTAGATCAAGATTAAAGAGGGTCACTTTGGATTTTCTATTATTGATGACTATGTTTGTGGCCCTAAGGTAAACATTAAGAGTGTCTCTAATAATTATTTCTTCCCTAAAGGTGGCCACTCCACCAATCTTGTGTCATCCACAAACTGTAGGTGAGTCAAAACCTCCTCGCCCACATTGATACATGTTAGCAAATCCTATTGTCTTCTCTTAAATATGAATCTACACAAGCCTTCAACCAATATGAGAAAAATATAAGAGAAACAAGCCTTCAACCAATATGAGAAAAATTAAATAGAAACAAGGATATCCTTAATGAAGGCCTTGAGTGGATCCAAATGGTTGTGAGGGAAGGCCTTTGATTAACAGTAAGTATGTCGAAGTAGAAATGTAACTCATGACCCATTCTATCTAATCCTAAGAGAAACCAAATACTACCATCATACTTAACATGAAGCTCCACTCCATCCTATCATATGTCTTTGACATATCCAATTTTATGAATAATCCTCTATTGGTAGATCTTTGCATTGATTGGATTACCTTCTGAGCTAGAATCACACCATCCAAGATTTTCCTGCCCTTTATAAAATCCCTTGCAAGGAGATAATGCTATATAGGAGAGGTTTTAGCCACTTAGCCATTAACTTCGTGATTATTTTATATATGACATTGCATAAGGTAATAGGTCTATAATCTAAAATATGCACCCCCTCCTCCCCTTTTGAAATTAATGCAATGAATGCATGAATTAATGCTTTAAGCATTCTTTTACTTCCTTTGAACTCATCTAGAACAACCATTACATCCTCCTCCAAGTTGCCCCCAAAATTTTGAAAATTTTTAATTGGGAAGCCATTTGGACCTAGCATTTTTCTTGTACTCATTCCAAAGACTACCTTCTTCAGTTCCTCTCTATCAATGGGTTTAAGTAGGGCCTACTTTTCTTCTTCATAGATAATAGAGGGTATAACAAGAAGAACATATTTTTGAGCCTCTTCATCTTGCACCATAATTTTTTTAAATAATTTAGAAAAAAATCCATTGAATAAAAATGTATACTTGGGATTGTATCAAATGAGTGCTCTTTCTCATCGTAAAGAGCTTCCGTTTTATTTGTATGTCTCCTAGCACAAGCAACCCCATGAAAAATTTGGTGTTCTTATCACTTTCCAATAACCAAGTGGTTCTTTCTCTCTATGTCTAGAATATATCCTCTTGGTTGTCAATGTTCTCAACTACTTTACACAATCCATCATCCTCTTCTTTGAACTGCTCTTTAATTATTCCTTCCCTGAAGTGTTTTTGCAAATCATCCCATCTAGCCACCAATGGAGCTCTTTAGACCTAGAATTCTGTCTTGTTAGCTCACCTCCATTGTTTTAGTTGATCCTTAACATAATGAATTTGCTTGTGGAATCTAAACATTGTTGTCCCATATGTCAGGTGCCTCTCTTCCCACCACTATGGGATTTTCTTTTGAAGTTTTTGTTTTTGTAACCAAAATTTTATAAATATGAATGGTTTGTGATGTTACCCTATCTTGATCCCCCCTTCCAATAAAATGGGGAAATGATCCAAAATTGGACCCTCCAAAATCTTACATTTTGGATTCCATTTCACAAATGCCTCCTCTAAAACCAAAAAATAGTCTAACTTCGCCTTCCTGCTATGTGGTTCCCTCCTCATATTAGTCCAAGTATAGTTGGTTCCAGGACATTTAATATCCACCAAGGATAAGGCATGGACCTAGGCAATCATAATTCAATCCCTTGGGTCCAAAATTGGGGTTCTCCTTCCTTATCATTGGATGATAATTTAGCATTAAAGTCCCCAAAAACAATCAAGTTGAACTCCTCCCTCGAGACTCTCATACTATGCACTGCTTTCCATTGATGAATTTGACCATCTAGGTTTTGAGCCCCATAAAATTCATGTTTAAAACCTACTCAACTGTCACATTATTTCTAAAATGTGAAGTGGCGACACCCCTCCAAGCTATATGTTCTATTTTCATTCATTCAAGAAATTTCCAAAAGGTAACTATCCCCTAAGGCCCCTTGGGCAACCACTTCCATATGACCAACACCCCTCCAAAGTCTATTTACTATTTCATACATAAGATCCAGTGACATTTTTGTCTCCTACATAAGTAAAAAATATGTTTTAATTTTTTCTAAGAGCCTTCAAACAACAAATTGATGGGTTCTATTGTTGAAACCCCCAATATTCCATGATTGTAGAATCATTGGTTACCTTGAGACGAGTAAGAGTCTATTGGCCTCACTAATACTCTAGTGATTAGTTTATCTCCTTGAGTTGTTATCAATTCCTTATTTGATTTTCTACCCACTTCTTAAGAGTTGATATTCTTTGATCTCTTCTCCACCTGGCTTATCCCTAGAGTTGGATTTTATTTGTTCTTTTTTCCACACCCATGATGACATCCTTTATTATCGATTGCTCTTGGTTATGCACTATCAATGCCCTTACAATATCTAATTATGATAACTCACTGAAATCTATTACCTGCTCTTGAATAAGAGGAACCGAAAGAGGTGATTGAACATGGTTGTTATTGTTTTCATTATTCCCATCCACTCCTTCCATGAATTGTTCTTCTTCCTACTCCACTAGTATCTTGAAGATCTCATACCTATTTGAGGGTTTGAGTTGGGTTTGCTCTTTACCATATTTTTTATTTTACCTTCTTCTTCTTTTGGGTTGTTTAAAACCATCTCCTTGAACCCTATGTTAAGTTAAATGAATGAGCACACCCACATCCGTATTTTATTTTATGACATATGGATAAACACAATAATGGATTTTATTTATCTTACTAACAAGATACTTGATGCAACCAAGCATGATATTAATGGTTTCACATAATAAAACTTTCAACAATGTCATAAGCAAGGCATTTAACTAATATGAAATGTAATAGAGATATTTTCAAGGTTTAACTCTTGAAGTTATGCAATTGAAATATTTTTTACTTGTATCCAAATGCTCAATTGATAGTAGATGGATGAAAAACAAATCCAACCACTATTTTTTGTAAAAAAGATAATTAAATACAATTTACTTCCAATTCTAAAGTTAGTGCTATAGGTTTTCATACAACATAATGGAGTCTTAATGAACAAGACAAGTATAATTGATGGTTTTTTTTTTGGTTTTACGGACAATTACATAGCATTGTACAATTAGAAAAAACTCTATAGTTTCTATCACTCAATAAAAGTTTAACATAACAAAGGATCTACCACCAAAAAATAAACTCTTATTCAAACAACTCAAAATCTATTTGAATTTAGACTTTAGCTTTAAATATCTTCGACCTAATGCTTTCAGGAGCGGACGGAAGAGATGATCATGACGTCACAGAAAAGGTCATTGCAGGTGTGAACTGATTCAAGCTGAGAATGTGTGAACCGATTCGATAGTTGAGAATGTGCGAATCGATTCAATAGCTCCTATCATGAATAAAATAAGCAATGCAAACCTAGAGGGTTTTGCGTTTAGATTCTACACAGACCACTATTATTCCAAATCCATCATCTGATTTTTGCTTTACGAGTCTGCTTGTTTGGGATGGGGTTTCATACGGCCACTGGTGTGAGGGTCTTGATTGAACAAAATTAGGGTTTGTTTGCTTGGATGAAAGTAGGGTTTATTTGATTCTAGGATGGAGGGTTTCAAAAAAGATGCATGCATTGAGCCAAAAATGAATTTTAAATAAGCAATCCATAGAGGACCACCTCAAATTGGAGGGAAACACAATCAACGATTGCCACGAAAACCATTGAGGATTCCAAAGGTCGATTTAAGGAAAACATAGATGAGTTGCATGAAAGCAACTGATGGATCCCCATTAGTGAAGTTGAAAATAACATATTTCCAGGAAGGAATAAATGACATGGAGAGGAGAGGCCTAATTTATCGATTCATGGGATTCCGACTGACTTTTGCTACCTTTAAGCAATGGTCTACCAAAAACTGAAGCACTAAAGGTAAGTTCCAAATTTATACTTACCTTAATGGCTACTTTCTTATTTTTTTGTTAATGAATAAAATAGGGAGAATATTTTTCAAGGGGGGCATGATTTTTTGGTAGGGCAGGGATCTTCATAAAGCTCTAGTATACCAAGTTCAAAGCTAAGGAAGAAATACCATCAACTACCCCTTTTTGCATACATTTATTTGGTCTTTCGATAGAATACTAACATCCAAATATATTCATAACAATTAAAAATTCTTTAGGAGTATTCATGATGATTTTTGATAGTTCCCGACACTTAGAGCATATAATTTATGCAAGGATTTGTGTTTTGATTGATTTTGACAAACCACTTCCAAAGAATATTACTTTACAATATGAGGAAGAAATATGGGAGCAAGTAGTAGATTATGAAAATATTCCATTTAGATGCAGAATTTGTCATGAATATGACCATCTAGCCAAGGATTGTCCACATAAGGTCCCTAACAAAGAGAAAGATGATGGGGACTTGACAAGGTTTCAAATCCCTAAACAAAAAAAACACAAAGAAAAAATAGCTACAAAAGAGAAAACAGTAATTTCACCTAACACCTTTGAAATTCTCTTCATGGATGAGCAAGCAGATGATGAGGATGGTCAAACGAAAACAATTATTATGGAAACACGGTTTGATGGAGAGGGAACATGAAGGATTGCATGATGAGAAATCACTAAAAGAGCTTGCCTTGATGCTAAGAAATAATAGTAAACGGAAAAAAAATACAATGTAGAAAACCAACCCAAGTGCAAAACAAAAGGGTAGATTCAAACTACAAACAAAATGGATCCTCAAAGAGACCATACAAATTCCAATAGTAGTGCCATGGTTCTAAGTAACCAGCCTATATTCCCAACTGGAATGAAGCAAGATACGAATAAAAGGATAAGGATGTCATAATCTTAATTATCCTTTGGTATCTTTATGGTAATGTTGGAAGCTTTGGCTATTTTGCTAAGCAATTTCTGATATTTTTGGTAATTTGTTAAGCTTTGGTTTATTTTTAGTGTTAATGTATTTTGTTTGATTTTTCAATAACTCCTTTGATTTAGTTTTTGTTGTATTTGTTTTTCCTGATTTTGTTTGTGGTGTATTTGGATCATTTTGTTGTTTCTATTTTGGATTTATTTTGTTATGTTGTTTTTGTGGTTTTTTTGTGTTTCGTGTTCTGTGGTTTTTTGTTTGTGGTGTATTTGTTTTTTTTTGTTGTTTTTGTTATGGTAGTGTTTTGTTATCTTTGTGTTTGTGGTTTTTTAGTGTGTTTCATGTTTTGGTGTTGTTTATTTTTGTCATTTTTTATTTTATTTTATTTTTATTTTTTATTTTTTTGTGTTTTATTTTATTGTGTTTTGTTATGTTGTTTGTGTGTTTGTTCTGTGTGGTTCGTGTTTTTTTAATATTTTTGTGCATGTGTTTGATTGTGCTTTTTCTTGTCGACACACTCAAGGAGTATGCTTTATTTGTTTTAGCTTTTTATGTGTTTGTGTTTGTGTGTTCTTGTTTTGTGTTGTTTCAAACATGCTCCTTGTGTGTGTCAAATGTGGTATGCCAGATGAGAACCTTGGGCGTTTTTGTAGAAGAGATAGCCCTGTCTCCTTGGATCTACCCAAAAGTGGCATCCCTTTTGGGTGTATTTGGATCATTTTGTTGTTTTTGTTTTGTTATGTTGTTTTTGTGGTTTTTTGTTTGTGGTGTATTTGTTGTTTTTGTTACGGTAGTGTTTTGTTATGTTGGGTTTGTGGTTTTTTTAGTGTGTTTCGTTTTTTGGTATTGTTTATTTTTGTTATTTTTTATTTTATTTTATTTTTATTTTTTATTTTTTTTGTGTTTTATTTGATTTTGTTTTGTCATGTTGCTTATGTGTTTGTTCTGTGTGGTTCGTATTTTTTTTAATATTTTTGTGTGTGTTTGATTATGTTTTATCTTGTTGACACACTCAAGGAGTATTTTTTATTTGTTATAGTTTTTTGTGTGTCTGTGTTTGTGTGTTCTTGTTTTGTGTTGTTTCAGGCATGCTCCTTGTGTGTGTCAAAGGTGATATGCCAGATGCAGACCTTGGGCGTTTTTTGCGGAAGAGATACCCCTGTCTCCTTGGATCTACCCAAAAGTGGCATCCCTTTTGGGTGTATTTGGATCATTTTGTTGTTTTTGTTTTGGAGTTGTTTTGTTATGATGTTTTTGTGGTTTTTTTTGTGTTTCGTGTTCTGTGGTTTTTTGTTTGTGGTGTATTTGTTGTTTTTTGTTTTTTTTGTTATGGTAGTGTTTTGTTATGCTGGGTTTGTGGTTTTTTCAATGTGTTTCATGTTTTGATGTTGTTTATTTTTTTCATTTTTTTATTTTATTTTATTTTTATTTATTTTTGTGTTTTATTTTATTGTGTTTTGTTATGTTGTTTATGTGTTTGTTCTGTGTGATTCGTGTTTTTTTTAATCTTTTTGTATGTGTGTTTGATTGTGCTTTATCTTGTCGACACACTCAAGGAGTATTTTTTATTTGTTTTAGTTTTTTGTGTGTCTGTGTTTGTGTGTTCTTGTTTTATGTTGTTTCAGACTTGCTCCTTGTGTGTGTCAAAGGTGATATGCCAGATGCAAACCTTGGGCATTTTTGGCGGAAGATATACCCTTGTCTCCTTGGGTCTTACCCAAAAGTGGCATCCCTTATAAAATGTTTTCCACAAACAAAAAAATAATATCTATTTGAATTTTATTTCTTTAAATCTTTTTCTTTGCTACTTTCACTCAGATAACAATTATGTCAAAATGAAAAACTATCACTACAACAAAATTATATATATCAACTTTTCCTCAACATTCTAACAAACATAACCTTATATAAATTACCACTATAAAAATTAATATATATTAATCTATAATTTCCTTAATTATCTCTCTATATATCTCCCTACATGGATCCATTTTCTTAGTTCCTTTAACTAACCTTCCAACATCTATTCAAATTTATCAATCCATTATTTACATTTTGCATTATTTCAACTTTATTTTTAAAATATAATTTTTTATTTGACTTAACTTTTGAAGTTCAATCACTTAGACCAACATAATAAATCAACAAAAATATCAAAACCAGATTGCTTAAACTCCCAATAAACTTAATAGTCATTTGTCCACATTAAGGATATTTTTCTATCAAATAATGTCTTAAATTTTTACGCACGTCATAGTAGCCGTTCCTTTCTTTTCAAGTATATATCAAACCTTCTGATATAATGCATTCATTTTTTACCTTAAAGAAACAATTATCCCCACCAAAAATAATATTTAAAAATAATATTTATTTTAATTACATTTTTAATCTTACTAAAATATTTTATTTTTGAGATACATGCATTTCAATTTTTAAATAAATTATTATTTTATCTGTCAGCAAGATTAGGAAGTAGAAAAGTATCTCCGTTGGAAGCCTTCGGTGATAGTTTGAACCCTGTCACCTGCACTGACAGTTACTAAAAATTGTGATTGTAACCAATTCATCTAAAAATTATGATTGTAACCAATTCATCTATGTAACCAAAAAAAAAAAGTCTTTCGATTAAATATATTAAAACGAAGAAAGTCCAAAGAAAATTATGGTACATGGTACAAAATTCGTCGAATTTAAAATCTTCACAAATTTATTCGGCGAACAATCTCTAAATTCGAGCGTGATAAAAATTGAATGAAATGCAAAAAAAAAAAAACAACAAACAAGCCATAAATTCAGCAAATCGAACATCGGCATCGAAAATTGTATCTCACCATCATTCTCCTTCCATCCGTAATAGCTACGTTCAAACTCGCATGCCTTTAAACTCAACACGAAAATTATAGCCTGGCAGATGCCTGGATGGCTTATCTCCTTAACTAATGGATGATCGAGTGGCTCATAAGACTTCGGAAGCTTCACTTCATTTACACCACACGCACTCTGCTAATATTCAACACTTCTCTCATTCTTAATGTTTTTTTATTCAGGCTCAACCCCTCGCTTCACTAACGCGGACAACCATGATACGGGCAATCTCTTTCTGTGTGGGATGATGAAAATAGGTTAAGTTACACTAATATTTTTATGTGTTTTATTCTAATTCTTTTATAAAAAAAATTTAATTTAAATTTAATTTCTCTTTCAGTTAATTTAAATATAATTTTAATTTAAATAATTTAAAATTTAAGTTTTATTCTAATTTAAATTTAATTCCTCTTTCAACTAATTTAAATACAATTTTAATTTAAATAATTTAAAAGTTAAGTTTTATTTTAATTTAAATTTAATTTTTCTCAAGAATTTATAATATATCGAATTTTGCATCCAATTTTTAAATATGGTAAATTTTTTTAAAATTTTAAGAATGTCGAATTTGAATACAAATTCAAACTGTGTAAAAAATAATTTTTGAGAAGTGTAGAGCCCCTGAACAATCTTTTCAAATACAAATTTGTTGAACAGAATCGCATTTTCAGGATAGAATTCCTGAAGGTTTCTACCACATAAAATTTAAGAAAATGTTCGAAAGATAGTTAGTGTTTTAATTTTTTTTTGAAAAATTCAAAATTTAAAGTGAATTTTTTTTAAGAAATGACATTATGATAGACAAGGCGACAAGACGTCTTTTATCTCTCTAAAACATAGAGAAGAAAGAAAAGAAAAAAAAAATCAAAGAAATGACATTATGATAGGCAAGGCGACAAGGCGTCTTTTATCTCTAGGAAAACATAGAGAAGAAAGAAAAGGAAAAAAATTCAAAGAAATGACATTATGATAGACAAGGCGACAAGACGTTTTTATCTCTAGGAAAAGATAGAGAAGAAAGAAATGAAAAAAAATTCAAAGGACATTATGATAAACAAGGCGTCTGATCTTTAGGAAAAGATAAAGAAGAAAAAAATTTAAAAATAATTAAAGGATGAACGCTACGACCCTTTTGTACGACATTTTATTTTTATATTAAAAATATTTTGTTAATTTGATTGTTGTTTGTCAAATCAATATTAAGCCATAGATTATTTGAGAAATCATTAAGACAGAATATACAACTTTTTTATTAGTGTAAACTTTACTTATTTTATTTTTTTCCTTGAAAGTTTTTTTTGTTTGGTTTTATTTAATTGGATCATTGTTTCAAATTTTGGGATGTTTGTAAACTCATTTTTTCAAGTACATTTAGAAGTGCAGATGTAAAAAGGTGTTTCCTGGATTTGCTCCTCTATGGGATATAGTTTTAGCATACTTGACCTTTGATCTTTTATTACATATGGGATGCATTCATTCCAAAGTCTATGGACCTTCCAGCACACCTTGAGATGTTATTGACAGACTTCATCAACTTTTTCATATGATCCAGGATCTTCAAAAGGTCCAACATGAAACTAAGGAGACAGTTAACAATGATAAATACGTTCAGGTTTTGATTACCTTTTTTTTTTTCTCTGAAAACTTCAAAAGATATCATGGAACACATGCCTAGAATTTCTTCATATAACAAACTCTCCACAGATGAATGCTAATATCTGGTGTATTGCAACAAGATATAGCTATAGTCTTTTTGTTGATATTAGCTTCTATTCTTATGTATATTTAGTTATGGATGCTTTACTCCAATCCACCTCATTTTGTTTTTAGCTGGTAGACAGTATTATTGTAATGTTCCTATTAATGAATTAATATAATCTAACTTTTTCTTTTATTTATATATATATAATATGAGTATTGATCCACCTCATTTTGTTTGTGGATAGTGTTAGCATCAAAATATTGTAATGTTCTTGTTAATGAATTAATATAAAATATTGTAATGTTAATATATTAATTCATCAATAAGAACATTACAATATTTTGATGCTAACATTATTCACAAGCTAAAAAACAAAATGAGGTGGATCGAACGGTCTCTTCTTGGTAAGTGCCCAACCACACTAGCACTTGCCAATTCACTTAGCGCTTGGGGTTAATATTACAATTATATTTAAATGTTATTATCCTAAAGTTTTTAAACAAATAAAAATATTAGATTATAAATCATTATTTATATATATATATATATATAATTGTAATATTTGATCTCGAATTCAAGTTGGGCACTTACCAAGAGGATCTAAGTTCAAACTTGTGGGGCATGCTCAATCCAGGTAAAGGTAGTAGTTTGACCTAAGTTTGTTGAGTGTGTACCAGCTCAATGATAGTGGTATCAACCTCGAGCCATTAGGGTTCTCCCTCACTCTGGGTCCTGTTTATTAATGCAAGATAGGGGTTATAATGGTAGCACTATGATTTGATGCTACTATTGGAGGCAATACAACTTGACTTTGTGACCAGTTGTTCAAAAAGGAAAAGTAGTTACAGATTCCTCTATGTATAAAAAAAAAATTGTAATTTTTGAAAACAAAAAATAAAATTAAGTTATCAAAAGTTAAAATTAATTACAAATACAATATTTTAGTATTTTTTTATACAGAGGAGAGTTGGTTACATCCGCTCTATTCTTAGTAATTTTCAAGTACCCTCTAAACAGTTCTTCAAAAAGGAAAGGTAGTTACCAATTCTTCTATGTATAAAAAAAATTGTAATATTTGAAAATAAAAAATAAAATTAAGCTATCAAAAGTTAAAATTAATAACAAACATAATATTTTATTATTTCGTTTTTGATACATAGGAGAGTTGGTTACATCCGCACTATTTTTAGTAACTGTCAAGCACAGGGTTCAAACTACAGGGGTTGCCCTTGTTGAAAATAAACCTTATGCTCCAGATCGCTATCGTACAAGCCAAAACCCGAAATTGCCCATAAAATTCAGCGATTTCGATAATCACTCACCTGAGGCAGTGACATAGGGTTTCTTGCAAAAATTTTCAATCTAATGTTGCACGTATTCTTTGTCCAATCATCATTTACTTCCTTCATACGATGGTTGGTGATTGGCTCTTTTGGTTAGTTATATAAACCTTATTTTTGTTGTCATATTTAAGGATGAATTTTTTAGATCAAATTAGTGCACAACAGTGCAAGTTCGAGCAAATCCAGAAGTGAGAGAGCGGGTGCAGATTAGGAGGTGCAGTCTAGCAACAGAAGAGGAGCAGAGCAGTTTGTAGTTTCGAATAGCAGCTTGAGAGTGCTCTTGCATTTTTTTTATCCTATTTTAAACGTAGATGTTAGTATTCCCTCTATGGAGGTTGAATGTAATCTCACTGCTATTATAAATAAAATTCAATTTTTTTTATCCGTGTGTTCTGCATCTCCAAGAACTGTTGTTTTACCCCATTTCGATCTCATCAAACTGACGACTTCGAGGTTTCCAAGATCTTCAAAAATTTCCAAGTGCTGAGAGAAAATCTTGATTTTTCCTCTATATCACTCACTTTACTTCATTTTCCCCCTTTGGCGCTCACGATTTGAAATATCTTCGACACTTTTAGACTATCCCACTAGAAAGGATCCTATTTCGTCTTTTATGCCTTTGTCTTATTGTGGTTTGTCTTATTATCTTTCGTCTCATTCCACTTTCTCTCCATCGCTCGAAATTCTTCATAATTCCATTTAGCGCTCATGAGATGAGCGATTGTCGTCATTTACATTTTAGACTAGCGATTTAGGGCACAAGGTTCCTTGTTTGTCCTTTGTCTATTTTGTCTTTTAGCTAATTCTCGAAATCGTTAAAACCCAAGTTCGCTCGATACCTTTTTTCACTTTTATTTAGCAATTTGGAGGTTTAAAGTCTTAGAAGGTTTTTGGTATTATTTTCCTCCATTCTCTCCGTCGCTCTCTAAAACATTTAATTCCCTCCATCGCTACTTACTTTAGCAATTTACGACAAAAACAATTATTTCCCCATATCATCGACGCTAAATTTTTTCTCTCCATTTTTCTCCTAGCACAAGCGATTTAGGGAATTGACATTATTATTCTTCAAATTGGTATCAGAGTTGATTTGTGCCTTGATGCGGAGACCGAAGCATGGCTTCCGGTAGCAACAACTTGTAGTTGCCGATCCCGCACTTCAATGGTAAGAACTATGACTACTGGAGCATCCATATGAAGATCCTATTTAGATCGCAGGAGCTATGGAACCTGGTCAATAATAGCTAGCCAAAATCGGTAGATGCAATAGCACTCGTCGCCCTCTACCAACCAGACAGGGACC
Organism: Wollemia nobilis; assembly: GCA_028583015.1. Classification (NCBI taxonomy): domain Eukaryota; kingdom Viridiplantae; phylum Streptophyta; class Pinopsida; order Araucariales; family Araucariaceae; genus Wollemia; species Wollemia nobilis. Next base: position 10,344,334 of record JAQPPZ010016677.1, on the reverse strand, counting down.
TATTGAAGGAGAACACCAATAAGGACTAGAAGGCCCTGTTTTACATCATGTAAGCAGTAGAAGAGACCATCTTCCCATGAATCGCATCGACAAACAAGGCAAAGTAGGCCTGGGAGATTTTGATCAACTCGTATCAAGACACCAACAAAGTTAAGCTCATGAAACTACAGATGCTAAGGAGGAATTTCAAGAACCTGCAGATGAACGAGATAGATTCCATGGGTGACTTCTTCACCCAGAAGACAGACAGTCAACCAAATGCTGTTGAATAGAGAAATCATGCAGAGCCAAAGAATCATGGAGAAGATTCACAAAATCTTGCCTAGAAAATTTGACTTTGTTGTGATAGTAATCAAGGAGTTGAGGGATCTAACAACCCTCTCGATGGACAAGATCATGGTTTCATTGCAAAAACATAAGCAGATGCTGAGCCACTCTTCTCAATACTCTCTAGAGTAAGCATTCAAAGCACAAGTCTCATTTCGAGACAGTGGCAGGCAAGATTCCCACCATGGCGCCTCTAGTTCTCAAGGAGGAAGACACAAAGGTAAGCATGGGAAAGGAAATAAACAAGGAGGATGGTCAAACCCTAGCGAGGGAGAGACCAACTAAAGTTTCCATCAGCAAGGTGGAAGAGGTGGAGTGAAGCACCAACAAGGAGGGTTTGATCAGAAAAAGGACATGTCAAAGGTCCAATACTACTATTGTAAGAAATTTAGCCATTGCATCTCACAGTGCAGAAAGAGGATGACCAAGGACAATAAGCAGTAGGTCCACTACACTGATGATGCCAAAAATGCGGTAAGATGGAACGTGTTGCTGACCTGTAGCATTAAGGAGGAGAGCCAGAAGAACATCTAATATCTCGACAACGGGTGCAGCAATCACATGACGTGGAACAAAGAGATGTTCTCCCAACTGGATGAAATAATATAGTCTGAGGTGAAGATGGAGAACAATAGCAAGGTTCCCATGATGGGGAAAGGCAAAATCCCCATCCATACCAGGCATGGTGAAAGGAAGCAAATTTGGGATGTGTACTATGTACCTGGGTTGAAGCACAACATGCTAAGTGTGGGATAACTCGTGCAAAAGGGACACATTATCTAGTTCAAAGACGAAACCTGCACCATCAAAGACAAAGCGAATGGACAGATTGCAATGGTGTCCATGATGAAGAACAAGATGTTTCCACTGCAAATTTATAATGAGTCTCTAATTTCCCTGAGTGCAATCGTGAAGGATGCTACCTGGTTGTGGCATCTTAGGCTCGGTCACCTGAGTTTCAGTGGCATGAATCAATTGCACAAGAAGCATATGGTGAAGGGTTTAGCCCTTATTGAGCAACCAAATCAAGTTTATGAGGGCTGCTTAGTCGACAAACAACATAGGTATTTGTTCCCTTTTGGCCAGTCTTCGAGAGCATCACATCCATTGGAGCTAGTGCACTCAAATATTTGCGGTCCAATGTAGACCGCCATATTTATCGACAACAAGTATTTTTTGACCTTCATTGATGACTTCAGTCGAAAGACCTGGATCTATGCCATTAAGCAAAATTCAGAGGCTTTTGGAAAGTTCAAGGAGTTCAAGGCTCTGGTGGAGAAACAGTGCAGCTACCAGGTCAAAATCCTTAGAACATATGGCATAGGAGAGTACATCTCCAACGAATTCTAGAATTTTTGCAAGGCAAATGGAATTTGAAGGCAGCTCTCTACCAGATACATGCCGCAACAAAACGGTGTAGCTAAGAGGAAGAATAGAACCATCATAGAGATAGCACATAACATGATGAAGGCAAAGGGTTTACCACATATTTTTGAGCAAAGGCTGTAACCTGTGCAGTCTATCTGCTAAATAGGTATCCCACCAAAAGCATGAAGGACAAGATTCCTTAGGAGGCCTGGAGTGATTAGAAGCCATGTGTGGCTCATTTGTGTGTGTTCGGGTGTATTACATATGCACATGTTCCAAAAGAGAAGAGGAATAAGTTGGATGACAGAGCGGAGAAGTGTATTTTCATAGGATACAGTGAGGAAGCAAAGGCATACAGGTTGTATAATCCTGTGATGAAGAAGCTCATCATTAGTCCCGATGTGAAGTTCCTAGAGGATGAAGCCTAGAACTGGAAGTCCAAGACTGGCCAGCATGAGCCAGTAGTTGTCGAGTCTGTTGACTTGGAGGAGAGTAATGCATTTCAACCTATACCCTTAAGCAGTAGTAGTGGTGACAATAGTAGCACAGCCTCACCATCTTAGTCACCTCCATTTGTAAGCAAAATCCCAAACTTGAGGACTCCAACGAAGACAAGGAGCTTGCAAGACATCTACGAGGCAACTCGTCATCATGAAGATGAGGAATACTCTGACTTTGCCTTCTTTATTGAGTGTGATCCAGTTGAGTTTGAAGAGGTAAGTCAAAATTAGAAGTGGGTAAAGGCGATGGATGAGGAGATTGAAGCCATTGAGAAAAATGATACATGGCAGATTGCAGACCTTCTAGCAGGGAAGAATACCATTGGGGTCAAATGGGTGTATAAGATGAAGTTCAACACCCAAGGTGAAGTGGATAGGCATAAGGTTAGATTAGTGGTGAAGGGCTACAAATAGAAGTCAGGCATCGACTACCATGAAGTGTATGCGCCTGTAGCTTGACTTGACACAGTCAGGATGATCCTGGCATTAGCAGCCCAGCAGGATTGCAAGGTGTTTCATATGGATGTCAAGTCAACCTTCCTCAATGATATTTTGGAGGAAGAGGTCTACATAGACCAGCCACCCAGTTACAAGATCAAAGGACAGGAGGGCAAGGTCCTCAAGCTGAAGAATACCCTATATGGGTTGAAGTAGGCTCCTAGGGCATGGTACAATTGGATTGATGACTATTTTCAAGAAAATGGGTTTGTAAAATGCCCATATGAGCATACCCTATACCTAAAGATAAATGAAGATGGGGAGCTCATAATCATTTGCTTATATGTGGATGATTTTATTTACATTGGAAATAGCAATGTCTTGCTTGACTAGTTCAGAATAGCCATGAAGAAGGAGTTCGACATCAAAAACTTAGGGCTGATGAAGTATTTTCTCGGCATCAAAGTTGACCAATTAGCAGATGGTATCTTAATTTCTCAGGGCAAGTATGCGAAGGATACCTTAAAGCGGTTCAATATGGAGGACAACAAACCGGCCATCACTCTTGTTTCCATAGGATTAAATTTGAACAAGTTGGACTTCGAGAAAAGCATCGATCTAACTTTGTTCAAGCGGCTAGTTGGCAGTCTGATGTACTTGACTACAACTAGGCCATATATGATGTTTGGATTCAGTATGATTAACTTGTTTATGGAGACTCCAAAGGATTCGCATTGGCAAGCAGGGAAGCGCATCGTGTGTTATGTCAATGAGACATGAAACCATGGCACCTTCCATACCAGGCAAGACCAGTTGGAACTGATAGGGTATACAAATAGTGACTGGGTTGGAAGCACTAATGATCGAAAGAGCACTTTTGGTTATGCATTTCATATAGGTTTGGGAGTAGTGTCATGGGCATCCAAGAAGCAACCAATTTTTGCATTGTCTACTGCTGAAGCAGAGTATGTTATCACCACATCAGTCGCATGCCAGGCAGTCTGGTTTTGAAGGGTTCTGAGTGAACTGAACCATCCTCTGAAAGGCACGACAATAGTGTTCTATGATAATAAATCTGCCATTGCACTTTCGAAGTATCCAGTGTTCCATGGGCAGATGAAGTATATCGACATTCGATATCACTTCATCAGAGAGCTGGTGAAGTCAGGCGATGTTCAGCTGCAGTTCTGCAGATCCAAGGAGCAGGTAGCTGATATTTTTACCAAGTTTGAAGGAGGAGGACTTCAACAGACTACATGAGCAGTTAGGTGTCAAAGAACTTGTGAGATCTGATTTAAAGGAGGGTGTTGAAAATAAACCTGATGCTCCAGATTGCTATCACTCAAGCAAAAACCTAAAATTACCCACAAACTTTAGCGATTTCGAGAATCGCTCACCTGAGGCAGTGACACAGGGTTTCTCACCAAAAATTTTAATATGATGTCACACGTGTTCTTTGTCCAATCATAATTTACTTCCTTCCTATGGGGGCTGGTGATTGGATCTTATGGTTAGGTATATAAACCCTATTTTTATTATCATATTTAGGGAGGAAGTTTTTAGATCAAATCAGTGCACAACAGTGCAAGTTTGAGCAAAGCCAAAAGTGAGAGAGCATGTGCAGATTAGGAGGTGTAGTCTAGCAGTAGAAGAGGAGCAAAGCAATTTGTAGTTCCAAACAACTTCAGAGTGCTTTTGCATTTTGTTTATCCTGCTTTAAACGCAGATGTCAGTATTCCCTCTACGGAGGTTGAATGTAATCTCACTGCTATTATAAATACAATTTAGTTTTTATTTATCCATGTGTTTTGTATATCCAAGAACTATTGTTTTTCCCTATTTCGATCTCATTAAACTGGCGATTTTGAGGTTTCCAAGTTCTTCAAAAATTTCCAAGTGTTGAGAGAAAATCTCAAATTTTCCTCTATATCGCTCGCTTTACTTCATTTTTCCCCTTTGGCGCTCACGATTTGAGCAATCTTCGGCACTTTTATACTTTACCACTAGAAAGGATCCTATTTCATCTTTTATGCCTTTGTCTTATTGTGGTTTGTCGTCTTAGCTTTTGTCTCACTCCACTTTCCCTCCATCGCTCAAAATTCCTCATAATTCCCTTTAGCGCTCATGAGATGAGCGATTGCCGTCATTTGCATTTTAGGCTAGCAATTTTTCCTCTATATCGCTCTCTTTACTTCATTTTCCCCCTTTGGCGCTCACAATTTGAGCAATATTCGACACTTTTAGACTTTACCACTAGAAAGGATCCTATTTCATCTTTTATGCCTTTGTCTTATTGTGGTTTGTCTTCTTAGCTTTCGTCTCATTCCACTTTCCCTCCATCGCTCAAAATTCCTCATAATTCCCTTTAGCGCTCATGAGATGAGCGATTTGCATCATTTGCATGTTAGACTAGCGATTTAGGGCACAAGGTCCCTAATTTGTCCTTTGTCTATTTTGTCTTTTAGCTAATTCTCCAAATCGCTAAAACCCAAGTCCGCCCAATGCTTTTTTTCACTTTTATTTAGCAATTTGAAGGTTTAAAGTCTTAGAATTTTTTGGCATTATTTTATCTTTGTCGCTCTCTAAAATATTTAATTCCCTCCATCGCTACTTACTTTAGCAATTTATGACAAAAACAATTATTTTCCCATATCGTCGACGCTAAAGTTTTTCTCTCCATTTCGCTCCTAGCGCAAGCGATTCAGGGAATTGACATTATTATTCTTCACCGCCAACAAGCTTATACCACCTCATTATTTTATAACCCGATGTGAAGAGGACCATTGGTTGGTTGGTATTTATACTATCGTCGTTTGTCAAGTGTTGTGTCAAACCACAAGGGCTGCCTCCCAACAAGCTTATACCACCTCGTTATTTTATAACCAGACGTTAAGAGGACCATCAATTGCTTGGAATTTGTACTATCATCATCTATCTGCTGCTCACTCAAAGGATTCAAACCAAAATACTACCTTTACAAACAGGCATGCCCCCAAGATTTGAACCTAGGTCTCTTCTGGGTAAGTGTCTGGTTAGATAGATAATTACCAATCCACCTAACATTTTATCCACAATAAAAATTATATATAATTTATATAAATACTCTAAATAAGTTGATAAAAATATTGTTTCTCATATTCTTTTTATAATAATGATTATTTAAAAATTAATATTTCTATTTATTAAACATAATTAATCATAATTAATTTTTAATGATTTTTTATTTTTAAGATATATTTTATTATTTTTTAAAATTAGTTATATGAGATTTAAATGAGTCCTATCTATATTATAATAAACAACATGCTGGTATCACAAAAATATATTTGATAATTAAGCTCGCATCACATCACAAGATTTGAATCTAGGTCTCCTCCTTGAAAGTCTATGTAGATATTTAAACAATTTCACTAAAAAAATTAAAATCTACCTATAAAATTGAAACCTTAGTTTATAGTGTGAAATTTCTCTCATAATTACTTTTTTTTTTGGTAAGTAGTGTTTGTATTTACAGCGGGTTTTAACAAGGATCCCAAAACATGATTACATAAGCAATGGGCCTAGGGCATCAATCCCTTGAAACTGAACACCAAAACAGAAATCCCGCCCGGTGATAACGGTAAGCATGAAACAATCCCTCTCAACGGGAAACAAACAAATAAGAAAGAAAGTAGTTTTGGAGATCCCGCCCAGCGGGGAGTAGCCAAAAACCACCATCGAGAAGATCCCGCCCGGCAGGAAGCAAAGAAAAACCGTTATAATAAAATCCCGCCTCGCAGGAAGTAGTCAAAACCACCACAAACAGTCCCGCCTAGCGGGAAGCAACAGGGAAATCTTGCCATCCGGGAAACCAGCAAAAAAGAAAGGATCCCGCCTCGCAGGAAAACCGACGGATTTGGCGGATCCCGCCCTATGGAGAAACCATCCCGCCCACCGGGAAAACATTCCGTTCAGCGAGAGCCATCCTACAGGAAGTCGACAGCCAGCACAGAGAGGATCCAACCCATCAGAAAGTGACCAGAGAGTTGCACCACAAGGAACCCGCCTCGGGAAAAAACACAAGAGGATCCCAGCAGCAGGGACCAAGAATCCCGTCCAAGCACAGAGCCCGTCGAGGATTCACAAGAAAAAGGGGGAAGCTATCCAAACCCTAAACCGTCACCTCCACCGCATCGAGAAATGCAGGGGACCAGATCCACGCGAATAACCTGCAAAAAAACCTAGGGGGAAGCCTAAGGGAAAAAGGGAAGGGATCCTCAACCAAACAGGGATACCTAGGAAGCACCAGTCCGAAAAAACAACCAAGGAAACCCTAGCCGGCCGAGAGGGGCAGATAGTGGAGAAGGATCTCCCCCTAGGAGATCATCTGCAAACAACCACTCCCCGGGAGGGATGACTCGGGTTGAGCCGAGGGCAGGCGGGAACCGAGGAGCCATGGGAGGGGGAGCAGGGGAGGGACCAGAGCCCTCCCCTCTCTACTTTCTTCCCTCCTACTTTCTTGAGAATCAGCTATAAGTATCTTTACTCTCCTCTCTCATAACTACTTATCTTAAACCCATAAATAAATTTATTTTAAAATTTTAAAAATTTATTATTATTATATAATATAATAATTTTTTTATTGGAATCAACAAGTATATTCAATAAAAATAAAAGAGGTTACAATGGTGCATACAATCAAAATTGGAACTAGCCCCTAAAAGGGTGAATACACAACATAACTAAGCATAGAAAAATAAACTAGAGTAAAAAACCTTAAATTGTAGAACTGTAGCTCTAAGAACTAAGTAGACTTATTGCTCTATCATCTTGCATCTATTCAAATCCAACACCTCAAAGTTGTTGGAAATTTTGGTTCGAATGGGTGAAACCATTTTTTGGTAGATTGTCTCCATCTTCTTTTCCCTACTAGGACTACGAGAATGTCAAAACTGCACAGAAAGGGAAGGATCTTTAGATTTTACTTTCTTTGTAGGAACCGCCAATTCCATCAATGATGGCTTTACATTCAATGATATATGTTTATTTTTGAAAAGAAAATTTATTTTCCCAAGATTCGGGTATGCTAGATATTGGCCAATACGAATAGACTCAGAGGTCATTGATAACTGTTCTTTCAAGGGGCCTTTGTTGGTTGTGTTTAAATAAGTAAATTTCTTGGTACAGTTTTTTAAAAACCAAACACCTAACTGTCATAAATATTATTCGACTACGTGATATTACAATGCATGTGAGTTGAGCTTATTTAAAATGGACAAAGAAAATTGAATCTTAAGTTGTGCAAACTATGATTTCCCAATCTATATCATTCATTGCAATTAAAATAAATTGCATATGTGACAACAATGATTCACTTGAAGCTGTATAAAATTGTAAAGTGCACTATAGAACAATAGCTTCAATGCTTTGAATAAAAGACTAATCTACTACTAATCTAAATAAGCTAAAAAAATTTAAAGGTTGAAGGGTAAGAGAAAATAAAAGAAAACAAGATAGTACTACCCTGAACTCTGGCTCTAATCTGGTAAAGCAACAAATCGAATTTAAACTAATCCCAACTCGACTAGTATTCACACAGCCTGAGGTTCAATATGGTGCAATATTCAGAGGAACAATAGACTGTGAAATGGACTAAATGTAAACACCATCAACATTCGCAGATTGAACACTGAACACAACAAATATCGAAATCCTTTATATTAAAAATATAGTCATTGAGTACATTGTTTCAAATTTGTCCACTTTGATGGATTACAAAGAATGAAGCTCAAAAAACAGTAGCAACTTGGTTTAGAAATGTCGTCCAACTACAAAGGAAAAAAAGAAAGCTAAAAAAAGAGCCAACTAAGAGATGGTTTTTGATCTTTGTAACTGGCTAATGAGCCACTATTTATACAACTTTTGGCCTTCACCTAGACTTACATTTTACATTTAATTACCATCTTGAGATTAATTTTCCCGTCATATTGTGACCATGCCTTGTAAAGTAATGAGCTCAAGAACGTTCAGACTTCATTAATATTAACTTGCACAATGCTTAGGAATTATAGAATGACCAAACTTCATTAAATTTTAACTTGCATGATGCTCAGGAATTCTGGAATGACCAAGCCTCATTAACTCTTCATCACTCCATAAAATTCGGGTCGATCGTTAATTTTCCATATATTTTGCCTTGTATGGTTGTCCTTGCTCAACTCGTATTGAAATTTAATGTCCACCCTTGCATCTACCATATTTAATTGAGCCACCAGCAAAAATTTTATACAATATTAAAAAACAAAGGTTAGAACTTTAATGCTATTATTAATTTATTTTTTTCATTTTCTATAGTTCTCTAAGGTTTGCTTTTTATTTTTTTAATTTTTACATTTTTTTTTGCCTTCCTTAAGCTTCCGACAATAAAGGCATCATATTATTTTTTGAGCTTTAATTATGCTTTTGGTTGCAGGATCCCACACTCTTCCTTTTTATATATATTTTAAAAATTTTAAAGTTTTTTTGCTTCTAACATTTCTTTGAAAAATAACGCATGGATCTAGGATCTTAAAGTCCTTTGCTTAAATCACCCCAAAAGAAACTCTGACTTTGGGTATATGCAGGATCATGCAAGTTAAATTAGGTTTTCTTTTACCCAATTTCATGTAATTAAATTTAACTGCTTTTGTTTGCATGGGTCGAGGCTATTCTTTGCTTATGTTAATCTAAAAAAAATATAGCTTTTGGCAATTGCCACTTTGAGTGCTTTTATTCATGCAACCGAGGTTATTCTTCTTTGTTTAATCAAATTTAAGTGCACGATCCTTACTATTCTTACTTTTTTCTCATATATAAGTTTTTAAGGCATAAAAATAATTCAAGATATTTTCAATGACTTAAAAATAATTTTTATAAAGTCCAACAATAATTTCTAATTGCCCATAAATAAATTTCAATAGTCCAAAAACAAGCTCAAAATACCTAGAATTAATTTTCAACTTTCTATAATTGATTTTCAATGGCCCAAAAACAATTTTTTTTAATACCCAATGATTTTTAAATTTTTCGAAATGAATTCCAAGTATCTAGAATTAATCTTAAATATGCTGGAATTAAATTCCATATGCCCATAATGAACTTTCAAATAACCGAAAATAATTTTCAAATGCCCCAAATTAATTTTCAATTGCCCAAAATAATTTTCTCACTAACCAACATTAAATTTCAAATCTTAAAAACAATTTCTATTGCCTAGAAAAGATTTTTTTAAATGCACGGATATGAAATTCTATTTCATCTTAGTGCTAGGTTTTTTTTTTTTTTTTGGTATTGATAAAAAAAGGGGTTGAAAGGCCTCAACGCTCGAAATATATACAAGAAACAAATAATATAAGATCATACAAATGCAAGATAGCCCTATCTTAGTAAAACAAACAAAGCTATACTAAACTTGTTGATGGAGAAGCTGAAATAAAATTCCTCTCGCTATCCTTCTATTTAACGTAGCTGATGTAGTGTTCGATGTTGTACATAACTGATAAAGAAACAACTGACAATAATGTAATTTAGTGTGCTCAAATCCTTCATCGTATGATCTCAATAAGTATTCTACTTTGGTCTACCCTCTTTATCTGCTAGCTTCATTATCAATTCTTATAATCTCTTCCAACTCCATGGGAGCATATGCCCAGACCTTGAAATTCTCAGATTTAACTACCATATTTGCCATTTTATCAGTAGCTTTGTTTTCCTCTCTATAAATATTTTTAACTTGACTTTCTTCTAGGTTTCCCAAAATGCTCCTTACATCTGTAATTATTTAGAAAATATTAGAATTATTTAACTCCCCTTTTTGAAGGGAAGTTATAATATTTTTGGAATCCCCCTCAAGAACAATTCTCCTAAAACCCAGATTCACTGCAATTCTTAGACTTGTAAGCATTGCCCTTGCTTCAGCTTGGTGATTTGTGGTAATTCCTAGATCCTCAGCATATGCAGTCACTACCTGACCTCTATCATTCCTAATGAGGCCCCCACATGCATAGTGCTAGAGTTTTAGAATCTGCACAAGATTTTCTTTTTGAATTGTTGGCAGACTTAAACTTGCATGCCCCTTTACTCCTTTTTATATGACCATACATATCATCAAGGTTATGGACACAATAATTTTCTAAAAAACTTCTTGCGTTACTTTGGTAGCAGCATATTGGACAAAATGTTGAAGGTAAACAATTTTTAGGCATCAATTCTAAAAAATAGTTTAAAAAAAAAAAAAAACTATTTTCGAACAACACCTATTGGAAGGAAAAAGTACAAAAATAATTATGACAATAATTATCACAATAATATCAAGGCATGACAAAATTTAAAGACAAAAAAAGAATAAAAGTTTCAACTAAAAACCTAAGCTTAGGATGATTGAAAAGGGTATACAAATTGAAGAAAACAAGAGAAGGCTTACCAAAAATTCAAAAAATGGGTCCCTAGTCCATGTCGAATGGGGTGTGTTGTGCAAGTGCAACAACAACACTCATTTTAAAAATCAATGCAAAACGTTTTCTTGGAGTTCAATATCAATCTATTATTTACGTACATGGAGTCATTGCCTTACTTTATGACATCACTTTCAACATTTGTTAAATATTTATCAAAATTAAAGCTTCAACTAGATGTTTCATTTTTCCAAATATATCAAACCATCATTTACATACACGTTGCTTAAATTTCAAGTTCAAAATTTAATCTTTCTTTTGTCTTGAAATTTTAACCTGGATTACTTAAACTAGCAAAGAAGAAATACATGGCAACATCAATCACTAATAATAATTAATAAAAATATCAAGTAACACAAACAAATATTATTAGAGACCATAATTTGAAATACACAAATCCAAAAAGGAAAGGAAAAATAACAAACAACAAAAAAATGGCCATATGCAATTATAATTTTATTCAGCTGAATACATTTTTTAATGGTTAAATTCTAGACCATACCTGAAAACAATATATGCATTTGAATGTTGTACACTTAAATAATAAATATAATTTAATTAGTTTGTCATAAATGCAAATTATGAAAAGTAGTGTATTAATGTGTTATACATTCAAACTATGAAAACTATTGAATCATATACCTAGGTTACTGAAAATGTATAATGCTCCAATGATTCTAGGGTTAATTGAATTAGTTTGTCATAAATGCAAATTATGAAAATTAGTGTATTAATGTGTTATACATTCAAACTATGAAAACTATTGAATCATATACCTAGGTTACTAAAAAAAAAGACCAATGTATAATGCCACAATGATGCTAGGGTTTTAAGCTCCTGTGTTGTAGTCCAATTGACCATTAATGCTCACCATAAACTATGTTAATTTGGGTGGATCCATACATGCAAAATCATCGCATCTAATCCCAAAACCACCAATAAATTGCTCAAACTCTCATCACTCTACTCCTTTTTCATTGTCTCTTCCCTCTCCACCCATTCAAAATCTCTTTCTCTCCTCCATACATTTCTCCCTTGGATCCATAACTTATTTTTACAGGAGACTATGTTCTAACTATATTCTATGGCTGAAACCTTCATATTTTGTTCTTCTTTAATGTATAAACAAATAAATCTATTCATTATTGATGTGAATATTAATAAGGGTTTTTGTTTGGTATAAAATTTAAAAAATATCTATTTATTTTTAAAATAAAAAATCTTTCTAAAACTATTAAAACAATATTTAAAATATTAAAATTAATAAAATAAAAATAATCAACTATGTGAAACAAACACAAATAATGCTTATTATTTACACATTTTATAACATTATATTATATTTCTTAGCTGAAAATTAAAACAAGCAAATTATGAGATCAAACCATGCTTTAAAAAGACCTCATAAAAATTAAAAGCTTTTACTAATATAAATCTTCTATAGACAATTTTTAAATATTCCTTACATTAATTATTATTATTTAAAAGAGAAACAAAAAAAATAGCATGCAACAAGGACCTACCTAATATTCTAAAATCAAATTCGAGCAGGCCACCAGTCTTTATTATAATGACCTCACGAGCATTTCTCATAATTTTTAAGAGAAATGCCATAATTTTTAAGAGCATGCCATCAGAAATGCCATAATTTTTAAGAGCAGGCCACCAGTTATTATTATATGAATCCAAAAATTATAATAATATAGTGTTATTATCGTTCATTGCCATAAAAGCAAAATTAGGTGGAAGTTAATAGCACACAGTGATTATAGTTGTATCCTATTACAATATGTTTGATATTATCACTCATCTATATGAGAGCCTGTCATGTGGTGAAGTTCTAGGCATGTTTTCTATTATATTTTTTGAAGTCTTCAAGGAAGAAGTAGAAGTAAAAATTAGTTAAAGTGGTTCATCATTGTTTATTGCCTTCTTTTTTGTTTCCTGCTAGACCTTTTAAAGATCTTGGATCATATAAAAAATATGACGAAGCCTATGGTAACATCTTCTAATGTGCTAAAATCTCCAGACTATGGGGATGAATGTGTCCCAAATGTAACAAAATATAAAAGTTCAAATCTATTAAAACTATACCCCATGTAGGAGCGAAACCAATAAACACCTTTCTACATTTGAACTTTCAAATATGCTTGAGAATAATGAGTCTACAAACATCCCAAAGTTTGGGGTAATTATCTTGCTAGGAAAAATCAAGTAGAGAAAAATTCCAAGATCTAGTGGAGAAGAATAAAAAAGTGTAGGAGACGTCCCGAAACTGTTTAGCCATGTCATATAACCAAAAAAAGTGACTAAAAGTTTTTGAAGTATTACAAAATTTGCATTTAGAGGAAATATATAAAATTGGACTTGTCATGACCCTCCCTAGCTGACTTTATGGCACAAGAAAACAATGTATTAAGGTATGATGTGGTGATACCTGATTTGAACAATTGAACCAACTACATGATGTTTAGTTGATTTATAAAGGCGTGTTATCGCTAACCTATTGCCAAGTGTGCAGGATCAGGTACACTCATAGGTGGAATAGGTAGAGTCACCCACCAGTAACGAGGGTACCAAAGATCAGGGGAAATGATGATTAAGGTACTCGAAGGTAACATTGATAAATACCTTCATATAGGTATGCATTGACGAAAGGGATAATCATTGATGGCTGATCACCTTGAGCTTTAGTTGATAGGCTAGTAGCTATCATAAAATATCTAGCTAAGATAGGTGATTGGGTTGATGGAAAGATTCACTCTTTGTGGTTGCATCAATTTGTTTGCTCGTTACTACATCATGGCTTGAGTAGTTTAATGTTCGGTTTTCTATATAAGAACCATTGCAAGATGTATATAGATGCATAAGGTAAATTGCCATGTTGAAGTGAAGTAAAGCATCATCCTTATGAAAGCAAATTAAATTTATATGCTTAATTAAGATTCTTTTAAACTAATTAATGAAGTTTAAGTAAATAATGTTTGGCTCGTTGGATCTCATTAGTAAGCTTCATTTCAATTAATAAATGAGTTTTAATTTAAATTAATTAAAAGTGTTCATTTTAATGATAATAGATAATTCACTGAAAGACTTCAATTAATTGAATTAAATGAAAGAGAATTCATTTTAAAATATATATGTATGTATAAAATAGATATCTTTTATTTAAAAGCAATAATGAAATTGTGTAAATAAAAGTAATATATTTTAATAAATATCATGAGAATGATATTTTAATTAAAGGAGTCATTATTCATTTTAAAATAAAACGTAATCATCTCTTTCCTATACAATGAAACCTATGTAATAGCCTACGAGGCTACTAATTTCCAAAGGTGGAAAACATGGGAAGAATGCATAGAGAATAGGGGACGGTGCATTGAATAACAGAGGCTCAAGATAGGGGCTCTAGGTTCAAGAGGACAGTGGATGGGCCACCTGGGCGGACAGACACGTAAGGAGGAAGGCAAGGAAAATAGGGGGGATGAAAGGAAGAGAGAGCACGGGGAGCAGAGCAAACATCGATGAGAGACGGGTAGAATGGGAAAAATGCACCAAAAGCTAAGAGGAAGAGCAACTAGACATTGCCAACTTTCCATCTCCATAGGATTTTAAGGTTGGGTTGTGTTGAGTGGTGTTTTAACCCGATTGTGAAAACACACTCTCTTGTAGGATCCGAGTCCTAAATCCTCTGCTTGCAAAGAAAAATGATTTCTCCAAGGTTCTTATTATGCTGATTATTAATTATCAAGGATGTTGTTTAAAATGAAATGCTAAGAACACCTTAGGGTTTGCAAGTGGATGTTAACAAGGGGCACTGTGGTTTATTAATTTTGAACTTTCAATGGACTCAAAATGAATAAAATCTGCTTTAACCTTTAATTCTGATGGATTTTTAGTGATTTATTCAAACACAGTAATTAAACTGCTGAAAATAAAATATGGGTTTGAAAAGCAAAGACAAAAGTAAACAAAAGTAACAATAAAAATAGATTACTATCAGAAAGTTGTCACTAATCCGATGAAACCGAAGATACTGAGGCTTTCTACATGCAACCTAACCTAATGAACTCGCACATCCACACAATCCAAATAGGCCGGGTGCGAGTCTCGAGGGTTTACGTGGTAATTCCGAGAAAATGAGGCATTCGCATGAAGCAACCAAGAGATCTTGCATTAACTTCACCTAAAAACCTAAGAAATCTGGAAGGGAAATATAAACATTAAATCATGCATGCAAAAGTTACTCCTTCTTTCTCATCCAATAAGATGCCAACTCTCTGTATTTGTATTTAAATGATATCTCGATTACATTCAAAAATGTTCCAGGTGTGAAAGAAAATCCCAGAATAAAAAGAAGGAAATTGCCCAAGTACGGGCCCAGAATAGCACAAAGCCTTCGTCTCTGCAACTCCGTATTCGGCAATTTCCAACCCCTCTTCAATTTGCATTTCTGGCTTTATAGCATTGTTATGGCTCTTCGATTTCCTCCGTCGCTTCATTTCCTCTTCCTGTGGGCGACCCTTCAAATTCTTGCTTTTTCCCGCTTTGATTCACGCTCAAATTTGGAAACGCCCCGAAATTCGCCTCTGCATGTAACGTCCCTGCAAGTTTGACACCTGTGCGCCACGTGTCGTGCTTTTCCTGTGCCCTGTGTAACGCTTACTGCGAAAAAAATGACAAAACTGCAAGTCTGCCCGTTCATCTTCCCGGCCGCGAAATCGCGACATGCTTTCCTGCCGTACGCGTCCAACGGCTTTTCGTAGCGATATCGCTACCGTTCTGGCCTCGAGCTTCCTTTTCAGTAAGGCGTAGCGAAATCGCTACCGTTTCCCTGTCGGGCCTCCTTGGCAACTTTACGTCGCGACATCGCGACCATTATCATCCTCTTGCCTTCCTTCGACAAACCGTCGCGATATCGCTACCGTTTTTATCTTCCGTACGCCTTGGCAAAACTTGTCGCGATATCGCGACGTTTTTTCCCTCGGACCTTCATGCAGCTTTCTGTCGCGAAATCGCGACCATTTTCTCCGTCCGTATTGTTTGCCAAAACACGTCGCGAAATCGCGACACTTCCCTGCTTTGAGCCTGATTTTCATTTTCGTCGCGATTTCGCGACATCTTCCTTGTACCGTACAACTTTGCCAAAATGCGTCGCGAAATCGCGACACCTTTCATCATCCGTACGCTTCTGCAAAACTCGTCGCGAAATCGCGACGTTTTTCCCTTCGGACCTTCATGCAGCTTTCTGTCACGAAATCGCGACCATTTTTCTGTTTAGTACACTTCGGCAAAACACGTCGTGAAATCGCGACCATTTTTCTGTTCCGTACAGTCTGTCAAAACCCGTCGTGAAATCGTGACCATTTTTCTGTCCGTACACCTTTGCTGCAATCGGTCGCGAAATCGCGACGTCTTTCCTCATCGAGTCCTTTAGCTGTTTCCTGTCGCGATATCGCGACGTTTTTTCGCTTCCGTACACCTTTCCAAAACACGTCGCGAAATCGCGACACTTTTCATCACCCGTACGCTTCGGCAAAACACGTCGCGATTTCGCGACATCATTTATTTTCTTCTCAGCGACATGTCGCGATTTCGCGACATCCTTTTCATCCTGGTCACCGACACGTCACGATTTCGCGACACCTTTTTCTTTCTGGTCACCGACACGTCGCGATTTCGCGACACCTTTTTCTTCCTGGTCACCGACACGTCGCGATTTCGCGACACCTTTTTCTTCCTGGTCACCGACACGTCGCGATTTCGCGACACCTTTTTCTTCCTGGTCACCGACACGTCGCGATTTCATGACAGTTTTTCTGTTTCGTTGCCGTTGACCGCGCTGACCATGATTTTCTGACATGTCACGATTTCGCGACAATTTCCGGCTTCGGTCGCGATTTCGCGACATGTCGCGATTTCGCACATGCGCATTCACTGTCGCGATTTCGCGACCCCTTTCTACACTTGTGCATTTTCTCTTTTTTTTCAATTCTGGCATCTGGGTCACTGAGATCCTTCCCTGTGAGCCTGCAAAAAGGTGGGTCCCCAATTTTGGGGTGTGTTGTGGATCAACCACAACAAATGGCGACTCTGCTGTCAAATGCTCTTGAGCATTTTAGTAAGAACCCAACCTGAAACATATCACAAACTCGTAAATACATGTTAGCACATGAGCAAAATAACAAATGCCCAAAGATCAAAAGTACATGAATCATCAGAATCATCAAGTATTAGCTCAGTGTGTGCAATGTGTTTTCATTCCCTATCGTTTGAAATTGATCAACATTCCATTATCAGTTTTGCATGAATGCATATATGGGATGGTGAATGATTTGTGGTCCTAAATGAATGAGCTAGAAGATTTTGCTTTTCCTAATAAGCATGATCATTCTTCTACTATTATGTACAAGCATTCAAGATTGCCAAACCCTCTTAGGATCCACTAGTTCATTTCCTTATTGTATCCCAAAGTTGGTTATGAGTCCCTACTATTTAGAACCCATGTGCAAGTGAATGTGAAATCAGAACTTTGGGGAATCAGACTCCCACCCAACCGAGATGAGAGTTTAACCTTATCCTTACTATTCTGATTTAGAGTTCATTACCTCACTTTAAGCAAAATAATTAAACCAGATTATGGAAGAAATGGTCATGCTAGTCTAACCCTCTAGACAATCAGTGGTCTTGCTTTTTTAGGCAAGACATGATGCCATGCATGGGCATATCTAACCCCACAATCCAAAACTTATCTCCATTTCTTTGGACCTTGGGGATGACTACCCATCCCTTGCAGAGGACAAGTAGTACGATCCTTACAATCCAAAATAAAGATGAGATGGGAAAAATTTTATTTATTTATTTATTTCTTGGACCTTGGGGATGACTACCCATCCTGGTTAGGGACAAGTAGTACGATCCTTACAATCCAAACCTTAGATATAAATCATTAATTCTATTGCTTAAACCTTGGGGATGACTACCCATCCTTTGCAGAGGACAAATAGTACGATCCTTACAATCCAAGACTTACTATGAAATGAGACATAAGAGCTTTGGGGAATCGGATTCTCAACCAACCAAGATGAGAATTTATGCCCTATCCTTACTACTCCATGTGGGTCAAATCAAAGCTTTGGGGAATTGGATCCTCAACCTAAGTTTGATGAGGATTTAACCCTATCCTTACTACTCTGATTTTAAGCTTTAAGCTTTATGGAAGTGGTTAAAACCACTGTTTTAAGGATCATGTTGCATAATAGGATAGACATGAAAACCACTTTCGCTCAACCTTTTCTTCCAAGCTAGGTTTTGATCATTTTACTCAAGATCCTTTTTAATTTATGAGACGTGCTTGGTTCTAGATATCTCAAGACTCAGTTTCCAACCTTAGGAGCTACTTACATATATGTTATAACACAACCCTAAGAGGATTTGACATACTTTCATGGCTTGTACATAAGATGCATATGCAACTAAAATGAAATGTATGTGAGGTGAGATGGAATATGAATGCATTACTTCTTGAATTGTGAATGAAATGATTTGTCATGCAAAACTGATTCTTTCATATATCACAAAGTCAAACAATATAACTTAAAAAGTTTTATGCTATTTGTGGAGCTTTTACAAGACAATTCCAATATTTCATATTCTCCTAATCCTTAAGCATAAGTTGACATCTCAATTTTCTATTATTATTTTTTTTTTTTAAATTAACACACATGTCAATTGAAATCAAATCCATAATCAAAATCCTAACTAAACTAACAATCCTAAACAATAAAAACAAAATCTGAAAATCCTTCACCAACACCAACAGAATAATATCAAAGTCTCACAACCTAAGGGCTAAAATAATGCTTTAGAATCTGCCCATTAACCGGCAGCATGAAATCTTTCCCTTCTAAGGTTTTTAGCCTGAAGGTGTTCTTCCCAAGTATTTCTGAAATCTGATATGGGCCTAACCAGAGACAATCAAACTTTTGATGGTTTCCTTTTTCCTCATGTCTTTTGTCCCATAGTAACACCAAATCTGAAATTCTGAATGATTTAACTTTGGCCCTTCTATCAAACCATCTCTTGATGACTTCCTGGTGTTTGTTCATGTGATTCATGGCTTCTTCTCTCTTTTCATCCAGGTGCAATAACCGGCTCAATCTAGCTTCAACTTGATCATCTGTCCCCATGTACTCTTGTATGAAATGTAAGGTCTGCAGCTCCAAATTTTTTGGAAATATCGGGTCTTGCCCATAGACCAAATGATAGGGAGTATTCCCTATGGATTCTTTCACTCTGGTCCTATCTGCCCAAAGGGCAAACTTTAGTTGACTGTGCCAGTCCGAGGATTCTTTTCCAGCAACTTCTTAATAGTATTCAACAAATTCTTATTTGAAGATTCGGCCAACCCATTTCCTTGAGGATAGTAATTGGATGCAAACTTTAAGCTCACTTTATTATCATATGCCCACTCTGCAAATTGTGTGGAAATGAAAGCTTTACCATTGTCATTGACAATAGAATCGGGCATTCCATATCTTGTGATAATTTGATCCTCAAGGAATTTAATCACAACGTACGTGGTGGCGTGTTTAGTGGGAATCGCTTCTGTCCACCTTGTACAGTAGTCTGTATGCTGTCAAAATAAATTTGTGAGAGTCGGAAGAATTTGGGTTAATAACCCCGATAAAATCCAGTCCCCACTGTGCAAACGGTCTCATTTCAACTACAGGCTGCAACGGCATGGCTGCATTTCTTTCTCTATTTGCAGCCACTTGACGGATGTGACAAGATCGCACATGAGCATGCGCATCTTTGAATATATGAGGCCGGTAATATCCCGCTCACGGGATTTGGTGTGCTTTGTAGGATTGGCTGCACCATGACCGGTTCCGTGCTTGCCATGAAATTCTTGCAACACCCCAGGCGGCTTCGTCTTTGCTCAAGCATCTCGGGTAGATACCTTCGTGATTTTTCCTGTAAAGTACACCGGACTTTATCGGATAGTTAATAGATTTAAGCCTTAGAGCTCTCCTTTGTGTTGAATTCAAATTAGACGGGCACTTACCGAGTCAATAAAAATTGCACAATATCAACATACCGGTCCTCCTTAGCCATGTATTACGTATTTGAGCATTGACACTGTTATTTGCGGATCATTTTCTGCGATCGCCTTTGCCAATCCTTGTCCTCGAACTAGTTTCATTGGTTGGATTTCGAGATCAAATTCTTGGATGGTTGCAATCCACTTTCCTCTCTTTTCACCTAGTTCATTCTATAAAAACATGGTCTTGACAGCAGAATCGGGTACAATGGCAATAATTCTGTTGTGTACGATGTAATGCCTAAATTTTTTCACAGTTTTAAAAAGTGCGTACATTTGCTTATCAAGGATTGAATACCTTAATTGGGCATCTTTTAAGGGGGCACTTAAAAATGCAATGGGCTTTTCGGCATTATCTTCGCCTTTTTGGGTTAATACACTCGCCAAGGAGTGCTCCGATGCAAAAGCATAAATGTAAAAAGGCTTGGAATAGTCCGGGCTTATCAAGACCGGGGCTTTGGAAATGGCGTCTTTGATATTACTGGAAAGCCACTCTACTTTCCTCGTTCCATCTTACGTCCACATCTTTCTTGAGCATCCGGTTTAGAGGTTTAGCTATCTCGAGCAAAGCTAGAAATGAACTTCCTCACAAAATTGACTTGCCCAAAGAAAGACCTCAATTCTTTTTCTTGCTCGGGAGAGGTAGGTCTTGGATAGCTTGTATCCTTTCCGGGTCGATGGATATTCCCTCCTTTGAAATAATGTGACCTAGCAGTTTCCCTTCTGTCACTCCAAAAATGCATTTCTTGGGATTTAATGAAATTCCATGTTCCCTGCACCTTTGAAGCACCTTCTTTAAGTCTTTAACATGATCCTCTCTCTTCTTCGAGAAAACTGGGATATCATCCACATACACGATGATGCATTTGCCTATTAGTCCTTTGAATGCGTAATCCATGGCGCGTTGAAAAGTTGCACCAGCATTTAATAGTCCGAATGGCATTCTCTTATATGCAAATGTCCCCCACTTGGTAGTGAAGGTTGTTTTCATCCTGTCATATGGATGTATAAGAACTTGGTTGTACCAGAATATCCATCGAGAAAGGACATCATTTCTGATCCATTTACCATTTGCAAGATTTCATCGATTGATGGCAATGGATAATTATCTTTTCGGGAGGCTTTATTAAGATTTCGAAAATCTATGCACGACCTAATCTCTCCACTCTTTTTTCTCATTGGAACGAGGTTAGCCACCCGGGTTGAGTGCCTAACGGGAAAAATGATTTTCGCCTCCAACGGTCTTTTAACCTCCTTTTCGATCAAAGGCTCCAATAGCGGGTTAACAACTCGTTGTCTTTGCCTAAAAGGCTTGGAGTCTGGCTTCAAAGGTATGGTATGCGTGATAATGTTCTGATTGTAAGTCTTTAGCTCATTGTAGTTCCAAGCAATACAATCTATGTAATGCTTCAAAGTCTATATTATATTGCTCCTTTCTTCCTCTCGTACATGCCTTTGCTATGTACACCTCCTTTGGATTGTATGCACTCCCCAGATTAATTGAATCGCATGCATCTTTGGGGAGCGGGACTCTTTTTCTTTTCTTGTTCTTGCATTCCATGTCGAACATTTTTTCTAATGAAACCACGTCTTTAGGAATTTTGTTGGATTGATACGCAGTTTCACTTTCTTCTGTTTCATCCTGCCACCTTTGTTCCTCATCGATCACTTGATTTTCAAAAATACCCGAGTTTGTGACAAACTTGAAGATGTGCCTGTCACACTCAAAAACCCGGAAATTCTTCACATTATCAGGTATTGATGGACAAGGAACCAGCTCAATGGAAAACTTTTTACATCTTTTTATATCCACCGGGTTTAACATGCCCGCGGTGACTGCAAGAGAGTCTGCTATTCGATTCCCTCTCCTAGAAATAAGGGCTATGTTGAATGCATCAAACTCCTCCATGAGATCCATAACCCTAGTCCTATAAAGGCTCAGTCTTTTGTCGCGGCATGTATACTGTCCTTTGATTTGCTTGACAACCAACTCGGAATCACCCAAAACCTTCAAGCATTTAACATGTTTGCTCAATGCTAGACGTAAACCGTAGATCAATGCTTCGTATTCTGCCACATTGTTTGTGCAAGGAAATTGGAGTCTGTAGGCAGCCAATAATGGTTTACCTCCTGGACCAATGAGCTCGACTCCGGCTCCTGCTCCCTGTCTAGATTTTGATCCATCAAACTTGAGCAACCACGTGTGATATTTTTCCTCGGAAGAACCACCATGACACACTTCTTCTTTAAGTTCATCAACAGCTTTCTCAACATCAAGAGCATAGACCCCTAGGTCTGGCTCGAGAAAAGCTGGACCTCATTCGGCTTGTTAAAATCTGTTATAATCTCCTTAAGCCTCGGTTCGTTTTCCACTCTGATTTGGTTAGCAATGCCCTTCCATGGCAGCCACATATGCGAGCAGTCTGTTGCAAAATAGCCATTCAGCGTTTTCATCCAATCTCTCGCAAGTAACATTCCATACCTACTTGGGATGTTAACCACCAAAATGTCTACAACCTGTTGGACCCTGGGTTCAGAATTTAATTGAATCTTGACATCATATAAGGTCCCTACTACATTTACCTCGAAACGGTCCAATTGCAAGACCGTGCATTTGGATGAAACCGGTTGTAGACCCAGCATTTGACATATCTCCGTAGGCATGAGGTTGCTCGTGGCTCCTGTGTCTACCAAACAGTTATGCAAGTTCTTACCCGCAATTCTCAGAGTTAATAAGAATGGCGGGACATCCCTTCTTTCCTTTCGCAAAATCAGGTGGGATTCGGCTCTTTTTTCCTTCCACATCGGATCGGGTGAGTTCAAAGCTCTTATCAACGCCTCCTTTTGACCGGGCAATTTAGGTTGCGTCCGGGAATGAAAGGCTAGATTTGGACTTCTTCATATCCTCCACTACGTCATAATTTGGTTTTTCGAATTTGACCGTCTTACGGACGTCATTAGACATTTCTCTTATGAGTGGAGGGGGAGGGTTGTTACTTGCCTTTGTATCTGGAGGAAGAATAGAACTGTTTGGAGGTGTTGATGAGGTTTTAGGGGCTTTAGACTTACTCCTCAAATGGTACCCATGAGTCCCCTTTCTAAAATCTCGAAAAGCTTGCACCTCCTGCTCCAAAACTTCATCTTCTTCCTCCTCGCTCTCACCCTCTTGGTGATATACTGTTTCCATCACCATGATATTTTCATCTTGTTGATACGATGGATCCTCATTTGATACCAGTTCCAAATCATCAACTTGTGCCTGAAGACAATGAGTGTATCTAGCTATCTCAGGACAATTCCTTTCATTGTGTTCTTTTGTGTTATGTAACCTGCACCCTCTTTCCCATGCCAAATCTGAAAGATTCAAAAGAGAATTGGATTGGCTGGGGCCTACAGAAGCATCTAATTGATTAGCAATGGGAGCAGGAACTCCCCCATTGTTTGGCTTAGTGTTCCAGTGCCTCCCTCTATTGTTAAAATTCTGACTTGGGTGAGGGGCACGGGACTCATGCTTCTGCTGTTGAACTCTGTCATTACTTAGTTTATGCACTAGTTTCTTGAGCTCTTCGACTTTCGAAAAGACATCCTTCGGTGGAACCACATTGTTATTAACCCCCATTGGATTTGCATAATTGATGGGGTCTTGATTCCACATTTGGGTGGGGTTATGAGGAATTGGATTCCCAAATGGATTGATACCTTGAATTGGGATTGGATTCGGAGCAGGGAACTATGGCTTGAGGATTGACTTGACTAGTTTCTGCGTAGTTGATTGACTGTTCTGCAAAAATGCAGGAACAGGTGGAATGGCTGCGATTGGTTGGATTGGAATGGGTGCATATGCGGGTGTTGATGGATACGGCTGCGGATATGGGAATGCGTTCATACTTGGCATTTGTGGTGCCATGAGCTGATTTGCCTGGGGAACTTGACCATATGGAGCGCCCTGTCCCAACATAGGCATTTGGGTAAACCCGTAGCCTTGCGGTGTCAACTGTTGCTCAATAGTCATGGCTTCATTATAGGCCAAAGCAAGCGTGGTGACCTGAGGATTACGCCTTGCAAACATGGCTTTCATGGGGTCCAATGCCCCAAAATATATCCGCAAAGCTACTGCAGGATCGATGGCAAAATGTCTAATTGCTCTGTTATAGTTCTTTTGGAATCTCTGATTAAACATTCGGATTGGTTCCCCTTGGCCCCGTTTGCATGTAATAAACTGATTGTAAATAGTTGCGGGATCTAAGGGAGACCTAAATTGATTGACAAATGCATTTTCCATTTGTGTCCAAGAGGTGATTGAACCAGTTGGCAAGCATATATACCATTCATATGCTATTGGATCCAAGCTCATGGGGAAAAGTCTGCAGAGGCTACATCTTCATGCTTGAACTTGCAGTCTAATTAAAACATCTCTATAGGCTTGGATATGTTCTTCTCATTGTTCTTAGGCCATCCGGCTTGTATTTAGGCAGAAATATTTCAATGTTCTTGGGGATTTCATGGATATCCCCAGAAATATTCAAAGGAGTATTGTTAGCTCCATACCAAGGAGCTGCTGGAGCTTGAGCCATTTGACTCAGAATTGATGTAGACAGACCTACAATAGCAGAAGAAATGTTACAAACTATAGGCACACTAGGGGCAACAGATACTACTGGCGTAGGTCCACTCGACGTTCCTGGAGAAAACAGGCCTTTTGCTACTGGAGTGCTTACGACTTGCTTGACTTTACCCTTGGGAGTACCAGTAAGGTCGTGAAAAATGGTTTCTCCGGTTGTTTGAGACCTGGTCGCAATACGGCGTGGTGGGTCCAGCCTGCCTGAGGAAACCCTCGGCTAGTTCGAAGAAAACCTGCAACAAACAAAAAAAAATAGTGTTGCAGTTTAGCCGTAAATTATTTCAGAATTAAATTAAAACAAAATATTCAGATATAAAAATTAAAATAAATAAACCGATCGCCCTCCTTCTAGCGCCAATCTGTTGAGTGGTGTTTTAACCCGATTGTGAAAACACACTCTCCTGTAGGATCCGAGTCCTAAATCCTCTGCTTGCAAAGAAAAACGATTTCTCCAAGGTTCTTATTATGCTGATTATTAATTATCAAGGATCTTGTTTAAAATGAAATGCTAAGAACACCTTAGGGTTTGCAAGTGGATGTTAACAAGGGGCACTGTGGTTTATTAATTTTGAACTTTCAATGGACTCAAAATGAATAAAATCTGCTTTAACCTTTAATTCGATGGATTTTCAGTGATTTATTCAAACACAGTAATTAAACTGCTGAAAATAAAATATGGGTTTGAAAAGCAAAGACAAAAGTAAACAAAAGTAACAATAAAAATAGATTACTATCAGAAAGTTGTCACTAATATGATGAAACCGAAGATACTGAGGCTTTCTACATGCAACCTAACCTAATGAACCTGCACATCCACACAATCCAAATAGGCCAGGTGCGAGTCTCGAGGGTTTTTGTGGTAATTCCGAAAACGAGGCATTCGCATGAAGCAACCAAGAGATCTTGCATTAACTTCACCTAAAAACCTAAGAAATCTGGAAGGGAAATATAAACATTAAATCATGCATGCAAAAGTTACTCCTTCTTTCTCATCCAATAAGATGCCAACTCTCTGTATTTGTATTTAAATGATATCTCGATTACATTCAAAAATGTTCCAGGTGTGAAAGAAAATCCCAAAATAAAAAGAAGGAAATTGCCCAAGTACGGGCCCAGAATAGCACAAAGCCTTCGTCTCTGCAACTCCGTATTCGGCAATTTCCAACCCATCTTCAATCTGCATTTCTGGCTTTATAGCAATGTTATGGCTCTTCGATTTCCTCTGTCGCTTCATTTCCTCTTCCTGTGGGCGACCCTTCAAATTCTTGCTTTTTCTCGCTTTGATTCACGCTCAAATTTGGAAACGCCCCGAAATTCGCCTCTGCATGTAACGTCCCTGCAAGTTTGACACCTGTGCGCCACGTGTCGTGCTTTTCCTGTGCCCTGTGTAACGCTTACTGCAAAAAAAATGACAAAACTGCAAGTCTGCCCGTTCATCTTCCCGACCGCGAAATCGCGACATGCTTTCCTGTCGTACGCGTCCAACGGCTTTTCGTAGCGATATCGCTACCGTTCTGGCCTCGAGCTTCCTTTTCAGTAAGGCGTAGCGAAATCGCTACCGTTTCCCTGTCGGGCCTCCTTGGCAACTTTACGTCGCGACATCGCGACCATTATCATCCTCTTGCCTTCCTTCGACAAACCGTCGCGATATCGCTACCGTTTTTATCTTCCGTACGCCTTGGCAAAACTTGTCGCGATATCGCGACGTTTTTCCCTCGGACCTTCATGCAGCTTTCTGTCGCGAAATCGCGACCATTTTCTCCGTCCGTACTGTTTGCCAAAACACGTCGCGAAATCGCGACACTTCCCTGCTTTGAGCCTGATTTTCATTTCCGTCGCGATTTCGCGACATCTTCCTTGTACCGTACAACTTTGCCAAAATGCGTCGCGAAATCGTGACACCTTTCATCATCCGTACGCTTCTGCAAAACTCGTCGCGAAATCGTGACGTTTTTCCCTTTCGGACCTTCATGCAGCTTTCTGTCGCGAAATCGCGACCATTTTTCTGTTTCGTACACTTCGGCAAAACACGTCGCGAAATCGTGACCATTTTTCTGTTCCGTACAGTCTGTCAAAACCCGTCGCGAAATCGCGACCATTTTTCCGTCCGTACACCTTTGCTGCAATCGGTCGTGAAATCGCGACGTCTTTCCTCATCGAGTCCTTTAGCTGTTTCCTGTCGCGATATCGCGACGTTTTTCCGCTTTCGTACACCTTTCCAAAACACGTCGCGAAATCGTGACACTTTTCATCACCCGTACGCTTCGGCAAAACACGTCGCGATTTTGCGACATCATTTATTTTCTCCTCAGCGACATGTCGCGATTTCGCGACATCCTTTTCATCCTGGTCACCGACACGTCGCGATTTTGCGACACCTTTTTCCTCCTGGTCACCGACACGTCGCGATTTCGCGACACCTTTTTCTTCCTGGTCACCGACACGTCGCGATTTCGCGACACCTTTTCTTCTCCGGTCACCGACACGTCGCGATTTCGCGACACCTTTTTCTTCCTGGTCACCGACACGTCGCGATTTCGCGACAGTTTTTCTGTTTCGTTGCCGTTGACCGCGCTGACCGCGATTTTCCGACATGTCGCGATTTCGCGACAATTTTCGGCTTCGGTCGCGATTTCGCGACATGTCGCGATTTCGCTACCTGTCGCGATTTCGCGACCCCTTTCTACACTTGTGCATTTTCTCTTTTTTTTCAATTATGGCATCTGGGTCACTGAGATCCTTCCCTGTGAGCCTGCAAAAAGGTGGGTCCCCAATTTTGGGGTGTGTTGTGGATCAACCACAACAGAGTTGCTTTAATATTGGAATCCAGTTTTAAATTGCGTTGGTTTTCTTTGTAAGCACTGTGTTGTTTGAAAGAAATTACCATAAGCTTTGTAACATTGTGTTGTTTGAAAGAAACCACCACTTGCTTTGTAAGCACTGTGTTGTTTGAAAGAAACCACCATTTGCTTTGTAAGTATTATGTTGTTTGAAAGAAACCACCATTTGCTTTGTAAGCGTTGTGTTATTTGAAAGAAACCACCATTTTCTTTGTAAGCATTGTGTTATTTGAAAGAAACCACCATTTGCTTTGTAAGCACTGTGTTGTTTGAAAAAAACCACCATTTGCTCTGTAAGCATTGTGTTGTTTGAAAGAAACCACCATTTTCTTTATAAGCATTGTGTTGTTTGAAATAAACCACCATTTGCTTTGAAATATTTGTGCACTGTGAGTCTAGGGAGTGTTTATGTGAGCAATTGGTGAGCGCAGGCTTAGAGGAAGCCAGTGAGTTTTCAGGGAGTGTTTTAGTGAGTGGTTAGTGAGCGCAAGCTTAGAGGGAGCTAGTGAGCATTCAGGGAGTGTTTTGGTGATTGGTTAGTGAGTGTAGGCTTAGAGGGAGCTAGTGAGCATTTAGGGAGTGTTTTAGTGAGTGGTTAGTGAGCGCAGGCTGAGAGGGAGCTAGTGAGCATTCAAGGAGTGTTTTAGTGAGTGGTTAGTGATCACAAGCTTAGAGGGAGCCAGTGAGCATTCAGGGAGTTTTTAAGTGAGAACAAGGCTCAGAGGAATTCGGTGAGCATTTAGTAAGCACAAGGTTCAAATGAATTCAATGAGCGTTTAGTGAGCACAGACTTTAGAGGAAGCCAGTGAGTGTTAGTAGTGTGTGTTGTGCATGTTCGAAGGCCACATCATGTCGAAGGGAGCATCGTGAGGGTTTCCTAGTTCTAGTTTGCTTAGACGCTAGGGTTTGTGGTGGTTGCTCAACATCTGCCTTGGAAGGCGTTGAACTCTAGTTGTAAACCCTGCATTCGGGAAGGTGATGTGTAACTGGTTTTAATTAAAACAAAATCTTGTTCTATGAGAAATATAATGAAAGGTTTTAATAAAAGAAACCTTAGTTTCATACAAAATAAAATGAAGGTTTTTAATTAAAAGGAACCTTTGATTTATATGAGATTTATTTAAGGTTTTTAATTAAAAGGAACCTTTTATTTTATGAAATGTATTTAAGGTTTTTAATTAAAAGGAACCTTTGATTTATATGAGATTTATTTAAAATTTTTAATTAAAAGTAACATTTGATTTTATGAAATGTATTTAAGGTTTTTAATTAAAAGGAACCTTTGATTTATATGAGATTTATTTAAGGTTTTTAATTAAATTGAAGGTATTTAATTTAAAGAGAGAACCCCTTTGATTAAGCTCGATTATCTTAGGAGTTTTAAATTAAAGATATGTGGATTTATTCGTGAATTGAAGTTATGGGGCTTCAATTTAGGGAATGGATGAATGATTGTTTTAAAGGTTAAATATATGGGACTTGAATGCTTTAAAAATTAATTTATTGATTAGAAATGGTGAATTAAAAAGGATTTAGATTCATTCTTTGAATTGAAGTTATGGGGCTTTGATTTAGGGAATGAAAATAAAGGGATTGTTTTAAAGGTTAAGGGTATGAGACTTTTTTTTTTTTAAATGAAAAACCCCTTGTGGGGCCACCTTGGTCTGAGAGACCATGAATAGGGGGTTCTACATCATCAAAGTCACCTGGGAGTTGCACCTAGCCCTGCCCGCACCAACATTATCAATTGGATTTTGGGTACCCAATTCAGATTTTTGGTAGGGTGGAGATTCGAACCTGGGACCTCCCTTGGAGGATTGCCCTCTCCTCTCCAACTCACCTACAACACCTGGATAAGGGTATGAGACTTTAATTCTTTAAGACATGAATGAATTTAATTTAATTTAGATGTAGATCTAAGTGGTACATGTTGGATTACTTTCCAAGGGAACTTGAGGGGTGAAAATAAAATTAAGGGTTCTTTTATGATATCCATTATGCATTAGATGGTTAGAAACTTAATTGAATTTTGTATAGTTGCAATTTAGTAAAGTAAATGAATAAATGCATTTAAAGGCATGCTTATCCTGAACCATGAGTATCCTAATCCCCTACTACCCTCAAAGAACCAATGGAAAGTAAGGAGAAGCAAGGAGTTCCATGGAAACAAAGAATAGGTAATTGTATCTTATGTTTATTTACTTATGATCAAATAGACTAGAGTTGTGGGGAGATATCCCCAATGCATATAATGAGATATTATTTAAAATAAGAAATTATCATGTATGATTTAACGTGATAACTATTTATTGGTTGAATAAAGGTATTTTTACTTTATTTCTATATCTAGTTATATTATGTAGTTGATTCTCTTTTAGTGTTAAGTTTGTTTTATATTCTATATCATTGTTTGATTGATTTCTAATGTTATAGTAATTATATGTGTCATTGTTTGGTTGCTTGATGATATAAATCTAAGTGTAGAGTTCTAGGGTGAACACAGAGGTGACCTAAGGGAATTAAGAACCCCTTAGGGTGAACATAGGTGACCTAAGGGAATTAAGAACCCCTTAGGGTTAACATATGAGACCTAAGGGAATTGAGACCCCCTTAGGGAGATAGAGGAATAAGTTGTGAAGAGATTAAATTTGAGTTAAGATAGCTTGTCGTGGAGATGAGATAGATATCTTAACTCGTAATACTCATAGCATACCTACACATAAGGATTTGTGTATGGTATGGATATGTGTGTATACCTTCGATGCACTAAGGTTGATAGGTCTAGCTCATAAATAATGATGGGACAGATGGACTTACTTGTAGTAACACATGTTATGCCTACACAGACGAACTTGTGATAGGGTACTTCGTGAGATGTAGCTTCCAAGAAAACTTAGGTGATTATAATTTAGGTTATCCTAGTTGGGTTAGGGGTTCATGAAGGGTTCATGTATCCCTCTCCTTAGTAAAAAAAAAAAACTTTTCTATTTTTTGTTTGTGTGTTTTTTGGGTCATTACAAGAGCTAGAATTTCAAAACTTGGAAGTTTTTGATGCAGAACCCATCATCTAAGAAGTTAAGTTTTGGGTTCAACAAGAAAATTCTAAATTTTAACAACAAAAAACTACCACTGGGAATTGAATAACACAAGCTTATAATGAGAGGAGGGGTGAATAGTATAAGACCACTTTTTACTTTCTTTTCAAATCAATATCAATTAATGTCCTTAATTGCAATAACCAAATATAGCAGTGTACATTAATAAATCAGATAGCAATAGTAAGCAAGAGCACAAGTCACCACACAATTGAGATACAACAATTTACATGATTCACCCAATGTGGGTTACTCCATGGAGAAAATATTTTACTAAAACTTCCTTAATCAATATCTTTGGGAATCACTCCCAATTACAATTTTTATGGATCTCTATTCAAAGGAGAACTCTTTCCCCTTCTACTCTGGCTATGTAATCTTCTAGAAGACTGTCTCTCTATTGCATTGATTGGTGGACCTCTCTCCACTTGAAGACTCCTCACTCAGATCTATCTTCAACTGTGTTGGCTGCTGGATCTCTATCCACTGAGACTATGTCCTATGTACTCTATTACCTCCAAAGATCTATCAATAGGCTCACTACAAACCTGCTCAATAGGCTCACACAGAACCTGCTTAACAAGCTCACACAGAACTTTTCCAATGCTAAATAACAAGCTCACACAAAACCTATCCAATGCTGAATAAAAAGCTCACACAAAACCTGTCCAAATCTGCTCCAACAAGCTCACTAAGAATTTGTCCAAATATGCTCTATCAAGCTCATAAAGAACTTGGCCAAATCTGCTCTAGCAAGATCACCAAGAACTTGCCCAAATTTTCTCTAGCAAGCTCACCAAGAACTTGCCCAAATTTGCTCTAGCAAGCTCACCAAGAACTTGCCCAAATATGCTCTAGAAAGCTCACCAAATAACTTGCCCAAATCTGCTCTAGCAAGCTCACCAATAACTTTCCCAAATTTGCTCTAGAAATATGTCCCAAAACTGTACTCAAATCTGTCGCAAAGGCTTTCTCAAAGGCTCAATCAATCATGCTCAAGTAGTACTCAAAATGAACTCAATAATGAATGGCAATCTCAACTCAAATCCACTTCATAGAAGCATAAAGAAAATTGCTAGAGACTCAATATTTTCTAATCTCACTCTCAACTCAACTCATATAAGTATAAAGAGAATTGTTAGAGACTCAATATGTTCTAAACTCACTCTCAACTCAAATCAACCTCAATTCAATTCCAGTCATATAGAACCATAAAGATAATTGTTAGAGACTCAATATGTTCTAACCTCAATCTCAACTCAACATAGAATGATGGAATAGTTTTTTTCATAGAACTTGAACAATCACTTCACACATCACTTGACTAGGCTCAATCAACTCAACTCAACCAATCATCACAAGGGACAACTCTCTCTCACACAACCCTAGTTCAAGTATGTATCAACCAACTCAAATGTTTCCAATAATTCTCAACCACAAATCTCACATAACAATGATACTCATGTTCTTTTCTAACTCAAATTATTTCACAACCAATGGGCTTCAACCACTATGCTTATGACACAATGTTTAAACACAACTCTCAATTCAGAAAACCTTGATAATCAACCACTATAAACAATCAATAGGATATGTGCCCATACCTTTTATGAAGTGAGAAAACCCCTTTGGAAATATGCCACACTCAACATACTTTGAAACAAAACAACCTTCACTTTGAAATCCTTTACAAAGATAGAAATATCTCTCTACATACATCTTATTTCTCCTTCTAAATGAGTTAGTCAAATAGCCCTCGAAATAAAATTTCCAACGATATATAATATGATATACTTTTATAAAAGGAAAATACCATAAATATCTTATTTTCTAAAAGTGCTTTTAAACTTGCCTTCCAATTAAAAATCAAATAAACCCTCATCACCTTATTCCTCCAACATTAGGCAATAATAAAAAAATTATTAATAAAAATGTTACTTGCCTCTTAGATGGAATCGAACCCTCATATCTGCCCAAACAATCCTCAACCGTGATGCCAAAGACCACGCGAGCTACGTGCTCGCATAGGACGAAGAGCGTAGAATGGGCTTTTGTCCTTCTCCCATTGCTCACATAAAAAAAAACATGGGCCAATTCTCTTGCTCAAAACTCTAACCCGTGGGAATCGAAATCCATCTCTTTTGCAAGAAAAAACCTTTGCACTCCCCTCACTCATCATTGGACCATGCTACCACATGAATATTTCAACGATTTTTGTCTTATCTCCTCTGCATTCGATTCCAAGGCTTTTGAAATAAAAGCCTTTGAATTATATGCAACTTTCCTTTAATTTTGCAAACATCGACGACACTTTTAAATTAATTTCTTTTTGATGATGACGTCAACGCTGAGGTAATTTTAATTTTAAAATTTAAAATTAAATTTTAAATATTAAAATTTAAACCAAATACTCAAAATTGAATATCTCCATCTCTAGGGCACCTTTTTCGACAAAACGAAAAGCCAACCTGGGTTTTAAGAAAAATCATTTCAAATCTTCCATCCATTGTCTTAAATAAAACCTTTTATTTTACTTACCTTGGTTTTCACAAAAACCATGTATATATCCATGCTCTCTGAAATATAAATGCTTTGGTCATCAAAACTCAATGTTACCTTGTGACATTAATGTGACATAAATGACAACATAAAACAACTCAAATTACCAAAAATATCCCCCTTTGTCATTTATGGCAACACATCTAAAGAAAAAACCATAATCACTACAAAAACCATCTCTGAGAATCAAAGTTGCTCCCCCTGACTCAATAATATCTTTGGAGGTTGCTCCCCAATGCTCTCCCCCTTTGACATTAATGGTAAAAGGGACACCTATGGGGAAAAAATATGTGACTCTTAATTTTAGTCCCCTTACCACCTTCTCTCTTGAGGTGATTAATTTTGGGGTAGGAGTACCTTTACTCCCATATTACATTGATTCTTTCTTCTATCAACTTCCTTCCATATTTTTCTGATATCCTTCTCTTTATGAATTACTTGATCTTCTTATCTAGAACCTGTTTGATCTTCTTGCCTTGAACCTGTTTGACCTTCTTGCATTGAACATGTTTGGAATTGAGTCATGTACCATTTTGCAATATGCCCAAAGTTATTTTAATTAAAAAACTTGATGTTGTAGCCTTTGGATGGTGAACATGTTCTGAATTCTTTCTTGAAGTAATTTCCATGTCCATTTCTTTCATGAACCCTATATTGTGAAGCTCTGTTTTCATGACCATTATTACCATGACTTCTAAATTGTGTAGCTCTAAAACCAAAACCATGTTGCTCATTTCCTTTGAACTAAAAATATTTATGAACAATCATGTTACATGAGAAGCAATATCCCTGAAAATCATACCTTATTCATTTGAAGCTTATTCTAGAAAAATCAAACTTCTTTGATCCATAGACCCTGCAATGTATAGCCCTGTGTCCAAATACATTACAATAAAAGTAAATTCCTAGAAAATCCCTTTGTTCGTGCCTTGGTTCCTCATCCTTTTCTTGACCATTATCCCTATGATCATATTCAAATTGTTCATTGCATCCTTGAACCTTCTTTGTAGCATATAAATCTTCTTCCTTAATTTCTTCCTTGCTTTTCTCTTCAAGAGTTTTTTTTTCCTTTTGAACTTGATTCACCTATCTCAAAAAAAGATCCAAACTGAATATTCGAAGCCATATGAACTTTGGAACTTTCCTCAAAAAAATTAGGTGCTTCTTTGTTTTCATATTTTAGAACTTCCTTTCCTTTTGAGTGTGAATCCCCAAACCTAAAATATGGGACCTTTGGTTCTTTGAAATATTTCTCTTCTTTCTCTTCATTTGTGTCAAGTAGCAACTTGGCATATCATGTTTCCTTCTTAGTACAAATCTCACACAAAACTTGTCCAATACTGAATAACAAGCTCACACAGAACCTGTCCAATGCTAAATAACAAGCTCACACATAACCTATCCAAATATGCTCCAAAAATCTCACTAAGAACTTGTTCAAAT
Organism: Wollemia nobilis; assembly: GCA_028583015.1. Classification (NCBI taxonomy): domain Eukaryota; kingdom Viridiplantae; phylum Streptophyta; class Pinopsida; order Araucariales; family Araucariaceae; genus Wollemia; species Wollemia nobilis. The sequence goes on along the minus strand of JAQPPZ010016677.1, from coordinate 10,309,566 downwards.
TTGCTCTAGAAAGCTCACCAAGAACTTACCCAAATCTGCTCTAGCAAGCTCACCAAGAACTTATCCAAATCTGCTCTAGCAAGCTCACCAAGAACTTGCCCAAATATGCTCTAGCAAGCTCACCAAGAACTTGCCCAAATATGCTCTAGAAATCTCACCAAGAATTTACCCAAATTTGCTCTAGAAATTTGTCCCAACACTGTCCTCAAATATGTCCCAAAGGCCTTCTCAAAGGCTCAATCAATCATGCTCAAGTAGTACTCAAAATGAACTCAACAATGAATGGCAATCTCAACTCAAATCCACTTCATAGAAGCATAAAGAGAATTGTTAGAGACTCAATATTTTCTAATCTCACTCTCAACCCAAATCAATCTCAACTCAACTCATAGAAGCATAAAGAGAATTGTTAGAGACTCAATATGTTCTAAACTCACTCTCAACTCAAATCAACCTCAACTCAATTTAAGTCATATATAACCATAAAGAGAATGGTTAGAGACTCAATATGTTCTAACCTCAATCTCAACTCAACATAGAATGATGGAATAGTTTGTTTCATAGAACTTGAACAATCACTTCACACATCATTTGACTAGGCTCAATCAACTCAACTCAACCAATCATCAGAAGGGATAACTCTCTCTCACACAACCCTAGTTCAAGTATGTATCAACCAACTCAAATATTTCCAATAATTCTCAACCACAAATCTCACATAACAATTATACTTATGTTCTTTTCTAACTCAAGTTCTTTCACAACCAATGGGCTTCAACCACTATGCTTATGACACAAGGTTTAAACACAAATCTCAATTCAAAAAACCTTGATGCATTCAACCAACCACTTTCTAAAAGGAAACCACAAACAATCCTTTTCCCTCCAATGATATTTTAGAAATAAACCACCATAAACAATCAATAGGAGAATGTGCCCATACCTTTTATGAAGTGAAGAAACCCCTTTGGAAATCTTCCACACTCAACATACTTTGAAACAAAACAACCTTCACTTTGAAACCCTTTATAAAAATAGAAATATCTCTCTACATACACCTTATTTCTCCTTCTAAATGATTTAGTCAAATAGCCCTTGAAATAAAATTTCCAACCATATACAATATGATATACTTTTATAAAAGGAAAATATCATAAATATCTTATTTTCTAAAAGTGCTTTTAAACTTGCCTTACAATAAAAAATCAAATCAACCCTCATCACCTTATTCCTCCAACATTAGGCAATAATAAAAAATTTATTAATAAAAATGTTACTTGCCTCTTAGATAGAATCGAACACTCGTATCCACCCAAAAAATCCTCAACCGTGGCACCAAAGACCACACGAACTACGTGCTCGCATAGGACAAAGAGCGCAAAATGCACTTTTGTCCTTCTCCCCTTGCTCACGTCAACAAAAATGTGGGCCAATTCTCTTGCTCAAAAATCTAACCCATGGGAATCGAACTTCATCTCTTTCACAAGCAAAAACCTTTGCACTCTCCTCGCTCACCGTTGGACCACGCTGCCACATGAAGATTTTGGCATTTTTCGTCTTATCTCCTCTGCATTTGATTCCAAGGCTTTTGAAATAAAATCCTTTGCATTTATATGCAACTTCCCTTTAATTTTGCAAATGTCAGCAACTCTTTTAAATTAATTTCTTTTTCATGATGACGTCGACACTGAAGTAATTTTAGTTTTTAAATTTTAAAATTAAATTTTAAATATTAAAATTTAAACCAAATATTCAAAATTCAATATCTCCATCTTCGGGGCATATTTTTTGACAAAACAAAAAACCAACCTAGATTTTAAGAAAAATCCATTTCACATTTGTCATCCTTAGTTTTAAATAAAACTTTTTATTTACCTGCCTTGTTTTTCACAAAAACCCTATATATATCCATGCTCTTCGAAATATGAATGCTTTGGTCATCAAAACTCAATCTTACCTTGTGACATTAATGTGATATCAATGACAACATAAAACAACTCAAATTTCCAACAGGCATTAGTAAAATTGAATTGCCACTTGACATTGAGCTTAGGGTCCCATGATAAAGGACACATGTTTTTTTTAGATCCAAGTGGATTTAATGGAAAAGACACTATGGTCATCAAGCCATCTCCAATAAATCCATATATTATAGCTAGTTGTTCCCAAATTTATAAGGACCTCACATGGAATGGAATAAATAAGACTCTTTGAACAAAGAGGGAAGGGAGCAATAATTGCAGATTTGGTTCCATGTGAGAATTGAGAAGCTTTTTGAATCCCAAATATCTCTTATTTTGTTTATATTTTTTTCAAAAATGCTAATATTCAAAGAGCACTACACAAAGCTAAAGGTTTATCATTATAAAGGATAAATTTATTCCACAAAATATTGTTCATACAATTCCTTAGACCATGTTGCAAGGAGTCATACTTCCAAGCCAATAAATGATAAATTGATTGTCAAGTTGGGTGAGAGGAATATATCCTTTAACCTTAAAGTACGGTGCATTAAGGACCTTATCCTCCCATGGGGTTTCTTTCCATTTACCTTTAGGATTATCTTGGGAGATTTTTTACTAGAACAAGTCTTTTCAATTTTTGCCTCTAGCGATGGCTCTAGCAATCCATTTCGTAGAAAAAATTTTGTTGTGTAAGAGGATCAATAATACCCAAACCTCTTGAAGCCTTTGGTTAGGTATAAAGTTTCTATGAGATGGCTATAATTCCTACCTTCTCATCCCATTTGGTCCATAAAAATTTACAATAACTTGAGTAAATTTGTTATAGGCATCCTTTGAGGCCATCCAACAAGAGTAGTAAACATGAGAGGTTGCCATAACTTTATTCACAACTTGAATTCTTCCTACTAAGGAGATCAAATGATCAAACCATTCATTGAATTTCTTTTAAAATCTTTCCATAACCTAGTTCCACATATATTTAGAAGAAATATTAATCCTAAATGGGATATCTAAGTGACGAACAATCGTTTTATGGGTCAATGCAATAGCTCACATATGAAATATTGCTTTTACAAAAAAATATTGGAGTAAGACTGCTACAACAAGTTAATAGATATCAGGTAGAGTGTAATAAGGTAGTTGGGTACTCAAAATATATTTTTGGGCCCAAAATTTGGCTAAGGTAAGAAAAGTTTGGCATTTTACCTCAATATCATACTAAAAAATTTTCCAAGTCAAAATATTGGGGTGGAAAAGGGCTAGACTTTTGAAATACTAATATCATCTTGACAAATACAAAAGTTTGGCAAGAAAGAAATATTGACATGGAAAAAGGCCAAAGTTTTTAGAAGTTGATGTCATCACAAGGAGCAAAAAATTCTAGCAAGGAAAATATCCAAAATGAAATATGCCAGACTTTTAAGACACTTACATCATCATAAGGAGTTGAAAATTTTGACACAATAGAAATCCCAACATAGAAAAATGCTAGACTTTTTATAAGCTAACATCATATGAACATTGAAATAAATTTGACCTAATCTATGAAACCCCGCCAAAAGGTAGAAGGTTTGACAAGGCATCTAAACCTCAACAATGAATGAATAATATGCCAATACTATCACTTTTATCCAAAATCATTCTTGTCAAAGGTTCAAACTGTCTAGACACTTCTCAACCATACATTGTCCCTGAATAATTTGACCAATGAGCAAGCATAGTAGCAAAAAGTAAACCTGTCAAAATATACCTAAAACCTGTGGGAGACACGTGGATGCCAAGCTCATGGAGGAAATAAATACTGACCACATCAACATAAAAAAATCAAAATAGTTAATCTAGGTTGAACTGGAAAGTGATGCCCATGCCCTACAGTCACTCCTATTAGACCTACAACCAACCTTTGTGTAATGATTAAGATAACAAAAAGGAGTTGTAATATTATAGATAGCTCAATATACCTCAAAAAGGGTATCAAATATTTAGTGTCTGCTTGTAATATGCTATGTAATATTTGCTTCATGATCAATAGAAACAAGTGTTTGTTGACCTCTATCAAAAGTTATAAAACTCAATTACGAAAGTGTATTTTTTATGCATTTTTTTTATGCTCCATTAATGATGTATTATGTTAGGCAATTCTATTATTCTAGAAATTTAATTGGATTATTGTTCATTTGGTTCCTGGAATGATTAAAGATGTATATTGAACTAAAGAATATTCTGCAAGACTATGTTGGATGGTCTATTAGGCATTTTTTCAATGAATGTAAAAGATACTTTTACAATATATTAGTGTTGTTAGTTGAATGTTGACCATATTTAGATTGAATATCTAAGCCCTACATATTTTTCTAACCCTTGCATCCCTCACATTAGTCTTCAATAATTTTCGTTTCTTTAGTTCAATAAGGAATCGACCTTCTTCAAAGGTTGATCTTAGGAGAAATTCTGGTAATCCAATCTTGGCATGCCTGATGGGACCAAAAAAAATTGTTTTATCTCATAAACAACCATAGGTGGGATTGAGCAAAGTTTAAAGCTAGAATTTTGTGCCTCCACCATGCTACACTAAATTTTTTTGACATGCTCTATGGGACCCAAAACTCATCTCTCTGATTACAATTCAACTCTATTTCTTTATTAAGCAAGATCTTGGTGAAATTTTGCTCTATTAGATTTAGAAATTTTTCAATCACCTAGTGACTCCATTGAGAAATAATTTTTTATTTAGAACCCACTCACTACTCCATTCAAAGGCTTAGGATCATAATATCAACAACAAAAAACTTGGTCAACCACTATAATTTCTTGAATTGTTAGCCTTTGAATATAGAAGAAGTAGATCCTCATCTCCTTCTCCATCTTCTTTTGTAGAGAGTCTAGATTATGTGTAGAATTATTCTCAAGATTTTTCTAACAATTATAACCTAGAAGTCATGGCTAGACAAATCTTTCCTGAGTGGAACGATATAAAATCACTTAATTTAGCAAATCTTAATGATATTCCCCAAGCGACACTCAAATATTTATCGACTTATGATGGTATTGAGAAGATGACATATGAACATTGTCAAGATGTGGCTTCTTTTGCCACTATTCACAACATTTGTAATGAAGATGTCACAATAAGACTCCTTATGCTCTCATTTAAAGTGAAGATATCACATTAGTACCTAACTCTTGAGGATAGACCATCCACTCTTGGGTTAAACTTGTTGAGTCATTCATTCAATAATTTAATGAATTAGTAGACCCATTTTCAACACTTACATAGTTTACTGCTACTTAGAGACATCCCTAAGAAGCAATTATAGACTTCAATATTAGGTTCAATAGAACTTGGAATAAAATTCCTTAAGATATTATACCATTAGGTCCTCAAGAATACATTTACTATTTTTATGCTTTCACCCTAGATTTAGATCTACAAATATGACAATAAATGTAATGGCATTCCCATAGGTGTTTCACGTCTCAATAGCTATGGAGAAGACCTTATCTTTGTGGGAAAACTTCCACCTAGGATTGTCATGTCATACTTCCCAAAAGTTATTCAACCCCTACAAGAAAAATAAATTTTTGTTGCATCTACTCCTCCATTGACTCCATTTCCTACTCCAAAATATTTTCATATACCTCTAGCACTAACATTTCTTGCATTGTCTTCCATAAAACCTAAGGAATCCCCATAGATTCAAGGAGTACTAATAGTATTGAAAAACCTGAGCAATGATGTAACTACTATAAAAAGGTAATAGGTTGAGAGGCATCAACCCAGGAGATTCCCTTATGTTACAAGATATTAGGGGGGCTCTATGAGAAACACTATTAGAAAATCCAATAATGTATATAGTAACCAGGAGAAAGGGTCATCTACCTCTTTAGCAAAAGAAAACTATTGGTGGCTGGCCTACAATGATACACATAATGCAAACAATTACATGATTAATTAGCATTTGGTCCAATTAGCAGCAATAAATAAGGCTAAGAAAGCACAAAAATATCAAATAAACATGTTGTAGGATCTGTACCAAATTATGCTTATGCAAGATCCCTTGGAATATGAATGCATATCCATCTTGAAAAGGTCTGTTAAGAAACATTTGTAGGTGGATCCATAATAATTGGATCCTTTCAAGGTACTATTTCAATCACAAAATAAGTTGAAGAAATAATTGCCTCAAACAAAGCATCAAAAAGAGCAATCAAGGCTATAGAAAGCAAAGAAAATAAAATAGACTCAAGAATATCCCAAGGAACAAGCTCATAAAAAGCTTAGGTTTCCCTCTATGATAAAGTGAAAAAGGGTAGAAGCAACACAAGATTATAAAATGAGGTTTAATGATTTAGATAAGAAGCAAAATAAGAAGCCAGTACCATTAGGGTTCAATATTGTAGAATAATTTAAGAAGACCCCCTTCAAAAGCAAGCATGTATGACACTTAAATAATTATTGGATAAACTAACATTCTTCGACCTTCATTGAAGACCGTCCATTTTGAAGGTGTATCATGCCTTGATATTAACTTAACTATTCTCAGAATGGGTAAAAATAGGTCATATCCTTTATATATATCTTTATGCATGGAAGGGTGGATTATACATAATTGTATGGTGAATTCTAGAGCAACAACTATAGTCATGCCTCAGGTAGTATGTGAGGCTATAGGAATGGAATGCACCTATTCAAGTCCTAGAGTATTATAGTTAGATGACACCCTAATCAAGATAGTGGGGTGATAAAATACTTACCAATGGTACTGCAAAAAATGCCAAAGGGAACAATCATACAAGAAGTGGTGGTGGTTGATCTTGAACCATACTTTAGCCTTTGCATTTATAGGGAATTCACAACCAAGCTAGGTAGTTACTTGTCCTACAACTATTCACATATAGTGATCCTTCATAAAGGAAGTAATGTGGAGATCTATGTAGAGAATCCAACTACTTACCACATTGAAAAATTTGATGAAGACTATGTCAACTGATTAATGACAAGATGGATCCCCTAAAAACTATCATAAAAGAGTTGTAGATAAAAAATAAAATATCTCTCAGAGATTTCAATGCTATGATTGAAACCCAAATAGTAACTTACTCCATAGTGAAGCCAAAAGGAAAAAAATTTTATTCTTGTCAAATCAATAACTCCAAGAAATAGAGATTTGGAAGATTTACTTTAATGGAGCTAGATTCCAGAATGGAGCTAGAGCTAAGATAGTTTTGATTTCCTCTTCTGAAGTGATGAAGAATTATCATATATATTGACATATATTTGCACAAACAATATGACAAAAAATGAATCCCCTTGCTTAGGATTACTTAAATAAGAGAAAAAAGGAATCAATTTGTTATCCATTTATGGTGACTCAAAACTGGTTGTGAACTTGGTCACAAAAAATGCAATAGTAAGCAACACTATCTTAAGATTTACTAAAATAGAATCTATGATCTATTAGAAATATTTGAACCCATAAATATAAAGATAAATTATTGGAATGAAAATGCACAGGTTGATACACTAACTTCCCAGGGGGGAAACTTTACACTAGCCTCAAATATCTAGAAAAATTCAAAGGAAGTCAATCTAGTTTTTAGGCCTTCTATCCTAAAAAAGATACCTTCTGGCAGGTATTTGATAGCGATGAGAAAATAGTGAGCTTTCTAGCTTAATAAGAAACCTATGCAAAAATGCCTTAAGAGACATTTAGGAGTATATATCAAGAAGATATAATCCAATGAAAAAATAATCACATTCTTAAAGGGTTGTTTATATTTGAACATATCTTTGATAAAAATGATCGATCAACTAACCAAAAGATTAAAGTTGATGAATAAGAGTTCAAGGAGGTGCAAATCAAGCCCCAAAGAAGTTTGAAGGTTAAAGTACACTGTTCAAAATAAGAAATAAATTAGCTCATTGCATTGTGCAAATAATTTTGAGAAATTATAGCATGAAGCTATGATGACTTTAAGGTATATAGTAGGGATGTTATTCAATACACAATAGAATTGTTGCCTAATACTAAGTCATTTTATCCAAAATAGAGGTCAATGAATCCAAATATAAAGTCCCTTATGAAGCAAGCGATGTTGAAATTCATAAATGCCAAAATTTATCTATCCTATAAAGCATTCAACATGGATGGAAAATTTAGTCCTGGTAAGAGAAAAGAATGGAGATATTCAACTTTGTGTAGATTTCAGGAATTTTAAGAAGACCTCCTTAAAAGACCACTATCCTTTGCCCTAGATTGATCAAATTTTGCAGATAACTATTGGAGTAAAAATATTTTCTTTACTAGATGGATTCTTCAACTTCAACAAAATTTGGGTAAGGGACAAGGACTAGTAGAAGGCTACATTCACCATAAAATGGGGTGCCTTTTCTTATAAAAGAATACCCTTTGGTGTATTCAATGACAGAGATTTTTTTTAAAGGGATATGGATGTCTTTTGGAAAATTAGTGAACAAGGTAATATTGATATAGCTTGATGACATGAGTCTTTTCACATCAATGGGAGAAACATTTTTATCATCTCATACTCGTATTTCAAAAATATCAAGAATTTGGAGTATCACTCAATATAAAGAAGTCAATATTTGATGTCCATAAGGGTAAAGCTATTGGAACATGTAGTTTCAAAGGAATTCTTAGCCATTGATCCAGATAGGATCAAGAAAATTTTAGCACTCCCAATTTTGCAAAACAAGAGAACCTTGCAATCCTTCTTTGGACAAATAATTCATATATTATTTTGCTCAAACAATGAAACCCATGATGGAGTTACTAAAAATTGATGCAATATTTACTTGGACAAAGGAAATAAAGGAAGCCTTCACAAGAATAAAGCGGGTCGTAACTATATTTCTAGTGTAAGCCAACTCAGACATACCATAACTTTATTTTATATGTACAAGGTGTTGAGGAAAGCACTGCTACTATACTGACTCAAAAGGAAAAATATCACAATGAATGACCAATAGTTTTCCTGATCTAGACATTGCATAACCATGAGGAGCACTACAACTTTATTAAAGGATAGATGTTTGCCCTCATAGCGTCCTTGAAGAAGCTAAGGTATTATATTTCACAAAGCAAAATGTTAGTGAATGTGATGCATATGGATGTCTAAAAATTTTTAAGCAAGGAGAGCTTGGTGAAAAGAGATTTAACTAGATTAATAAGATCCAAGAATATGATATAGATATCTAACCTACCAAGCTAATCAGAGGAAGAGCTTTATGTGAACATATTGCCAATTCCATGGTATCGAAGACAAACATGATAATGGAGGAGCCTAAGGAATTGCAATTAGCAGATAACCAAAATGAAGAGAGTGATTGGGTTACTTATTTTATTGAGTTCTTTTAGATTAGAAAATGCCCATATGGTCTTCTTTCCTCAAAAATATAAAGATATAGTCTATAAGCTATAAATTATATCATTGTTTACGGAAACATGTACCAAAAATACTTTGATGGATTTCTCCTCTATTGCATACATCTCGAAAAGGAAAATAGGGTTCTAAATGAATTCTATTTAGGCTTTTTTGATGATTATTATTTCAAATAAATGAAAACTATCAAAATTCTATAAACCAAATACCATTGGCCCACTATATTTATTTATGCCTTCAAAGTGGTTAAAGAATGTGAAAAGCTTAGTTTCATTGGTGTAATCAATCTCAATTCCTCTATCAAGCATAAGTGTATCTTGACAACAACATATTACTTCATAGGTGATTTGAGTTAGAAGCAACAAATCAAGTAGATTAGGATAATATAATCAAGTTTTTGGAGAGATTGATTATGAGAATTGGTATACCAAAAACTATAGTTTCAAACAATGGGTTAGCCTTCCTAGGTGCTAGGGTCATTGAGTTTACAAATAAATATAGAATCTACTAAAAAACCTTTAACTACTATCCATAGGGTAATGGACTAGCATACTCTACAAACAAGGATCTACTAAGAATTATCAAAAGGATAATTGAATATAATTAGAAAAGTTGGCATTTAATGCTAAATCAAGCTTTTTGGTAGATCAAATTATAGTTAAAAGGGTATTAAAAGCCTCATCATATTCATTGGTTAATGGTATTAAATCTATCTTACCTCTACATCTAGAGCTACTAGCAATGAGACTGATAGATGAAAAGAAATTGCCAGATGTAGAACCAATAGAATCTAGAATGGCAAATTTGATTTTACTAGAAGAACAAAGAGAAAAGATATACAATAATTTTTAGCACCATCAAGCAGTGGTTTGACATAAAATATTCTTCCCTGGAGTTCAATATAGGTGACTTAGTTTTACATTGGGATGAAGAAAGGGTCAAGTCAAGAAAATATTAGGAGTTCAACTTGTTATGGTCTAGCCCTATCAAATTTTAGGAAAATATGAATCCAATGCATTCAACATGGTAGATATGAATGACCAAAATTTGCCAATTCTAATAAATGACTAGTATTTAAAGCATTTTGCATAGGGAGGAGTCCCTCAAGTTGTACCATATGTACATAGATACATGTATAAATATACATAAATAAAGTGGTCATGGTAATTTGACTTATAAAATATTGATTGGCCAAAATAAAAGTTGATAGGCACCAAATTTTGAAATTAAGCAATCTCATGTTGGAAATTTGAGTTATTTTATGTTGTCATTGATGTCACATGGATCACTTTGAGTTTTGAGTTTTGGAGAGCATGGATATATACAGGGTTTTTGTGAAAACCAAGGTAGGCAAAATAAAAGGTTTTATTTAAAACCATGGATGGCAGATTTGAAATGGGTTTTTCTTAAAACCCAGGTTGGCCTTTCGTTTCGTCGAAAAAGGTGCCCCGATGATGGAGATATTTAATTTTAAATATTTAGTTTAAATTTTAATTATTTAAAATTTAAATTTTAATTTTAAAATTAAAATTAAAGTCATCGCCGACGTCATAAAAACCATGCGCCATCAAAAGGAAATTAATAATTAAAGGTGCCGACGTATGTGAAATTAAAGGAAGGTTGCATATATATATGCAAAGGCTTTCGATTCAAAAGTCTAAGCATCGAACGAAGAGAACAAAAAGTGGAAGCCCCAAAATCCTTCGATGTGACAGCGTGGTCCAACGGTGAGCTTGGGAAGCGTGGAGTTTTTGGTTGCGACAGGGCATGCGTTCGATTCCCACCGGGTTCAATTTTCGTAGAGTGTGGAAGAAGAGCATTTGGCACACGTTTTTGGCATGAGCAAGGGCAGCGAAATATAGGGAGCATTTTTGCTCTCTGTCCTATGTGAGCAGATAGCTCACGTGGTCTTTGGCATCATGGTTGTGGTGTTGAGTGGGCAGTGACGAGGGTTCGATTCCCTCTAAGAGGCAAGTAAACGTTTTATTGAATATTTTTTATTATTGCCTAATGTTGGAGGAATAAGGTGATGCTAAGGGAATAATGTTTGATTAAATTTTTATTTACTTGGAAGGCAAGATATAAGGGTTGAAATGCACTTTTAGAAAAAGAGAAATTTTTGGTGTTTTCCTCTTTTAGAAGTATACCATATTATATATCGTTGGAAAGCTTATTTCGAGGGCTATTTGATTAACTTGATTAGATGGAGAAATAAGGTGTATGTAAAGAGATATTTCTATTTTTGTAAAGGGGTTCAAAGTGAAGGTTGTTTTGTTCTTTTTCAAAGTGTGTTGAGTGTGGCAGATTTCCAAAGGGGTTTCTTCATCTTCATAAAAGGTATGGGCACATTCTCCTATTGATTGATTATGGTGGTTGATTTCTGAAATATCATTGGAGAGAAAAGGATTGATTGTGGTTTCCTTTTCGAAAGTGGTTGGTTGAATGCTTCAAGGTTTTCTAGTTTGAGAGTTGTGGTTAAACCTTGTTTTATAAGCATAGTTGTTGAAGCCCATTGGTTATGCAAAGAACTTGAAAAGAACATGATTATTTCCTTGAACTTGAGAAGAACATGAGTATCATTGTTATGTGAGATTTGTGGTTGAGCATTGTTGGAAACATTTTGAGTTGGTTGATACATGCTTGGACTAGGGTTTTGTGAGAAAGAGTTGTTCCTTGTGATGATTGGTTGAGTTGAGTTGATTGAGCCTAGTCAAGTGTTGTGTGATGTGGTTGTTCAAGTTCCATGAAACAAACTATTCTATATTCTGGATTTGAGTTGAGATTGAGATTTGAGGATAGAACATATTGAGTCTCTAACAATTCTCTTTATGCTTCTATGAGATTGCCTTGAGTTGAGAAAGATATTGGATTTGAGTATAGAACATATTGAGTCTCTAACAATTCTCTTTATGCTTCTATGAGATTGATTTGAGTTGAGATCATTGTGGATCATAGTTGTCATCCTTTGAAGAGTGTATTACCATTCATTGTTGAGTTCATCTTTGAGCCTTGCCTTCATAAGATTTGTGGATGAGATTTGAGTACTACTTGAGTATGATTGATTGAGCCTTTGAGAAGGCTTTTGGGATAGATTTTTGGACAGCTTTGTGGACAAGTTCTGTGTGAGCTTGTTGAGCAGATTTGGACAAGTTCTGTGTGAGCTTGTTGAGCAGATTTGGACAAGTTCTGTGTGAGCTTGTTGAGCAGATTTGGACAAGTTCTGTGTGAGCTTGTTGAGCAGATTTGGACAAGTTCTGTGTGAGCTTGTTGAGCATATTTGGACAAGTTCTGTGAGCTTGTTGAGCAGATTTGGACAAGTTTTGTGTGAGCTTGTTGAGCAGATTTGGACAAGTTTGTGTGAGCTTGTTGAGAATTGGACAAGTTTGGTGAGCTTGTTGAGAATTGTGGATGAGTAGATCAATGTGCCTAGTTGAGTAGATCAGTGGATTGCCTACCTGAGTAGATCAGTGTGTTGCCTAGTTGAGCAGATTAGTGGATTGCCTACCTGAGTAGATCAGTGTGTTGCCTAGCTGAGTAGATCAGTGGATTGCCTACCTAAGTAGATCAGTGTGTTGCCTAGCTGAGCAGATCAATGGATTGCCTACCTGAGTAGATCAATGTATTGCCTAGCTTTGAGCAGATCAAAGTAATCATTGTATTGGATAAGGATCCTTATTTCTATGTGAAATATTATAAGGATATTATCTTGTGGAGTACCCCACATTGGGGGAACCACGTTAAATCTTGTGTCTTAATTGTGTGTGGTGACTTGTGCTCTTGCTTACTATTGCTATCTGAGTTATTAATGCACACTTCTATATTTGGTTATTGCAATTAAGGACATTAATTGATATTGGTTTTGAAAGAAAGTAAAAAGTGGGTGCTATACTGTTCACCCCCCTCTCAGTATAAGCTTGTGTTCTTCAATTGGTATCAGAGTGGGTTCCTTCGAAAAGGCTAACAACTTGAGGGCAGATTCTACAAGAACACAGATGGCTTCACAGAATGGATCATCTACAAATAAGGCACCACTATTTGATGGTAACAATTATGCTTTCTGGAGCATGAGAATGAAGAACTACTTGATATCATAAGGATATGAGGTATGGCAGATGGTTGAAAAAGAGTATAAGGTTGAAGGTGATCTCGAGGTAGATAAGACTATCAAGAAATTGGTTGAGATCAATGCAAGGGCAATAAATTATATTTTGAGTGGGCTACGTGAGATAAATTTTGCAAAGGTCATGGTATGTAATTCAGCTAATGAAATGTGGACCAAGTTGTGGAATACTTATGAAGGAGATTCCAAGGTAAAGTTGTCAAAACTACAAACTCATAGAAAAATATTTGAGGAATTGAAAATGGAAGATTCTGAAGATATTGCAAAGTTTTTACTTCGAGTTGATGAGATTACTAACACCATGAGAGGCCTAGGATTTGAGATGAAAGAATCAGAAGTTACTCAAAAGGTTTTGAGATCACTTCCCATGAAGTATGATGCAAAGGTTTCAACAATAGAAGAAACAATGGATATCAACAAGCTAACAATGGAAGAACTACAAGGAACTCTCACAGCTTATGAGATGAGGGTGAGTAAGCATCAGGTTCCAATAAAAGAGATTGCATTCAAGGCTTCAGAGAAAGAGAAAGGGAAGGTTCCAGAGATAGATAGAGATCCAGTTAATGATGAGGAAGCTAACTTCATCAAAAGGAATAAGGACTCAAGGAATTTTAGGGATATGAGGAAAGTCAGATGCTACAAGTGTGGTGATCTTGGTCACTATGCACACAAGTGTCCACATGAAGAAAACAGTGATGATGAAAAATAGGGTCACAAAAGAAAAGAAGATGGAAAGCATAAGCATGACAAAGATGACAGATACAAGCAAAACAGGTATGAGAAGAAGAAAATTTTTGTAAGGTAAAGAAATCTTACTACATTGTAGAAGCAAGTGATAGCTCAGATCACAGTGATAGAGACAAGTCAGATGATGAAAAGGAAGAACATCTATTCCTTGGAATAGAAGGTGAAAGAGAACAGTGCTTTGTGTGTGGTCAAAGAGATCACAGATCAAGATATTGCAATGGTTTCAGTGATAGTGAAGATGAGATGACACATCAAGGAAACAGGCATAGTCAAAGAAATCATGAGAGTTTGTTTGCTATAGAAGATTATAATGATCTTAGTGACAGTGAAGATGAAGAAGGGTTTTTCTATGGGATAAAAGAAGTAGAAGAAGAACATTCACTCCAAGCAGAAGAAGTTAAACAAGAGAATAGTGTAAGAAAGACAGATGTCTCAGTTGATCTAAAGGAAGATTTCAATGAGATCCATGAGCAACTACAAGAGGTTAAGGAGAATCTAAAAGAATTGAGATGTTCCATACGTGAGAAGTTTGATCCATCACATGACTCAAAAGGTCAAGATATTTTCACTAAGAAGGAAATATGTATTTAAGAGACAATAAATATGGATGCCAATTTGCTACTTGACACAAATGAAGAGAAAGAAGAGAAATATTCCAAAGCACCAAAGGTCTCATATTTCAGGTTTGGGGAATCACACTCAAAAGGAAAGGAAGTTCTAAAATATGAAAGCAAGGAAGCACCTAAGTATTATGAAGAAATTTCCAAAGTCCCTATGGCTCCAAATATTCAATTTGGATCTTGTTTTGAGATAGGTGAATCAAGTTCAAAAGGAAAAGAAATTCTTGAAGAGGAAAGCAAGGAAGAAATTAAGGAAGAGGATTTAGATACTACAAAGAAGGTTCAAGGATGCAATGCACAAGTTGAAAATGATCATGAGGATAATGGTCAAGAAAGGTATGAGGAACCAAGGCATGAACAAAGGGCTTTTCAAGGACATTGTTTTTCTTGTAATGGATTTGGACACGGGGCTATACACTACAGGGGTCTATGGATCAAAGAAGTTTGATTTTTCTAGAAGAAACTTCAAAGGAAGAAGGTATGGTTTTCAGGGACATTGCTTCTTATGCAACAGGATTGGTCATAGAGCTTCTCAGTGCAAATAAAATGAGAAACATGGTTTTGGTTTTAGAGCTACACAATTCAGAAGTCATGGTCATAATGGTCATGAAAATAGAGCTTCACAATACAAGGTTCAGGAAAGGAATGGATATGGAAATTATTTCAAGAAAGAATTCAGGATATGGGCACCATCCAAAGGCTACAATATCAAGTGTTTTAATTGCAATAACTTTGGACATATTGCAAAATGGTGTAGGACTCAATTCCAAATAGGTTCAAGGCAAGAAGGTTGAAGGTCAAACAGGTTCTAGACAAGAAGATCAAGTAATTCATCAAGAGAAGGATATCAGAAAAACATGGAAGGAAGTTGATAGAGGAAAGAAACAATGTAATATGGGAGTAAAAGTACTCCCACCCCAAAATTAATCACCTCAAGAGAGAAGGTGGTGAGGGGGCTAAGCTTAAGAGTCATATCTTTTAGCCCCATAGGTGTCCCTTTTGCCATTGATGTCAAAGGGGGAGAGATTTGAGTAAGGGAGAGAGCATTGAGTTAGGGGAGCAGCCTCCAAAGAGAGCATTGAGTTAGGGGAGCAGCCTCCATAGAGAGTATTGAGTCAAGGGGAGCAACTTTGATTCTCAGAGATGGTTTTTGCAGTGATTGTGGTTTTTGCATTAGAGGTGTTGCCATCAATGACAAAGGGGGAGATTTTTGGAAATTTGAGTTATTTTATGTTGTCATTGATGTCACATGGATCATTGATGTCACATGGATCACTTTGAGTTTTGAGTTTTGGAGAGCATGGATATATACAGGGTTTTTGTGAAAACCAAGGCAGGCAAAATAAAAGGTTTTATTTAAAACCATGGATGGCAGATTTGAAATGGGTTTTTCTTAAAACCTAGGTTGGCCTTTCGTTTCATCGAAAAAGGTGCCCCGGTGATGGAGATATTTAATTTTAAATATTTAGTTTAAATTTTAATTATTTAAAATTAAAATTTAAATTTTAAAATTAAAATTAAAGTCATCGCCGACGTCATAAAAACCATGCGCCATCAAAAGGAAATTAATAATTAAAGGTGCCGACGTATGTGAAATTAAAGGAAGGTTGCATATATATATGCAAAGGCTTTCGATTCAAAAGTCTAAGCATCGAACGAAGAGAACAAAAAGTGGAAGCCCCGAAATCCTTCGATGTGACAGCGTGGTCCAACGGTGAGCTTGGGAAGTGTGGAGTTTTTGGTTGCGACAGGGCATGCGTTCGATTCCCACCGGGTTCGATTTTCGTAGAGTGTGGAAGAAGAGCATTTGGCACACATTTTTGGCATGAGCAAGGGCAACGAAATATAGGGAGCATTTTTGCTCTCTGTCCTATGTGAGCAGATAGCTCACGTGGTCTTTGGCATCGCGGTTGTGGTGTTGAGTGGGCAGTGATGAGGGTTTGATTCCCTCTAAGAGGTAAGTAAACGTTTTATTGAATATTTTTTATTATTGCCTAATGTTGGAGGAATAAGGTGATGCTAAGGGAATAATGTTTGATTAAATTTTTATTTACTTGGAAGGCAAGATATAAGGGTTGAAATGCACTTTTAGAAAAAGAGAAATTTTTGGTGTTTTCCTCTTTTAGAAGTATACCATATTATATATCGTTGGAAATATTATTTCGAGGGCTATTTGATTAACTTGATTAGATGGAGAAATAAGGTGTATGTAAAGAGATATTTCTATTTTTGTAAAGGGGTTCAAAGTGAAGGTTGTTTTGTTCTTTTTCAAAGTGTGTTGAGTGTGGCAGATTTCCAAAGGGGTTTCTTCATCTTCATAAAAGGTATGGGCACATTCTCCTATTGATTGATTATGGTGGTTGATTTCTGAAATATCATTGGAGAGAAAAGGATTGATTGTGGTTTCCTTTTCGAAAGTGGTTGGTTGAATGCTTCAAGGTTTTCTAGTTTGAGAGTTGTGGTTAAACCTTGTTTTATAAGCATAGTTGTTAAAGCCCATTGGTTATGCAAAGAACTTGAAAAGAACATGAGTATCATTGTTATAGTAAGAATGTTTTATTAGCATTGTTGTTGAAGCCCATTGGTTATGCAAAGAACTTGAACTTGAGAAGAACATGAGTATCATTGTTATGTGAGATTTTTGGTTGAGCATTGTTGGAAACATTTGAGTTGGTTGATACATGCTTGGACTAGGGTTTGTAAGAAAGAGTTGTTCCTTGTGGTAGTTGGTTGAGAAGAGTTGTTTGAGCCTAGTCAAGTGATTGTGTGAAGTGGTTGTTCAAGTTCCATGAAACAAACTATTCTATATTCTGGATTTGAGTTGAGATTGAGATTTGAGGATAGAACATATTGAGTCTCTAACAATTCTCTTTATGCTTCTATGAGATTGCCTTGAGTTGAGAAAGATATTGCAAAGTTTTTACTTTGAGTTGATGAGATTACTAACACCATGAGAGGCCTAGGATTTGAGATGAAAGAATCATAAGTTACTCAAAAGGTTTTGAGATCACTTCCCATGAAGTATGATGCAAAGGTTTCATCAATAGAAGAAACAATGGATATCAACAAGCTAAAAATGGAAGAACTATAAAGAACTCTCATAGCTTATGATATGAGGGTGAGTATGGATTAGGTTCCAATAAAAGAGATTTCATTCAAGGCTTAAAAGAAATAGAAATGGAATTTTCCATAGATAGATAGAGATCCAGTTAACGATGAGGAAGCTACCTTCATCAAAAGGAATAAAGACTCAAGGAATTTCAGGGATATGAGGAAAGTCAGATGCTATAAGTGTGGTGATCTTGGTTACTATGCACACAAGTGTCTACATGAAGAAAACAATGATGATGAAAAATAGGGTCATAGAAGAAAAGAAGATGGAAAGCATAAGCATGACAAAGATGACAGATACAAGCAAAACAGGTATGAGAAGAAGAAAATTTTGTAAGGTAAAGAAATCTTACTACATTGTAGAAGCAAGTGATAGCTCAGATCATAGTGATAAAGACAAGTCATATGATGAAAAGGAAGAACATCTATTCCTTGGAATAGAAGTTGAAAGAGAATAGTAATTTTTGTGTGGTCAAAGATATCATAGATCAGGATATTGCAATGGTTTTAGTGATAGTGAAGATGAGATGACACATTAAGGAAACAGGTATAGTCAAAGAAATCATGAGAGTTTTTTTGCTATAGAATCTTATAATGATATTAGTGACAATGAATATGAAGAAGGGTTTTTCTATGGGATAAAAGAAGTAGAAGAAGAACATTCACTCCAAGCAGAAGAAGTTAAACAAGAGAATAGTGTAAGAAAGATAGATGTCTCAGTTGATCTAAAGGAAGATTTCAATGAGATCCATGAGAAACTACAAGAGGTTAAGGAGAATCTAAAAGAATTGAGATGTTCCATACGTGAGAAGTTTGATCCATCACATGACTCAAAAGGTCAAGATATTTTCACTAAGAAGGAAACATGTATTTCAGAGACAATAAATATGGATGCCAATTTGCTACTTGACACAAATGAAGAGAAAGAAGAGAAAGATTCCAAAGCACCAAAGGTCTCATATTTTAGGTTTGGGGAATCACACTCAAAAGGAAAGGAAGTTCTAAAATATGAAAGCAAGGAAGCACCTAAGTTTTATGAAGAAAGTTCCAAAGTTCCTATGGCTCCAAATATTCAGTTTGGATCTTGTTTTGAGATAGGTGAATCAAGTTCAAAAGGAAAAGAAATACTTGAAGAGGAAAGCAAGGAAGAAATTAAGGAAAAGGATTTAGATACTACAAAGAAGGTTCAAGGATGCAATGCACAAGTTGAAAATGATCATAGGTAAAATGGTCAAGAAAGGTATGAGGAACTAAGGCATGAACAAAGGGCTTTTCAAGGACATTGTTTTTCTTGTAATGGATTTGGACACAGGGCTATACACTGCAGGGTCCATGGATCAAAGAAGTTTGATTTTGCTAGAAGAAACTTCAAAGGAAGAAGGTATGGTTTTCAGGGACATTGCTTCTTATGCAACAAGATTGGTCATAGAGATTTTCAGTGCAAAGAAAATGAGCAACATGGTTTTGGTTTTAGAGCTACACAATTCAGAAGTCATGGTCATAATGGTCATGAAAATAGAGCTTCACAATACAGGGTTCAAGAAAGGAATGGATATGGAAATTATTTCAAGAAAAGATTCAGGATATGGGCACCATCCAAAGGCTACAATATCAAGTGTTTTAATTGCAATAACTTTGGACATATTGCAAAATGGTGTAGGACTCAATTCCAAACAGGTTCAAGGCAAGAAGGTCAAACAGGTTCTAGACAAGAAGATCAAGTAATTCATCAAGAGAAGGATATCAAGAAAACATGGAAGGAAGTTGATAGAGGAAAGAAACAATGTAATATGGGAGTAAAAGTACTCCCACCCCAAAATTAATCACCTCAAGAGAGAAGGTGGTAAGGGGGCTAAGCTTAAGAGTCATATCTTTTAGCCCCATAGGTGTCCCTTTTGCCATTGATGTCAAAGGGGGAGATATTTGAGTAAGGGGGAGAGATTTGAGTTAGGGGGAGTAGCCTCCAAAGAGAGCATTGAGTTAGGGGGAGCAGCCTCCAAAGAGAGTATTGAGTCAGGGGAGCAGCTTTGATTCTCAAAAATGGTTTTTGCAGTGATTGTGGTGATTTGCATTAGAGGTGTTGCCATCAATGACAAAGGGGGAGATTGTTGGAAATTTGAGGTATTTTATGTTGTCATTGATGTCACATGGATCTCATTGAGTTTTGGTGGCCAAAGTATTTCATAAATAAGCATTTATGATATTTTGGAAAGCATGGATATATACAGGGTTTTTGTGAAAACCAAGGCAGGAAAAATAAAAGGTTTTATTTAAAACCATGGATGGCATATTTGAAATGGGTTTTTCTTAAAACCCAGGTTGGCTTTTCGTTTCATCGAAAAAGGTGCCCCGATGATGGAGATATTTAATTTTAAATATTTAGTTTAAATTTTAATTATTTAATAATTTTAATTTTAAAATTAAAATTAAAGTCATCGCCGACGTCATAAAAACCATGCGCCATCAAAAGGAAATTAATAATTAAAGGTGCCGACGTATGTGAAATTAAAGGAAGGTTGCATATATATATGCAAAGGCTTTAGATTCAAAATTCTAAGCATCGAACGAAGAGAACAAAAAGTGGAAGCCCCGAAATCCTTCGATGTGACAACGTGGTCCAACGGTGAGCTTGGGAAGCATGGAGTTTTTGGTTGCGACAGGGCATGCGTTCGATTCCCACCGGGTTCGATTTTCGTAGAGTGTGGAAGAAGAGCATTTGGCACATGTTTTTGGCATGAGCAAGGGCAGCGAAATATAGGGAGCATTTTTGCTCTCTGTCCTATGTGAGCAGATAGCTCACGTGGTCTTTGGCATCGCGGTTGTGGTGTTGAGTGGGCAATGACGAGGGTTTGATTCCCTCTAAGAGGTAAGTAAACGTTTTATTGAATATTTTTTATTATTGCCTAATGTTGGAGGAATAAGGTGATGCTAAGGGAATAATGTTTGATTAAATTTTTATTTACTTGGAAGGCAAGATATAAGGGTTGAAATGCACTTTTAGAAAAAGAGAAATTTCTGGTGTTTTCCTCTTTTAGAAGTATACCATATTATATATCGTTGGAAAGATTATTTCGAGGGCTATTTGATTAACTTGATTAGATGGAGAAATAAGGTGTATGTAAAGAGATATTTCTATTTTTGTAAAGGGGTTCAAAGTGAAGGTTGTTTTGTTCTTTTTCAAAGTGTGTTGAGTGTGGCAGATTTCCAAAGGGGTTTCTTCATCTTCATAAAAGGTATGGGCACATTCTCCTATTGTTTGTTTATGGTGGTTGATTTCTGAAATATCATTGGAGAGAAAAGGATTGATTGTGGTTTCCTTTTCGAAAGTGGTTGGTTGAATGCTTCAAGGTTTTCTAGTTTGAGAGTTGTGGTTAAACCTTGTTTTATAAGCATAGTTGTTGAAGCCCATTGGTTATGCAAAGAACTTGAAAAGAACATGAGTATCATTGTTATGTGAAGAATGTTTTATTAGCATTGTTGTTGAAGCCCATTGGTTATGCAAAGAACTTGAACTTGAGAAGAACATGAGTATCATTGTTATGTGAGATTTGTGGTTGAGCATTGTTGGAAACATTTGAGTTGGTTGATACATGCTTGGACTAGGGTTTGTAAGAAAGAGTTGTTCCTTGTGGTAGTTGGTTGAGAAGAGTTGTTTGAGCCTAGTCAAGTGATTGTGTGAAGTGGTTGTTCAAGTTCCATGAAACAAACTATTCTATATTCTAGATTTAAGTTGAGATTGAGATTTGAGGATAGAACATATTGAGTCTCTAACAATTCTCTTTATGCTTCTATGAGATTGCCTTGAGTTGAGAAAGATATTGGATTTGAGTATAGAACATATTGAGTCTCTAACAATTCTCTTTATGCTTCTATGAGATTGATTTGAGTTGAGATCATTGTGGATCATAGTTGTCATCCTTTGAAGAGTGTATTACCATTCATTGTTGAGTTCATATTTGAGCCTTGCCTTCATAAGATTTGTGGATGAGATTTGAGTACTACTTGAGTATGATTGATTGAGCCTTTGAGAAGGCTTTTGGGATAGATTTCTGGACAACTTTGTGGATAGTTTTTGGGATAGATTTGGACAAGTTCTGTGTGAGCTTGTTGAGCAAATTTGGACAAGTTCTGTGTGAGCTTGTTGAGCAGATTTGGACAAGTTCTGTGTGAGCTTGTTGAGCAGATTTGGACAAGTTCTATGTGAGCTTGTTGAGCATATTTGGACAAGTTTTGTGTGAGCTTGTTGAGTAGATTTGGACAAGTTCTATGTGAGCTTGTTGAGCAGATTTGGACAAGTTCTGTGTGAGCTTGTTGAGCAGATTTGGACAAGTTCTGTGTGAGCTTGTTGAGCATATTTGGACAAGTTCTGTGTGAGCTTGTTGAGTAGATTTGGACAAGTTATGTGAGCTTGTTGAGAGATTGGCAGTTCTAGGAGGGAGAAATGGAGTGAGTTGAGTAGATCAGTGGAGTGCCTAGCTGAGCAGATCAGTGGATTGCCTACCTGAGCAGATCAGTGTGTTGCCTAGCTAAGCAGATCAGTGGATTGCCTACTTGAGCAGATCAGTGTGTTGCCTAGCTGAGCAGATCAGTGGATTGCCTACCTGAGCAGATCAGTGTGTTGCCTAGTTGAGCAGATCAATGGATTGCCTACCTGAGCAGATCAGTGTATTGCCTAGATTTGAGCAGATCAAAGTAATCATTGTATTGGATAAGGATCCTTATTTTTGTGTGAAATATTATAAGGAGATTATCTTGTGGAGTACCCCACATTGGGGGAACCACGTTAAATCTTGTGTCTCAATTGTGTGTGGTGACTTGTGCTCTTGCTTACTATTGCTATCTGAGTTATTAATGCACACTGCTATATTTGGTTATTGCAATTAAGGACATTAATTGATATTGGTTTGGAAAGAAAGTAAAAAGTGGGCGCTATACTATTCACCCCCCTCTCAGTATAAGCTTGTGTTCTTCATCTCATTGGTTGAAAAGTGTAGTGGCATTGAAATTGATAGCCATACCATGACATTCACATGCAGTGATAGTTTTAAAGCATGATTTTTGTGACAAAGCAAAGCACACATAATATTTAGCTTTAATTATACCAATGATCATCCTCTCAATTATCAAAATAGGGCCTATGGATACATTTTTGCACATATGATCAATTGAGTACCCGAATAGTAAAGCATTTTGAAGAACAAGTGCAAAAATATTTTGTGCCAAGGTGATGAGTTGTAGCTTTTAGTAATAATAACTATAGTTGGTGCTAAAATTCCCAAAGTTCAATAGTTATGGTAGGTGACTAGAAGAATCAAAAGGGCCAAAAGGGTTAGTAGGTTTTCAAAGACCTCCTAGATCATATAACTAAAATTCATGACCCCATGCTCACAATCAAGGAAAGATTCAAGAGTTTTAGAGAGGTAATGCAAGCAAAGGCAACAAAATTCTTAGTCGATAGGGTGGAAGCAGTCACTTTTCACTCATTATTATCATAATATATATCCAAGTTTGTGCATCCCTAACTAGATCTCATTAGAGAAATGGATGATAATTAAAACTCAAAAAATAGGATGGTGTGTGATGTGATGGACCATATATTATTTGCTATCACAAATCAGGCCCTCATAGAGGCTTTTGCAACAAGTATTTTCCTTGGTACACCTCCTAATACTTTATCATCAAAACCCAAAAGGGTTATTATGAGGGTGATCTGCTTAAAAATAAGCTTAGTAAGCAATTAGGAAAGTCCCTTGATAGCCTTCCAAAAGATCCGTTTATGCTCCTTGAGTTTAAATACTAGCACAAAATATTTTACATGCTAGCTAAATTTTTTAGATTAGATACTAATGAATATGTATATTACTATCAAGTGGCCATGGCATATGTCATTACTAATACTTGGAACTATGATTTGACATCCCCAATCCTAAAGAAACTCCCCTTTTCTTTGACTGGACCCAATTTCCAAGTGCAAGCATTCATGTCCAATTAGTTGAACTTTAGCCAAATGAGAGAATTGTAATTCATTACCCATCACATCTAGTTTGGTAATTTTTATATTTCAAAGTAGATAAAATTTTGGGTATACCAGTTAAAAAAAATTATGAAGTAGCTACTAATTCTTATATGGAGTTCAATTGGAAATTATTGGGACCTACGCTAGTCTATATTTATGGAATAATTCCCTATTTGTCTTAATAGGTGATTGATAAGTGTCATGGTCCCAAACGAGAACTTGGAGATTGGTATTTTCTAAAAATTGACACCATGATTAGGGTATATGGTTTTAGTGGTTACCAATATCTACCTCCCTACTATGTGATAGATTGGATATTTGCACTAAAATTAATTTGATAAATTGATGGGATAAATGAAAGCTTTGGGGATAGTGTGAAAAATGTTAGCACATATTAAATTCCTTTCAAATTTGGACTAGTCACCATAACTAGTTAAAACTAATCCAAAGCCCTAGAAGATAAAAGCCTTCAATTGTTAATAGTGTACCAAAAATGGAATTACGACACAAAATAGGAACTTAAGGCTAATTTAAATCCATAAATAATAAGACCCCAACATTTTATCATGTCTCATAGCCAAATATAGAAGCATTCAAAAATAATTTAGAAGAGCAAGAGGTAGATTTAGATATATGAAAATTTCAAAAGAGGCCTTCATGAAGAGAGTGTTATAATTTGGTTCAACCATATGATCCAGTTAGAAATAAAGACCATAGAGTGAAGAGTTAGTTGATAGAAGATATTAAAGAATAAACACAAATGTCAAATGAAAAGGTTTAGGAATGGTGGATTTCCATATGTAAGCAACATATACAGAATAAGGCCTTCTCCAATAATGAAAATAATTTTGACAATGAGAATACCAAGTGGCTATTTGAACATAAAGGAGAGGAAAATAAAGAAAAATAAGAAGAATATGAATAACATACATCTAAAGAGGAAGAGGAGACCAAAAAGTAGGTTCTAGCTCAAGGACAACACATTGTCATGAATATAAAGTCAAAAGAAGACTCAACTTCTAAATAAATGCTTTGATATAGACTATGGAGAAGAATTTTAGGAGAAGCAAGCCTAGACAAACACCATCCAATAAGGAAATCTCAATGTGGTGACAAGGGAATTCTCCAGTTGCAAAACAAGAAAGGTGGACATTGAAAGGTGGAAAATGAGGTGAGAAAGGAGATGTTGTGAATATGACAAGCATAGATAGACATGAAATAAGTGCAAGGAGAAAATAAGGAGAACATGAGCAAGATAAAAGTAGGTAAAAGAAAAAAGTTTGAGTAGAAAAAGTGCAATGAAGAATGAGAAGATGTCCTGAATATGAGAAAGAGATAATCCAAGGTAGAAGATCATAGTGAAGTGTGATAAGAAGGTCTAAATATGAGATAACAAGACAAGAAAAAGCAATCCTTCATAACACAAGGGAGATATTATAGGAAGCCAAGGATATTGTGTGTTGGCGCAATATTGAATTATTAAATATATGTTGGAGTATATTACATCATTTGGTTCATGTTAATGTACCATTCTTGGTACATCCTTAGATTAGGAAAGTGTGTTACTTTATGTAATGTAATAAATGTATAAGTATTATTAAAGTGTGCAAAGTATTTTGGTATTGTAAACGTGCATAGCTATCCATGTGCACATGAGTCCATAGAGTAGGAAGTACAAGAGTCTCTAGAAATGTGAAGGCCAAGAGTGCTACATATGAAGAGTCACATTGCATTATATGAAGAGTAATGTAAATATGTAAGATGATGTGACTTGTAATAAAATTACTTGGTATTTACAGAGCTATGGTACCATTTTCATGAGTTTATGGCATATTTATGAGTAGTTATTAGAGTTATTTCTCTGTTTTATAATCATAGAATATTTCCATTATCATATATATTGGTTTGTGACTTTATTTAATATCTTAAGATTAGTTTATCTTAAGTGTATAACTTCAAAAGCTAATAGTGGTATCAGATCCACAAGGAATATTAGTAGGAGATAGGGAGAGATATTGCAAGGATTGGACTTGCACAAATTTTTGAAGTTGTGAAGGAGATTATCTCTGGATGGAGGAACCAGGGAAGATTGAAGAGTTTCTATTCCAAGAACAAATTCATAATAGAAGGAGATTTTAGGTCTTGAATCTAGACCTTGATATTATGTATATTGGGAGATTAAGATACCCAAGAAGGAGGTCCTATTAGAGAAGTTGGTAGATTGGAGGAACTACAAATTGTAGTTTGGCTAGAGTCTTTCCACAGGATTGTGAATACTAAGACTCAGCACAAAATTTGTTCCACTAGATTTTTTAGGATAACTAATGAAGTTTATTTATTCCAGAATTCTAGAAAATCTAATATATTTGATATTACTATCTAAGGTTATTAGTGCAAAACATTGAATACTGAAGATTGAAGAGGTCTAAGAAAAAGACCCATTGGAGATTGAAGATTGAGGAGACTCAAGAAGGAATTCCCCATAGAAGATTGCAGACTGAAGATAGAAAGTTGTAGATTGGAGAAGTTGAAGAGACCCAAAAGAGGTCAAATTGAAGAACTTCTAGTTTTAGAATATATAAGGTTGGAGACAGAAGATTGCAAATTGAAGACTATATATTAGATATTAGAGATAGATAAGATCTCAGAAAAAAGATCCTATTGCATATTTGAAGAGCATCAAACTTTAAAGATTTAGGAGATTAAGGAGCAGCAAATTTTGGAGATCCAAGAAAGAGATCTCATTGTAGAATTCCCATAGTTGGAATATTGAGGAGATAAAAAATAGGTCTCATTGAATCTTCGAGAAGAGAAGTTGAAGTGTTTCAGAATTAGAAGACCAAAGAGAAGTTGTCTCAAGTGAATTTAGTGAATAGGGAGAATGCTAGAGAAATCCTTATTGTAGAATTGGTAAAATTACTGGTGGAGGATATTTGAATAAGGTTTGTGATAGGAGATTGCAAGCAAGTAGAATTTTTTGATAAATAGGATTTGGAAAAAATATCGCCATTCAACAACAAGCCTAAAAGGAAGAATACTTTGGCAAGAAGTTTTCCAAATTTTGGAGAAGGAATTTGAAGATCTCAAGACATTCAAATTCTTGAGGAAGCAGATAGCGCAAGAGAGTTTTTTGAATTTAGAAATAAAGGAGATTGCAAGAGAAGAGAATATTGAAGATACCATAGTTTTGGGAAATCTAAGAACAACCTCAAAAATTTTGAAGGTTGATTTGATAGGAGAAGGTTGTAGGATTTGAAGCAAAAATTGAAGGGTTTCAGGTGAATAGAATGAAGGAGATATAGAACTATGATTTGGAGGATATTTGGGTAAATTTTGGAGTACCCTTGAATAGGAGATTGAAGGATTCAGAGACACTGATAGAAGGAAGTATTTTGGAGACTTTCATTGTAATTTTTGGATAACAAAAGAAGGGTTTAACTACATAATTGCATATTTGTGGATAAAATTTGGGGCAACACTAATATCTTCTAATTTCAACATTTGTGAGAATATATTTAGAGAAAATTTGAAGTCAAAAAACCATATTTGTGGACATCATTGGAAGAATATAAAGAGATTCAAGTGTGGAGAACTCTAACATAGATTTGGGAAGATTTATTAGGCAGAAAACCAGAAGAAATTTGGGAAACAACTAGAGCTACAAATTTGGTAAGTTTTGTGAAGGAGGACAAAGGTATAAAACTTACAAAATCAAGATTACAATAAAGGGTGAATTAAATCACCAAAGAAACCAACATAAAGGAGATCAAAAGGGTATGCAATATTCGTGCAATATATGTTTATTATTTGAACATTGAAATCAACTTTACATCAAGGATTTAAGAGCACCATATTATTATTTGAGATCTGCACCATATTATTATTTTAAATCTAAAAATAAGAGCTTAAAGGAGTTCTTTAAATAAAGGTGTTATTAGTGCTTACACCTTAAAATTTGCAAGGATAAAATAGCAAGATTTTAAGCTAATAGAAAAGGAGAAATAAGAAGAGCATAATATTGTTTATGAATGCTATTTTATAGTTCTTAAGAAATACATATTTATTTAAGTGAAAAGAATAAATCAAAAGCAATAGTTTAAGCAAGCTAACGATCAAGTGAAGGGTTAAGAAATCAAGATAAAAATTCTCAATGTCTAAAGACACTAGGTAGCCATAATCTTAAGGAGAGTAAAAGCACCCAAAAATTTCCAAAGAAAGCAATTAATATTCTAAGGTGAGCCATCACTACACAAGGAAGTGTCACTATAGAAGAATTATCATCATTTGAAGAAGCAACACTATGAATAAGCACCACCATGAAGGAAGAAGCACCACCACTAAGTAGTGCCACTATGAAGGAAGGATTACCACTATCAAGAAGAACTGCCATTATTAAAAATTATCCATGATGGTACAAAGGAGCACCACCATAAAGGTATTTATAAGTTGAATTATTTCACCCACGAAGTGCAAAGTGAACTTTTGTGTGAGAACGTAAAATAATACATAGAAGAAAGAAGGTTTAGGGTTCAGTGTAGGTTACAAGCATTGGTGAGCACATTGGATGCAAGAGACCTATGTACAAAGAGATGAAGATCAGGTTAGAACATCTAATAGGCACCAAGGTTAAGGAAACATTGAAATTTTTGAGAACTAATGCTCAATTTTTTATCATTTTGCTCGTGCGGGCAAGGGAAATATTTTAGCTACCAAGGTAGATGAATTAAGTGAAGTGAAAGAGATTTAGTGCCATGTGGTACATGTAATGTGAAACACCAATATATGAATGTGCTAGTAGTGGTTTCTATTAGATGCAGAGAATAAGGAGAAACACTTGGCATCATTGGAAGGAAGTTCGAGCAGAGGAATCAAGAGTTAAAGCTTGTAGCAAAAGTGATATTGAGGAAAAATACATCATCATAGATGAAGCTAAGGAAAATAGAAATAATATTTTTGAGAGGGCTCACAAATAGTGAAGGTCTGTGTATGCATAAAAGCATTGGTTTGGATACGTGTGTATAGAAGGTACCAATCAAAGTGTATGCATAAGAACATCAACCTAAATATGTCATAGAGAAGGCATCAATTAGAGTGTTTTCATAAGATCATAGAATTGGATATGTACATAGAGAAGGCATCAATCGATCAAGCTCAATTGACTAGGGAATTATCATTTCAAGATTTAAGGTAATCAACTGTATTTAAAGTTCCTTATAAACCTAAGTTAGGATAAATAAGGTTGCTAATAGTTTCTAAGGTTAAAAGTGAAACCATTTTGGAAATATAAGATTTAAATTGAAGACATTTGAGATTTATACAAAGTATTGAAATTTGGGTTGAAAAGAATTAAGGGAGTAATCCTAAGGTTTTGTAATCTAATTATTTGAAGTTACAAAAAAATTTTGAAATATTTACAATTCAATAATATTGGAGTAATAAGGGTTTCTACATCAAATTAGACTTATAAAATTGCAAATATATTTTTCTAAATTTCTAATTTTGGATTTATAAGGTATTCGACATCAACATAGGATTAAGATATTTAGAAGTCTACAAAGGCTAATCATGAAAACACATAAGTTCTTTCTCTCAAAATTTCAATTACTTAAAGGTCATGATTATGCATCATGGAAAAATAAAGCAAGATCTATATTGATAGTAGAAAAGCTTTGGGATATAGATAAAGGATCAAAATATAAACCTACTGAAGATGCAAGATAAATTCAAAAATATGAAGCAAAATCTCTAATGATAATAAATTTTTCAATTATATATAAAATTCAGCCATATATTAGTTCACCAGGAACATCTACAAAGGCATGGAACACTCTATTTAGAATATTTTAAGAAAATAATAAAGCTACCATCTTGAATCTTCAAACTCAGTTACATTCTCTAAAATTTAACGACAGAGAAAGTATAGATTTTTTTCTAAGAAAAGTATAATATATAAAGGAAAAATTATTAACCTTAGGTGAAACAATAGAAGACAAATTATTTGTTCAAGTAGTTTTGAGAGAACTTCCTGAAAGTTATAACCACTTAGTCACATCTTTATAAATTTTGGGTAAAGATACATCATTTTATGAATTGGTTAATATACTACAAGAACATGAAGTGGTGAATTCGATTAAAGATGAAATGACTAATAATGCATTAGTCTCAAAAGATAATAAAAAAGGACATGTTGCTTCTATCTCAAGAGACAAACGAATGTTGAATAAATGATATTGTCAAATTTGTAAGATAAGAGGTCATAGAACAAGTTATTACAGATTCAATCCAAGGAATTAGTTTCAAGGGGACCAAATTAATCAACCAAATAGGTTGTTTCAACCAATATAATATCCAAATCAATATAGACCACCCCAACCACAGTTCTAGATATAGTATAGTCCTCTTCATCTACAATATAGAAAAGGAACTCAAAAGGGTAACTTAGTCCAAGAAATACAAGAGTTAGAAGAGGCTACATAATAACATGAAGCCAAAGCACTTTCAATTATATTTTATAAGGATAATAATCATTTTCTTGATCAAAATACAAACAAGGAGGATAATGAAGAAGACTACAGGTTCAAACAAAAGAATGAAGACTCATATTGAATACTAAAGTCTTTAATAACCAAATAATGTACTACAAGGGGGTGTTGGAGTATATTACATTATTTAGTTCATACTAATGTACCATTCTTGGTACATCCTTATATTAATAAAGTGTGTTACTTTATGTAATGTAATAAATGCACAAGAATTATTAAAGTGTACAAAGTATTTTGGTATTGTAAATGTGCATAGTTGTCCATGTGCACATGATTCCATAGAGTAGGAAGTACAAGAGTCTCTAGAAGTGTGAAGGCCAAGAGTGCTACGTATGAATAGTCACATTACATTATATGCAGAGTAATATAAATATGTAAGATGACATGACTTATAATGATATTACTTGGTACTTATAGATCTATGGAAATATTTTTGTGAGAATTTTTTTATGGCATATTTATGAGTAGTTATTACAGTTATTTTTGTGTTTTATACTTGCAAAATATTGTTATTATCATATACATTGGTTTTTTACTTTATTTGATATCTTAAGGTTAGTTTATCTTAAGTATATAGCTTCAAAATCTAATCGTGGTGATAGAGCCACAAGGGAGATAGGGAGAGCTATTGCAATAATTAGACTTGCATAGACTTTTAAAGTTGTGAAGGATATTATCTCTAGATGGAGAACTAGGGAAGATTGAAGAGTTTCTATTCCTAGAAAAAATTCAAAATAGAAGGAGATTTTAGGTCTTGAAGCCAGACCTTGATATTGTGGAGATTTGGAGATTAAGATATCCAATAAGGAGGTCCTATTGGAGAAGTTGGTAGATTGGAGGATACTGCAAATTTCAAATTGGCTAGAGTCTTTCCACAGGATTGTGAAGACTAGGACTCAACATAGAATTTGTTCCACTAGTTTTTTTAGGATAACTAGTGAAGTTTATTTATTCAAGAATTCTAGAAATTATAATATTTATTTAATACTACTATGTAAGGTTCTTGTTGAAGAACATTGGAGACTGAATATTTAAGAGGTCTAAGAAAAAGACCCATTGGATATTGAAGATTGAGGATACTTGAAAAGGAATTCCCCATAGAAGATTGTAAAATTAAGATAGAAAGTTATAGAATGGAGAATTTGAAGAGACCCAAAAGAGGTTAGATTGAAGAAATTCCACTTTTGAAAGATAGAAGGTTGGAGATAAAACATTGCAGATTGAAGGCTAAAAATTAGAGATTGGAGATA
The DNA here is from genome assembly GCA_028583015.1 of Wollemia nobilis. Classification (NCBI taxonomy): domain Eukaryota; kingdom Viridiplantae; phylum Streptophyta; class Pinopsida; order Araucariales; family Araucariaceae; genus Wollemia; species Wollemia nobilis. The sequence continues at coordinate 10,277,792 of JAQPPZ010016677.1, read as the reverse complement.
GAGAAGACCTCAGCAAAATATCCTATTGCAGATTTAAAGAGCAAAAAAATTTGGAAATTTAGGAGATTGAGATGCGATAAATTTTGGAGATCCAAGAAAGAGATCTCATTGTAGAATTATCATAGTTGAAATATTGAGGAGATCAAGAATAGGTCCCATTGAAGCTTTGAGAAGAGAAGTTGAAGAGTTGTAGAATTAGAAGACCCAAGAGAAGTGGTCTCAAGAGAATTCAGAGAAGAGGAAGAAGGCTAGAGAAAGCCTTATTGCAAAATTGGTAAAGTTACCAATGCAGGATATTTGAAGAAGGTTTGTGATAGGATATTGTGATCAAGGAGAATTTTTGATAAATGGGATTTGGTACAATTATCACCATTCAACAACAAGCCCAAAAGGAAGAATATTTTGGCAAGAAGTTTGCTAAATTTTGGAGAAGAGATTCGAAGATCTCACAACATTCAAATTCTTAAGTAAGCGGATAGTGCAGGAGAGTGTTTTGAAGTCAAAATTCATTAAGGATATTACAGGAGAAGATAATATTGAAAAGCCCATATTTTGGGAAATCTAAGAACAATCATAGAACTTTTGAAAGTTGATTTGATATGAAAAGGTTGCAGGTTTTGAAGCATAGGTTGAAGGGTTGCAGGTGAATAGATTGAAGGAGGTATAGAACTACATTTTGGAGGATATTTGGGCATATTTTGGAGTGCCCTTGCATAGGATATTGAATGATTCAGAGAGAGTGATAGAAGAACGTATTTTGGATACTTTTGTTGTAAGTTTTAGACAACAAAATAAGGAAGGATTTGACTACATAGTTTTAAATTTGTGGACAAAATTTGGGGCAGTACTAATAACTTCTAGTTTCAAAATTTGTGAGAACATATTTAGAGAAACTTTGAAGCCATAAAACCATATTTGTGTACAAAATTGGAAGAATATAAAGAGCTACGAGTGTGGATAATGTTAGAACACATTTGGGAAGATTTATTAGGTAGAAAACTAGGAGAAAGTGTGGCAGCACCTAGAGCTAAAAATTTGGTAAGTTTTGTGAAGGAGAGCAAAGGTACAAAACATACAAAATCAAGATTACAATAAAGGGTGAATTAAATCACCAAAGAAACCAACATAAAGGAGATCAGAAAGGTATGCAGTATTGGTGCAATATAAGTTTATTATTTGAACATTGAAATCAGATTTACATCAAGGTTTTAAGAGCACCATATTATTATTTGAAATCTAAAAATAAGAGCTTAAAGGAGTTCTTTAAATAAAGGTGTTATTAGTGCTTACACCTTAAAATCTGCAAGGATAAAATAGCAAGAGTTTAAGCTAATAGAAAAGGAGAAATAAGAAGAGCATAATATTATTTATGAATGCTATTTTATAGTTCTTAAGGAATGTAGATTTATTAAAGTGAAAAGAAGAAATCAAAAGCAATAATTTAAGCAAACTAACGACCAAGCGAAGGGTTAATAAATCAAGGAAAAATTTATCAGTGTCTAAAGACACTAGATAGCCATAATATGAAGGAGATTAAAAGTATCTAAAAATTTACAAGGAAATCATCTACTATTCTAAGGTGAGCCATAACTACACAAGGAAGTGTCACCATAGAAGAGTGATCATCACTTGAGGAAGCAACACTACAGAGAAGCACCATTGTGAAGGAAGAAGCACCACCACTAAGTAGCACCGTCGTGAAGGAAGAAGCACCACCATTATTTTAAGAAGGCTTCATGATGGTACAAAGGAGCACCACCATCAATGTATTGAGAAATTGAAGTATTTCACCCATAAAGTGCAAAGTGAACTTCTATGTAAGAATGCAAAAAAATACATAGAAGAGAGAAGGATTAGGGTTCAGGTTAGGTTACAAGCATTGCTGATCATATTGCATGCAAGAGATATATGTACGAAGAGATGAAGACCAAGTTATAACGTCGAATAGGCACCAAGGTGAAGGAGACATTGAAATTTTTGAGAAGTAATGCTCAATTTGTTATCATATTGCTCATGTAGTAAAAAGAAATATTTTAGTGATCAAGGTATATGAATTAATTGAAGAAAAAGAGATTTAGTGCTATGTGGCACACATAAGGTGAAACACCAATAGCTTCTAGCACTATTTTCAAGGAGATATATTTTAAAAATACAAAGATAGATAAGGTTGAGGTAGAATTCACAATGAAGCACTGGTAATAGACGAATGTGCTGGTAGAGGTTTCAATTAGATGCAGAGAGGAAGGAAAAATACTTGTTAGTATTGGAAGTCTTAGCAGAGGAATCAAGAGTCAAATTTGGTAGCAACAATGATATCGAGGTGTAAGAAATCATCATAGACATTGGAGCTAAGGGAAAACATAAATAATATTTTCAAGAGGGCTAACAAAAAATGAAGGTTCATGTGTGCATGAAAGCATTGGTTTGGAGACGTTCATAGAGAAATCACAAATTAGAGTATATGCATAAGAGCATCAACTTGAATACATGCATAGAGAAAGTATCAATTAGAGTCTTTGCATAAGAGCATAGACTTGGATATGCACATAGAGAAGGCATCAATCGGTTAAGCTTAATTGACCAAGGAAATATCATTCCAAGACTTAAGGTAATCAACTCTATTTAAAGTTTCTTATAAACCTAATTTAGGAGAAATAAGGTTGCTAATATTTTCTACGATTAAAAGTGAAATCATTTTGGAAAGATAAGATTTAAATTGAATATATTTGATATTTATACAAAGGATTGAAATTTGGGTTGAAAATAATTAAGGGAGTAAACTTAAGGTTTTGTAATCTAATTATTTGAAGTTACAAAACAATTTTGGAATATTTGCAATTCAATAATATTGGAGTAATAAGGGTTTCTACATCAAATTAGACTTATAAAATTGTAAATATATTTTTCTAAATTTCTAAGTTTGGAATTATAAGGTATATGATATCAACATAGTATTAAGAGATTTAGAAGTCTACAAAGGTTAATCATGACAACACATAAGTTATTTCTCTCAGAATCTCAATTACTTAAAGGTCCTAATTATGCATCATGGAAAAACAAAGTAAGATATATATTGATAGTAGAAAATTTTGGGATATAGTTAAAGGAGAAAAATATAAACCTACTAAAGATGCAAGAGAAATTCAAAAATATGAATAATATGAAGCAAAATCTATAATGATAATAAATTGTACAATTACAGATGAAATTCAGTCATATATTAGTTTAGCAGGAACATCTATAGAGGCATGGAACACTCTATCCAAAATATTTGAAGGAAAGAATAAAGCTACCATATTGAATATTCAAACTTAGTTACATTCTCTAAAAGTTAACAGTGGAGAAAGTATAGAGTTGTTTCTAAGGAAAGTAGCATATATAAAGGAAAAGTTATTAACCTTAGGTGAAATAGTAGAAGATAAATTTTTGGTTCAATTAGTTTTGAGAGCACTTCCTGAAATTTATAAGCACTTAATTCCATCTTTACAAATTTTGGATAAAGATACATCATTTGATGAATTGGTTAAATATACTACAAGAACACGAAGTGGTTTATTTTGTTAAATATGAAATTAATAATAATGCATTAGTCTCAAAAGATAATCAAAAAGGACATATTGCTTCTATATCAAGAGACAAACCAAAGTGGAATGATCTATATTGTCAAATTTGTAAGAGAAGAGGTCATAGTACAAGTTATTGCAGATTCAATCCAAGGAATCAGTTTCAAGGGAACCAAATGAATCAACCAAATAGGTTGTTTCAACCAAGATAATATCCAAATCAATATAAACCACCTCAGCCATAGTTCCAGTGATAGTACAATCCTCTTCAGCTATAGTATAGAGAAGGAAATAAAAAGGGTAACTTAGTCCAAGAAATACAAGAATTAGAAGAGGTTACAGAAGAACATGAAGCCAAAACACTTTAAGTTATATTTTATGAGGATACTAATCATTTGCTTGATTAGAATACAAACAAGGATAACAATGAAGAAGACTACAAGTTCCAAAAAAAATGAAGACTCATATTGAAGACTAAATAATGTAATACAAATATCCAAATAAAGTCTTCAATATCCAAATAATGTAATACAAGGGGGTTTTGGAGTATATTACATTATTTATTTCATGCTAATGTACCATTATTGGTACATCCTTAGATTAATAAAGTGTGTTAATTTATGTAATGTAATAAATGCACAAGTATTATTAAAGTGTGCAAAGTATTTTGGTATTGTAAATGTGCATAGTTGTCCATGTGCACATGAGTCCATATATTCGTAAGTACAAGAGTCTCTAGAAGTGTGAATGCCAAGAGTGCTACATATGAATAGTCACATTACATTATATATGCATAGTAATGTAAAGATGTAAAATGACATTACTTGGTACTTATAGAGCTATGGCAACATTTTTGTGAGTATTTGTTTATGGCATATTTATGAGTAGCTATTAGAGTTATTTCTATGCTTGATACTTGCAAAATATTGCTATTATCATATACATTGGTTTGTGACTTTATTTGATATCTTAAGGTTAGTTTACCTTAATTATATAGCTTCAAAATCTAACGGTGGTATCAGATCCACAAGGGAGATTGATAGGAGATAGGGAGAGCTATTACAATGATTGGAATTGCAAATATTTTTTAAGTTGAGAAGAAGATTATTTGTGGATGGAAAAACCAGGGAAGATTGAAGAGTTTCTATTCCAAGAACAAAATTATAATAGAATAATATTTTAGGTCTTGAAGCCAAACCTTGATATTGTGTATATTGAGAGATTTAGATACCCAAGAAGAAGGTCATATTGGAGAATTTGGTAGCTTGGAGGAGACTACAAACTATAAATTGGCTAGAGTCTTTTCACAGGATTGTGAAGACTATAACTCAACATAGAATTCGTTCCACTAGTTTTTTAGGATAACTAGTGAAGTTTATTTATTCTAAAATTCTAGAAATTTTAATATATTTGAAGCTACTATTTCACTCCAACCTTATTTCAGAAAACATACACCAATCATACTCATAAGAAGAATGTGCCCATACCTTATTGGAGTAGAAGATAATTGAACCTTCAAGTTGTCACCACACACAACTCTCAAACTTCCAACCAAGTTAGGGTTAGAATAAAAAGAATTGAGCAATAATATAATCTTCCTTTATTACACCTTTTAGCTCCACTTTTTTAAACACAACCACCATAACATGCCAATAAATCAACAATCACAGACTCACACCTTATACCTCCATTTTTAATTTTAGCATAGCAAAGAATAATCTTAAAAATACATCCAAAGAAATATGCCCTTATTTCTCCTAAGCTTTTATTCAATGCTAATCACAAAAGCCAAAAACTCATAAAATTTAATCACACCTTATAAATCGTTGTCCAAGAAACTCCGAATTTCGTGGCATAAAGACATTTTAATAAAAACATGTGTTACTCTAGCAAAGCACCCCCGCAAGACTCGAAACGGTGACCTTCGCAAATGCAGCGCCCAACAGCAGCCTTCACTGCCACTAGCCCACACGGGCTATGAAGTTCACAAGTGAACTTCCCTCCACTTCACCCTAAAAAAAAAACTCTCGAAGACTTTTCAACCGCACGTGCTTCTAAGTCTTCCTTCGATCGCAGCGAATACAGAGCACAAACACCGTAAATTGCATTCGAGGAATTTTGAATTCATTAGCCTTCCAACCTTAGGAGTTGGAGAATAAATAGTCTCTTCGAAGACACCTTGACGTCGGTAGAAATAAAGACCATTTCAAAATTAATCAAAAGTCTTTTCAAAAAGGGTTTAAAAACCCTTAAATAATTTTAATAAATTAAGAATAAAAAAGGTTTAAAAACCTTTAAGTATTTTTAATAAATTAAAAATAATTTCTCCCTTAATTAATTAAATAATTAATTAATTAAAACCATTTAACATGGTTTTAATAAAAACCCTATCCAACTTGGTTTTAATAAAAATCGGTTTGGTTTTAATGAAAAACCCTTGCCAATGGAATCTCTCCAGATTCTCTTAAAAATATTCTCTTGGAATCTTCCACCTTTGAATCCAACACATCCTCTTAACATTAATGCCATTTCCTTTTGACATCAATGACAAATCATAGACAAGAAGCTAGGATCTCAAACCCAAAATTTCCAACAAATCATAATTTGAAGATGCAACACTATGAAGAAGCACCACTTTGAAGGAAGAAGAACCACCACTAAGTAGCACCACCATGAAGGAAGAAGCACCACTATTAAGAAGCACCATCATTGCTAGAAGAAGGCTCCATGATCCTACAAAGGAGCACCACCATCAAGGTATTAATAAAATGAAGTATTTCACCCATAAGTGTAAAGTAAAATTCTGCATGAGAATGTAAAATGATACATAGAAGAGAAAAGTATTAGGATTCAGGGTAGGTTACAAGTTTTGGTGAGTGCATTGCATGCAAGAGACACATGTACAAAGAGACAAAGAGCAGGTTAAAACATTGAATAGGCACCAAGGTGAAGGAGACATTAAAATTTTTGAGAATTTGATGTAAATCCAGCTACAAGAGGTCAAAACGATATACCTCCCATTACATAAAAATTGTAGTAAATGAAACTAATATGTAAAACCCTCTATTCACATAAAAACTATAGTACATGGAAATAAACCAATAAATAATTTTTTTTCTCATTCTTGGATTCACTTCTCCTTTTACAATGCAATACCAAGGGAATATATATCCCCAAAGAAACCCTAAAATAAAACCCTAAAACTTGAAGCCCTAAAAGAAACCCTAAAAGAAAACCCTAAAGCTTAAAACCCTAAAAATAAAAAATAAAAATACTATTTTTGGCAAATTGATTTTTCCACCAAAAAATGCCTTTTTAAGTAATTACTATTTTCGATAAATTATTTTTCATAAAAAAATACCTTTTTTAGTAATTACCATTTTCACCAAATTATATTTTGTGACAAATAATTCCACTTTGAGTAATAAAAAAATTACTTTAAAACTTATTTAAAAAAAACCCTCTAAAGATAGGCTCCTGCATCATTCTCCTTGGATTGAAAAGAACTCCACTCCTGCGAGTTCCTCCGATCAAACTCATAATCACTCTTCATAGAGTGCCACACATTTGCAAGTACTCCTCAAAGTACCAATATCCTTCTGATGTTTTATATCTCAAACCTCCTGCAAGCACTACACATAATGTGAATTTATTCCTTCGAGGTTTTAAAATAACAAACCTCCTACAAACACTACACAGAGTGCTAATTTATTTCTTTAAGGTTTTACAAACCTTCTGCAAGCACTACACAGAGTGCCAATTTATTTTTTTAAGGTTTTACAAACCTTCTACAAGCACTACACAAAGTGTTAATTCCTCATTCCGAGGTTTTATATAAAAAACCTCCTGTAAGCACTTACACAGAGTGCCAATTTCTTTCTTCAAGGTTTTACAAACCTTCTGTAAACACTACACAAAGTGCCAATCTCTTTCTCTCAGGATTTTACATAAAAAAAACCTCTTACAAGCACTTACACAAAGTGTTAATTTCTGTCTCCAAGGTTTTACAAACCTTCTACAAGCACTGCACAGAGTGCCAATTTTTTTTGAGTCTCTTTGCTCTCCTCTCCTTTTCTCTTTTTTTACTCTTCTCTTTTCTCCTCCCAATAAGATCCAACTTGCTCTGATACCAAATGATGTAAATCCAGCGACAAGAGGTCAAAACGAAATACCTTCCATTACATAAAAATTGTGGTAAATGAAAATAATATGTAAAACCCTCCATTCACATAAAAACTACAATACATGGAAATAAACTAATAAATAATTTATTTTCTCATTTCTGGATTCACTTCCCCTTTTACAATGCAATACCAAGGGAATATATATCTCTAGAGGAACCCTAAAATAAAACCCTAAAGCTTAAAACCCTAAAAATAAAAATAAAAAAATTACTATTTTCGGCAAATTGATTTTTCCACCAAAAAATGTCTTTTTAAGTAATTACTATTTTTGGTAAATTATTTTTTCATAAAAATTTACTTTTTTAGTAATTACCATTTTTGAAAAATTATATTTTACGTCAAATAATTCCATTTTGAGTAATAAAAATTTACTTTAAAACTTCTTTTAAAAAAACCCTCTAAATATAGGCTCCTGCATTATTCTCTTTTGGTTGAAAAGAACTCTACTCCTACGAGTTCCTCCGATCAAACTCATAATCGCTCTCTATAGAGTGCCACACATTTGCAAGTACTCCTCAAAGTACCAATCTTCTTCTGAGGTTTTATATCTCAAACCTCCTATAAGCACTACACATAGTGTCAATTTGTTCCTTCGAGGTTTTAAAATAGCAAACCTCCTACAAGCACTACAAAGAGTGCTAATTTATTTCTAGAAGGCTTTACAAACCTTCTGTAAGCACTACACAAAGTGTCAATTCCTCATTCTGAGGTTTTATATAAAAAACCTCTTGCAAGCACTTACATAGAGTGTCAATTTTTTTCTCTAAGGTTTTACAAACCTTCTGCAAACACTACACAAAGTGTCAATCTCTTTATCTTAGACTTTTACATAAAAAAACCTCCTACAAGCACTTACACAGAGTGTCAATTTCTGTCTCCAAGTTTTTACAAACCTTCTGTAAGCACTGCATAGAGTGCCAATTTTTTTTTGAGTCTCTTTGCTCTCCTCTCCTTTTCTCTTTTCTTCTCTTCTCTTTTCTCCTCCCAACAAGATCTAACTTGCTCTGATACCAAATGATGTAAATACAACTACAAGAGGTCAAAACGAAATACCTCTCATTACATAAAAATTGTAGTAAATGAAAATAATATGTAAAACCCTCAATTCACATAAAAACTACAGTACATAGAAATAAACCAATAAATAATTTTTTTTCTCATTTCTGGATTCACTTCTCCTTTTGCAATGCAATACCAAGGGAATATATATCCTCAAAGAAACCCTAAAAAAAAACCATAAAACTTGAAGCCCTAAAAGAAACCCTAAAAGAAAACCCTAAAGCTTAAAACCCTAAAAATAAAAATAAAAATTATTATTTTCGGCAAATTGATTTTTTCACCAAAAAATGTCTTTTTAAATAATTACTATTTTCGATAAATTATTTTTTCATAAATATTTGCCTTTTTTAGTAATTACCGTTTTCGGCAAATTATATTTTGTGTCAAATAATTTCACTTTGAGTAATAAAAAAAATTACTTTAAAACTTCTTTTAAAAAAACCCTCTAAAGATAGGCTCCTACATCAGAATTAATGCTCAATTTGTTATCATATCACTCGTGTAGGCAAATGAAACATTTCAGTGACCAAGGTAGATGAATGAAGTGAAGTAAAAGATATTTAGTGCCATGTGGAAAATTTAAGGTGAAACTTCAATAGCTTCTAGCACCATTTTCAAGGAGAAACATTTTAAGAATCTAAATATAGGGAATGTTGAGGCAAAATTCATAGTGAAGCACTGATAATAGATGAACATGTTGGCATAGGTTTCAATTGGACGTAAAGAAGAAGGAAAAATACTTGGTATTGTTGGAAGGAATTTTCAGCGGAGGAATCAAGATCCAAAGCTGGTAGTAACATCGAGTTTGAGGTGTAAGACATCATCATAGACATTGGAGCTAAGGAAAACATAAATAATATTTTAGAGAGGGCTAACGAACAACGAAGGTTTTTGTATGCATGAAAGCATTGGTTTGAAGACGTTCGTAGATAAGGCACCAATTAGAGTGTATGCATAAGAGCATCGAATTGAATATATACATAAAGAAGGCATCAATTAGAGTGTATGCATAAAAGGATAGACTTGGAGACATACATAGAGAAGGCATCAATCGATCAAGCTCAATTGACTAGGGAATTATCATTTCGAGGCTTAAGATAATCAACTCTATTTAAATTTCCTTATAAACCTAAGGATAAATAAGGTTGCTAATATTTTCTAAGGTTGAAAGTGAAACCATTTTGGAAAGATAAGATTTATATTGAAGACATTTGAGATTTATACAAAGGATTGAAATTTGGGTTGAAAATAATTAAGGGAGTAAACTTAAGGTTTTGTAATCTAATTATTTGAAGTTAAAAAATAATTTTGGAATATTTGCAATTCAATAATATTGGAGTAATAATGCTATCTACATCAAATTAGATTTATAAAATTGTAAATATATTTTTCTAGATTTCTAAGTATGGAGTTATAAGGTATTCGACATCAACATAGAATTAAGAGATTTAGAAGTCTAAAAAGGTTAATCATGACAACACATAAGTTATTTCTCTCAGAATCTCAATTACTTAAAGGTCCTAATTATGCATCATGGAAAAACAAAGTAAAATCTATATTGATAGTAGAAAAGCTTTGGGAGATAGTTAAAGGAAGAAAATCTAAACCTACTGAAGATGCAAGAGAAATTCAAAAGTATGAATAATATGAAGCAAAAGCTCTAATGATAATAACTTTTACAATTACAGATGAAATTAAGCCATATATTAGTTCTATAGGAACATCTACAGAGGCATGGAACACTCTATCTATAATATTTTAAGGAAATAATAAAGCTACCATCTTGAATCTTCAAACTCAGTTACATTTTCTAAAAGTTAATAGTGGAGAAAGTATAGAGTTGTTTCTAAGAAAAGTAGCAGATATAAAGGAAAATTTATTAACCTTAGGTGAAACAATAGAAGATAAATTTTTGGTTCAAGTAGTCTTAAGAGCACTTCCTCAAATTTATAAGTACTTAGTTACATCTTTACAAATTCTGGGTAAAGATACATCATTCGATGAATTGGTTAATATACTACAAGAATATGAAGTGGTGAATTCGGTTAAATATGAAATCACTAATAATATATTAGTCTCAAAAGATAATCAAAAAGGACATGTTGCTTCTATCTCAAGAGACAAACCAAAGTGGAATGATTGATATTGTCAAATTTTTAAGAGAAGAGGTCATAGTACAAGTTATTGTAGATTAAATCCAAGGAATCAGTTTCAAGGAAACCAAATGAATCAACCAAATAGGTTTTTTCAACCAAGACAATGTCCAAATAAATATAGACCACCTTAGCCATAGTTCTAGCAATAGTACAATCCTCTTCAGCTACAGTATAGAGAAGGAAATAAAAAGGGTAACTTAGTCCAAGTAATACATGAGTTAGAAGAGGCTACTAAAGAACATGAAGCCAAAGCACTATTGAGTGGTATTTTCACACACTTGTGAAAGTGCACTCTTCTTTAGGATTTGGGTTCCAAATCCCCTCTTGCAAAGAAGTTAAACAACCAACTTCTCCAAGGTCTCCACTGTATTAGCATTTGCAACTGTGTATTAGTAATCTCAGATAAAGATATTCAATTAAAATGCTTGGAACACCTTAGTGATTGCAAGTAACTGTAAACAAGGGGCAATGTTGGTTTATTTCACCCTGAAATTTAGTGATTGTTCATTATTTTATTATTTTTTAGATTTTGTAATTTTTAAATATTTATTTTAACTAAGTTAAACCTTCTGGAAAAATAAATATTTAATGAAAAGAAATGCAGAAAATTAAAAAAAATGAACACGTCCAGTCTGATGCTATCCTATTCCAACAAAACCGAATATGTGAGAGTTTCGTACATGCAACCTAGCCTATTTGACCTACAAAACAAACACAATCAAAGTAAACTAGGTGCTAGCTCCAAGGGTTTAAAATAATTTTCAGATTGTAGACATTCACATGAAATAACCCAAAACAATGGCATGTATTTCATTTATAAATCTGAAATCTGAAAGGAGAAAAATAGAACAGTTAAAATGAAGCATGCAAAAAATTTCTCATCCTTTCTTGCCCATAAAATGCAAATTTTTGAACAATTCTGCATTAATAAAATATGTCCTATTACAACAATAGAATCTCTGGTTTTTCTCAAAACCAACAAAAGGTGGAAGAAAAGCACTCCACAGCAGGCTCAGAACGGCTAATCACCATCAACTCTGCAACACTGCTCGTAGCGATTTCGACCCCCGTATCAATCTATGCCTCTGCGTTTTATACTTGCTGGTACGGTTCTCTGCTTCGTTCTGCGATGCTTCATTTCACCTCCCAGATTGTATCGTTTCGTCTTCCAGATTGCTTTGTTTCACCTTCCTCGCCTTTCCATTGCTTTTGATTTTATGCTCGAGAGATGCTTGATCTTTTTGTGAACTGTAACGCCTCTGCAGCCCTTACACATGTACGCCACGTGTTTTGCACTTTTTTGCATGTTCTGTAATGGCCCCATGTAAATCGCGATGTTTTTATGCATGCAGCTTTGCTCCCTTGCTTTCATCGCGAAAACGTGACATGTCATGATATCACGACATTTTCCTGCCAATAACCCTATCCGCTTTCATGCACAGCGAAAATGAGACATGTCGCGATATCACGACGTTTTTCTATCAGCAGCCTTTCTTGCCTTCATGCACAGCGAAAATCCGACATGTCGCGATTTCGCTACAAGTTTTTCGCACTTAGTCTCTTTTCAATAAAGTGTCACGAAATCGCTACCATTTTTCGCCCTCTACATGGTCTTCACTTTCTGTCATGATTTCGTGACGTCTTTGTCTGGCTGGAATGTTTCCTCAAAAGTTGCACGATATCGCTACGCCTTTGCTTTGTTTGGCTTCATTTTTTGACTGTAGCGAAATCGCTACCATTTTACCACTTAGGCCTTTTAATCCACCTGCACCGTGAAAACGCGATGCGTCGCGATTTCGCGACGCCTTTCGACTTATGCGCTTTGTGTCAGTTCTCATCATGATTTCGCTACACTGCTGGGCCTTATCGCCTTTGGCTCGGTTTTGTCACGATTTCGCGACCATTTTATATTTTATGCCTTCTGCCCATTTGCAAGCCACGAAAATCAAACACGTCACGATTTCATGACGGTTCCGCCCACCTACTGTCGTTGACTGCATTGACCATGATTTTGTGACATGTCACGATTTCACTACGCTTTTCTACTTCGTGCCCCGTTTGACTGTCTTGATCGCGATTTTGTGACATGTCACGATTTCGCTACAATTTTCCATTCTGCCTTTCTCTCTCCTCTCTGGGCCGCGATGGAGCAACATGTCACGATATCGCGACACTTTTCGATCAAAGCCTCTTCCTGCTTGCCTGGGCCATGAAAACGCGACATGTCGCGATATCGCGACACTTTTTCATTTTTGCCAGCGACGAGGCGACATGTCGCGATATCGCGACACTTTTTCTCCTTAGTGAAATTTTTGCTTTTTTCTTGATTTTTTTAGCATCTGGGCTACTGTAATTTTCTTTGAAAGCATGCAAAAAAGGTGGGTCCCCAATTTTGGGGTGTGTTGTGGATCAGCCACAACAAATGGTGACTCTGCTATCAAATGCTCTTGAGCATTTTGGTGAGAACCCAACCTGAAACATACAAGCTTAGATATAGGCGTCAGCACATAGAAGATAAACAAATACCAACAGATCAAAAATACATGAAACACCAAAATCATTAAGTATCAGCTCGGTGTGTGCAATGTGTTTCATTCCCTATCATTTGAACTTGTTCAACATTCCATTGTCAGTTTCACTTATGATTTGTATGCAAGGCTATGAATGATTTGTGAGGATGCATGATGAAGATGCTAGAGATGTAACAACCTGCTTTATAAATGCTCAAACCTTCTTATATCATGGACAAACATATTAAAGATGTCAAACCCTCTTAGGACCAAATATATGTATACTGAATTAAATTTACTAGATCCCAAAGTTGGTTATGTGTCACTACCATCTTGAACCCATGTGCAAGTGTGAGTGAAATCAGAACTTTGGGGAATAGGATTCCCAACCTAAGCGAGATGGGAATTTAACCCTATCCTTACTATTCCGATTTGGAGTTCATTACCTCATCTTAAACAAAATGATTTAACCTGTTATGGATGAAATGGTCAGGCTAGTCTATCCATATGAGCAATCAGTGGTCTTGCTTTTAGGCAAGACATGTTGCCACGCATGAGCATACTTAACCCCATAATCCATGATTTGGCTTCATTCATTCTTTTTCTTTTATTTCTTGGACCTTTGGGATGACTACCCATCCTTGCTAGGGACATGTAGTACGATCCTTCCAATCCAAGATTTATGAAATGGGAAATATTAATTTTTTTATTACTTGGACCTTTGGGATGACTACCCATCCTTTGCAGAGGACACATAGTACAATCCTTCCGATCCAAGATGGAGATGAAATAGAAAAAATTAGTTTTACTTTTATTGCTTGGACCTTTGGGATGACTACCCATCCTTTGCAGAGGACACGTAGTACGATCCTTCCAATCCAAGCCTTATGATGAAATGGGAAAAATGGAAGCTTTGGGGAATCGGATTCTCAACCTAAGCAAGATGAGAATTAAGTCCTATCCTTACTACTCCATGTAGGTCAAATCAAAGCTTTGGGGAGTTGGATCCTCAACCTAAGTTCGATGAGGATTTAACCCTATCCTTACTACTCTGGTTTTAGGCTTTAAGCTTGATGGAAATGGTAAAAACCACTGTTTTAAGGATTATGTTGCATGATAGGACAAACATGAAATATTCTTTTCACCTCACCTTTTCATCCAAGTATGGTTTTAACCATTTTGCTCAAGACTCTCTTTTAATGTGCATGGAATGTGCTTGGTTCAAGATAGCTTGGGCAGCAGTTCCCAACCTTAGGATCCTTTTAATATATGTTATGTAATAATCCTAAGAGGATTCAACACCTTCTCAATAATTGCCCATGGAATGAAAATGTAACCGAGATGACATGTATATGCAATGTGGAATATGACATGAGATATGAATGCACTACTTCTTTTGGAATATATCATCTATTTTACCATAATGTGCAAAAATGACAACTTCATGCATCACAAGATTCAAACGATATTATTTAAATGTTTGTGTTACTTGTGGAGCTTTCTACAACACAATTCCAATGTTTCATATTCTCCTGATTTTAGGCATAAGTTGACATCTCAAACTTTTCTTCATTTTTTTTTTTTATATAAAAACCAAACATGTCCATAGGACCAACACATAACTTTAAATTAAAACTTATTCAATCCAAAACCAAACTGCAATCCAAAAATGAAAATTTGAAAACACACCAAAAAACAAAACCATGTATATACAATATAGTACAAGATGATGCCAAGCTTGGACTATTACTTTCCTGGATCCCAAACATGATTAGAACATTTCAAAAGACATATGTCACAATACACATGCCAAATATTGTAGGAATCCAACAACAATAAGATCAAACCAAGCAATGCAACAAATTTCAACTTGCCATGCTCACCCCACCAATTTGATTTAGTTCCATTAGTAACCTCATAGGTGAGATTCAAATTTTCAAATTGATTAGACAATGGTTGGTTTTCAATTTTATCATGTCTATTCTTTAAAATGCAAGTTTCATCATTCCACTCATGATTTAGAAGTAGGCTCTCTTTTTCAAATGTGAGATATTGCAAACAAGAGCCTATTTCTAAAAATCTTGAATTCAAATCATTTTCCAAGATTTTAAAGCAATCAAAATCATTCAAAACTTGACAAGCATCAACAAAATTTGGCATTTCCTCACTAATGATGTTAGCATCCAAAGGGACATCATGTAACCCATCATTTGAAATTTTTGTAGCTACTACCAAAGGTAGAGATTTCACTTTGTCACCCATACTCAACCCATCATGATTAGAATTTATCACAACTTGATGAGTGTTAGTAGCTTTTTCTTTTTCTTCATTGTCTTCTTCATCATCCCACACCTGTTCAAAAACACCAAAGTTAGGCACCCAATTAAACATGCATCCATCTTTTTCAAAACAAGAGCCTAATTTTTCAAGATATGTGTCACGTGACACCTTTCCATGATCAATGGCTTGAGTTGCCTCAAAATCCATATTTTCATTAGGATCATCAATAGTATCAAACCCACACCACTTAGGCTTTGTAATTTCATCATTTTGAGATGGCATAGACATTGTAGAAACAATAGGTGGATCAAGATTTTTGATTTCTTGCCCCTCAAGGGGAACAAAAACAATTGATTCTCCTTCTTCATCCATGGTAGTAAAATCAATATCCTTCTCAAACCTTTGATGAGATTCCAATCCTTCTTCCAAAACATTTTCAGATTGCACAGGACTTGTAATATCCTCATATGAAAGGGCAATTGTATTATCTTGCATATCAATAGGCACACAAATTTCATTAGCAGTTTTGGAGTGAGCATACTCTTCCCAAGAATCATAATGATCATATTTCAAAATCAAATTGTGATGCTCAACTATTTCTTCTTCATCTTTTAATTCATCAACATGTTTCTCATCAAATTTATCTTCACCTTCCTTAGATGGTTCAATTACTTCCAAAATTGGGTTATTGCTTGTATTCAAATTGATAAGGCTATCATAATCCACATGTGTAACCCATGATTCAATTTTATCACAATTTGGAAGGTGTGGATCTTCTTGGTCATCATTTTCAACAATGTCATCCAAAATAGATTCATCCTCATAGAATTCATCTTTTGGTGAGTCAAGGGTTTCCAATTTGTCACATGTTTCAATACTAGTTGGATCTAGTACTCCTCCCTTGCCTAAAATCATATTCTTATGAAAATCATTAAAATTGATTTTAGAAACATCCTTTGAATCAAGATGAGTATTTTGAAGTTGATTCATACTTAAGAAAGATGGTTGATCTTGCATAGTAGGTTGAGGATTTTGAAATTGATTGAAGCTTGGGAATGATTGTTGATTCTGAAATTGATTCACACTTGAACTTGGTTGAGGTGGATAAATCATTGGATGGGTAAAGGAGGTATTAAATGATTGCAAATTACATGATCCAAAACCCACACCATAATTTTGACAACTCAATTGTTGCTCAATTGCCATTGCTTGAGTATAGGCTTGTGTCAAAGATGTGATTTGAGGCATCCCTCGCAAATATGTGGAAATGAGTGGGTCAAGAGCATTTACATATATTTGGAGAGCCATTTCTTCTTGAAGAGCATAAAATGTCACTAATTGAGCATATAATCCAAAGAACCTTTCAGAAAATAACTTCACATTTTCACTTGGTCCTTTTTTAATAGTGAGAAACTGCTCATACATGCGGATTGGGTCAACTTGCTTTTTGTTGAATTGATTAAGAAATGTTGCCTCTAGTTGAGCCCAAGAAGTGATAGATCCTAAAGGCAGACTTGTAAACCAATCAAATGCCACTTTGTCCAAGGTGTAAGGGAACATTTTACAAACAACATCATCATGCCAAATTGTTAAGTGATTCACAACAAATTTGAATGCTTGAATGTGTTCTCCTGCAGTATTTGTCCCGTTAGACAAAAATCGAGGAAGACATCTCTCAAAACCAGTGGGCAAATAATGTTGAACTCCTGGTATGTTCAATGGGCTACCTGTCATCCACGGTGAAAACATAGCCATTAGTAAATCTTAAAGAATATAACCTTAATATCAAAAAAACAATTCTTTTATTATTATTTTATATATATATATATTTATATATATATATATATATATATTATATATTTTTTTTATTTTAAATTAAATTAAATCACATTATTCCTGTATGAACAATCAAAGCGTTAGAACAATGCATAGCAATTCATGTCCTCCTTTTAACAAGTACAAAGTTGTAATATTAAAAGAGGGCTAAAGATAATAATCAATAGGGCATGAAATATTAAAAATTTAAATCCCTATAGCATTTAAATCAATCTGAAATAAACCGGTTCGGGCCCTCCTTCTAGCGCCAAAATGTTGAGTGGTATTTTCACACACTTGTGAAAGTACACTCTTCTTTAGGATTTGGGTTCCAAATCCCCTCTTGCAAAGAAGTTAAACAACCAACTTCTCCAAGGTCTCCGTTGTATTAGCATTTGCAACTGTGTATTAGTAATCTCAGATAAATATATTCAATTAAAATGCTTGGAACACCTTAGTGATTGCAAGTAACTGTAAACAAGGGGCAATGTTGGTTTATTTCACCCTGAAATTTAGTGATTGTTCATTATTTTATTATTTTTTAGATTTTGTAATTTTTAAATATTTATTTTAACTAAGTTAAACCTTCTGGAAAAATAAATATTTAATGAAAAGAAATGCAGAAAATTAAAAAAATGAACACGTCCAGTCTGATGCTATCCTATTCCGACAAAACCGAATACGTGAGAGTTTCGTACATGCAACCTAGCCTATTTGACCTGCAAAACAAACACAATCAAAGTAAACTAGGTGCTAGCTCCAAGGGTTTAAAATAATTTTCAGATTGCAGACATTCACATGAAATAACCCAAAACAATGGCATGTATTTCATTTATAAATCTGAAATATAAAAGGGGAAAAATAGAATAGTTAAAATGAAGCATGCATAAAATTTCTCATCCTTTCTTGCCCATAAAATGCAAATTTTTGAAAAATTTTGCATTAATAAAATATGTCCTGTTACAACAACAGAATCTTTGATTTTTCTCAAAACCAGCAAAAGGTGGAAGAAAAGCACTCCACAGCAGGCTCAGAAAGGCTAATCACCATCAACTCTGCAACCCGCTCGTAGCGGTTTTCGACCCCCGTATCAATCTGTGCCTCTGCATTTTATACTTGCTGGTACGGTTCTCTACTTTGTTCTATGATGCTTCGTTTCACCTCCCAGATTGTATCGTTTTGTATTCTTGATTGCCTCGTTTCACCTTCCTCGCCTTTCGAATTGCTTTTGACTTTATGCTCGACATTGACATGCTTGATCTTTTCTATGAATAGTAATGCCTCTGCAGTCCTTACACATGTACGCCACGTGTTTTGCACTTTTTTGCATGTTCTATAACGGCCCCATGTAAATCATGACCAAAAATAGCATGTATCTTTGCTCCCTTATTTTCATCGTGAAAACACGACATGTCGCGATATCGTGACATTTTCCTACCAATAACCCTATCCGCTTTCATGCACAACAAAAATGAGACATGTCACGATATCGTGACGTTTTTCTATCAGCAGCCTTTCTTGCCTTCATGCATAGCAAAAATCCGACATGTCACGATTTTGCTACAAGTTTTCCGCACTTAGTCTCTTTTCAATAAAGTGTCACGAAATCGCTACCATTTTTTGCCCTCTGCATGGTCTTCACTTTCTGTCACGATTTTGTGACGTCTTTGTCTGGCTGGAACGTTTCCTCAAAAGTTGCGCGATATCGCTACGCCTTTGCTTTGTTTGGCTTCATTTTCTGACTGTAGCGAAATCGCTACCATTTTACCACTTAGGCCTTTTAATCCACCCGTGCCATGAAAACGTGATGCGTCACGATTTCGTGACGCCTTTCAACTTATGCGCTTTGTGTCAGTTCTCGTCGTGATTTCACTACACTGTTGGGCCTTATCGCCTTTGGCTCGGTTTTGTCGTGATTTCATGACCATTTTATATTTTATGCCTTCTGCCCGTTTGCAAGCCACGAAAATCAAACACGTCGCGATTTCGTGACGGTTCCGCCCACCTGTTGTCGTTGACTATGTTGACCACGATTTTGCGACATGTCACGATTTTGCTATGCTTTTTTGCTTTGTGCCCTATTTGACTATCTTGTCTATGATTTTGTGACATGTCGCGATTTCGCTACAATTTTCCATTCTGCCTTTCTCTCTCCTCTCTGGGCCGCGACGGAGTAACATGTCGCGATATCGCGACACTTTTCAATCAAAGCCTCTTCCTGCTTGCCTGGGCCGTGAAAAACGCGACATGTCACGATATCACAACACTTTTTCATTTTTGCCAGCAACGGAGCGACATGTCGCGATATCGCGACACTTTTTCATTTTTTCCAGCGACGGAGCGACATGTCGCGATATCGCGACACTTTTTCTCCTTAGTGAAATTTTTGCTTTTTTCTTGATTTTTTTAGCATCTGGGCTATTGCAATTTTCTTTGAAAGCATGCAAAAAAGGTGGGTCCCCAATTTTGGGGTGTGTTGTGGATCAGCCACAACAAGCACTTTCAATTATATTTTATGAGGATACTAATCATTTGCTTTATTAGAATACAAATAAGGAGGATAATGAATAAGACTACAAGTTCCAGGAAAAGAATAAAGACTCATATTGAAGACTAAAGTTTTGAAGAACCAAATAATGTAATACAAGGGGGTGTTTAAGTATATTACATTATTTGGTTCATGCTAATGTACCATTCTTGGTACATCCTTAGATTAACAAAGTGTGTTACTTTATGTAATGTAATAAATGCAAAAGTATTATTAAAGTGTGCAAAGTATTTTGGTATTGTAAATGTGCATAGTTGTCCATGTGCACATGAGTCCATAGAGTAGAAAGTACAAGAGTCTCTAGAAGTGTGAAGGCCAAGAGTGCTACATATGAAGAGTCACATTACATTATATATGCAAAGTAATGTGAAGATGTAAGATGACATGACTTGTAATAACATTACTTGATACTTATAGAGCTATGACAACATTTTCGTAAGAATTTTTTTATGGCATATTTATGAGTAGTTATTAGATTTATTTATGTGTTTTATACTTGCATAATATTGCCATTATAATATATATTGGTTTTTGACTTTATTTGATATCTTAAGGTTAGTTTATCTTAAGTATATAGATTCAAAAGCTAACAATTGGCAAATAAGTTAAAGTTAAACATATTAAAGTTTGATTAAAGTAAAAATCTCATGTTGATTTATTGTCATAATTATATATTTGAAAGGATTACTTAAGGGAATATATAGAGGAAGCCTTTTGTAAAGGAGTAAAAGGAATTATTAAAGGAAGGAAGAAGAAGGAAGGACTATGAGGTATGAAAACATTTTATACCTCTAAATTGTATTATTGAAGTAGACAAATGAAGATAGTTAGAAAAATTAAATTAAAATTTGTTGAAAGGAATTTATGATTTAAAAATGAAAAGAGATAATTTAAAGAGAAAACTTGAATATTGAAAGAAGAGAAATTGACATGGCAAAAGGAAAAAATAAAAAGAAACAATTCAAATACTAGAAGTGTGTCTCACATGAATATAATATAGGTGGAGAAAAACAAAATCCTAAGTGTGGAGAAGGAGAAAAGCATGAATCATTAGAAGTTATATGAATGAAGGAAAACAACCAAAAACTCAAATGAATGGGTCATCAAAAATATGTTTAACATCAAAATCTTATAAATAATATGCTAAAAAAGAACAAGATGAAGTATTTATTAATGACACATATGACCTACTTCAAAACGACACTAGGGATAGTGCTCTTGAGAATGATTGTGAGTTAGAGAATTTTTATGCAGAAAATGTTTGGGAGACAATCAATATATGTGATGGTCATGATGAAAACAAAATAGCTAGAGATATTTTTCAAGATGATATTGATGATAATAAAAAATTGTGAAAAATGAATTCTTGTTTACATTCCATTATTAGAAAAACTCAAAAAAAATGCATGAGGAGAATTAATGTGGTACATTCCAATGGTTCGTGAAGAACTTGAAAAAGGGGATTCTCAACACTTTAGGACTATATAAACCTTATTATTGAAGAAGCTAATGAATGTTGCACACATCTTGTTACATTAGTTGTTAAAATAGGAAACATTATACACACAACATTACTCTCTTAATGTCATTACGAGAAAGTACAATAGGGAAGAAAAGATAAGACCCAAAATGAAATATGTGAGTTGTGACACTAATGATATTTATCTAAAGAAAAATATGGATTGTGATACAAGTTATTTAAGACCCATAATAACATATGTGGGTTCTGAAACTAGTGACCTAACCCAAAAGATAAATATTAGATGGAATACCAATGATTTAATACCCATAATGATAGACGTATGTTGTGATCCAAGGGATCTTGTTCATGGAAGAAACATAGCATGTGATAAAGTTGTTTGTAATTACAAATAGAATGCTGAAACTGAATGTATTGATTGTGTTAATTGCATGGGAAATATTTGTGTAAGCTATGATAGACATTATAGTGACAATAATACTCCTAAATGTATTAATAATAGTTTGAGGTATTCAAACGATAACAATAGAAGTTGTGTTGAAATTGATTAAAGCAATAATGAAATTGGTTATTTTGAAAGGTATACTAAAGGGAATGGTAAGATTAGTTTTGTTATAGGAAATAGTAAAACTAATTGTCATACAAAATTTGTTAAAAATAAAACAGAGAAGGAGAACACAATTCATAGTATAAACAATTGTGACCACTGTGGCATACATACACATAAGATAGAGAAATGTTGGAATCTCCATTGTTGTGATATTTTTAAAGGTAATAATAATTTTCTGATGTAGAAAACACTCTTAAGATACGACACAAGATGGCACAAATGAAAACTTGCAATTACATTAATCAAAAATATTTTTATAGGCATGTCTGCATTTACAATTCAGCATTTAATACACATGATCCATGTGAGTATTAAATGCAATATCATACTAATCCCTATCATTCCTCCCCACTGAGGAAGCATTGGTCCCCAATGCATACAAGTGTGGAAGAGAAAGATGGGTAGTTGAAGAGTGTTGGATACAACCAAAAATGCACTCTTGTTACAAAAAGAAGAAGATCCAAAATGGTGAAGTTGAACAGGTCTTCATAAAACCAAAATCTGTTATCGGATCTGATTCTAGCTTGGAAAATGCTTTCCAATGATTGTAAACAATGATATACCGATGAACAGCTGAAATGGGCCCCAAAAATTGGTATAAAAAAATAGCAATTGAAATTTCGGAGAAGATGCATCTAAAGATGTCTCGAACCATGTGTCAAACGAAAAATTTAATTGTCGTGGTCTTTAAGATAAGAGAGTATATATTAAATTTGCTGAGTTGTGCATTAATGGTTATGAAAAATATTATCTTTAAATTAAAAATATATAATTTAATTTAATTAATTCATGGTTAATTGTGGGCCACTTGCATTAAATTATTGGTGGACCGGGACAACGGTCAAGTGGACAGTATTCGACTTGCATTAAATTATTGGTGACCGGGACAATGGTCAAGACTGAAGGTGGGGTGATATGCATTTAATGGGTGGAGAAAAATTAAATTATATTAAAAATTATATAATTTAATTTATGGTTGAAAATCGAATGTGGGTTTTAATGGAGTGGGTCAAGGGTGGAAAAAATAAAATTATATAAAAAAATAATATAATCTAATTTATGGTTGTTGGAGGATGAAAGCGGGAAAATTAAAAATGGGTATTTAAAAATTAAATTAATTTAATTTAATTTATGGAATGGTGGAGGCCATGGCAGATCATAGGTATGCAAAATCGAGCAGTGAAAATGAAAATGGCACGAGAGGTAGTGAAACTGCCAGGCTGGTGGTGGCTTTGGAAGAGGATGCACAATAGCAAGATGAAGATTGTTATAAACACATGATCTACAACGACGAAGCACAAGAGGAGCTGGTAAATTGACTATGAAGAAAATGATATCGATGGTAGCGACTACAGATGGTGAACATGAAGCAGTGAAGTGACGGATGGAAATCATGGCCAAAATATTACAATGATTATTGTGATGAAGTGCAGCCACCAAGGATGATGACGTGAAAATTGTAGGCAACGAATCAACATTCAGAATGAGATGGAATCTCCTAGTCTACAAAGCTGCAAGAATTACAAGAACCATGGCAGATGGTGAAACATATTCTGGCTCAACAATAAGATCTTCAATGGAAATTGGATATGCATCAGGAGCTTCAACATAAATTAGATCTGTATCAGGAACAACCGAAGCCACATCATCTAATGGAAATACATTGGGAATTCCACCAAGACCCTAGTTCAAAACTATGTGTGGTTGTAATTTCTTCAATTTCTAGATCAAGGATGAAATCTTGATCTTCTTCCATGATTTCTTTCTTAGTAATGGTAATCATTTCATGAAGCTGCTAAAAATTGGCTTTCATTTCGGTACGAAATTGTTAAAATTTAACGACGAAGTTGTGAAGAAAAACAATTGATATTATGAATGATGGTCATGAATAGATTTTGTGTCACTAACAATGATCAATATGTGAAACAATAGCTGAAGGTCAAATTCAAAGAGATCCTAGCTGATACTTTTCACGAATGAAAGTGTTCGAAGGTGTCTATGGAAAAGAAAAGAGTGTTCCTCCAAAACCAAGATCCGTTGGTGGTTTTATCATTCCTCTTTTGAACCAGACTGGCCTAGAGGAAGAGGATACTCACCTATCCAATGCTCGCTCTGATACCAATGATGTGGAAAACACTATTAAGAGATGACATGAAATGGCACAAATGAAAACTTGCAATTACATTAATCAAAATTATATTTATAGGTATGTTTGCCTTTACAATTCAACATTTAATACGCATGATCCGTGTGAGTATTAAATGCAATATCATACTAATCCCTATCATTTTCAAATATATTGTCAATACAAAGAAAATAATAATATGAATTATGGATGGATAAGTATGTATAAATGGAAGAAGATGAAAGAAATATTGATGTTAACAAGGATAGCACTTAATTATTATTTTAGAGATTTGTGATTTGAAGCTCTCTAAGAAATAATCTCATATGTGTTTTCTTTGAATTCACAAAATATGTTGGTAAAAAATGAAGGCAAAAATGTTAGTATGAATGATAGGAATAATATTGGCAAGAGTAATTAAAAATTTATCAATAATGACCTTGTGATATACACAAAGTTAGTTCCAGAGTCTACACTAGAACCAAATCCTGAAATTCAAGAATAGAATGAAAGAGTGAAAGTGTACCAAATAATGTAATAGGGGCGAGGGGGGGTTGGATTTTACTACATTATTTTGTACCATAGAAATACTTTTTAAAAATTTGGTGTGAAGGATTCTTGTAAATAATTTTTATTTAGCAATAATTAGAGGTTTG
Organism: Wollemia nobilis; assembly: GCA_028583015.1. NCBI lineage: Eukaryota > Viridiplantae > Streptophyta > Pinopsida > Araucariales > Araucariaceae > Wollemia > Wollemia nobilis. The sequence goes on along the minus strand of JAQPPZ010016677.1, from coordinate 10,252,806 downwards.
TTATTATTAGGGAGTCAATATGTATATTTCTCATATGAGAATATGAGGAGTCACATATCCTATGAGTTTGAGAAGCTGAAGACTTGGTTGAATTTGAAATTTCAAGAGTTATTGTAAATTCTATTAGTAGAGAAGTCATGTAATGTGAATGTGACAAGAATGTGAGATATTGTAATACTTCATTTTGTACTGGATTACCTTCTTTATCATATATTGAATAATATTACATTATTCGGTACATTCAAATGTCCCCCCATGGTATCTTTATGGTACAAATCTAAATATGTAATTGATTAGGGTTTGAGTCTATAACTTAGGAGAGTGATTTATATTTCCTCTTTATGTAAGTTTCCATGTCTATGATATGCACAAGTGTCATGTAAGAGTGTAATGTGCAGGATATGCACAAGTGTCATGCATATTAGTAAGCAAGTGTGTAATGAGAGAAAGTGCACAAGTATCATGTATGTAAGTGTGTAAATATGTAATGTGAGGATGTGCATAAGTGTCATGTATTAGTAGTGCAAGTAGGAGAGTAAGTGTCATATAGAAGTGTTCAAGTGTCATTAGGGTAAGTGTACATGTAAGTTGAGAGTGAAGAGTCTTGTACACAAGTGGCAAGATGAGAAGCCAAAGGACATAGGAGTCTTGGCTTATATAAAGAATATGAAAGGTTGTAATTCTTGGATGTGTAAGGAGTACAATAGTCGAGTATTAAAGAGTCACCTTTCTATTTCTATATTGACACATATCCATACATTGTATTGGGAAAAAAAATTGTAAGAGATCACCAACAAACATTGATAATATTGAAGCTTGTATACAAATTTTGAGCAATTTTATTGTAAGTATTTTCATGTTATTACATGATTAATTTTGGGCCTTTTACATTCATATTTGAAGTTATAGTGAATTTTATTATAATTTATATTGGCCAATTTATATTTTAATTGCTCATATATATAATTCTACTCTTGATTATTTATATTAAGACCTAATATATTGTGGCTTAATTATATTGGGACTTGAGATAGTTTGGCTTAAAATTCAATAGTGGTATAAGAGCTACCGCTTAATTCTATCCATTTTTGATAGAGTCATATTTTGATCCACCTTCATATTTGGAGTGTGTCCAATTTAAATGTAATGAAGAATTGGACTCTATTTTATAGATCTAGAGGACTAGATATTGATGGGACAATTAAAAGTCATCCTAATTTGGATGCTAGGGTCTATCCACTTGGTTCAAGAAAAATTGGTAAAGATATAGGACTCGGCTAGAATTGATTAAGATCCAACTTAGAAGAAAGTTGGACATGAGGGGACATTCATAGTCATCCTAATATTGATTTGGATTCTCTAGAAAAGAGGAGAATCATATTGAATTTTCACAGGTTCGACATGAGACACCAGAGAATAGAGAAACATCAAGGATTCCAGAGAATACAGAAGCATCAAAGATTCCATAGAATAGAGAATCAATATAAGCTTCTAGAAGGATAAAATAAAATCTAGAGTATAGTAGAAATAAGATAATTGAAACCTTCTAGTAATATTTATTGAAATATTATTGTGCAACTAGTCTATTGAAAGTAGGAATAATGTTCAAGGTAAATGTTCATACAAAGTCCAGCCAAGCAAGCTAAAGATAAAATAGAGTAAAGCAACAAAAATGCTCAGGTAGCATCCAAGTATAGAATGAGTAACGAAGGTACCCAAGTATAGAGTGAGAAACAAAGGTGCCCAAGTATAAGGGAGTAGCTATAGCACCCAAGTATAGAGTGAGCCATCGAGGTTCCCAAGTATATACTAAGCAACGAAAGCACCCAAGTATAAAGTATGCAACAAAAGTACTCAAGAATCACCCAAGTACATTATAAGCAATTAAAGAGCTTGAGTATGGTGTAAGCAACTAAATCATCTAAGCACAATAGAAACACTCAAGAAGCATCCAAGTACAAATAAAGTACTCAAGAAGCACCTAAGTATAGTGGAATCACTCAAGAAGTGCCCTAGTATTTCAAAGGAAATGCTTGTGTAATTTGATAGTAGCACTCAAATAAGTTCTCGTGTAATCCAAAAAAAGCATATAATGAGAAGATCAAAGCATCTATTAGGTAGTAGTTGAGTTAGCCTGAGAGGACATTGTAGTCTAGAGATAAGAGCAAAGGATCCCAACGAAGCCAACATGGTTGAGAGAGACCAATGTTTAATTGATAGAGTAGACATAAAGCCAACATGACCTAGAGAGGCCAATGGTGAGTCAATAGAGTAGGTGCAAAGCCAGCATGGCTTGGAAAGGTCAACATTGACTATTGGTGCAAGTACAGTAATCAAATTAAGTACAACACAATCTATATTAAAGTAGAAGAGCAAGTACGGTGTTAAAGCTAAGCTGTTGTCCAAGGAAGCTAACCTAATAAAAAAGAGACCAACGCCTATTAGACGAGACTAGTAAGCCTAAGCTTTTAGGGAAGAAAGTGCAAAAGAGAGGGCAATGCCTACTAAAGGAACCTGAAGATTAATGGTTTTTTGTTCCAAAGAGGCACCTATTCAAATATTTTTTCAAATAGCATTGAAGATCATTGATAACATTGGGAAGAATCTTTCCTTCCCATAATAGTAAGACCTGCAATACGTTACAATAATAATGTCTATCACTAGAGGTATTAATTGATTAGAAGCGTTTCTTCAACAAGTTGAAATATTTTGCCAGGTGGAGACTAAGGAAAGTAACATTACCTTTATTAATTGCATAATGACATCATTATACAACAAGATGATTGACTAACACCTTTCACAATGATGTCCTCTTACTCTAACAAAAATTACCATGTCCATGATGACATTTAGCATGATGATATTCTATTTGGTGGAATTTGGCATGATGGAACTTTCAAGAAGGTATGACAAAATGATGCTTCACTAGATGGGTCCCTTCCAAAAAACTCTCCACTTAACAACACACTGCAGGATAGGGTCTAAACTTGGACAAAAATGATCCTCTAGTCCTTACCTACAATACTACACACACCATTCTATGCATTTAATACCATAAAATTTTAAGGGCATAGGACATTTGTAATTGACACATAATGTATGAAGAAATATTAATTTAATTAAATTTTTCATATGCCTATATGTTTGTTACAAAATAACAATTTCAATCACAAGATATCACCCTACAACCTCACTATGCTAAATTTATGTTGCCCTTATATGCCTCTTATAATCTATTTCATGCTTGCCTACCCTTTTATCCTCTTATTTTCTCCTCTATATTTGACAGCTTCTTTGTTGATTCCTCTTCTTCATCCTCTTTCCAATTTCTCTTCCTCTTTCTCTTATTCTCTTTCCTTGTCTGTCGATGTTCCTCTTACTAATTTCTCTTCTTCCTACAAAGAGGGTCTTTATATGTGGAAGTGGTAATTACATATATTTGGTAGTGATTTTACCTATAACCATTCATATGATTCTATATCATACTACTCAAGTAAGAGGAAATGCTTCATGAGCTCTAGCTCATGAACATAAATTTCTCTTCCAAGCTATTGTCATTTTAGCTTGGATTTCTTCACAAGACCACCTTTTCTATCCTCTCATTGATTTCCTATAAGAACAAAACCCCCTCTTATAGAAAGCACTAAACATTAATTTCACTTTGTCGCATTCCATCACATTTCTCCAACCGCAATCAACATGTATTTTTTTGACTACTTTCTCTTAGTGCCAACACCTTTTTTTGGAGTGATTCTACCCTCCACAAATCTCACAAGGATGTAGGTTCTAGTACCTAGTTTCTACATATCCATATATTCCACATTGACTAAAACAACTCATCTTAGGATCTTCATCCCCTATACTAATCCCTATTCTCATAAATCTAGTCTCACTGCTTTTTAGTTGACCTGTATATCCAAGACCTTCATTCCTTGGTCTTATTTCTTACATTTTGAATATTGCTACACCTTTCCCATATTCATAATCCTTTCCAATATACCCATTCTCCTCATCATCTTGGAATCAATACCTTTGGTGTACCTTTGAAAGCACCCAAACTCTTCATCTCCACTATGTTATTCAACAATATGGCCTTCATCATTACCTTTAATGGCCTATTGATATTCATATTCCTTTGTTGTATCTTTACCATTTTTTTCTATTTCTCTTTCTCTTTGTATGCAACAGAAATTGCTACACCATTGTCTTTATCATCACTACCACTGGTGACCTAGGATATATTTATTTCTTGTGCTTATTCTCTTGCTATTTTCCATATTTTCCTCCACTTTTTTACTTCTCTCAACAATGTTTTTTATTCCTCCAACTTGGTCTTATAACCCTTCAAGAATTATGTTTTTGTCCTCAAACACACTGTATGACTATTGCCCACTTATTTTCCTTTGTCCTTTAATGGGCTTAATGTGTACCTCTTGCCATATTTCTCAATAGTGTAGGTGTTCACCCTACCATCATGCATTTCTTTCCAACCAAACTACCATGGCCTTTCCAACAAGACATGACAAGCATATATAGGCATAACATCACATAATATCTCATCCCCTTAAGTACCAATTTGAAAATTCACCATACATTGTTTAGCTACCTAAATTTGATTCCCCTTTTTCAACCCTCTTTAACACAAGATTTTCTAACATATTCATAGATACTAAATTGTTTGTACTCCTAATATCCACAATCACCTTGCAAAATTTTCCTTTTGATTTGTAAATTATCTTGAATAGGTTCATCCTTTGATCACTTTGTTGTTTTAACAATACCCTTTTCATCATAAGGGATTCTCCTTGTTTTGGTTTCTCCATGTGCTTAGATGAAGCAATATTCTCTTCATCCACTTGTGCAATATGGTTATTGGATTCCTTTACACAATTGTTTATTTGTTGTGCTTGAGGGAACTCATATGCTCATAACACTTACCAAAAAAACATGTCCTCTATCAAATCCACCTCGTTCTCTTGATAATTCGCCCTTTTCTCTGGTAATTTCCTTGAAATCACTTTGAAAAGTACTAACTTCTCCGTCTTGTATATGTTGTATTCTATCAATATTTGATTGTTCTCTTCCTATACAAAATTGTCCTTTTCCTCTAGAATTATTTTGTTTCTTACAAGTCAACTTTTCTTCTTCCTTGAGTGCATATTGATATGCCTCCTCAATTTTTCTAATTCAAAGCAAACCAATTTCATCTTGTATGGACAACCTTATCCCATTTATGTATCTCACAAATTTATCCTCATCATCTTCAATATAACTAATCTTATGATAAATTTATAATACTCCTTCATATACTATTTTACTTCCAATTCCTTTTGCTTAAGGTTTTAGAGTATTCTAAACAATACAATCTGATAGTAAATAAGTAAATTTTTTATTTTAATTTGGTTATAGAACTATCCCATGATTGGATACTATCCTTACCCTTTCATTATCTTTCTATTTGGACATGATCCCACAAAATTGAAGCATGTTCCCTTAGTTGGGTGCATGCAAATTTTACCTGCTTTAGATCCTCCATCGATTCATGGTTGAAGAATATTTTCATGTCTGTTATTTAATCTATCAATTATTTAGGATTTAAATTTCCTATAAAATTGGGAGTATCGTCTTTGGTTTACTTCCCATACTTGAGATCATCATAATCAACTACTACTATGAATCTTCTACTTGCTCTTGATCTTGAGCTTTCACATGACTAGTTTCCTCTTCTTTACTATCACTAATATCCTCAAGATGAATATCTCTCCTTTAGGAAGTCTCAATTGTATCTAGTCTAGCAATAATTACTCTAATAATTTCAACTATATATTTTTGTCAGGGTCCTAGACCATGCGGTCTTCCTCTCCCTCATTATGTCATATCTTCTATGCATGTATTGCAAACCTCTAAAAAATACTCTAATACCAAATAATGCAGTCTAGGTGGAGGGATTCTAATAAACAGCAACCTTCCCTAAAAAAGTGGATTCATGGTTCACTAACACCCATAGTGTAAGATTTAGTTTCATTCTATATTTCATGAATTAAATGATAATATGTCAATTGCCAAGACAGGAACTTGACAATTAGTAAGATGACATTAGTCAAGATAGCAAGATGATAACCCTAACCCTATATGATCACTTTACCTTTAGATGGCTCCATTTTATGATGACACTTTTCATGACCACATCTTCCTACCCTAATGACTTCCCTTATAATGGCATTTCCAAGATGAAACCGTGCATGATGACATTCACCATAATGTAACCCAAGATTACACTCATCACAACATGCTCTCTAACATGTCAACACAAACAATGATTTAGATGATAAGGTATCCAATACATGATAAGGGCTTTGGATAAATATAATATGAAAACCCTTTATGATGACACCCTTTTGTGATGATTATTGTGATTGCACAACGATAAGGAACAAGATGGTAGCTCTTTCAATTTTTTGATGATAACTCCTTTGATAATAATTTTATGGAAATTTTTCCTTGCATGAGATAATCAAGTTCAAGATAGCTATGGTCAAATCAACAATGCTCATCATGACTAGGCTCATGTCGACAAGACTCAAGATGGAAATTTTCACCTTAATATTTAGTCGACGTAACCTTGATGATAGTCTTCAAGCTTTATGACTACACCTTTCATGATGACATCCTCTTACTTTTATGACACTTTCCACATCGACATGATGACACTTAGCATGACAATATTATTTGTTGGTATTGGCATGGTGGCACTCTTTAAAAATATATGACACTAAGCAATGCTTCACTAGAAAATTCCCTTGTAGATACATCTCCACTTAATGACACACTATAGGATGAAGTCTACGATTGGACTGTAACAATCCTTGAGTCCTCATCTATAATATTCCACACACCATTCTACATATTCCACAACATATAAATTTAAGGGCATAATATATTTTTAATTGACACATAATGGATTAAGAAAAAGGTATATTATTAAATTTTTCATATGCTGATTGACATTATTATTAAATAATAATGTCAATCAGAGCTTAGTTTAGGCTCCAGGGCAAAAATATTAGACCGTCAGAGCTCTGGAAGATAAAACTAGGGCATCATTTGGGTAGCTAAAGAGATTTCTGGTTACTATGGATTTGAAGACAATATTTCTACCCCAAGAGGGCCTAATGGAGACACCTCCAGATCCTCTTTTAGAGAGATATAGTTCTTTTGTAGATTTTTTAAAGGATAAATCTCCATTAGAGACTGAAGAAGCACAAAAAATTACATTAAAAATGCTCTTTACGATTGCTATAAATAGATAAACATCTCAACGAGTTAATGGATGCTTGCCATAGTCAGAATCAAGGCCAAAGATTGTCATTGAGAAATAGATGGTCAAAGAAATAGTTTTATATAGAGCCAATCACGATTTGATCCTGTAAATTCATGGGTATTCACCCTACCCTAAATTTTTTGCATTCCTAGGTCTGGAAAAACTGGGAACCTCTTGGTGAGTATTCTTTGTGGTTTATCAACAATGGATATTTTATTGTTAGTTTTTCTTCATTTACCGATAGAAATAGGGCTTTCAAATTAGAAAAGAAGAATTATGGATCGACAATATTATTTGTTCAATCCTAGAGAGTGGGATTTAATCCTCGAATGGAACTCATTGTTGTCCTGATTTGCATCTATTTTTATGTACTTCCAATGAAGTTTTGTACTGAGTAGGTATTGGAAATTATCGGTAATTCCCTTGGAAGACAATTGGGTGTTTCCAAAGACACAATGGAAGGAAAAAAACTGTTTATGCAATATTATGTGTGGAAATGGATCTTAGACAACCTTTGTTGGTAGAGGTGGAACTCAAACTTGCAGGACTATCTTGGATTCAACAACTGGATTATGAGGCATTGCCCTTTAGATGTAGATTTTTCCACAAATATGGGTATTTGGCCCAATCTTGCCCAAATAATATGAATATAAAAATTGAGGCTCCTTTGGGAATGTCAAGTATTCCTAAGGTGGGTACGTCAAGAATCAATAAAGAAACAACCAATATTTATCAGGGTAAATAATCACAAGGAGATGGTTTTGAATAGCCCAAAAGAAGGAGAAGGTAAAAGAAAAAATATGGTAAAGAGCAAACACAACTCAATCCATCCAATAGGTATGAGATATTTAAGATACTAATGGACCAAGAAGAAGAACAATTCATTGAAGGAGTGGATGGAAATAATAAAAATAATAAAAACCATGTTCAAGCCCCTCTTTCATCTCCTCCCATCATAGAGAATGCAATTAAGTGCAATGAGTTACCACAATCATAGAGTGCAAGGGCATTGATAGTGCATAACCAAGAGCAACCAATAATTAAGGATGCCATTATGGGCATAGCAGAAAAGAATAGAGAAAGTCCAACTCTAGGGATAACTCAGGTGGAAAAGAGATCAAAAATAGCAGCTCTCAAGGAGTGGGTAGAAAATCAAATAACGAATTGATAGCATTTCAAGGAGGCAAATTGATCACTGGAGGATCGATGAGACCAATAGATTTTTACTGATCTCAAGGTAACCAATGATTATACAAGAATGGAATGTTAGGGGTTTAAATAGTAGAACCCATCAATTTGTTGTTTGAAGACTCTTAGAAAAATGTAAAACATATTTTTGCTTATCCAGGAGACAAAAATGCCGTTGGATCTTGTGTATAAAATAGTAAATAGACTTTGGAGGGGTGTTGGTCATATGGAAGTGGCTGCATAACGGGCCTTAGGGGGGATAGTTACTTTTTTTAATTCTCTTGAATTGACTACAATAGAACATATAGCTTGGAGGGTTGTTCTCACATCACATTTTAGGAATAATATCACAGTTGAACATGTTTTAATCATAATTTTTTATGGGGCTCAAAACCTAGTGTAGACACATTAATTGTGTCATGCTTAGGTGATCTACTCACATAGACACATTCATAAGATCATAAGATATAATCTTGGACTTTCCAAGCATCAACAGTGGTTCTCACCACTCATTTTGGGCCTTTTCAAGCCATCCAAGCTTAGTCACACAAGCCAAGAGTAGCCAGATCTTAGCCACTCAAGCCTAGAGTGGCCAGACCTTAGCCACTGTAGATGACAATGGCCAGATCTTAACTACTGTAGACCACAGTGGCGATCTTAGCCACTATAGATGATAGCGGCTAAGCCATAAGAAATAGTTTATCGACAAACAGGCCTAATCACAGGCGAAAGTGGCAGTCTACATGCAATAAAGGTGAGCGGGAGTGACTTTGCATTCCTTTTCACGACCAGTTCACATAGGAGATTTGAGTTTGCATTTAGACTTAAGTTAACTGACCTCCCAGCATAAACAAAGGACAAAATCTTCTCATGCTAACGACCAGTTCGCATAGGAGACTCAAGTGGGCAGTTAGATTTCAGTTAACTGGCCTTCAAACATAAACAAAAGACAAAATATTCTCATGCTAACTTGCACTACGCATGAGAAATTCATTCCTAGGGCTTGGACATAGACCTAGGGTTTCACACTATAAAAGGTGCAAGCCTAAGAGCACCAAAGAGATCTTTTATCATATCAGAGAGAGAGATATCTTTTTGAGGAGAGCTTTCGAGACTTGGATATTTCTCTTTGAGATCACATGTATGGCGAAGCTCTGACGGATTGAAGAGCATAACACCTATTATTTCAACATCAAATACAGGCTTTGACCCATAGCTTTGGGGCAAAGAGAGCAAGGTTTACCTTAGCGGTCACTGTCTTGGATAGTGGCCCGTGGGCTTAGCTTAGGTTTTAGACATAACATCTTTTACTCTGCTTCTTTATGTTTTCATATCATTAGCATAGATTTACATGATTTCATGGCATAGTTTCATCATATTTCCATTACATTCTTTGATTACTAACAACCTCATCCGAGGAGGCAATCTCGGACACCTAAATGTGTGTTGTTGTTTCATTGCTTGTAGGGCCACAGGTACATCGGATGAAGTTTGCAACATACGAGAGAAAAAGGGATCCCTCTAGGAAATAGACCTGGAGAAGGAGGCATTTGTAAGCCCTCATACATTTTTATGTGTGGAATCGAGAAGCTTTTATAAGTGCACCACCTCTTCGTGGAAGGGGCACTCTTTACCTATTTGTAACTTATAGTATCGAAATGGGTATCCCTAAGAGGGACCGACATGTAACCGAGCTTCAATATCAATAAAGAGATCCATCTTTGTTATTTCGTGTTATATGCTTTTTCTTCTTGTCTTCCATTTCATCTTGGGTTTTTAAATAACATTGCAAGTAGGGTTAAAAATGGGACTAGTGCGTGCATTCTCGAGGTCACTACAGATGGCGATCATGGTGGGACCACCACTAATTTTTCATTTTTTGTTGGAATACTAACTTAATTTTGTGTGCAGGTCTAGCCACTCTAAGCTACAATGGCCAAAAACTAGCCGCTCTGAGCTACAATGGCCAATAGAGCTTAGCCGCTCTAAGCTATAGCGTCCAAGAAATAGCCGCTCTAGTCAACAGCGGCCAGAAATGGAGTGCAAAAGAGGTCAAAAAACCGACTCTTTGAGCTGGATCAAAGGTTGGTATAGCTTCTCTGATATTTTATAGCTTTTTGTCTGCTTCTGTGTGTCTAAAATAGAGAACTTAAAGCACATTTGTATTTGGAAATTGAAGGAATAAAAGAAGAAAGAATTAAGCATTTCGCATATCTTAGATCTTCTTTTAAATTTTCCACTAGGCGTTGCTAGGAACAGTGGCTTATGCCTAAAAATTTCATCCTAGAATCCAACGTGATAGACATTGTATGTTGTTTTCTTGCTTTGAGGCCCTGCTAGAGGCCATAGTTGCATGAAATAAAGTGCGCTCATACAAATCATAATAGTTCATGCATCTTTCTTAATATTGAAACGTATTTTTGCACTTAGGCATATAGGAAAGATTCATTGTTGCTATATGATGCACTTTATGTTACGCAAGCTTAAAATGAACACCACACACGCACGTCTCATTTAAACATTGGAGAGTTGGATTTCATCACCAACCTTCAATTTAGTCTAGTGACATTGGAATTCATCTCCTTCCACTGGTTTACCCCCTAGAGCTTCCTAGAAATGGATTGAGAAACTTACTTATAGTGACACTAAGTTACTTGTGTTCAAACTATCTCCCACTATTGGAACAATCAATGGTTCAGAGTGGAAGAGCTAGGCGAACCCTCCATTGGGTCTTCAACGGTGTACCCTAGCTTCTTTTGAGAAAATCATGTTTGGCATGGATGTACTTGATTGTCACTATGGATGAGTCTTCTCATTCTTAATCCAAGAACAAGAGCAAGAAATCAAAAGAACAACACATCAAAACACACCAAATAGTTTAGGGCACACTCAAATCGGTAATCAAGATAAATATTTGTTTGGTATTGTGTGGTCATTCCTAAATTGCAACTCAAAAGATTAATTCATAAGACAACATGGTCAAAACAAGAAGTAAGCACCCTCGGTCTGATATCGAGGGAGAGACATAATCAACTCATACCCATAGGTGAATTCGTAGTAACATTGAACGACCTACCCGTAAGACCATGAGACATAGCTCCACGAGCCTAAGGGGTGATAATTCAACCCATGGGGGATCTCCTCGAGAAACCCCAAGTAAGGAACCACATCATGGAACAAAGTCACATAAACAAAAAGAGGCTTCATAGCCATCCTCATCAAGGAGACATGAGGAGACCTCAAGGGCCTCCTCTAAACACATAGAAACATCTCAAAGACGTGAGGAAGCTTCAAGGGCTTCCTCATCACATGGACATAAAGAAGGTTCTAAGACTCATTCTTCACATAGGGATGATGAGATTGCTACATCTCCATCCACATGGAGAAAACATGTTACCACCAAGCCCTCTTCATCAAGAAGGCAAACAAGAATTGCAACACCTCAAGACTCACAAGAAACATATGAAACAGGTCTGCCTACTGAAGGGCAAGAAACTAGAGCTACATCTAGCCATGGGAATCAAATAGAAGAAACCCTTCACACAAAAGGAAATATTCCCATAGACTATGACCTCATAGGAATGAATGGCACCCCACGGGACCAGCCATGGAAAACAAGACAGCTAGATGGGTTGGATCGGTTTCCTACATGACCAACTCAAAGAACTATAGCTACTGAGAACTCTCCATCTGGAAGCTCATGAATAGTGACTTCTAAACACGTTTCTCAGTCTGGGGGTACCTCAGAGTGACCCCGTAGTAGACGCATGGAGTCTGACCATAGGGATACTCAACAGTACACTGAACAAGTCACATTAGCTAGCAAGAGTACAAATACATCAGAAACCTCCTCAAGGAATCTGAGTCAAGACAACAAGAACAGAGTCAGCTAAACATGAGTCTTCTATGACAACACAAACTGACCGAATGAGGCGGTTAGAAAATGCATTACAAAAGAGCGAGAGCTAGTAGAAGCTCTCGAACAAGAGAAACAAAGAGAAATACTCTTGTGCCAACATGAGCAATGTTTAAGAGAGCAAGCTGAGCGTCTAGCTCTTAACAATTTATAGACAAATGGTGGTGACCACCAAAGAACAAGACGCATTGACTCACCTAAGGAGAGGCGCACTAGACAAGATAGCCCACAATGAAATCCCCCACCAAATCATGAACGAAATCCAACTAATGGGGGAAGGGCAAACATAACAAACCAAGATCACAATCCAGAGTCCCCTCGTAGGAGGGAGGAAAATGAAACAAATAAAATGGATAGATAGTTACCTCCATTGCCAATGTGAATAGGCTTACAAGAGGAGGAAATCCGTGCATCAAAGGCATTTCAAGAGCTTGCTGAAAATATGAAAACCTTTGAGAAACAAGAGGTAGTTGGGAACTCACCAACATTGAGCAAAATACACAATCAACCATTGTGCCCATCAATCCCTAGCCCTCCATATCCTAAGCACTTTGAGATGCCTAGGTTAGAAAAGTTTAAGGGTGAAGAGGATGCACAAGAGCATGTCACCAACTTTATCAACACCTGTTTTCATCTTGAGGACAATGACGCTCTTATGCTAAGAACATTCATAATGACATTTTTAGGTGCTGCCACTCAATGGTTCAACCAACTACCTAAGCACAACATAACCAACTTTGAACAACTAGTAAACGCATTCTTAAAGCGTTTCTCCTTTGGTGCTAAGAAGAAGGTGAACCTTTCAGACCTAGCCAACTTGAAACAGTATGATGATGAGCCAGTAATGGATTATGGGAATAGATGGAGAAAAGTCATGGAAAAATTATCATTCTCCGTTCCCACAGAAGAGATCATTCGCATGTTCACCAAAATTTGTTCTAAACACATCTCCCTCTTGCTACAACTTCAGAAGTATCCTTCATTTGAGGAATCTTTGGCATAGGCCAAGCTCATCGAAGAAATAAAAGTAGATGAGGGAACCATTAAACTCCGAAACAAAAAGGAGTGGAACAAGAATGGTAAGAATGACAAGTATAAGCAGAAGTAGGGCAATCCTACTCCAATCAATCAAGTCGTATTGGCTACACCCAAGGATGGGGGTGCACAACAACCACAAAACTATCAAGCACATCCCCCACCAACCAACTACGACCAAAAGAACAATCAGGGAAGAAACCGAGAATGCAAGCCACCTCGTTATTTCATGCCTATGACAGAATCAATGCAATCAATCTTTAATCAGTTGAGTGAAGCTAGGAGGATCAGATTTCCTGATATACCTCTTATAGATCCCAACCATCCTAAGCCAAAAGGATATAGGAAAGATCAATTTTACCCTTATCACAGGATATCGGGGCATGACATCGAGGCTTGCGTCGGGTTTAAGCATCAAGTGCAAAACATGATTGAGGTGGGAGAACTCAAAGTTGACAATCCACTAGCTCCCGATAATAGAGACATGGGCATATACAAAAACCCATTGCCCAATCATGAGGCCCCTCGAGAGCAAGGGGCCCAAGTCAATCAGGTTCGAGCTGACATACCTACCCATGGATGCATTGGGATGGTTGATATTATTAACATAGCAACAAGGACTAGGCGGTATGGTCAACCACAATTGCCTATAGCTCCCATGAACATCCCAGTCGCTCCTAGGCAAAGGCAAGACAACCTTCCAGGTCCACCAACGCGACCTGTGGTAACTATTTGGAGTAGATTGGAGCAAAACCTACAGACGACTCCAGCTAAGTTATCCATCTATGAGCTCATACAACAGTCCCCAAAGCATAGGGAGACTCTAATGGAGATTTTAAGAACAATTGAGCTCCAACCGCAAGATGCGAATGCATTCACTCACTTTGTGGGACAAGTGCAAGAATGCCAGGAACCTATAATTCGATTCTATGATCATGAGATTAAGACAGTTCCTACTGCCTTACCAGACCCTTCGTTGAACATTGTAGTGACAATCAATAACTTACCTTTCAAGAGGGTTTTGGTCAATACAAGTTCATCGATAAACATCATTACAACAACTGCAATAGAGCACCTCAAAATCCCCAAGTCAAATATCGTTCCAGGAGCTTACACATTGAGAGCTTTTAATGATGCTTTATGCAATACTATGGGAATGATAGTCCTACCCATCAATGTGGGGCACAAGACCATCCCCATGATGTGTCATGTCTTGGAAGGAGCTATGCAGTATAACATCCTCTTAGGGCACCCTTGGATAAGGTCCATGAAGTGTGTGCCTTTGATCTTGCACCAGTGTGTCAAGTATGTGCACGAGAACAAAGTCTATGTGGTTCTTGCCAATGAAGAGCCTTTTAAATACGTCAATCAGGTGGACATTCTAGGAGAATTTGTAATCCCTTCTACTCACCTGTACGTGGCACCTTCATCCCCAACCACACAAGTGGATAACGAAGACAAAGGGGTAAGAAAAGACCCATGCACATCAACACCTCCCGGTGCACTCAAGATAGTCAATGCTTCTAAGGTACCATCAACGTCAAAACCAAAAGACAATCGAAGCTAAAGGCACCCTTAGTTAAGGAAGAAAGGCCCAAGGAAGTGCCAACTATAGCCATTGCTGAAATGCCAAGTCCTATGGAAGAGGAAGATCCTCAAGATCAAGATGAAGATAGTGATTATCACCCTGCTTCGCCAGTATCATCCGTGGGGTCATCCACGTCGTATGCATCAATACACTTGGCAAGCACAAGAATAGGGGAGTACCTTGTGCAGAACATCACCTTTACGCCTATCATTGAGTCTGCACAAGACATAGGGAGGCCTAAGGACTTGAGGCCGCCAGTAGGAACAGTGGTTCCACTTGGAATCCCTCCCAACCAAACCAATTTTGTCTATGTCGGCCTGGACTATGCTCATAAGTCTTCAGATATAGAAGAGGATGGTGATGAATTATTCATGGTCAATGTTCATTACCTCTCTAACCCCGAGTTTTCTCTAAGATACTTTGAGTGTTACCACTGGCATGGCTATGGCCTTGGCATATATGAGCAGGGGCACAGGCAGCCATACGAGCCACTATATCAGCTTCCCTCCGATAGATTTGGCTTAGGCTATTATAGCGGAGGTCAAGATGACTCTCTTGCAGTAGCATTGGAAATATTAAGCATAGGGTTAGGAGAAGACATTGATTTCATTCCTTATCACCCCCTAAGAATAGCAAATTTGAGCAATAGACAAGTGGCCACGGTAAACATACCGCCTCCAAAAACTTATCATCCAAACACCTCAATTGATTCCACCCCAATAGGGTACAACTCATGGGATGAGGAGAATGGATATGAAGCAAGTGATGATGAGGTGCAACTTGGCTTAGCCTATCAGGGGCCTCGCTATTTACAAATATTCACATGGTCCATCCATGATGAGAGTGGATATACATCAGATGAAAGTGACTATGACTCAGAAGACTCAACAGAAAGAGCCTACTTAGGCCTAAGCCATCAACCCCTGACTTTGGGGCAAGAGACAAATGCAAATGGATTCTTCATAAGTGACAAAGAATATGAAGATGAAATAGAGATGGCCTACTTGGGGCCAAGACATGAGCCCCTTGTCTTAGGGCCACATACCAATGCTAACGGTTTTTGGATAAGTGATGATGACTTTGAGGATGAGACCGAGATGGCTTATCTTGGACCTCACCACTTACGGCAAGTCAACGAGCTAGTAGAGAGAGAGATGGCACTCTGTGCCATAGACCCTCATCTCCGATTTTTGGGGAGACCTATGGATCTAGCTACCATTCATCGAATGGTCAATCCCCCTCTGCCTACATTCAGAGAGTGATTAGAGCCCAATGATCCTATTGTCCACCTTCTCATGGGCCAGATCCAAAAATTCCCATTCCTCCAGAACCTCATCGTGAGTATGGAAGGGAAGCCCCTGAGACAAGATTGCACCCATGTGGTCTTGGAGATTTCATCCCATCCATCAACATGATCTCCATTGATTTGACCACTCCACTCCATAATCTAGTATATCCTACCAAATCATTGCATCTTGATATAGAGGCTATTGATTGGGATCGCGCTAATTCACCCATAGAGCCGGAAGACCTCTTCCCCAATGAAGAGATGTTACAGTCGTTCCATTTTGCATCAGGTTGTGCGTATGACGTCTTCCATGTTGGTTTGGAACCTGAGTTAGTAGGTCCTGTGAATCCCACCGATGACATTCATTTGATACCCACGCCTCATCAGCTAGAGGATGGGTCACATATGGCTATAGAAGTGACTTTCAAGGTGGACATCAACGATGATCCTACCCAACCAAGGAAATTCAAGTTTAGAGAAAGTCTATCTCTAGAGGAACAAGCCATCCTAATTCCTCTCCTCAAGGAGAGGCCAAATATTTTTGCTTGGACTTACAAAGACATGCCAGGGATAGATCCAAAGTTAGTCATTCACAACCTTTCATTGGACCCCATGAAGAAGCCAGTCAAGCAAAAACTGAGGAAAATGCATCCAACCATCGCTTTGATGGTGAAGAACGAATTGCAAAAACTACTGGATGCAGTATTCATAGTTCCCATAGACTACCCTAAGTGGGTGTCGAACATGGTACCCATGGGGAAACTTGATGGAAGAGTCCGTATCTGCATGGATTTTAGGTATTTAAATAGGGCAACACCAAAGGATTCATTCTCATTGCCAAACATAGATGCTCTTGTAGATGCAACCACAGGTCATGAAATGCTCTCCCTAATGGATGGTTTTTTCGGATACAATCAGATCCGAATTAAGCCCGAAGATCAACATAAAACTACTTTTATTACTCCATGGGGAACATTCTGTTACAAAGTGATGCCATTCGGTCTCAAAAATGTTGGTGCCACATATCAGCGGGCCATGACATACATATTCCATGACTATATGCATAAAATATTAGAATATTACATGGATGACTTACTGGCCAAGTCCCTATTGTGGCAAGAGCATGCCAAAGTCCTTAGACAAGTCTTTGATCACCTCATAGAACACAATGTCTGATTGAATCCTAAGAAGTGTGTATTTGGCATAACTTTTGGCAAGCTTTTGGGATTCATCGTATCCAAGAGAGGCATCGAAGTAGATCCTGCAAAGGTAAAGGCTATACTAGAAATGGCCGCCCCTACCAACATTAGGGAGTTGTGGAGCCTACAAGGCAAGATAGCATCCATCAAAAGATTCATCGTGCAATTATCAGATAAATGCAGACCTATGAATCGGTTGCTATGCAAGGAGGTCCCATTTCATTGGGATGAAGAATGTCATCAAGCCTTTGTAGAGATCAAAACTTATCTAGAAACACCACCAGTATTGGCTCCACCAAGGCCAGACATACCATTTTTACTATATATATCGGCTATTGATTTTGCATTGGGCACCATGTTAGCCCAAAAGAATGCACAAGACAAAGAGCAAGCTATATATTACATTAGTCGCACCTTGGTGAGCTATGAGCTAGGATATGCGTATGTCAAAAATTTGTGTTTAGAAGTGGTCTTTGCAACTCGAAAGTTGTGACACTACATGTTGAGCCATACGACCTACGTCATATCAAAATAAAATTCGTTGTAGTACATGATGAGCAAGACATATCACAATACACGTACCACAAAGTGGATAATGCTATTGATAGAATTTGATCTAGAGTTCATAAGCCAAAATTCCATCAAGGGACAAGTCATAGCAGATCAATTAGCAGAGGTGCCTCTTCAGGATAACAAGCCTCTCACCATAGAATTTCTTGATGATGTGGTCTTTGCATTATCAGATCCACCAAAACTCGAAGAACCTAAGAAAGAAAGAGACATGTCATTGTTCTTCGATGGTTCAAAGTGTGAACAAGGAGGCGAAGCAAGGATTGTCTTTATCACACTACAGGGTGCTCCATTGCCCTTATCATTCAAACTAGACTTCCCGTGCACAAACAACAACATAGAATATGAAGCATTGATCCTGGGACTCCAAATAGCCATAGCAATGGGCATTAAAATATTGAATATCTTTGGTGACTCCTTGCTCATAGTAAACCAGGTCAAAGGACTATTCCAATGTAGGTGCCCACTCCTGAAGACTTACAAGGAACTTGTTGACACCTACCTAGCCCGGATGGAATGGTACGACATCGAGGCAATCCCTCGTACGTTGAATAGATTTGTAGACACCATGGCCTCTTTGGGATCCTTAATCCCTCAAAATCCATCTTTTAATTTTACAAACGTTCATGTGAAAGTGCTTTCGCACTCAGCAATACGTCGTGAAGCTTTTGACAATCAAGAATCAATCAACATGATCAACATCGAGCCAAATCAGGATTGGTCCTTCGTAGCCAGAGATTTCTTGCAAATGGTACCTTGGGGGTCTTTGATCTCCCAAGGACCTGTGGAGTGTGGTGCAACCATACACCATAGAGTTGTTCCTCAATCCGTGTTCACTAGCTCAAAAATACAGGAAGAGCAAGTCATATTTTCTATAGAAGTCGTGGCTTATCAGGATTGGCTTTCCCAATTGCGAGACTTCCTAAAGCTGGGAATAGTACCTCAAGGTTTGTCGCATACTAAAAGATGAATGTTCAAATAGAGAGCAACAAGATACATCTTGCTAGGAGAAATCCTCTATAGACGAGGATATGATGGAGTATTACTCTATTGTCTTGAGCCCCAGGAAGCATCTTGGGCAATTTTGCAAGCTCACGATGGTACATGTGGAGGCCATTTCAGTGGCATGGCCATCGTTAAGCGCATCTTGAGAATGGGTTACTATTGGCCCACAATGGAAAAGGACTACTGTGAGTATGTCAAGAAATGCAGTAAGTGCCAATATCATGCAAATCTAACACACTTACCATCGCAAGCTTTGCAGCCCATCCAGGCAGCATGGCCATTCTCGCAATGGGGACTAGACTTGATTGGGAAGATCTCACCCCCGTCCTCAGGTCGACACACATTCATCATAATGGCCATAGAATACTTCACTAAATGGGTAGAAGTGATCCCCTTAACATCAACAACTGGACCAAGGATTGCGGAGTTTATACTCCACAATATCATAAGTCATTTTGGGGTCCCTTCTAAGATAATATCGGATAATGGGCCATCTTTCAAGAACAAAAATGTGCATGCTTTAATGAAAAAATACCATATTCAACATAGTTTTTCAATGCCTTATTATCCGCAAGCAAACAGGCAAGCAGAAGCCTCAAACAAAACAATAGTCTCCATTTTGAGGAAGACAAGTGCAAGAAAATCACAAGGATTGGCACATGGAGTTACCTCTTGCACTATGGGCATACAGGACTAGTATACGGATGCCCACCGGGGCAACACCGTTTTCACTAGTATATGGCACTGAGGCCATCATGCCACTAGAGTTAGAAATTTTGACTCTACGCATAGCATTAAAGGACTTCATAGATGATGAAGTTGTGCGACAAGGCCGCCTTGATCAGTTGATGCTTCTTGATGAACGTCGAGTCAATGCTTTAGAGCATCTTCATGTTTACCAAGATCGCCTTGCACGAGCTTACAATAGTAAAGTCCACCTAAGGGAATTCAAGGTTGGAGATCTAGTGCTCAAAGAAAACCAACAAAATTCGAATCTGCCGTTGCATCTGCGAGATAAGTTCACGGTAAACTGGATAGGTCCATACATGATTTCACAGAGAGTTGGGCCTGGAGCATATCACCTTATATCATTGGATGGTTTTGAAGAGCCTAAACCTCTCAATATCATTCACTTAAAGGCATTTTACACATAAAACACAAAAACATTCAAATATTTCATAAAATTCAAAAACATTCAAATATTTCATAAAACACAAAAACATTCAAATATTTCATAAAATACAAAAACATTCAAATATGTCAAAATAAAAACATTCAAATATTTCATAAAATACAAAAACATTCAAATATGTCAAAAATACAAAACATTCAAATATTTCATAAAATACAAAAAATTCAAATATGTCAAAAGGTAATATCATAAAAACATAAAATTTCAAAAATACAATCAAAGGCTCCAAGGTTAATTCATACCGCTTGGTCAAAATCAAATCAAAGGCTCCAAGGGTAATTCAAACCACTTGGTCAAAATCAATTCAAAATGCTCCGAGGGCATTCAAGTCGCTTGGTCAAAATACAAATCAAAGGCTCCAAGGGTAATTCAAGTCGCTTGGTCAAAATACAATCAAAGGCTCCAAGGGTAATTCATACCTCTTGGTCAAAATCAAATCAAAGGCTCCAAGGGTAATACAATCAAAGGCTCCAAGGGTAATTCATACCACTTGGTCAAAATCAATTCAAAGGCTCCAAGGGTAATTCAAGCCGCTTGGTCAAAATACAATCAAAGGCTCCAAGGGTAATTCATACCGCTTGGTCAAAATCAATTCAAAAAGGCTCCAAGGGTAATTCAAACCGCTTGGTCAAAACCAATCAATCAAAGGCTCCAAGGGTAATTCATACCACTTGGTCAAACATCAATTCAAAGGCCCCAAGGGTATTCAAACCGCTTGGTCAGAATCAATACCAAAAGCCCCAAAGGCATAATAAGCCCTTTGGTCAAATTAATCAAAAATACAAAAACAAAATAAAATCAAAAATACAAAAACAATTGCATCTCACATCTTGCATCCACATCATTGCATTGCATTTTCACATCCACTACAATTGCATATGGCATGAGAGCCTTAAAAGTGATACCACAGTTTGTCGCACAAATCATTCAAATCCATACCTCCATTAACACACGTGTGTAATTGTGTTTTTCAACACAACCATTATTTGTTGCTATACATAATATACTAAGGTTTTTTGGTTAATCAACCACACCTAGTGATCTTATCAACTTTTGCAAAAAAACAACTTTGATTAGTAGAAGGTAAGGTCTAGCTGTGATAATGCCTTGGATATTCAAGATCCCGTCACTAATTGAAACACTAAAGTCCTAGCTGGTACAAGGAAAAGATGAAAGCTGCAAAAGCGGTCTAGGTTACCTTAAGCAAAAAGGATCTTCCTTGCTTATCCCCCTGTGCAACCGGTTTAAAGGTGTTGAGAATTGGCAAAAGGACAAGCTTTACCCTATCCAAATCCCTTGCTTACATCAAAATAAGCAAAATCCCAAAGCAAAGTACATATTCAAAAGGCCAAGCATACAGTCAAGATTTCAAAGCAATAATCCGATACACAAATCATATATTCAAAATTCAAAGAAAAAAATCAAAGCTCAAAAAAAAATCAATCAAAAATAAAGAGTGATTTTCATCACTACGTATGAGCAAAATAAACAGTGATTATCATCACTACAAAAATCCCCGCTCAAAGAAAAAATCAATAAAAATAAAAAGTGATTTTCATCACTACATATGAGCAAATATCCAAAGCCAAAAAGAAGGGAATAAAGCTTGAATCCCTGGAATTCTCAGCATTGTACAAAACTGGAAGGAGAAATCCTTACGCATGATGATATGTCTACTACAATTGCTTCATGCATTTGTGTAGACCAATGTTTGAATGTGGATGAGCTAGCTTAGGTAACCCAATATTGCCTAGTGGTATAGTCCAACTAAGTCCAACATAAGGATGAGATGAACACTTGAGGATCCCTGATCTTAGCAATGGGCTGAAAGAATCCCACCTGACATCGGAGGAAATGCTTGAATTCTATCTCAAAATATACAATCACATGCACACATAGAGATCATGAAAAACCAGGTCCATGGTAAAAGCCTTACTTTTCAAAAGTCTAAGTGGTAAGTAGACAACTGTTGATAGGGTAACTAGAGTGTTTGAATCTCCGAAAAGCCCCAAAAATTCTTACATAGCAACAAATCATAACATCATTCACACCATCACATTCTTTATAAGATTCTATAAATTAGGGGGTATCAACATAGTAGGACAGATACCGCATATATATTAGAAATAGTATATAGATGACCACTGACTACTTTATATCTTTTAATTTACAGAAACTTATTAAGAAAAAACATTACACACCATTACATCTCACATATGAATACTTAATCAATTCTTATGATAAGAGTGATTATTTAAATTCATGATTATTTTTTTTACTTTTTGTGGTATCACCCATTAAGATTGTCAATGTCATATGCATTCCGTATGTTTTAAAGTGATTAGAGCATACAGGTTCATTTATACCATTCCACCACATAAGTTAGATGCATATAATTAAAGCAAAATTAAAACATGCATTTAGCAATAACATCGCATTCACAAAAACAAGTCATTAAATCCATAAACCACATCATAAAACATATAGGCAATATCCATTTGCATACAATCATAAATTCATCATTCATCATCAAAATACATCGCATCATATCATCAAATCATATAAGCATCTACACATCCATCTAAGCATCTTCAATATCATCTATCATCTAACATATTCATCAAATCATCATAATACCATCATCGCATCATATCATAAAATAAAATAACAACAAAAACATGAGCAATAAATGATACACATAATGAGTCATAATGAAAAGCTATCATAAAAGTATGTGTGTCAAGTCCAATGGATGTACAAAAATACCCATGGGCTACAGTCACCTAGGCCATTCGACCTCAAAAATGGATCAAGGACCAAGTAGAGCATCAATCAAGTATCGGGCCTGAGCCCCCTGCATCACCTCCTCTAGTGCCACCTCCCCCTGTGGCGGTGTCGCGAGTCGAATGATGTGAGCCTGTCGATCTCTCTATCCGAGTTCGGGTCCTCTAGCTAGGATGGGCAAAAGACTACCCCGAGGTGGAGCGCCCACTGACCTACGAACCACCCGCACCTATTGGATCCTTAGGGACAATCCCATGCCTCCTGAGCTGCATCTGAAGAAGGGTAACATGATCCACAAGTCCCCAGATCCACGCCTCATGCTCATCCAATAGAGACTAGAGATGTCCCACATATGCTCCTGAACCTACCACTGGAACCTCCTATGGTGTAGAAGGAGGAACAACAAACTGCATCCTGACATCGCCACCCCCAATAGTAGCCTACAAAGCCTATATCTGTGTTGTGAGCTACTCAATCGTAGCATCTCACCATTGTACCTAGATCTTAGTGGCCTGAAGCTCAGCCTCGACCTCATGTAGTTGTGCTCTCATAGGAGAGTCTCTCTCCTTGGGCTCTAACTCCTCCTCCTCCTTAGGAACATCAAGATCCTCTATTGCCACCTACTCTGCTGGCTAGCCCCATACCTCGGTCCTGGCTCGGACTCTACGTCCTATCGGATCTACACCATCACCCCCACCATCATCCTCGTGCCCTAGGCTATCGATGCCATGCCACATCCGATCACCCCACCACTGAGTGTAGGCCTCTATAACTCCCCCAACCACTGTAGGGTCAATAGTTGGGGCATCCTCCTCATCCGAAAGCTCCATGATCTATCGTGGAGGTAGGTCCTTCTACTGTGAGGTGCCCTATACAAGAATGGTACCAAGGGCACATCCTGCTATAATTCATACTGACGAAGAACTCGAGAGTAGAAGAAATACTCCTAGATGGCAATCTTACGACCAACGAGCCATCACTCACGTCGTGTCCTGGTAGTAAAGCTAACTGGATCATCCCAAGTAGGACACTCATAGTAAGGCCACCACACGACATCTTCGGCCAATAGTCTGGTAAAAGCATCAGTGTAGTGGGACAACTCCCCTACGAAAGTGTGGCTCTTACGCTCCTCGTGCTCTCGAGCCCATCTGGAAGCATAGCACTGTGTCCGAGCATCAATCATTGTAATCTCGATTGGGAGCCCCTTAGGGTGATCTACCATAATGTGCTCCCATCCCCAAACCTGTAGGAGCAAGCTGTAGGTAATGCTGACACATCCTCACCGATGGATGTGGTACAACTCATCATAGCACTGAGCCAATAGTGATCTACCCCATGCATAGATGATAGGCTCCTCGCTATCCAATAGATCTTGCACCATCGCTAGAAGGTTCCATGGGAACCTCAAACCCGAGTAGTCTAGGATAAGAACATTGCTGATCACCATCAGCAATACGACATGCCTCATCATAAAGATGCCCTCCCCATGCCAGCGATTGATGGACACTCCTTCGGACTTGTTGTCCTTGAGAGCATCCACAAAGTGCCCTCTAAACACCCGAGTGAAGACAACCACCTGATCATTAGTGGTCGAAGAGACAATGGCCACCCCATCGAATGGAATTCGAAAGATCCTATAAACATCCTCCGATGTAATGGTCATCTCATCGGTCGGGAGGTGGAAGGTATTAGTCCATGGGTCCCAGCGATGGGCCAAAGCCATAAGGTAAGCCTGATCTACCATGATGTAAGGTAGCCTGATGACATACTGCAACCCATGGGCTTTGAACCATGCCCAGTCCATATCATTAAAGCTAGGAAGTAAGTCAAGCAGGAGCTTCGGGTCCCGAGCTCGAGCAGTAAGGATCTAAGCAAAGCAGAAGAAATACAAAGCATAACTATAGTGCATCTAAGGCATAATTCACAATAAACATGAAAATGGTGCAAAAGAGGATGGACTATTCTAAGTCTAAAGAAAAAAAAGGATAATATTGCACCTAATCAAGCAAATCAAAATTCAAAAATTCCAAAAAAAATCAAAAATGTCATAAAAATCCAACAAATAGAAAAAATACAAAAAAACAAGGCTAAGGGTTTAGTCGTTATCGCCTACAATGGCCGAAACCTAGCCGTTGGAGGCAATAACAAGCCAAGACCCAATGGTCAAATTTTTTATCGTTGGGATTCAAGCTTGGCCGCTCTGAGCGACAACGGCTCAGAGTCGGCCGCTCTGAGCGACAACGACCAAGGGGTGGCACGGCAAACCCATGAACCCTTGGCCAAAAAATAAAAAAAAATTGCAAAAATAACAAAATAACTCCAATAAAACAACATAGGGAGGGAAAACAAACAAATTGGAAAGCAAAATTTCCCACCCAAGCATCAAAACTAGGCTAAGTTCAAAACACCCAAAATGGCGGCAACAGGTGAATAACTGAAGAATTTCAAAAACCCTAGGCTGAAGCCACTAACAGAAAGCAAAATTGGGGACTAACCCACCATAGCAAAGGGGAACCTAAGCCTAATTACGAAGTTTGTTCATTGCCAACAGGTTTAGTGAGGTTCAGTTTACCCATTACTTAGTGAGGTTCAGTTTTATGTAGATAAGGAAAAGAGAGCTAGGGTTTTGAAGAGAAAAATACCCAAGAAGCTTTGGCTCCTCTAGCAGCTGATGTCTCGCCCTACGCAGCCATGTCCTCAGCACCAACAAGTTTCAAAGTTGCAACCGTCATCGTCGCACCAGAGCTCCCAAAGTGAATCTTCAAATAGTGAAAGTGATAGGTCAAACCCTAGAAAAGCAAATTTTATATTTCCTTAATTATGCCTTGGCCATTGTTGATGTCAACGGCCCAAACTTCTTGGTCGCTCAAGGCGACAGTGGCCATAGGCAAAAACTTGGAAGTCGCTGGACCTGATAGCGGCCAGATCCACAGATCAAAATAAGGGATTTTCTCCTTGAGGGATCCCACAAAAATAACAAATAAACACACTTTGGTGGTTTTAGATCATCAAAATGTTCAAAATAACAAAAAAATCACATAAAATCACAATCTCAGGTAGGCCTCGTATCCAGTTACCTACTCTATCCACTCGACGATTGCAGCGATTTGCACTCCATGTATTTTGGTGAGATGAGTAGATAACCATAAGGCCACTTGGGGCAAAAACAACTCATTTTGGAATTATGATGTACCACCCTTCAATCCCGAAGAAGACCAAGATGGTCGGACTGCTCCACGGGTGCGAAAGGATCATTCTAATTCCCCTATGACATCAAAAACATTAAGTCAAAGTGATACGATATGAACATAAATTGAATCACTCATCCTAACTCCCTAAGAAGGCTATTGATGGCTGGACCGCTCCTCGGGATAGGGATGGATGATTATCATAAACAATTGGAATCACACTTGGATGTGGGATTGCCCATTAAAAGCAACAAATGCTAGAAAGGAACCAGATTAGTCATATTGGTCAAGCGACTTGTCGCTTCATTCATTGTCATTTCTTCACCAATTCATTGTGTGAGGAAGTAGTTCAAAACTTCAACTTAATCATAATCAAAATCAACAAAATATCACTCGATCATAGCAAAATCATGTTCGTCCTATGAATCATTGCATACAACAATCACAAATTTCCCTTGTTTTCTAGGAATGTAAGCAGACATGACATCTTCAATTGTAGCTCTCCTACCGATCGAAATTGTTGTAGCAGCTAAAGCTACCCGATTGAGTTTGAGGAACGAGTGCAATTTAACATGCAAAATCCACTGAGCTAAGTCCTCCGAACATTGAGGCAATGATTCAAGGGATGCACACCATCTTGCATGATTGGGCCATCCGGCGTTGATCAGACCATTGATCACCATACACCCTACAAACAGATCAGTCTACGTTTTTGCTCAGTGTTGTGTTTTCCACACAACGCATCGCAAAAAGGGGCATCTGTAGACACCTAAATCGTGTCATGCTTAGGGGAGTTGCTCACATAGACACATTCATAAGATCATAAGACATAATATTGGACTTTCCAAGCATCAACAGTGGTTCTCACCACTCATTTGGGGCCTTTTCAAGCCATCCAAGCCTAGCTGCTCAAGCCAAGAGTGGCCAGATCTTAGCCGCTCAAGCCTAGAGCGGCCAGACCTTAGCCACTGTAGATGATAGTGGCTAGATCTTAGCCACTATAGACGACAATGGCTAAGCCATAAGAAATAGTTTACCAACAAACAGGCCTAATCATAGGTGGAAGTGGCAGTCTGCATGCAATAAAGGTGAGCGGGAGTGACTTTGCATTCCTTTTCACGACCAGTTCACATAGGAGATTTGAGTTTGCATTTAGACTTAAGTTAACTGACCTCCAAGCATAAATAAAGGACAAAATCTTCTCATGCTAACGACCAGTTCGCATAGGAGACTCAAGTGGGCAATTAGATTTTAGTTAACTAGCCTTCAAACATAAACAAAGGACAAAAGCTTCTCATGCTAACTTGCACTACGCATGAGAAATTCATTCCTAGGGCTTGGACATAGACCTAGGGTTTCACACTATAAAAGGTGCAAGCCTAAGAGCACTAAAACATCCAGAGATATTTTATCCTTTATCATAAGAGGAGAAGAGATGGAGATCATATCATAGGAGAGACATCTTTTTGAGGAGAGCTTTCAAGACTTGGAGAGTTCTCTTTGAGATCATGTGTACGGCGAAGCTCTAACGGATTGAAGAGCATAACACCTATTATTTCAACATCAGATATAGGCTTTGACCCATAGCTTTGGGGCAAAGAGAGCAAGGTTTACCTTAGTGGTCGTTGTCTTGGACAGTGGCCCATGGGATTAGCTTAGGTTTTAGACATAGCATCTTTTACTCTGCTTCTTTATGTTTTCATATCATTAGCATAGATTTACATGATTTCATGGCATAGTTTCATCATATTTCCATTACATTCTTTGATTACTAACAACCTCATCCGAGGAGGCAATCTCGAACACCTAAACGTGTGTTGTTGTTTCATTGCTTGCAGGGCCACAGGTACATCGGACGAAGTTTGCAACATATGAGAGCAAAAGGGATCCCTCTAGGAAATAGACTTGGAGAAGGAGGCATCTGTAAGCCCTCATACATTTTCGTGTGCGAAACCGAGAAGCTTTTATAAGTGCACCACCTCTTCATGAAAGGGGCACTCTTTGCCTATTTGTAACTTATAGTATCAAAATGGGTATCCCTAAGAGGGACCGACATGTAACCGAGCTTCAATATCAATAAAGAGATCCATCTTTGTTATTTCGTGTTATATGCTTTTTCTTCTTGTCTTCCATTTCATCTTGGGTTTTTAAATAACATTGCAAGTAGGGTTAAAAGGGGACTGGTGCATGCGTTCCTAGGGTCGCTACACCTAGATGGTCAGATGCATCAATGGAAAGCTATGCATAACATGAGAGTCTCAAGGGAAGAGTTAGACTATATTATTTTTGGGGATTTTAATGCTAAATTATCCTCTAGAGACCAGGAAGGGGGACCCCAATTTTGGACCCAGGGGATCGACTTATGATTGCCCAAGTTCAAGCATTACACTTGGTGGATATTAAATGCCCTGGAACAAACTATACTTGGACTAATAAGAGGAGGGAGCCACATAGCAAGAAGGTGAAGTTAGACCATTTTTTGGTTTTAAAGGAGGCATTTGTAAAATGGAATATAAAATTTTAGATTTTTGAGGGTCCAATTTCAGATCACTTTCCCATTTTATTGTAAGGGGGGATCAAGACAGTGCAGTATCACAAACCATTTAAATTTTAAAACTTTTGGTTACAAAAAGAGGAACTTCGAAATAAAATTCCATAGTGGTGGGAAGAAGATTGCCCAGTATATGGTACAACAATGTTTAAATTCCACAAATAGCTTCATTATGTCAAATATTAACTGAAACAATGGAGGTGAGCTAAAAAGATAGACTTTCAGGTCTAAAGAGCTCCATTGGTGGCCAAATGGGATGAGGTTCAAAAATACGTTAGGGAAGGAACAATAACAAAGAAACTCAAAGAAGAGGATGATGCATTACGTAAAGCAGTTGAGGACATTGACAACCAAGAGGAGACCTACTGAAAATAGAGAGCAAGAACCACTTGGTTATTAGAAGGTGATAAAAATACCAATTTTTTCCATTGGGTTGCCTATGCTAGGAGACAGACAAACAACATGGAAGCTTTTCAAGATGAGAATGGACACTCCTTTGATACAATTCCAGGTATGCATTTCCATTCAATGTATTATTTTTCTAAACTATTTAAGGAAAGTATGGTGCAAGATGAAGAGGCCCAAAAAGAAGTCCTTGTTGTCATACCCATTGATAGAGAGGAACTGAAGAATGTAGTCTTTGGAATGAGCACCAAAAAAATACCAGGTTCATATGGCTTTCCAATTGATTTTTTTAGGCCTTATGGGACAACTTGGAGGAGTATGTAATGGATGTTATAGAGGATTCCAAAGGTAGTAAAATAATTCTTAAATCATTAAATCATACTTTCATTGTCGTAATTCCAAAAGGGGAGGAGGGGGTATATATTTCAGATTATAGACCTATTACCTTGTGCAATGTCATATATAAAATAATCACAAAGGTAATTACTGAGCAGCTAAAACCTCTTCTACATAGCATTATCTTCTTAGAGCAAGGGGTTTTTATAGATGGTAGGCAGATCTTGGATGGTGTGGTTCTAGCTCAGGAGGTAATCCATTCAATGCAAACATCTGGTAATAGAGGAATGTTCATAAAATTGGATATTTCAAAGGCTTGTGATAGGGTGGAGTGGAGCTTCTTGTCAAATATGATGGCAGCCTTTGGTTTCTCTCAGGATTGGATAGAATGGGTCATGAGTTTTGTTTCTACTATGACATACTCAGTGTTAATCAAGGGTCTTTCCTCGCAACCATTTGGAGCTACTCAAGGCCTTTGTCAAGGAGATCCTTGTTCCTCCTATATTTTTCTCATATTGGCTAAAGGCTTGGGTAGACTCATCTTAAGGAGAAGACAACAAGGTTTTCTAACAATTATCAAGATGGGTGAGGAAGTTTTGACTCACCTACAGTTTGTTGAAGACACACAATTGGTGGGAGTGGTCAGCTTCAAGGAAGCAAGAATGATTAGAGATACACTTCATGTCTACCTTAGGGCTACAAACCAATTCATTAATGATAAAAAATCTAAAGTGGTCTTTTTCAATCTTGATCAAAGGCTTCAGGATAGAATTTTAGAGATCTTGGGATTCACAAGGACTTCTCTCCCAGTGGTATACTTGGGGGTCCCCTTGCATTTTAAAAAACTAAAAATAGATATTTGGAGGAAAATTTTGGACATTATCAAGAAAAGAATTAATCACTGGTCTTACCAATGGTTAAGATATGGGGTTAGATTAAATTTTTTACTGTTAGTCATTCAGGCCAGCCAAATTATAAATTTTATATCATTGTTGCCCCATATACCATATGGAAATATTTGGACAAGATGGCTAGAAAATTTTTATGGGAAGGAGTAAAAGGAGAGAGGAAATGGGCCTTAGTAGGTTGGGAGAAAGTAAGCCAACCCAAGGTAAAAGGATTTTTTGGACTGAGAAGATCAAAGTTAAATACTAAATATTTGGCTGGAAAGCTTTATTGGAGGTGGATTTCCCAACCAACTTCTTTATTCAGTAGAATCTTAACTAGTAAATATTTGGGATAGGTAAATCCAAATGAGGTGGGTCATTTCCCTTTGGATGGTAATGGATCCTTAGTGTAGAAGGCCCTTAAGTTAGGATCTCAGGTAGTAAAATATGGATTATTTTGGAAAGTGGGGAGAGGGGAGAAGGTATAGGATATATAAATGTAAGCACAAGCACACTTATTTTATTATATCATTATGAATATTTATACATGAGTATGGGTAGTTTGAAGGGACGCACCCTTACATAAATACCCTTACATTAATTAAGCTAATGTATTATTCTAACATACCTCCCATAATAGCGGACAGCACAGAATACTGTGGCGGCCATAAAAGCTAGATAGCCTACCCGAATTCATGGCGGCTATCGATTCCACCATGTAAATTAAAAAAAAAAAGCATACCCCCCATAATACATTAGGTGGGATAATGTATTATGTTCTTGCTTCGATATTCTTGGTTGAGTTGCTCTGGCTCTTGGTTCTGGCTACTCTTGCTTAGGTAAATACCTCAAGGTCCGCCTCTAGGTCTATCACCTCTGGGTTTGTCTCTGGGTATTTTGCCTCTAGATCTACCTCTAGGTCATTTTAACTCTAGGTCTGTCTCTCAGTAATTTACCTCTAGATCTGTCTCTCGGTCATTTGTCATTGGGTTATCCTTTAGGTCTAATCAAATTAGGGTATGTTCCCCCCTAGAGGTAAAATGCGATGGATAGTTGCTCCTGATGAACAAGAGAAAAATCCTCAGTTTCCTCCTTGTTAGTATTGGCAACATTCCCTTGTTGCTGGTGTTGTGGTCGACATTGGTTCCATTCTCCCTGGTTCTTAGGAGGTGGTCCTCTTTGTGTAGGATTCTTGTTACTTGAATCTCCCTGAGTAAAAGTATTATACCAACATTTGTATAAGTCATGTCCATTTTTACCACAAATTAAACAACTTTTATTCGACTTGTTGGAATTTTGGTTGTCTTTTCCTTGGTGGAATGACATCATGCCCATATGATTTGTTATCATGGCTTGCTCTTCTTCATTTGAGTTCTCATGGAGCACTTCCTCTTGTTGCAATAGGTTGACCAATTCTTCAAAATATAGCTTCTGCTTCAGGATGTTCAAGGATGTCACAAAGGTGCAATACAGCTCCATGTGTGCTCCTAGGACAATGGGTACAAGGAGCTTATCTTCCATAGTCTCTCCTAGTGCTTGTATGGAGGCATAGAGCGTAGCTACTTGATGAAGAAACAATTTCAATTTTTCACCACCATTCAACTTTAGAGTGTGAAATTGCCCTTGAAGATGAAGAATTTGATTTTGACTCCTGGACTCATACACTTGCTACAACTTCATCCATACTTCAGTAGAAGTATTAGCATCCCAAAAATGAGGTTGGACATCATCCGAGATACCAAGAAGAAAGATCATATGAGCTTTGTGGTTCCAGTGATCAAATACCTCCTGATCTTTTCTAGCTATCTGTGGACATTGCTCAGTCCCAGTAACAATCTCTCATAAGCTTTTGAATTCAATAATGGCTTGAATCTTTGTTTTCCAGGCCACATAATTGTCACATTTGAGGACTTGAGAATAAAAGAGAAAAAATTTAGGAGCAGTTGATATCATCATTTCACTTGGACAGAATATTCACCGTCACTTTTTTTTTTAATTATGGTTTTTTAATTAATTTTTTTTTTTTTGCTTGATAACAAAGGGGTTGTACTCGGATCTCCACCCCTTTTTTAAATATTAAATTTATAAATATTTTATAAATTTATTTTATAAAATAACTTTATATATTTATATTATAAGTTGATAAAGTTTATACCTTATAAAGTTTATATATTATAACTTTATATAGTTATAAAATAACTTTATATTATATTTAATAGAACACACATTTGTGACGTGTGATAAAATTTAATAGGTGAAGGTGCTTTATAATATTAAAGCAACCTTATATTATTATAACTCTAGCGGGTTGGGTGCCTTCGTCAAACCCTAATACGCTCCAATAATTTATGGACGAGGTCGCTTTGTTTGAAGGAGCTTTTGGTAGGTTTGTTGGCAGACTTATGATGTCAGGTCTATTGGTGGACTACCCTGGTGTTATTTGTCTCTTTTTACAGCTCTGATACCATATAGGATATATAAATGTAATCACAAACACACTTATTTTATTATATCATTATGAATATTTATACATGAGTATGGGTAGTCTAAAGGGATGCACCCTTATAAATGTCCTTACATTAATTAAGCTAATGTGTTATTCAAATAGAAGGCACGATTTTGGACAGATTCATAGGATCAATACTCACCTATCATTGTTGAATTTCCTAAACTACAACCAATAAAAATAGCCATGGAAACCAAGGTTTGGGTCCAAATTGAAAGTTATTTCAACACTAGTCAATTGGGGGATTATAAGTTTAAGCAGTTTACGAAGTTGTATGAGTGGCTAATTTCAATCCCTCCGGATTTGAAACCCATCATGACTAAAATATTGGCAAAAATATTTCTCGTAGGTGGAGATAAGGAGGATGAATAAGGTTGGATATATGGGAGCCTTGGTGTCTACACAGTGAAGGATGTATATGATAAGATCCTTCTAGAGCATCCTCCTCATGCATATCAGGTTGAGGATTGGAGAAAGATTTGGCAGTCCAAGGGTTGGTTGAAAATAATTTTTTTTCCTAGCATTTCATGCATAATGGAATTTTACTTTTGATAATCTCATATTTAGGGGAATCATTGGTCCATATAAATGTCTTTTATGCTACAAGGGTGAGGAAACAACTGATCACTTGATGTTTGAGAGCCCATTCACACGCAAAATCTGGGAGAGATGGTTTTTATATTATAAAATTCAAGTTAATGATGATTTGAATCGGATTAATATTTAGGAACGATGGAAGAGGGGTATACTTAAATCTAAAGCTCTTTTTATTGGTTGGGATATTGGATAAACTTCATTTTGTGGAAAGTGTGGTTGGAGAGAAATGGTAGAATTTTTAGAGAAACCTTTCTTCTTTAGATGGATTTTGGTAGGTCATTTGGATAAAAGTCACAGAAACTGTGGTAGTGTATGCTAAATAGGAAACTCAAGTTGTTTTAGGGGTAATGGAGAAGGAATTTGAAGTGCAAGAGAGGTAGGACAGAGCTAGTTGGAAACCATCCCCAAAAGGTTGGATTAAATTAAATATTTATGGACCTACAAAAGGCAATCTGGGTAGAGCTGGAATTGGAGTGGTTTGTTGGAATCATGTTGGAACAGTGCTCTATTGAAAAATTCAAGGCTTGGGAAGAGCTACAAACAATGAAGCAGAAGCCTTAGCTATCAAATATGCTTCTATTTGGGCAGTAAAACAAGGTTATAGGAGTATAATCCTAGAATCAAATTCTTCAATAATGGTTGGAGATCTAGATTGCATGAGGAACTTTGATTTGAAGACATGAAGGTTAAGAATTCTTGTCACTCAAATTAAGGAATTGTAGAAGGAATTAGATGATGTGATTCCAATTTATGTGAGTAGAGGTCTAAATAAAGTGGTAAACTTCCTAGCTAATATGGACATTGAGAAGGAGGTAGGGGTTCAGTGGCACAATGACATGGCTATTGAGGATGATATGATTAGGTAGGTTGGTGAGCAAATCTAGTGTTTAGCTAATTTGGACAACCATTCTAGAAATATGGTTTAGGAGATTTGTGCTCCAATGTAGATCTTTTATAGTTGTAAACAGGTGAACAAACATTGTAGAAATATGGTTTAAAAGATTTTGCTCCAATGCAAATCTTCTTTTACTGTTGTAAACATGTGTTCTCTTTGGCTAAGGCTGGGAGAAGTCTCATCCCAACTTGTAAATTATCTTTGTTTTAATACAAGTTTTTTCAAATTACTTTTAAAAAAAAACAATTTCAATCATGAGATATCACCCTCCAACCTTAGTATGCTACATTCATATTTTTCTTATATGTCTCTCATACTCTATTCCATGCTTGCTCATATTTTTCTCCTCTTATTTACTCCTCTATCTTTGTTGAAGCCTCTTCTTTGGCCTCTTGCTAATTTCTCTTCTTCTTTCTCTTCTCCTCTCTCCTTGCTTATCACTCTTCTTGTTGTAAATTTCTTATTTTCTTCCTACACAAAGGGTTTTTATACGTTGTAGTGGTAGTTACATACAATAAGTTGTTATTTTACCTATAATCGTTTGAATGCTCTCGCATCACTCAACCACTTCTAAATTTAAATTATATTGTGTTTGATATAAAAATTCAAAATTATCAATTAGTTTATAGTTTATTGTAAAATCACCATAATATCATTCACTGAAATACCTCATTAATGTGTTTATGATGTTACATAGATCGAATCTCTAGTCAAATGCTATAACCATAAATCTTTCAAACAATTGGCATCTGTGTATCCTTTTTAGGGTGTTTCATCAATGACATGTGTTGTTCCTTAAAATCATGAGCGCAAGATCCCATGGAGGGGGCTATTGCTATTTTCACTTAGAGGGTAATCACGTCCAAATAGGAAACTATCACTACAAGAAATTATAAATGTAAACTTTTCCTCAACATTCTAGACATTACCTTGTATAAATTATTACTATACAAATTAACATAGATTAATATATAATTTCCTCAAATCTTTCTCTATATATAGAGAGAAAGTTTTGAGGAATATATATATATATATATATATATTGAATTTAATCTTTGTATTTGCCTTAAATTTCTACTTTGAACCACTTAGACCAACATAGAATAAATACACAACACTGATAAACAACAATAACAAAAATATCAAAACCACTAACAGATTGCTTAAACTTAAACAAACTTGAAATTTGATGGTCATTTATCCATATTAAAGATATTTTTTTATCAAATAACATCTTAAATTTTTTATGCACGTCATGGTAGAAGTTCATATTTTTTAATTACATGTCAAAATAAAGTTTATATTTTTAGATTAACCTTCAAATATATATGGCCATGCATTCATTGAAGTAAATGTTAAAATAAGGATAAAAAATTATTAAATTTTTTTTGCTCTTTCCACCAAAAAGTAATGTTTTTCAATGGCATTCATTTTAATTTTTATATCAATTATTACTTTTTAAACATGCTCCAAAAAATATTTTTGAATTACATGCATTTTAATTTATAAATCTATAGACATAAAATTAACAATTTTGCTGATTTAATAAATCAAATAAAAATACCTAAGCAAGACTTTGAAAATTAAAATTAATCTAAATTAATCTAATATTGCTTAATGAAACCTTAGAAACACCTTAAATATTAATGTAAATAATTAATCCAATTTTTGATATATTTCCCACACCTATAAAAGCAACAAATAATCTGCACTATGTACCTTACTGGCAAGTTCCCTCAATCCTCGAAAAGAGGTCCAGGATTCAAGCTTGGAGACCTACGTTGGATGTAAAAAATGCCTAGATAGCTTGAGGGGTATACCCAAATGGGACAGGCCCCGTAGAATGGAAAGTTCTGGCCCCCAAGGGATACAAGGAATAGTTTTCTTTAACATAAGATTTTGTATCCACACCAGGTACCTTACTGGAAAATTATTTCAATCTTCAGAATGAGGTCTGGGGTTCAAGCCTGGTAGCCTACGTCGGCTACAAAAAAACCCCTCTGGTTATCTTGAGGGGTACACCTGAATGGGACAGGCCCTATGGAACAAAAAATTCCTGGCCCCCAAGGGATACGGGGAATGGTTTTCCTTAACATAAGGTTTAATGCATGTTTTATCATATTTTAAAAATAAGTATCACCTGATATAGCTAGCCCGTTGCATCCAAGGATAGAGGGCTTAGATCTCACCTTTTAGTATATCAAATGTTTTTCTAGAAGGGAGTTATGGTTTCAGAGGAGCCCAACCGATGCATATGAAGATAGCAAGATACATATTGCATTCTAGGTTGAGAAGATTTGACCCTTATGGATTTTGGGTTCATAGTGGATTGGTAGAGGATCCAATGGAAGGGGAGCTCATAGGGGCAGGACCATGGTTGAAATTCTTGGAGTCTTTACAAGAGAGATATGTGTCTGTTGGTTTGATCATTGCTGGTGGTGAAGCTTTTCTCGTGCCTGGTAGATATTCTGTGGTGATGCCAGAGTCCCCTATCCTAGGTTTTTCCAATCCACTATTGTGCAACTGGCTAGGTGGTGGTGAAACATATTTTGTACCTCACAGTAACTTGATGTTAGTACCAAAGTCCCCTTGTCCAACTTTTTTGTTATTTTTGTTGGGAAGTGGATGAGCACTTTTTTTGTCCAGGGGTAGTGTTTGGCTGCTTTTTTGTTGTTGGGTTCCTTCATTGGGGGGTCTTCTATTCTTCTGCATACTAGTAGGATTAGAACCCATAGGGGTGGAGGTTTTTCTCATCAGTTGTCTATGGGGTTTGAACCCACAAATCCCAAGGTTCTAGGTCCTTTCCAAAACCTTACTCCATGGCCCCTATTTTTGTTCTGAGATGGAGGTTTGGTATGAGTTGTTCTCTAGAGTTCGAAGGATGGTTGGAATCCAATAGGATCTATGGGGTTTTAGTCTTCACAAATTTTTGAGATGGAGGATTTTACTGTCGCTAGGGCAATATGTTGTAGATCTCCATTTTTGGTGGTTGGTTTCTATTGAGTTGGTTGAGCAGGTGATCCAAAGTTCAAATCCTTCTTCTACGCTCAAGTCCCAGTGGTGTTCTCAAGGAAGAACATTTTTTATTTTTGTGGAAGTGTAGGGGCCCTAAGTTTTTTATGCCTTAAAGATGAATCATTGATACCCTGAGTCCTGGTTGTTAGGGTTTGATGGCACTATTGGTCGGTTGGTTGGTCCCCCGCTAGGCGGGATGAGGATAATTTTGATTTTTATTTTGTGTTCAAATTGTTGTGCTGCCATTGGATGGGAATATAAGTTTTTTTTTCTTTCGACAACTTTTTTGTTGAGCCTGCTTTTGTTCTAGATTGAATATTGTAATTTTTGGCGATTAGCTGACTCCTTTTAGATCTCTATGTACAAGGTTTTCGGATCCTTTCAAAACCCTCACCTTTTACCCACCAAAAAAATAAAAGCAACAAATAATAACTAACCCAAATTTTGAATTCACCCCTACACCCCCAAAATAATAAAATAACAAAAATAATAAAATATTAAATAAAACTCCTATACCCTCACATGTCACTAATATTTAATAAATATGCTATTAAGCCCAAATTTTGTTAATTAAAAATAATTAACATCTCCATCATGACCACATTTATTAGTCCCCTTTGTATAGAAAACAACAAAATAAATAAATCAATCCTAATATGAAATTCATATTAACAAATATTCTATTTAATGCCTCCTATTTATAATTATCTAATGCTCTAGGCATGGCATTTATTTAAAAATCTATAATCCTAGAAACCCACCCTTATTGAAAATTTAAAATCTACCCCTAATTTAATATGCCACCTCATGTAGGACTCCCCCTCCACTCCATTAAAAAGTAATTTAAAATTAAAAAGTGGTGCCAAGTCAAAAGTGCATTAAAGCCACATGACTCAAGGACACCCACTTATTACACATGGAAATTTTAAAAATATTAAACTTGTCTCATTGGCTTTTGAAAACTAATTTTAAAATGCCCTTCCCATCCCCCTAGGAATACTACCCCCAAGGCTATTTATTATGACAACTCCCCCACCCTTACACCTCATCATTTCCATAATTTAAAATTACTTGTCACACTACCCTATGCTTTTGGGAAAATAATTTTAAAATGATTTCTCATCCCCCTAGGACACCCTACCCAAAGCCCTTTAATGTGCCACCTCCCCCATGGGACACCTCACCATTTTAGGAATTTTAAATTCCCTCCACAATCCCACTGTATCTAGAAAATAATTTCCATTCTTCTAGACCCCTTCCCTTCCCCAAGGCACTTAAATGCAACCCTCCACCTCACCCTCTCTAGATTTTTCCCCCAACTACCCTTGCCCATGTGGAGCCTATGTGGAGTCCACATGGCATCCTACTTACCCAAGGTCAATTTTTACCTATAAATACACCCTCCTATGGCCAAATTAGGAGGAGCCCAATTGGAGCTAGCTAAATGCTATCAAAATTATCCCACACTCATGCCTTAGCCAAATTTCACACTTGCCCATTGTTTGTATATAACAGGTATAGTTATCATTTTCATTGCATTTTATAGCAACAAACTTTGTGTTTTATTATAGTTTAATATTGCATGAACAAAAGCCCAACTAAGGTGGGATATTTAACTACTAACCCTTCTCTTGGTTGTTTGAGTGAAGGTATATCTTCATAACCAGCTGGGAGATATCTTTACCAGCCCATATATACACACTCATACTCTCTTGATCATATTAGTTGTAGTTAGGGAGCATATTACACCATTGTTATTGTTAAAGCCTTCATAGGCATTTGTAATTGTAAAGAGACAAAGAGTCTTCTTTTGCATTGTAAAAGGCTCATATTTTGTAATAAAATTCATTATATACATTATTCTCCTTTGTATTTATTTGCATCTTGTTTATGGCGGTTTCCTTCTTCTACAAAATGGTACGCTCGGTGGGACACATGCTTTTGCATGATCTACCATTCCGCACTATTTTACATTTTGTTGATTGAAAACAACAATATATATATATATATATATATATATATATATATATATATATATATATATATATATTAATTGTTTGATTGCTTTGTTTACTTGCATTTATCAACTTTAATTAGATAACAACCTTGATTTTAAAACCTTACAACACCTTACCATTTTGCCAACATTTTATACACCCATGGCTCATTTTTTCCAATACCAACAATCAACCCCGATATACCACCAGCCTTATCAGCCACCTCCCACTTATCAATCACAACCAACCCCACAATACCACCAATCTCTTATTCATCATCAATCCCCACCTCAATATCCCCAACCATCAACTTCACCATATCATCACTCACCCCCCACCTATCATCAACCACCAATTCAACAATATCATCAACCCCCTTCACCAACTTATCAACCTCCACACTCATCCAATCAATCTCAACTACCCACCCAACCATATCCATCACAACCACCACCTAATTACACTCAATCATATCCCACTTACAATCAATCATTGCTTCCTTATCATCACACTCCCCCTTCATATCAACCCCCACTAATTCATCCATATCAAAATATCCCTAATCCATCACAATCATCCCCTCCATATTATCCACAATTCACTTCCCAACCATCTTACACTCCTACCCACATCCCTACCACATCATATCACACACCTCACATTCTACCCCAAGCCTCCCAAGCACCTCTCACCACTTCACACCAATATTCATTGCCGCATTCATCTTCCCCACACCAACCTCAGCAACCTTACCCCGCTTTACAATAACCTCCATATTTACCCCAATCACCAACACATCAAGCTACACCTCCTTCCACTCAGTGTCAAAATAAATCTATTTTCCCTACCACACACATTCTTCCTCAACCCCAATGTCACTTCACACCTCTTGTAGAGCCTTTATCATCCATATTTTAGAAACTTATCAAGGCATGAGTACTCTCCTTACCTAACCTAAGAATGCATGATACACATCATCTCACATCTCTAGGATCTCATACTGACCAATTTTATGTCTACCATCACCAACGTGGTCATGATATCAATCATTTCATAATCTTGTACAGGATCTTATTGACCAAGGTTTTGTGGCCCTGACTTGTCATGACCCCATTACTCCTACCTCACCCACTCTTTCTTCCACACCACAAGAGCCTCCATTCTTAGTCACATCAACTGCTACACAAGTTGTTCCATCCCTTTCCCCTTCATCTTCATCATCTTTGACATTGGTAATACCTCAAGGTCTTACTATAAATGTTATCGCATGCCACTCAAAGGGGGCTCCCTTGTAATCGCTTTGCCACTATACGGGCTCCCTCCTTGGAATCTATGATTCTTATTCTTATTATTCATGGATGATTTGATATGGATGGACAACCTAATATATATATCTTCACTAAAGCTACATTGGTGAAGAGACGTGATGGTTCACGTTATGAAGGGTTGTGATGGTTCACGTTATGAAGGGTTGTGATGGTTCACTTTATAAGTTAATAATATAATAATTAAATTATTAATAATACTAACTAATTCTAACTAATAATGTTAGGATTGAGGATCCTAACATGCCACTCTCCTTAAAAAGAGCTTTGTCCTCAAATCTCAAAGTGAGAAGCTTTGTCCTTTGTTTTCCAAGAAGGATTTGTGTAAGTTCTTTGACTCTTTTAATGGCATCCTTTCGTAGGCAGGGATATTGAGAAGGATGAAGCATTAGTGGGGGGTTTCCAAGAACAATAGTAGAATATTCCTTAGAAAAATCATGATGACAATGGGAGGGCAACCCTTGGGGTTCCTCAAATACTTCAAAATGATGCATCAAAAGTGATGGTAATGATTTCATATCCTTTTTTGGTTCCTTGGTAGAGCCAACAGAGGAGTGTGTAGTCACTCTACATTGGTTCCGAATAGGTTTGGTCATATGGAAAGAACTCACTATTGGTGAGGAAGGTATGTGTAGGTCTTGTAGAGTGCATGTTTGGATAGCATTGATCACTTTGGGTATGTATACCTCATCCTTGATTGGTACATCAATAACTTCTTGCACATCGACCTCATTGTCTTCATTGCGGTGAGTAGGTGCACTGGTTGCTTCAGACACAACTACCTCATCTGCTTGCTCTATGGAGATACAGGGATCAACTTCCTTCAATAAATACAATGTTAGTGTAACACATTTATGGTGGGGTCCAAATTGTTCATCACAATTATCACAGAGTCCTTTTGCTCGTCGTTCCTTCATCTCCTCAAAGCTAAGATGTTTAATTCGTAAAGTTTGGTTATATTTGGGGGTTGTGTAAGTGCTTTGTGACCTTCCATTATGCATAGGTTTGGGAGCTATGTAAGTGGTCGACGATTTTTCCATAAGTGGTTTCCCTAATCGTTGTTGTGCATTAATTTTATCTTTAGCTAATTTTTCTAATCCATAGGTCTACATCATGGTATAGGGATTGAACCTTGTCACCTCCATTCTAATTTCCTCTTTTAATCCCCTAATGAAGCCATTGATGAGAATTTATTCATACAATCTTGTGTTGTGTTTGGTGATATCCTCAAACCGAGTTTGATACTCATGCACAAAAGTGATTTTATGAAGATATTTGAGCAATTCCCACATGACTGGGTCCCACATGGCTCTGATACCAAATGGTAAGACCTCAAGGTCTTACTATAAATGTAATCGTAGGCCACTCAAATGGGGCTCCCTTGTAATCGCTTTGCCACTATAGGGGGCTCCCTCCTTGGAATCTATGATTCTTATTCTTATTATTCATGGATGATTTGATATGGATGGCCAACCTAATATATATATCTATATATATATATATATATATATATATATATATATATATATATATATATATATATATATATATATATATATATTACCCTAAAGCTACGTTGGTGAAGAGACATGATGGTTCACATATGATGAGACGTGATGGTTCACGTTATGAAGGGTTGTGATGGTTCACTTTATAAGTTAATAAAATAATAATTAAATTATTAATAATACTAACTAATGCTAACTAATAATGTTAGGATTGAGGATCCTAACATGTCTACTCCACCTACTCCTCAACTTGCTATCACATCACCTTCTCCACCTATTTCATCCAACCCCATTTCCATTTTTTCACCCTCATCATATACACCACCATGCTCACCCTCCCCATATCACTCACTCCTTAAAGATCTTTTTCCTGACATCCTTATTGATTTTGAGGAGGAAAGTGATGATAAATTTATTGATCCTCCACCCTCTCAACCTTTGCTAGATGACTTTTTTCAAGTTATTCCCTCCCATCCCCTTTCCTCTAATACCTTAGCAGACACCCAAACTGCACACACATCCAGAGTCTTTTCAACTTCTTCAAATATGACTCCCATTACCTCGCCATGTATTGACACTGATACCTCACATGACCAATTCCTAATCACCATATCCTCCACTTCTTCTTCATCCCAAAACCACACACCTATCCAAACACCCTTTACATTAATCAAAGTCATCAACCATCATCCCAAACTTATCCCTAGTCCTACTACTCCTACTTCTCAAGAAGAAGATGACCCCCATGTATCACATCACACACCAATCAACTCTTCATCCTCATTGTCATACAGTTCCCTCAAAACTATCCCTCAATCAACCTCATCTGATCTTATTTCCTCATCCGAGGACATCCCTCCCACTTCTATCATTTCAGCCTCACTACCCCCTATAATCCCACACATTATTGTACATATGACTAATCCAGCCATAGGTGAACACCTTGTACATAATGTACATATTAAAAACCTACCAAATGTAAAGTCTATCAAATATTTTGGTAGGCCCCGTGATATACCTTTAGCTATAGGCACTATTGTACCCTTAGGCTCACCACCTAACCACACCAATTTTGTTTATGGGGGACATGATACACCCATATCATCGTCTTCTCCCATTTCCTTCCAAGACCATTTTTATGCCACTATTTCCTCTCCAACCCATATTTTGTCTTACACTATTTTAATAAATGCCATTGGCATGGGTTTGGCTTAGGACACCATGAGCAAGGCATTCGCACCCCTATAAACCTTCCATATCAATTACCCAACACTCAAGTAGGCTTGGGTAGATCAAGCTGGTCTCTTGCTCTATTGACCTCACCCAACACTCTATCCAACCACCCTTCCTCTTGCGCTTTAACTCAATGCACCATGCTACCTTGCAGACTTGGCTACCACCCCACATTGCACTGTTTTACACTTTCCTCACCTCCTAGGGCATTTCCTTTTAACATTTGCCTCCTTAGGCACCCTTTTTCACAATACCTCATGCATTTTCTTTTTTTCATTGCCTCCTTGGGCACCCCTTTTACACTTTCCCCCTTGGGCTATACACTTTTCACAAGCCTCCTTAGGCTACATACCTTTTGTTTACCTTTTTTCTTTTTTTATACAGTGCACATGTGGTCCCTTCCTATTTGGTTCTA
Source organism: Wollemia nobilis (assembly GCA_028583015.1). Classification (NCBI taxonomy): domain Eukaryota; kingdom Viridiplantae; phylum Streptophyta; class Pinopsida; order Araucariales; family Araucariaceae; genus Wollemia; species Wollemia nobilis. Next base: position 10,208,862 of record JAQPPZ010016677.1, on the reverse strand, counting down.
CTCTTTTCTCATGGTTGCATTATATCCATTTTTCCCCACCACATACTTCTACTCTCTCCTTCTTTTTAATCCTTAACCAAAGCTCTTACTCTCCATGAATAAAAGAGGATACAGACCACTCTAATACCTCACCTTCACCACTACCTCGCATTACAAACTACCTCATCATAACATTCCTCCATACTCCTATCAACTCTTTGTCACCATCTTCCCAATATGAATTAGCCCATGAATTAACCATTGATAGCATTGCTCCTTTGAGTCCTATATCTACCCATACCAATTTTGTGTCTGGGGACTCGACAGTTTCATTAATTTTAAATCTCTCACTCTAGACCTTGAAGATGAGGATGAAGCAAATTTTGAACAAATTTTCATAACTTTTGATCCTCAATCCCCCAAAACTTTGATAGTTTATTCTTCTCAAGTCACCCTCATCCATCACCTTTCTCCTAACATCTCATATGACAACCAAATGCGTAATCCACCTGCAATTTTTTCAATGTGTTTCAAGGAGACTCCTCCCGCTTCACCACAAACCTCTTCTACACCTCTCCATTATCTTTACCTTCATGATATGGATTGTTCTTTAGGGCACTCCCCTTCTAGACCAACCCATAAAACCCCTCCAACTAGATCATCCACATGTGGTCATAAAAATACCATGTGCAAATCCTCACACCAATCCTCCTCATCTCTTCCTCCACTTCTTCCAACACCCTCTTTACCACCTCTTCTTCCAACACCTTCTCTCCCACATATTTTTCTAATGCCTTCTCTTCCTCCTCTTCTTCCAACCCCTTCTTTTCCACCCCTTCTTCCAACACCTTCTCTCCCACCTCTTCTTCCAACCCCTTCTCTTCCTCCACTTCTTCCAACACCCTATTTACCACCTCTTCTTCCAACACCTTATTCACTATCCCATGCCCCTTGTGTGGCCCAATGTTCACAACCTTACCATTCATCCTCTCTCTTTCCTCCATCGTCCCCATATCTATATCCTTATCCTTATCACCTTGCTTGTAATCCAATTTCCACTACACTCCCTTCCAATCGGCCTCATCCACCTTGTACTCCTCGACCCCCTCACTCAAATGCCACTTCATCCCTATACTTCCATCCTTGACCACATCATTTGTCCCATTGCTCCTCAATTTCACCCTTCCCACTCCTTCCTCCCCCACTAGCTCGAGGACTAGTTCGCCATTCCCCACAAATTTTGGCTAGGGGATTTCACCCTCTAGTATGCCTTCTTCCTACCTTCCCCTTGGTTTGGGGGAGCATCATACCTTCCTTTGCATCTACTTCTTTGCCTATGGGTCTTTATGCATAACATATATATCCCCTACAATCCTTGTACATACCTTTTCCTTCTCTCTACTATCGATAAATATATATATATATATATATATATATATATATATATATATATATATATATGCCTATTGCTATATTTTAACACCCCCTTTTTTACACAATAAATGTTCTTACCTCATTAACCATTCACCTTTCCTTTTATATGCCAGGGTATATACATTTCATTCCCAATTATATTCTTCTTGCATCCCTTTTCTCTCTTGTCTTTTTTTCATATTCTACGGACCTTTGCGTCACTCAGCCATATCTAGTATCCTTATCAAGTGCACATATATCCCATTCAAAGCCACGATGATTTAGAATATTCCTTCATTACCTATTAAGACATCCTAAAACCCACACATTACACACATAATTAATATTATTTTTGACTAGGTGAGGATGATATCATGATTAGTCCTAATGCCTATATTAGCTCATCATGCATCCTTCAGCAGTCCAAAACCCAAGGGCTCACACTTTATGATAAAAAAGAAAATAAATAAATAAATGAAAAATAAATGAAATGGTGACAAAATAAAAAATTAAAATATGATAATAATAATATATCCTGAACCCTTGGGCATATTAGATGACCCCACCGGGGCTATAGATACCTGGCTAGTAGTGGAGCAATGTCGATGTACCGTGTTATAACTCCACTAAAGATATAGATGCCTGACTGTGTTAGAAATATTGAGCATGTTGTATTGTCATTGATGTCAAAGGTTTGAAGTCAAAAGTTTGATGTCAAAGAGAGTTTGGTATGGTAGAAATATTCTTCTATGATTGAATAATTATGCAAGGCAAGGCTTATCTCAAGAAAAGAAATTTATGTAAAGAAAGGTTTATTGTAAATAAAGTGTTTATAATATTTATGTTTAAATATTATAAATAAGGACAGATAGGTTTAAGAAGTTTACTTTGGACAAAGGTCTCAAAAAGAAATTAATTTGACAAAGGACTACAAGAAAAAATATTATAATATTTAACACCAAGGTTAAATATTATAATAAAGAATAAATTTGAATTATCAAAGGTGCCAAGAATTTAAATTTAAAAAGGTGGCAATACAAAAATAGAGCTAACGTCATGATAAAAATCATAATGCATATTTAAAGAGGTAAATAAAATTATTTTAAAAAGGTTTTTTGAGAATGCACGTTTTTGTATCATTCGTCAAAGGCATAAAGTGAGACCAATGCCATTTTTGTTTGAGAGCAGAGTGTGAAGAAAATATGAGTGCCATTTTGTTTGAGGGCAGAGTGAGAAGAGAAGACCAGCACCATTCCATTCGTGAGGGTAGAGTGTGAAGAGAATACCAGTGTCATTCCATTCATGAGGGCAGAAGAAAATATAAGTGCCATTCATGAGGGTAGAAGATAAGATGAATGATATTTGATTAAGAGCAAAGGAAAAAGATAAACACAGTTCACTGAGAGCAAAGATTGAAGGAAAGATAGTGTCATTCGTTGAAAGCAAAAGAAAAAGACAAGTGTTGTTTGTTGAGGAAGAAGAAATGAAAAAGCACAAGATTCAAGGCAGGATAGCGATTCAAATAGAAGTTTGCGCACTCAAGACTTATGTGGGCAACTAGCCCATGCGGTAGACTAGCTTGCACTAGGACGCAGGCCAACGAAAGGTGCAGGTTTGAGTCACGATGGTAGTAAATTTGGCAAAGCAAAATATTTATTTAAAGTGAGGTATGCATTACGTTTGACCTAGGTAGGCATAAGGTTTATTTTTGCTTTTTTAGTTGTGCATATTGCTTGATGTAGGGATACATAAGGTTAAAGTCTTGCATGATATAATTGATATTAAAATTACTGTATGCACATTTCAGATTCTATGTATGGTTCATAAGAGTGAAATAGTTCTAAAAATTTATGAGGAATAAGGTGCTTGAAAGTAAAATTAAAATATGGAATGCACTTAGGGTTATTGAATGGTGATATTGAAAATTACAAGTGGTTCTTATAAGTAGGATTTATAAGGTGTTTGAGGTTTAATAATTGTGTGTAATTTTACATTGTGAAAGAAAGTTTGAAAGTTTTTTATCTTTTTTTAGAATGGCTTGTTTTGGGAAATTAAAAAGGTTGTAAGGCTTTATTTTTGTGCACAAATTTTGAGAGGATTTTTTCATGTGGGTATTTGAAAAGTGTTACGCTAACTAATCCTTGAAGTGGCATAAGAAAGACAAAATTTTGAGACAGGTTTTGAGGGCTCATATTCATCAAAGCAAGCTAAGAGGTATGGTGACATTACTCCTTATCTAAGGTGTTTGATTGAGAAAATATTTCTGAATAATAAGGTGGAGAAATAAGGATTTTATATGTGCATTGTTGGAAATATTTGAGCTAGGGTTTGTGAAACAAATTGTGCATCCTTGTTGAAAGAAATTAGAAAAACTTGTGTTAGAATTTATGAACAAATTGTTGAATTAAATTGGAAACACATGTGCTAGGGTTTGTTAAAAAATTATGCTTCATTGTTTGAATGAATTTGTGAAACTTTTGAGCATTGGTTTGAGTGACATTGAATGTGGATGAGCAAGTGTTAAGAAACTAGTTTTGTGAAGCAATTTGTGCATTGGGCTTGAGTGATACTAGAAAGAATATATTATGAAATTATATTGCATATAATTTCCTATGTGTTCTTGAACAAAAATTTTGGATAGAATAAGTTTGAGGTATTTGTTGGCAATTTGTGTTATTTTGTGTTGTCATTGATGTCACATGGATCACATTGAGTTTTGGTGGCAAAAGCACTTCATAAATAATTATTTATGATATTTTGGAGAGCAAGGATATATATAGGGTTTTGTGGAACAAGAGGCATATAATATATATTTTTAATATTATATTAATGGTTTTTATTAAAACCAATGGTAAAGGTTTTTATTAAAACCAATGGCAAAGGTTTTTATTAAAACCAACGGCAAGGGTTTTTTTATTAAAACCAACGAAAAGGGTTTTCATTAAAACCATTGGAAAGGGTTTTTCATTAAAACCACTATGCTAAGACTTCTCCAAATTATGATGGATGAAAATATTTTCCAATAAAACCTAGGTGTAAAAAGTTTCATGGTGAAATTCAAAAGAATTAAGAAGATATCCCAATTCAAAGTTAAGAGGTGAATTATTAAATTTTTATTTAATAATTCTAAGGTCTAAAGTTGAATTACATTATCCACTGACGTGCAAAGGTTGGGGATATTAATAAATTTAGCCGACATCATTCAAAGGCATGGAGGTGCATATAAATAAAAGGTGAAAAACCTTTGTTTATTAAATACTTGACATAGCGCATGAGAGAGAGTCGTCGAAATGGGAGCAGCGAAGAAAGAAGGATAAATAAATTTTGATTTGAGAGTAAGGTCAAGTAAACAGCATGAGAAAGTGACGTCATGAAGGATCCTATAGCGTAGTTGGTAGCACACAAATTTTGCACAAGGCAGGTTCACTTTTCGAATCCCGCTAGGGGTAAAGTGTTTTGCTAAAGAAGCAAAATCGAGTTTAATATTTGAGCACAAGTTAAAGTTGGGTGTTTGGGATTAAATTCCAAAGTGGGCCAACACCCACGTGGTAAGTGCCTCATAGTGCTAGGCGATAGGAACAGAGTTTGACTCCCGCAAAGGTGTGAATGCACATTGATTTTTGGCAAGGCATTAACAATTTCAAAGGTGGTGAAGGCGCATTAATTTTGGCAAAGGCATTAACTATTTCGAAGGTTGCAAAGGCTATGAATTTTGTAAAAATGTATTTATCTCTAGCACATGGTAATATTTGATATTGCTAAAGTTTTGGTGCATTGAAAATCATTTCTATTATAACTATGGAGTCATAAGGTATTTAGGGAAATAAATGCTTGTTGTATGTGTTAATGTGCTTAGGGAGTTATAAGGTGTAAAATTGAAATATTTGTGATTGATGTGTGTTCTTAGGGAGATATGAGGTGTGAAAATAAATATTTGTGTTTGTTTTATATGGAGTTATAAGGTGTGAAAACAAATAAATAAAAGCATAGGTGCTTGCTGTTTATGTTAATGAAATTAGGGAGTCATAAGGTTGAAAAGTGTTGAACCTGTATATGTCCTAGTGCATGATTTGATTATGAAGTTAAACTAGGAACTTGAGACCTAGTTAATTGCTATCTTGAGTTAGAAGACATGCACATGAGTTAGGGTTTGAAGTTGAAGACAAATTGCTTGATTATGTGCCTTGGCTATTGGAGGAAGTGTATGGATTAGAAAATCAATTTTATGGATAAAATTAATACTTGAGTTCCATGATTGCTTTAGTGGAGTTCATTGAGAGTATTGCCATTATTGAGGAGGTTTTTTTTATTGCTTTGAGGATATTACTATTGGTTACCTTTTGAGTACATTGCCACTATTTGAGACCATTGAGGAGATCATTTGTTGGTCACTTGTGGATACATTTGCCTTTCATTTGAGGAGATCATTGTTGGCTATTTGAGAGCTCTTTGCTTGAGGGAATTGTGCTTATTTCTTGAGAGCTTATTGACATTGCATAAGGAAGATGTTATTGAGAACCTATTGCTATCACTTGTGGATATTGTCCTTGGTTGGTTGAAGTCCTCATGGTTATTGCTTGGAGAGGTTTCCATTTGAGAGATCATTTGTCATCCATTTGAGAGTACCTTGTTAAGCATTGTTGTCATCCATTTGAGAGTACATTGTTGAGCATTGTTGTCATCCATTTAAGAGATCATTTTTCATACATTGTTGAGATCATTGTGGATCATTGTTGCCATCCATTGAAGAGTGCATTGTCATTCATTGTTGAGCACATTGTTGAGTATTTCCATCATTCATCTGTTATCCATTGTTGAGTTCATCATTAAGCCTTACCTTTGTTGATTTGTGGTTGAGATTGGAGTGCTACTTGAGATTCATTGGTTGTGCCTTTGGGAAGTATTTTGGGACAGAATTTTTGGATGGATTTGAGACAATTTTTGTGCATGATTGGTTGAGCCTTTGAGAAGGCTTTTGGGATAGTATTTGAGTAGGATTATTTGAGCCTTTTGAGAAGGCATTGAGGAAAATTTATGAGCAGTGATAGAGATAGGATAGAAATAGAAAACACATAAACATCAGTTGCCTAGCTGAGTAGATCAATGGAGAGCCTAGCTGAGCAAATCAGTGGATAGCCTAGCTGAGGAGATTAGTGGATATCCTAGCTGAGTATATCAGTGGATAGCCTATTTGAGCAGATCAGTGGATAGCCTAGTTGAGTATATTAGTGGAGAGCCTATTTGAGTAGATTAGTGGAGCCCACCTGAATAGATCAGGATAGCCTAGCTTTGAGCAGATCAAAGTAATCATTTGTATTGGGATAAGGATCCCTATTTCTTTGTGAAATATTATAAGGAGATTATCTTGTGGACTACCCCACATTAGGAGAACCATGTTAAATCTTGTGTCTCAATTGTGTGTAGTAATTTGTGCTCTTGCTTACTATTGTTATCTATGTTATTAATGCACACTACTATATTTGGTTATTGCAATTGAGGACACTAATTGATATTGGTTTGGAAAGAAAGTAAAAAGTGGATGCTATACCGTTCACCCACTCTCTCAGTACAAGCTTGTGTTATTTAGTATTATGATCAAGCATGTGTTATGAGCAGTCTAGAGCAAGTGTTATGAGTAGTTTTGAGCATGTGTTATGAGTAGTTTTGAGCATGTATTATGAGAAATTTTGAGCATGTGTTATGAGCAGTTTTGAGCAAGTGTTATGAGTAGTTTTGAGCATGTGTTATGAGCAGTTTGAGCGTGTGTTAGAGCAAAGTTAAGCATACACAGTAAGTAGATTTGAGAAAGTCTTATGAGAAGACTTGAAGCATATTTGAGGCAGATTTGAGCAAGTCTTGTGAGAAGACTTGAAGAGTATTTGAGGTATATTTGAGCAAGTCTTATGAGAAGACTTGAAGTAAGTTTGATTTAGATTTGAGCAAGTCTTGTGATAATACTTAAAGCAATTTTGAGGTATATTTGAACAAGTTTTGTGAGAAGAATTGAAGCAGGTTTGAAGTAGACTTAAGCAAGTCTTGTGAGAAGACTTGAGGCAGATTTGAGATACATTTGTGCATGTAATATGTGCAAATTTGGGACAGAGTTGAGATAGATTTGTGCATGTAATGTGTGCAGATTTGGGACAGAGATGAGACAAATTTGTGCATGTAATATGTGCATATTTGGGACAGAGTTAAGACCGATTTGTGTATGTAATATGTGAAAATTTAAAAAAGAGTTGAGATAAATTTATACATGTAGCGTGTGCATATTTGGATCAAATTTAAGCATAGGTGTGTACCAAATTTGGAGGTGAATAGGGTAAAGGGGATAGAGTTCTCATATGGATAGAGTTCCATGAACCATAGCAAAGGGGATAGAGTTATCTTGTGGATAGAGTTCCATGAACCAAAGAAAAGGGGATAGAGTTCTCCTATGGATATATTTCCACAAACCATAGCAAATGGGATAGAGTTCCATGAACTAGAGTAAAGGGGATAAAGTTCTCATATGGATAGAGTTCCACAAACTAGAGCAAAGAGGATAGAGTTCTCTTGTGGATAGAGTTCCACAAACTAGAGCAAACGAGATAGAGTTCTCATGTGGATAGAGGTCCACAAGCTAGAGTAGTTGGGATAGAGGTCTCTTGTGGATAGAGATCCATGAACTTGATCATAAGAGATTGGTGTCTCCTTTGGACATAGGTCCATAAATATTATAATAGGGAATTGGTTCCCAAGAGATTTTTTGAGAAAATTTAGAAAAAATATTTTCTTCATGGATGTAGCCCACATTAGGTGAACCACGTTAAATCTATGTCTCTCATTTGTGCGATGGTTTGTGCATTGATTTTTTGATGCTATTGATGATACTGGTTAATACTGCTTTGGAAAGATATTGTAATTGATAACATTGAATACTATTTTTTGGGAAATAAAAGTAAAATTTTATCTTATATTGTTCACCCCCCTCTCAGTATACGCTTGTGTTATTCAAATGGTATCAGAGTAGGTTCCTTCGAATTAAGTCTAACAGCTTGAAGGAAGATATTATAGGAACATAGATGGCATCTCAGAATGGATATTCAACAAATAAGGCTACATTGTTTTATGCGAATAATTATGCTTTCTGGAGTATGAGGATGAATACTTATTTTATGGCACAAGGATATAAAACATGGCAATCTATTGAGGATGGGTTCATACCTACAGCTACTCCCATAGATAAGTATGGTAAGAAATTATATGTGAATAATGTCAAGGCTATGAATAGAATCTTAAGTGGATTAAGTGAATCAAAATTTGTGAAATTTATGCAATACAAATTAACAAAAGAAATATGGGACAAATTGAATTAAACATATGAAGGAGACGACAAGGTTAATTTGTCAAAACTTCAAACTCATAGCATAAGGTTTGAAGAGTTGAAGATGGAAGGTGCGGAAGAAATTGCTAAATACTTACTTCATGTTGATGAAGTTTTTAATACCATGCATGGACTTGGATTTGACATTGAGGACTCTAGTGTTTCTTAAAAAGTATTAAGATCACTCCCTATAAGGTATGATGCAAAGGTTTCAGCTATATAAGAGATGAAGGATCTCGATAAGTTGAATATGTATGAGTTATATGGAATTCTCACAGCTTATGAGATGAGAATAGAAAAATATCACAATTCCAAGAAAGAGGTAGCTTTCAGAGATTCAAAGAAGACAAAATATAAGAAACCTGAATCAAGTGATGAGTCAAACAGTAATGAACAATCTAACTATGTGAGAAGAAATAAGGACTCAAGAAAACACAAATATATAAAGACTATGAAATGTTTTAATTGTGGTGACTTTGGTCACTATGCATATAATTATCCATAATATGGAAGTCTTAGCAGTGAAGAGAAACATAATTATAAGAAAAATGAAGAAATAAAATTCAGGCATGAAAAGAAAAATAGGTATGGTCAAGGAAAGCATGAAAATATTTTTTTTCAAAGGCACAAGAATAGTTTATATGTTAAAAGAGCAAGCAATTCTTCAAATTACAGTGATGAAAGACTCTCAGATAGTGAATAAGAAGATATTATATTTTTTGCAATAGAAGAGGAAGAAAACAATCCTATTGAAGATGAAGGAGAAGATGCTCCTATAATTAAATACCTAGAGAAAGGTTCAAAAAAAAGAAGAAGGAACAGTTGATCTAGAAGAGGAAATTATTGTTTCTCTCATAGAGTTGAAAAGAGTTAGAAAGCAAAATTCAAGACTGAAGGCTCAAGTTCAAGAAGATGAATAAATAAAAGAAAAGCTTCTACAAGATCTCAAAAACTCAAAAGCTAAGGCAAGGAGATTTAAAGAAGTCATGGTTGAAAATTTAGAGGTAAAAGAGTTAGAATGTTAAATATTAGAACATGAAGTGGTTTGTCTAAGGATGGAAGTGAAATATTCTAAGGATAAGCTACAAAGGTTTGGGAAAAGTTCAAAATATTTGGATAACATTATAAATGCACAAATATCTTCATTTATCAAAATAGGACTTGGTTTTGAAGAAGGTCAAGAGGTACAAAAAGAGGAGTCAAGCTCAGAAGAAAAGGATATTTCAGAGGAAGATATTGAAGAAGAATCTAAGACATATGCTGATAAATTAAAGAGTGGAAGCTTCACTAAGAAAGAAAACAAAGCATAAACAAGAAATAGGGACCATCACAGAGAAGGCAAAGAAAGGACTAAGAGACCAAATGTTTCAAGACAAGATGAATATTTATTCCAAGGGCATTGTTTTTCATGTAATCATTTTGGTCAAAAATTTATGTATTAGAGGGTTCATGGAAAGGAGTATGGCTTCACTAAGAGGAAATTCAACTCATTCGAAGATGGATATTTCTTTCAAGGTTATTGCTACTCATGTAATCACTTTGGTAATAAAGGGTTCATGACATAAACAATTATGGCTTCACCAATAGGAACTTCAAGTCATTTGCACCTTCCAAGAACTACAACATCAGGTGTTACAATTGCAATAATCTTGGGCATAAGTCCAAGTGGTGTAGAAATTTTTTTCTAGAACTTCCAGAGTCAAGCAAGAACAAGGATACTCAAAAGGATCAAAAGGGTATGATTACAAAGGTGTTGAAAAGGACAAAGAGCATTGTATTTTTGGAGTAGACTTACTTCCACCCCAAAATTAATCACCTCAAGGAGAGGAGGTGGTGAGGGGGCTGAGATAAGAGTCTTATTTTTAGACCCAAAGCTATCCCTTTGCCATTGATGTCAAATGGGGAGAATTTTAGTAAGGGGGAGAGAAATCAGTAAGGGGGAGAGAATTTTAGTAAGGGGAGAGAAATTAGTAAGGGGGAGAAGTTTTGGAATCCAATGATAGCCAAAGGAAATAATTTAGAAATTGTTGCCATCAATGAAAAGGGGGAGATTTTTGGAAATATTGAGCATGTTGTGTTGTCATTGATTTCAAAGGTTTGATGTCAAAAGGTTGATGTCAAATAGAGTTTGGTATGGTAGAAATATTCTTCTATGATTGAATAATTATGCAAGCCAAGGCTTATCTCAAGCAAGGAAATTGTTGTAAAGAAAGGTTTATTGTAAATAAAGGATTTATAATATTTATGTTTAAATATTATAAATAAGAAGGACAAACAGGTTTAAGAATGTTACTTTTGACAAAGGTATCAAAAAGAAATTAATTTGACAAAGGACTATAAGTAAAAATATTATAATATTTAACACCAAGGTTAAATATTATAGCAAAGAACAAATTTGAATTGTCAAAGGTGCTAAGAATTTAAATTTAAAAAGGTGGCAATACAAAGGTAGAGCCGACATCATGATAAAAATCATAATGCATATTTAAAGAGAAAAATAAAATTATTTTAAAAAGTTTTTTGAGAATATACGTTTTCGTATCGTTCGTAGAAGGCATAAACTGATACCAATGTCATTTCTTTTGAGAGTAGAGTGTGAAGAATATATGAGTGCCATTTTGTTTGAGGGCAGAGTGAGAAGAGAAGATCAATGCCATTCTATTCATGAGGGAAGAGTGTGAAGAGAATGCCAATGCCATTCCATTCATGAGGGTAGAAGAAAAGATGAGTGTCATTTGTGAGGATAGAAGATAAGATGAACGACATTTGATTGAGAGTAAAGGAAAAAGATAAACATAGTTCACTAAGAGCAAAGGTTGAAGGAAATACAGTGTCATTCGTTGAAAGTAGAAGAAAAAGACAAGTGTTGTTTGTTGAGGCAGAATAAATGACAAAGCACAAGATTCAAGGCAAGGTAGCGATTCAAATAGAATTTTTCAGACTCAATACTTATGTGGGAAACTATCCCACTCGGTAGACTAGCTTGCACTAGGATGCAGGCCAACGAAAGGTGCAGGTTCGAGTCATGATGGTAGTACATGTGGCAAAGCAAAAAATTTTATTAAAGTGAGGTATGCATTACATTTGACCTAGGGAGGCATAAGGTTTATTGTTGCTTTGTTAGTTATGCATATTGCTTGACGTAGAGATACATAAGGTTAAATTTTTGCATGATATAATTATAATTAAAATTATTGTATGCACATTTCAGATTTTGTGTATGGTTCATAAGAGTGAAATAGTTTTAGAAATTTAGGAGAAAAAAGTGCTTGAAATTAAAATTAAAATATGGTATGCACTTAGGATTATTGGATGTTGATATTGAAAATTACAAGTGGTTTTTATAAGTAGGGGTTATAAGGTGTTTGAGGTTTAATAATTGTGTAATTTTGCATTGTAAAAGAAATTTTGAAAGGTTTTGATCTTTGTTTAGAAATGCTTATTTTGGAAAATTAAAAAGGTTGTAAGGCTTTATTTTTATGCACAACTTTTGAGAGGATTTTTTCATGTGGATAATTGAAAAGTGTTATGCTAACTAATGTTTGAAGTGGCATAAGAAAGACAAAATTTTGAGACAGGTTTTGAGGGCTCATCTTCATCAAAGCAAGCTAAGAGGTATGGTGGCATTATTCCTTATCTAAGGTGTTTGATTGAGCAAATATTTCTGAATAATAAGGTGGAGAAATAAGGATTGTATATGTGCATTGTTGGAAATATTTGAGCTAGGTTTTGTGAAACAAATTGTGCATCCTGGTTGAAATAAATTAGAAACACTTGTGTTAGAATTTATGAACAAATGGTTGAATGAAATTGGAAACACATGTGCTAGTGCTTATGAACAAATTTTGCTTCATTATTTGAATGAATTGGTGAAACTTTTGAGCATTGATTTGAGTGACATTGAATGTGGATGAGCAAATGTTAAGAAACTAGTTTTGTGAAGCAATTTGTGCATTGGGCTTGAGTGATACTAGAAAGAATATATTGTGAAATTATATTGCATATCATTTCCTATGTGTTCTTGAACAAGAATTCTGGGTAGAATATGTCTAAAGTATTATGATCAAGCATGTGTTATGAGCAGTCTTGAGCAAGTGTTATGAGTAGTTTTGAGCATGTGTTATGAGTAGTTTTGAGCATGTATTATAAGCAATTTTGAGCATGTGTTATGAGCAATTTTTAGCAAGTGTTATGAGAAGTTTTGAGCATGTGTTATGAGTAGTTTGAGCATGTATTAGAGTAGATTTGAGCAGAGACAGTAAGCATATTTGATAAAGTCTTATGAGAAGACTTGAAGTAGATTTGAGGTAAATTTGAGCAAGTCTTGTGAGAAGACTTGAAGAGGATTTGAGGCAGATTTGAGCAAGTCTTGTGATAAGACTTGAAGTAATTTTGAGGTATATTTGAGGAAGTCTTGTGATAAGAATTAAAGCAGGTTTGAGGTAGATTTGAGTGAGTTTTGTGAGAAGACTTGAAGCTGGTTTGAAGCATATTTGAGTAAGTCTTTTGAGAAGACTTGAGGCAGAGTTGAGATACATTTGTGCATGAAATATGTGCATATTTGGAATAGAGTTGAGATATATTTGTGCATGCAATGTGTGCAGATTTGGGATAGAGTTGAGATATATTTGTGAATGTAATGTGTGCAGATTTGGTACAAAGTTGAGATAGATTTATGCATGTAATGTGTGCAAATTTGGAAAAGAGTTGAGCCAAATTTGTGCATGTAGCGTGTGCATATTTGGAGTAGAAATAAGTAGAGGTGTGTACCAACTTTGGTGGTGACCATAGAAAATGGGATAGAGTTCTCATATGGATAGAGTTCCATGAACCAGAGTAAAGTGGACAAAGTTCTCCTGTGGATAGAGTTCCACAAAAAAGAGCAAAGGGGATAGATTTATCCTATGGATAGAGTTCCATGAACTAGAGCAAATGGGATAGAGTTCTCCTATGGATAGAGTTCCATGAACTAGAGCAAAGGGGATAAATTTCTCTTGTGGATAGGGTTCCAAAAACCAGAACAAATGGGATGGAGTTCTCTTGTGGATCGATTTCCATGAAGCAGAGCAAAGGAGATAGAGTTATCATGTGGATAGAGATCCACAAACTAGAGTAGTGGGGATAGAGGTCTCCTGTGGATAGAGATCCATGAACTTGAGCATAATGGATTGGTGTCTCCTTTGGACAGAGGTCCATAAACATTATAATAGGGAATTGGTTCCCAAGATATTTTTTGAGAAAATTTAGAAAAAATATTTTCTTCATGGATGTAGCCATATTGGGTAAACCATGTTAAATCTATGTCTCTCATGTGTGTGATGGTTTGTGCATTGATTTGTTATTGTTATTAATGATACTGGTTAATACTACTTTGGAAAGATATTGTAATTGATAACATTGTATAATATTGTTTGGGAAAGAAAAGTAAAAGTTTATCTTATATTGTTCATCCCCCTCTCAGTATAAGCTTGTGTTATCAATTGATATTAGAGCAGGTTCCTTTGGATTAAGTCTAACATCTTGAAGGAAGATGTTATAGGAACATAGATGGCATCTCAAAATGGATCTTCAATAAATAAGTCTCCATATGATAATAATTACACTTTTTTTAGATGAGGATGAAGACTTATTTTATGGCACAAGGATATAAAATATGGCAATCTATTGAGGATGGGTTCATACCTACAGCTACTCCTCCCATAGATAAGGATGGGAAGAAATTACATGTGAATAATTCCAAGGCTATGAATAGAATCTATGTTAAAAGAGCAAGCAGTTTCTATGAATAGAATCTATTGTCAAAGGCACAAGAAGAGTTTCTATGTTAAAAGAGCAAGCAGTGCTTCAAATGATAGTGATGAAAGACTCTCAGATAGTGAAGAAGAAGAGATTTTATTTTTTGCAATAGAAGAGGTAGAAAACACTCCTATTGAAGACCAAGGAGAAGATGCTCCTCTAATTGAAGACCTAGAGAAATGTTTATAAAAATAAGAAGGCACAGTTGATCTAGAAGAGAAAATTACTATTGCTCTTAGAGAGTTGAAAAGAGTTAGAAAGCAAAATTCAATACTGAAGGCTCAAGTTCAAGAAGATGAAGAAATAAAATAAAATCTTCTACAAGATCTTGAAAACTCAAAAGCTAAGGCAAAGATATTTAAAGAAGTCATGGTTGAAAATTTATAGGTAAAAGAGTTAGAATGTGAAAGATTAGAACATGAAGTGGTTTGTCTAAGGATGGAATTGAAAGATTCTAAGGATAAGTTGTAAAGGTTTGGAAAAAATTCAAAATATTTGGATAACATTATCAATGCACAAAGATATTCATTTATCAAAACAAGGTTTGGTTTTGAAGAAGGTCAAGAGGTAAAAAAAGAGAAGTCAAGCTCAGAAGAAAAGGAAGTTTCAAAGGAAGAGATTGAATAACATAAGACGTATGTTGATAATTTGAAGAGTGGAAGCTTCACTAAGAAAGAAAATAATGCACAAACAAGAAATAGGGACCATCACAGAGAAGGCAAAGAAAGGACCAAGAGACTAGATTTTTCAAGATAAGATGAATATTTCTTCCAAGGGTATTTTTTCATGTAATCATTTTGGTCACAAGGTTATGCATTACAAGGTTCATGGAAAGGAGTATGGATTCACTAAGATGAAATTCAACTCATTCGAATATGGGTATTTATTTCAAGGTTATTGCTAATCATGTAATTTCTTTGGTCATAAAGGGTTCGTGACAGAAATGATTATGGCTTCACCAAGAGGAACTTCAAGTCATTTGCACCTTCCAAGAACTACAACATCAGGTGTTACAATTGCAATAATATTGGGCATAAGGCCAAGTGGTGTAGAACAAAGTTTCCATAACTTCCAGAGTCAAGCAAGAACATGGACACTCAAAAGTATCAAAAGGGTATGATTACAAAGGTGTTGAAAAAAAAGGTTGAAAAGGAAAAAGAGCATTGTATGTTGGGAGTAGTCTTACTCCCACCCCAAAATTAATCACCTCAAGGAGAGGAGATGGTGAAGGGGCTGAGCTAAGAGTCTTATTTTTATCCCTAAAGGATTCCCTTTGCCATTGATGTCAAATGGGGAGAATTTTAGTAAGGGGAAGAGAAATCAGTAAGGGGGAGAGAATTTTAGTAAGGGGAGATAAATTAGTAAGGTGGAGAAGTTTTGGAATCCAATGATAGCAAAAGGAAATAATTTAGAAAGGGCTGCCATCAATGAAAAAGGGAGATATTTTTGGAAATATTGAGCATGATGTGTTGTCATTGATTTCAAAGGTTTGATGTTAAAAGGTTGATGTCAAAGAGAGTTTGGTATGGCAAAAATATTCTTCTGTGATTGAATAATTATGCAAGCCAAGGCTTATCCCAAGCAAGGAAATTGTTGTAAATAAAGGTTTATTGTAAAGAAAGGATTTATAATATTTATGTTTAAATATTATAAATAAGAAGGAAAAACAGGATTAAGAAGTTTACTTTGGACAAAGGTATCAAAAATAAATTAATTTTACAAAGGACTATAAGCAAAAATATTATAATATTTAACACCAAGGTTAAATATTATAACAAAGAATAAATTTGAATTGTCAAAGGTACCAAGAATTTAAATTTAAAAATGTGGCAATACAAAGGTACAGTAGACATCATGATAAAAATCATAATGCATATTTAAAGAGAAAAATAAAATTATTTTTAAAATATTTTTGAGAATGTACATTTTCGTATCGTTCGTCGAAGGCATAAAATGATACTAACGCCATTTTTTTTTAGATTTGAATGTTAAGAAAATATGAGTGCCATTTTGTTTGAGGGCAAAGTGAGAAGAGAAGACCAACACCATTCCATTTGTGAGGGTAGAGTATGAAGAGAAGACCAACGTCATTCCATTCATGAGGGCAGTAGAAAAGATGAGTACCATTCGTGAGGGCAAAAGATAATATGAATGACATTTGATTAAGAGCAAAGGAAAAAGAAAAACATAGTTCACTAAGAGCAAAGGTTGAAGGAAAGACAATGTCATTCATTGAAATCAAAATAAAAAGACAAACGTTGTTTGTTGAGGCAAAAGAAAGTACAAATCACAAGATTCAAGGTAGGACAACGATTCAAATAGAATTTTGCACACTCAAGACTTATGTGGGCAGCTAGCCCATGCGATAGACTAGCTTGCACTAGGACGCAGGCCAACAAAAGGTGCAGGTTTGAGTCACGATGGCAGTACATGTGGCAAAGCAAATGTTTTTACTAAAGTGAGGTATGCATTACGTTTGACCTAGGGAGGCATAAGGTTTATTTTTGCTTTGTTAGTTGTGCATATTTATTGATGTAGGGAGACATAAGGTTAAATTCTTGCATTATATAATTGAAATTAAAATTACTATATGCACATTTCAGATTCTGTGTATGGTTCATAAGAGTGAAATAGTTTTAGAAATTTAGGAGGAATAAGGTGCTTGAAATTAAAATTAAAATATGGCATGCACTTAGGTTTATTGGATGGTGATATTGAAAATTACAAGTGGCTCTTATAAGTAGGAGTTATAAGGTGTTTGAGGTTTAATAATTGTGTGTAATTCTGCATTGTGAAAGAAATTTTGAAAGGTTTTGATCTTTGTTTAGAATGGCTTGTTTTGGGAAATTAAAAAGGTTGTAAGGCTATATTTTTGTGCACAACTTTTGAGAGGATTTTTTCATGTGGGTAATTGAAAAGTTTTATGCTAACTAATCCTTGAAGTGGCATAAGAAATATAGAATTTTGAGACAGGTTTTGAGGGCTCATCTTCATCAAAGCAAGCTAAGAGGTATGGTGACATTACTTCTTATCTAAGGTGTTTGATTGAGCAAATATTTTTGAATAATAATATGGAGAAATAAGTATTGTATATGTGCATTGATGGAAATATTTGAGCTAGGGTTTATGAAACAAATTGTGCATCCTTATTGAAAGAAATTAGAAATACTTGTGTTAGAATTTGTGAACAAATGGTTGAATGAAATTGGAAATACATGTGCTAGGGCTTGTGAAAAAATTATGCTTCATTGTTTGAATGAATTTGTGAAACTTTTGAGCATTGGTTTTAGTGACACTGAATGTGGATGAGTAAGTGTTAAAAAACTTGTTTTGTAAAGCAATGTATGCATTGGGCTTGAGTGATACTAGAAAGAATATATTGTAAAATTATATTGCATATCATTTCCTATGTGTTCTTGAACAAGAATTCTGGGTAGAATATGTCTGAAGTATTATGATCAAGCATGTGTTATGAGCAGTCTTGAGCAAGTGTTATGAGTAGTTTTGATCATGTGTTATGAGCAGTTTTGAGCATGTATTATAAGTAGTTTTGAGCATGTTTTATGAGAAATTTTGAGCAAGTGTTATGAACAGTTTTGAGCATGTGTTATGAACAGTTTGAGCATGTATTAGAGTAGATTTGAGAAGAGACAGTAAGCAAATTTGAGAAAGTCTTATGAGAAGACTTGAAGCAGATTTGAGGTAAATTTGAGCAAGTATTGTGAGAAGACTTGAAGAATATTTGAGGTATATTTGAGCAAGTCTTGTGAGAATACTTGAAGTAAGTTTGAGGTAGATTTGAGGAAGTCTTGTGATAAGACTTAAAGTAGGTTTGAGGTAGATTTGAGCAATTTTTATGAGAATACTCCCAAGATATTTGTTGAGAAAATTTAGAAAAAATATTTTCTCCATGGATGTAATCCACATTGGGTGAACCACGTTAAATTTATGTCTCTCATGTGTGTGATGGTTTGTGCATTGATTTATTGCTGCAATTGATGATATTGGTTAACACTACTTTGGAAATATATTTTAATTGATAATATTAGATAATATTGTTTGGGAAAGAAAAGTAAAAGTTTATCTTATACTGTTCAACCTCCCCTCTCAGTATAATATTGTGTTCTTCAATTGGTATTAGAAAGGGTTCCTTCGGAAAATTCTAATAACTTGAAGGAAGATATTATAGGAACACAGATGGCATATCAGAATGGATCTTCAAAAAATAAGGCTCTAATGTTTGATGGGAACAATTATGCTTTTTGGAGTATGAGGATGAAGACTTATTTGATGGCACAATGATATGAAACATGGCAATCTATTGAGGATGGGTTTACACCTACAAATACTCCTCCCACAAATAAGGATGGTAAGAAATTACATGTAAATAATGCCAAGGCTATGAATAGAATTTTAAGTGGATTACGTGAATCAAAATTTGTGAAAGTTATGCAATGCAAATTAGAAAAATAAATATGGGACAAATTGAAGCAAACATATGAAGGAGACAACAAGGTTAAGTTGGCAAAAATTCAAACTCATAGGAGAAGGTTTGAAGAGTTGAAGATGGAAATTGAGGAAGATATTTCTAAATACTTACTTACTATTGATGAAGTTATTAATACCATGCATGGACTTGGATTTGAAATTGAGGACTCTAGTGTTTCTCATAAAGTATTAAGATCACTCCCTATAAGGTATGATGCAAAGGTTTTAGTTATAGAAGAGATGAAGGATCTTGATAAGTTGGCTATGGATGGGTTATATGGAATTCTCATAGCTTATGAGATGAGAACAAAAAAATATCAAAATTCTAAGAGATAGACAACATTCAAATTTTCAAAGAAGACACAATATAAGGAACTAGAATCAAGTAATGATTCAAGTAGTAATGAAGAAGCTAACTATGTGAGAAGAAATAAGAAAGACTCAAGAAAACACAAAGATATAAAGACAATGAAACATTTTAATTGTGGTGACTTTGGTCACTATGCATATAATTATCCACAAGCTGAAATCACTAGCAGTGAAGAGAAATAGGATTATAATAAAAATGAAGAAATAAAATTCAGGCATGAAAATAAAAATAAGTATGGTCAAGGAAAGCATGAAAAGAATTTTTTTCAAAGGCAAAAGAATATTTTCTATGTTAAAAGAGCAAGCAGTGCTTCAAATGATAGTGATGAAAGACTCTCAGATAGTGAAGAAGAAGAGATTCTATTTTTTGCAATAGAAGAGGAAGAAAACACTCCTATTGAAGACCAAGGAGAAGATGCTCCTATAATTGAAGACCTAGAGAAATATTTAAAAAAATAAGAAGGCACAGTTGATCTAGAAGAGGTAATTATTGTTGCTCTCAGAGAGTTGAAAAGAGTTAGAAAGTAGAATTAAAGAGTGAAGGCTCAAGTTCAAGAAGATGAAGAAATAAAAGAAAAGCTTCTTCAAGATCTCAAAAATTTTAAAGGTAAGACAAGGAGATTTAAAGAAGTCATGGTTGAAAAGTTAGAGGTAAAAGAGTCAAAATGTGAAATATTTGAACATGAAGTGGTTTCTCTAAGGATGGAAGTGAAATATTCTAAGGATGGAAGGCTGCAAAGGTTTTGGAAAATTTCAAAAGCTTTGGATAACATTATCAATGCACAAATATCTTCATTTATCAAAATAGGACTTGGTTTTGAATAAGGTCAAGAGGTATGAAAAGAGGAGTCAAGCTCCGAAGAAAATGAAGTTCTAGAGGAAGAGATTGAAGAAGAACCTAAGATGTATTCTGATAAGTTGAAGAGTGGAAGCTTCACTAAGAAATACAACGATGCACAAAAAAGAAATAGGGACCATCATAGAGAAGGCAAATAAAGGACTACGAGACCAAATGTTTCAAGACAAGATGAATATTTCTTCCAAGGGCATTATTTTTTATGTAATCATTTTGGTCACAAATTTATGCAATGCATGGTTCATGGAAAGTAGCATGGCTTCACTAAGAGGAATTTCAAATCATTCGAAGATGGATATTTCTTTCAATGTTATTACTACTCATGTAATCGCTTTGGTCATAAAGGGTTCATGACATAAATGATTATGGCTTCCCCAAGAGGAACTTCAAGTCATTTGCACCTTCCAAGAACTAAAACATCAGGTGTTACAATTGCAATAATCTTGGGAATAAGACCATGTGGTGTAGAATAAAGTTTCCAAAACTTCTAGAGTCAAGCAAAAATAGGGACACTCAAAAGGATCAAAAGGGTATGATTACAAAGGTGTTGAAAAAGAAGGTTGAAAAGGAAAAAGAGCATCGTATGTTGGGAGTAGTCTTACTCCCACCCCAAAATTAATCACCTCAAGGAGAGGAGGTGGTGAGGGGGCTGAACTAAGAGTCTTATTTTTAGCCCCAAAGGAGTCCCTTTTCCATTGATGTCAAATGGGGAGAATTTTAGTAAGGGGGAGAGAAATCAGTAAGGGGGAGAGAATTTTAGTAAGGGGGAGAGAAATTAGTAAGGGGAAGCAGTTTTGGAATCTGATGATAGCAAAAGAAAATAATTTAGAAAGGGTTGCCATCAATGATAAAGGGGGGGATTATTGGAAATATTTAGAGAAAAAAGAAGGGGAAAAGAAGAAAAGGAAAATTGAGTTTGATTTTTGGGGTAAGGGAGCGGGTTTTTGAGAGTAGAGTGTGAAGAAAAGACGAGTGCCATTTCATTTGAGGGTAGAGTGAGAAGAGAAGACCAGCGCCATTCCATTCGTGAGGGCAGAGTGTGAAGAGAAGACCAGCGCCATTCCATTCATGAGGGTAGAAGAAAATACGAGTGCCATTCGTGAGGGCAGAAGATAAGACGAATGACATTTGATTGAGAGCAAAGGAAAAAGACAAACGTAGTTCACTGAGAGCAAAGGTTGAAGGAAAGACAACATCATTCGTTGAAAGTAGAAGAAAAAGACAAGCATTGTTTGTTGAGGCAGAAGAAAGGACAAAGCACAAGGTTCAAGGCAGGGCAGAGATTCAAATAGAAGTTTGTACACTCAAGACTTGTGTGGGTAGCTAGCCCATGCGGTGGACTAGCTTGCGCTAGGATGCAGGCCAGCGAAAGGTGGAGGTTTGAGTCACGGTGGCAACACGTGTGGCAAGGCAAATTTTTGATTAAAGTGAGGTATGCATTATGTTTGACCTAGGGAGGCATAAGGTTTATTTTTGCTTTGTTAGTTGTGCATATTGCTTGACGTAGGGAGACATAAGGTTAAAGTCTTGCATGATATAATTGAAATTAGAAATTATTGTATGCACATTTCAGATTTTGTGTATGGTTCATAAGAGTGAAATAGTTTCAGAAATTTAGGAGGAATAAGGTGCTTGAAAGTAAAATTAAAATATGGTATGCACTTAGGGTTATTGGATGGTGATATTGAAAATTACAAGTGGCTCTTATAAGTAGGAGTTATAAGGTGTTTGAGGTTTAATAATTGTGTGTAA
The DNA here is from genome assembly GCA_028583015.1 of Wollemia nobilis. Taxonomy (NCBI): domain Eukaryota; kingdom Viridiplantae; phylum Streptophyta; class Pinopsida; order Araucariales; family Araucariaceae; genus Wollemia; species Wollemia nobilis. The sequence continues at coordinate 10,186,843 of JAQPPZ010016677.1, read as the reverse complement.
TTCTGCATTGTGAAAGAAAGTTTGAAAGGTTTTGATCTTTGTTTAGAAAGGCTTGTTTTGGGAAATTAAAAAGGTTGTAAGGCTTTATTTTTGTGCACAACTTTTGAGAGGAGTTTTTCATGTGGGTAATTGAAAAGTGTTATGCTAACTAATCCTTGAAGTGGCATAAGAAAGACAGAATTTTGAGATAGGTTTTGAGGGCTCATCTTCATCAAAGCAAGCTAAGAGGTATGGTGACATTACTCCTTATCTAAGGTGTTTGATTGAGAAAATATTTTTGAATAATAAGGTGGAGAAATAAGGATTGTATATGTGCATTGTTGGAAATATTTGAGCTAGGGTTTGTGAAACAAATTGTGCATCCTTGTTGAAATAAATTAGAAATACTTGTGTTAGAATTTGTGAACAAATTGTTGAATGAAATTGGAAACACTTGTGCTAGGGTTTTTTAAGAACAAATTGTGCATTCTTATTGAAAGAATTTGTGAAGATTTTGGGCATTTATTTGAGTGACATTGAATGTGAATGAGCAAGTGTTAATAAACTAGTTTTATGAAGCAATTTGTGATATTGGGTTTGATTCATTTGAAAGTATATTTGTGATGATTATAGATATTTATGTGTTATTGAACAAGATTTTGGGTAGAATATGTCTAAGTATTATAATCAAGCATGGTATGTTTTTGAAAAGGTTATGAGTAGTTTGAGATGTGTTATGAGCGAGTTTTGAGAGTATTAGAGATTTGAAGGAGAAGTTATGAGTAGTTTTGAGCATGTGTTATGAGATTTTGAGCATGTGTTAGAGTAGAGTTGAGCAAAGATAGTAAGCAGATTTGAGCAAGTCTTGTGAGAAGACTTGAAGCATATTTGAGGTAGATTTGAGCAAGTCTTGTGAGAAGATTGAAGAATATTTGAGATAGATGTTGGATGAGAAGTATTGAGGTAGATTTGAGAAGTGAGTAGATAAGTTTGAGGTAGATTTGAGAAGCTGTGATAAGATTTGGGAGGTAGATTTGAGCAAGTTTGTGAGAAGACTTGAAGTAGGTTTGAGGTAGACTTGAGGGATAAGACTTGAGGTAAATGAAAATATTATGGATATGGCAGATTTGAGATAGATTTGTGCATGTAATGTGTGCAGATTTGGGATAGAGTTGAGATAAATTTTTGCATGTAATATGTACATATTTGGGATAGATTTGAGATAGATTTGTGCATGTAATGTGTGCATATTTGGAAAATATTTGAGACAGATTTGTGCATGTAATGTGTGCATATTTGGAAAATATTTGAGCAAATTTGTGCATGTAATGTGTGTAGATTTGGATAGAGTTGAGACAAATTTTTGCATGCAGCATGTGTAGATTTGGAGCAGATTTAAGCAGAGGTGTGTACCAACTTTGGAGGTGAGTAGAGCAAAGGGGATAGAGTTCTCCTATGGATAGAGTTCCATGAACCAAAGCAGAGGAGATAGAGTTATCCTATGGATAGAGTTCCATAAACTAGAGCAAAGGGGATAGAGTTCTCCTATGGATAGAGTTCCATAAACTAGAGTAAAGGGGATAGAGTTCTCCTATGGATAGATTTCCATGAACTAGAGCAAAGGGGATAGAGTTCTCCTATGGAGAGAGATCCACAAACCAGAGCAAAGGGGATAGAGTTCTCCTATGGAGAGAGTTCCATGAACCAGAGCAAAGGGGATAGAGTTCTCCTGTGGAGAGAGGTCCACAAACTAGAGTAGTGGAGACAGAGGTCTCCTATGGATAGAGATCCATGAACTTGAGCATAGGGGATTGGGATCTCCTTTGGATAGAGGTCCATAAAAATTGTAATAGGGAATTGGTTCCCAAGAGATTTGTTGAGAAAATTTAGAAGAAATATTTTCTCTGTGGACGTAACCCACATTGGGTGAACCACGTTAAATATATGTCTCTCATGTGTGTGATGGTTTGTGCATTGCTTTGTTGCTGCTATTGATGATATTGGTTAACACTACTTTGGAAAGATATTATAATTGATAACATTGGATAATATTGTTTGGGAAAGAAAAGTAAAAGTTTATCTTATATTGTTCACCCCCCTCTTAGTATAAGCTTATGTTCTTCAATTGGTATCAAATCGGGTTCCTTCGAAAAAGTCTAACAACTTGAAGGAAGATATTATAGGAACACAGATGGCATCTCAGAATGGATCTTCAATAAATAAGGCTCCATTATTTTATGGGAATAATTATGCTTTCTAGAGTATGAGGATGAAGACTTATTTGATGGCACAAGGATATGAAACATGGCAATATGTTGAGGATGGGTTCACACCTACAACTACTCCTCCCATAGATAAGGATGGTAAGAAATTACATGTGAATAATGCCAAGGCTATGAATGGAATCTTAAGTGGATTACATGAATCAAAATTTGTGAAAGTTATGCAATGCAAATTAGCAAAATAAATATGGGACAAATTGAAGCAAACATATGAAGGAGACAAGGTTAAGTTGGCAAAACTTCAAACTCACAGGAGAAGGTTTGAAGAGTTGAAGATGGAAGATGAGGAAGATATTGCTAAATACTTACTTCATGTTGATGAAGTTGTTAATACCATGCGTGGACTTGGATTCAAAATTGAGGACTCTAGTGTTGCTCAGAAAGTATTAAGATCACTCCCTATAAGGTATGATGCAAAGGTTTCAGCTATAGAAGAGATGAAGGATCTTGATAAGTTGACTATGGATGAGTTACATGGAATTCTCATAGCTTATGAGATGAGAACAAAAAAATATCACAATTCCAAGAAAGAGGTAGCTTTCAAATCTTCAAAGAAGACAAAATATAAGAAACCAGAATCAAGTGATGAGTCAAGCAGTAATGAAGAAGCTAACTATGTGAGAAGAAATAAGAAAGACTCAAGAAAACACAAAGATATAAATATTGTGAAATGTTTTAATTGTGGTGACTTTGATCACTATGCATCTAATTTTCCACAAGCTGGAAGCAATAGTAGTGAAGAGAAATAGGATTATAAGAAAAAGGAAGAAAGAAAATTCAGGCATGAAAATAAAAATAGGTATGGTCAAGGTAAGCATGAAAATAAGTTCTTTCAAAGGCACAAGAAGAGTTTCTATGTTAAAAAAGCAAGCAGTGCTTCAAGTGACAATGATGAAAGACTCTCAGATAGTGAAGAAGAAGAGATTCTATTTTTGGCAATAGAAGAGGAAGAAAACACTCATATTGAAGACCAAGTAGAAGATGCTCCTATAATTGAAGACCTAGAGAAAGGTTTAGAAAAATAAGAAGGCATAGTTGATCTAGAAGAGGAACTTATTGTTGCTCTTAGAGAGTTGAAAAGAGTTAGAAAGCAAAATTCAAGACTAAAGGCTCAAGTTCAAGAAGATGAGGAAATAAAAGAAAAGCTTCTACAAGATCTCAAAAACTCAAAAGCTAAGGCAAGGAGATTTAAAGAAGTCATGGTTGAAAAGTTAGAGGTAAAAGAGTTAGAATGTGAAATATTAGAACATGAAGTGGTTTCTCTAAGGATGGAAGTGAAATATTCTAAGGATAAGCTGCACAGGTTTGGGAAAAGTTCAAAAAATTTGGATAACATTATCAATGCACAAAGATCTTCATTTATCAAAATAGGACTTGGTTTTGAAGAAGGTCAAGAGGTACAAAAAGAGGAGTCAAGCTCAAAAGAAAAGGAAGTTTTAGAGGAAGAGATTGAAGAAGAAACTAAGACCTATGTTGATAAGTTGAAGAATGGAAGCTTCACTAAGAAAGAAAACAATGCACAAACAAGAAATAGGGATCATCACAGAGAAGGCAAAGAAAGGACTAAGAGACCAGATGTTTCAAGACAAGATGAATATTTCTTCCAAGGGTATTTTTTTCATGTAATCATTTTGGTCACAAAGTTATGCATTGTAGGGTTCATGGAAAGGAGTATGGCTTCACTAAGAGGAAATTCAACTCATTCGAAGATGGATATTTCTTTCAAGGTTATTGCTACTCATGTAATCACTTTGGTCATAAAGCGATCCACTGTAGGGTTTATGATAGAAATGATTATGGCTTCACCAAGAGGAACTTCAAGTCATTTGCACCTTCCAAGAACTACAACATCAAGTGTTACAATTGCAATAATCTTGGGCATAAGGCCAAGTGGTGTAGAACAAAGTTTTTGGAACTTCTAGAGTCAAGCAAGAATAGGGACACTCAAAAGGATCAAAAGGGTATGATTACAAAGGTGTTGAAAAAGAAGGTTGAAAAGGAAAAATAGCATTGTATGTTGGGAGTAGATTTACTCCCACCCCAAAATTAATCACCTCAAGGAGAGGAGGTGGTAAGGGGGTTGAGCTAAGAGTCTTATTTTTAGCCCCAAAGGAGTCCCTTTGCCATTGATGTCAAAGGGGGAGAGTTTCAATAAGGGGGAGAGAAATCAGTAAGGGGAGAGAATTTTAGTAAGGGGAGAATCAGTTTTGGAATCTGGTGATAGCAAAAGGAAATAATTTAGAAAGGGTTGCCATCAATGACAAAGGGGGAGATTGTTGGAAATATTGAGCATGTTGTGTTTTCATTGATGTCAAAGGTTTGATGTCAAAGAGAGTTTGGTATGGCAGAAATATTCTTCTATGATTGAATAATTATGCAAGGCAAGGCTTATCTCAAGCAAGGAAATTGTTGTAAAGAAAGGTTTATTGTAAAGAAAGGGTTTATAATATTTATGTTTAAATATTATAAATAAGAAGGACAGACAGGTTTAAGAAGTTTACTTTGGACAAAGGTCTCAAAAAGAAATTAATTTGACAAAGGACTACAAGCAAAAATATTATAATATTTAACACCAAGGTTAAATATTATAATAAAGAATAAATTTGAATTGTCAAAGGTGCCAAGAATTTAAATTTAAAAAGGTGGCAATACAAAGGTAGAGTCGACATCATGATAAAAATCATAATGCATATTTAAAGAGGCAAATAAAATCATTTTGAAAAGGTTTTTTGAGAATGTACGTTTTCGTATCGTTCATCGAAGGCATAAAGTGAGACCAACACCATTTCGTTTGAGAGCAGAGTGTGAAGAAAATATGAGCACCATTTCATTTGAGGGCAGAGTGAGAAGAGAAGACCAACGCCATTCCATTCATGAGGGTAGAGTGTGAAGAGAAGACCAACGCCATTCCATTCATGAGGGTAGAAGAAAATATGAGTGCCATTCGTGAGGGTAGAAGATAAGATGAACGATATTTGATTGAGAGCAAAGGAAAAAGACAAACGTAGTTCACTAAGAGCAAAGGTTGAAGGAAAGACAACATCATTCATTGAAAGTAGAAGAAAAAGACAAGCATTGTTTGTTGAGGTAGAAGAAAGGACAAAGCACAAGGTTCAAGGCAGGGTAGCAATTCAAATAGAATTTTGCACACTCAAGACTTGTGTGGGCAGCTAGCCCACGTGGTGGACTAGCTTGCGCTAGGACGCAGGCTAGTGAAAGGTGGAGGTTTGAGTCATGGCGAAAGCATGTGTGGTAAGGCAATTTTTTTATTAAAGTGAGGTATGCATTATGTTTGACCTAGGGAGGCATAAGGTTTATTTTTGCTTTGTTAGTTGTGCATATTGCTTGATGTAGGGAGACATAAGGTTAAATTCTTGCATGATATAATTGAAATTAAAATTATTGTATGCACATTTCAGATTTTGTGTATGGTTCATAAGAGTGAAATAGTTTTAGAAATTTAGGAGGAATAAGGTGCTTGAAAGTAAAATTAAAATATGGTATGCACTTAGGGTTATTGGATGGTGATATTGAAAATTACAAGTGGCTCTTATAAGTAGGAGTTATAAGGTGTTTGAGGTTTAATAATTGTGTGTAATTCTGCATTGTGAAAGAAAGTTTGAAAGGTTTTGATCTTTGTTTAGAAAGGCTTGTTTTGGGAAATTAAAAAGGTTGTAAGGCTTTATTTTTGTGCACAACTTTTGAGAGGATTTTTTCATGTGGGTAATTGAAAAGTGTTATGCTAACTAATCCTTGAAGTGGCATAAGAAAGATAGAATTTTGAGACAGGTTTTGAGGGCTCATCTTCATCAAAGCAAGCTAAGAGGTATGGTGACATTACTCCTTATCTAAGGTGTTTGATTGAGCAAATATTTTTGAATAATAAGGTGGAGAAATAAGGATTGTATATGTGCATTGTTGGAAATATTTGAGCTAGGGTTTGTGAAATAAATTGTGCATCATTGATTGAAAGAAATTGGAAACACTTGTGCTAGAATTTCGGTGATTGTATGTCTAGGGTTGAGAACAAATTGTGCATTCTTGTTGAAAGAATTTGTGAAGCATTTGGGAATTGGTGTGAGTGACATTGAATGTGAATGGGCAAGTGTTAGAGAAACTTTTGAGACAATGTTGATTTGTGAAGCAATTTGTGTATTGGGCTTGAGAGTAGATATTGCAGAAGAATATACTTTTGTGAAATTATATTGCATATCATTTTCTATGTGTTCTTGAAAAATAATTTTAAAGGTAGAGATATGTCTAAATTATTATGATCAAGCATGTGTATGAGAAGTATATAGCATTGTTATGAGCAATTTTGAGCATGTGTTATGAGCAGTTTTGAGCATGTACTATGAGCAGTTTTGAGCATGTATTATGAGCAGTTGTGAGCATGTGTTATGAGCAATTTGAGCATGAGTTAGAGCAGAGTTGAGCAGAGATAGTAAGTAGATTTGAGACAGTCTTGTGAGAATACTTGAAGCAGATTTGAGCAAGTCTTGTGAGAAGACTTGAAGTGTTTGAGGTAGATTTGAGCAAGTCTTGTGAGAAGACTTGAAGTAGGTTTGAGGTAGATTTGAGCAAGTCTTGTGAGAAGACTTGAAGTAAGTTTGAGGTATATTTGAGCAAGTCTTATGAGAAGACTTGAAGCAAGTTTGAGGCATATTTGAGCAAGTCTTGTGAGAAGACTTGAGGTAGAGTTGAGATAGATTTGTGCATGTAATATGTGCAGATTTAGGATAGAGTTGAGATAGATTTGTGCATGTAATGTGTGCATATTTAGGATATAGTTGAGATAGATTTGTGCATGTAATTTGTGTAGATTTGGGACAGAGTTAAGATATATTTGTGCATGTAATGTGTGCAGATTTGGGATAGATTTGAGATAGATTTGTGCATGTAGCATGTGTATATTTGGAGTAGATTTAAGCATAGGTGTGTACCATATTTGGAGGTGACTAGAGCAAAGGAGTATAGAGTTCTCCTATGGATAGAGTTCCACAAACCAAAGCAGAGGGAATAGAGTTCTCCTATGGATAGAGTTCCACAAACTAGAGCAAAGGGGATAGAGTTCTCCTGTGGAGAGAGTTCCATGAACTAGAGCAAAGGGGATAGAGTTCTCCTGTGGAGAGAGTTCCACAAACCAGAGCAAAGGGGATAGAGTTCTCCTATGGAGAGAGTTCCATGAACCAGAGAAGAGGGGATAGAGTTCTCCTATGGAGAGAGTTCCACAAACCAGAGCAAAGGGGATAGAGTTCTCCTATGGAGAGAGTTCCATGAACCAAAGCAAGGGGATAGAGTTCTCCTATGGATAGAGGTCTCCTGTGGATAGAGATCCACAAACCTGAGCATAGGGGATTGGGGTCTCCTTTGGACAGAGGTCCATAAACATTGTAATAGGGAATTGGTTCCCAAGAGATTTGTTGAGAAAATTTAGAAGAAATATTTTCTCCATGGATGTAACCCACATTGGGTGAACCATGTTAAATTTGTGTCTCTCATGTGTGTGATGGTTTGTGCATTGCTTTGTTGCTACTATTGATGATATTGGTTAACACTACTTTGGAAAGATATTGCAATTGATAACATTGGATAATATTGTTTGGGAAAGAAAAGTAAAATTTTATCTTATACTGTTCACCCCCCCTCTCAGTATAAGCTTGTGTTCTTCAAACTGGAAGTGGAGTATGCTTTTACGATGAGTTTACTTTTTCTCATTAGGACTATGATTAGTTAAGTCCAAACCTATTCAAAAAATATGGTTAACGAAATCACTACACACACAATAGGTCTAGGACGTTTCGATATGTCTCAAGGGACCCCTTGATGTGGGAAGAACACTCAAGAGATGAACATAAGAATGGCACAATGAAAACTACTAATTGCATTCAATAAAAACATATTTATAGGTATGTCTACCTTTACAAGGAGGCATTTAATATGCATGATCCGTGTCAATATTAAATGTAATACATGATCCATGTCAATATTAAATGCAATACAATACTAATCCTTATCATTCCTCCCCACTAAGGAAGAATTGGTCCCCAATGCATACAAGTGTGAAAGAGAAACAAGAAAAGCAGAGTGTTGGGTACAACCGAAAATGCACTCCTATACAAAAAGAGAAAGACCAATGATGAACTGAAGCAAGTCTTCAAAAAATAGAAAATAAATGTTGGCATTGAGTCGTGCTTGAAAGATCCTTTTCAACTACTGTAAATATTGCTATGTTGGCGGATGGCTAAAGAGTCCCTCGATTCGACAAGAGAAGAAAACAATAGGTGATGTTGCAAAAAAAATATATCAGTACAAAATTAAGTACAATGGAGATGAAAAAGAGGCAATGGGCAATGTAAAAAGTTGAGGGAAATGGTCGACACGGGGTGCGAAAATCAATGACAAAAGTTATGGATTAAATTGAATTAAATAAAAATTTAATTTAATTTAATTAATGGGTTTATGGATGATTGGATTAAATTAAATCTAATTTAATTTAATTTAATTTATTTATGGGTTTATGGATGATGTGAATGGGCAACGGTCAATGGATACGAAAGTGATGGATTAAATTAAATTAAATTAAATTTTAATTTAATTTAATTATGGGTTTATGGATGATGTGAATGGGCAATGATCAATGGAGAATATTTAATTTAACGCATAATTATGGTATTTAAAAATAAGTGTGATATTAAATATTGTAATTTTAAATTAAATTTAATAAAATTTAATTTAATTTAAAATTTTCTCCAAGGGAAAGGGAGCAACGACTATTGTGGAATGACAACAACTAATTTGATGGCAACACGAGCAAGTGGCAAGTGGCAGGCATGTTTGATCGGTGATAACAACTAGCAACCAACATGGGGTGAGAGGGGGAGGCCATGGGGGTGCATAGGCTAGGGGAGGTAGATTGAAAACCCAATGAAAACCAGTGGCTAGAAGGATGGAAATGGGGCTTGAAAATGGGCAGTTGGTGCTGAAAATAGAAATCCATTGCCAGAATGTGGGAAATACAAATGAATACCATGAGGGAGGATATTGACACTATGGAATCTTGTCAAAAAATAATAGATCGGTATAATATTGAGAACAATGCTAAAAATTCAGATCCAAAATTTGAATAGGAGATGCATTGAGAGCAACAACGACGGTTGGAACTTTGTTGTCCAAAAACTTTTGTGATTGTGAATAAATATGCTTAAAAATTTTGGTATGTTCTTCAACTACAACAACTTCTAGTGAGTTTGGATCTACAACATCTAGAGGGGCCTGATTCTACAACAAAAACATCTTCAATATCAATAGGAGCAACATCGTCTAGTGGTAAGACGTTGGGCATGTTGTCTAGAGACCCTGGTTCGATTCCAGGTGTTGCTACAGATTCTTCAATATCTGGAACCAGTTTGGGATCTGGTTCTTCATCAGTTATATCTTCGTCAATAGTGACAATGGTAGAAATTTTAGCTTGAAGCTGCTGAAAATTAGTAATCATTTCTGCATGGAATTATTGAAATTTCGTGGTGAAGTCGATAATCGAAATGGTCAAACTCAACATCATATCATTAGATACAAAAATGAATGATGGTCATGAACAAAGAATATCATAAAATTATAAATCCAAGATGAATTCTTGGATCAAGAGTTGAGGGGCAAGAGTCAGAGGGACCCAAACTAAGAGTTTTCAAAAAAATAAGTGCTCAAAAGTATTCACAGTAGGGAAAGAGTGTTCACCCATAAAGATCCAAGGGTTGGATTTCTCATTCCTTTCTAAACCAATCTGGTCTCAGAAAGAGGATACTTTTCAAAAACACTTGCACCTGGATTTGATACCAATGATGTGGGAAACACTCTTGAAAAATGACACAAAATGGTACAAATGAAAACTATTAATTGCATTCAATAAAAACATATTTATAGGCATGTATGCCTATATAAGGAGGCATTTAATATGCACGATTCATGTCAATATTAAATGCAATACATGATCCATGTCAATATTAAATGCAATACAATACTAATCCCTATCACCCCTAATCCCAATGGCTTTTGCATGGGCACCTCACCACTTGAGAGGAGCACTAGGGTATTTGAGTCTTGCAACATCTCCTTTGGATACTACCCTTCTTCTTCTTCTCCTCCTTCTTTCACCACAGACATTGTACACCCTTATGTATGTAGGGAAAATATTTTTTATTAATGAGATAAGCATCTTACTTTCCCCTTCACATTACCCCCTTTGGGCACCCCTTTTACACTCACCCCCTTAGGCTATGCACTTATCACTAGCCTCCTTAGGCTACAAATATTTCTCCCACATGTAATGCACCATGATACTTTTCAGACCTGGTTGTATCTTCACATTGCACTGTTCTTATATTTTTGCCTCCTTGGGCACCTTTTTTTACATTGCCTCCTTGGGCACATTTTTTTACACATGCCTCCTTAGGCACCCTTTTTCATAATTCCTCCTTAGGAATCCATTTTACACTTGCCTTGGGCACCCACTTTTACACTCGCATCCTTGGACTTTAACTTTTAGCTAGCCTCCTTAGGTCCTACACCTTTTTATTTTTTTATTTTTCTCATTGTTTTCTTTTACACAGTGCACATGTGGTCTCAACCTGTTTGAGTTCGCTCTTTTTCCATGGTTGCATTATATCCTCCTAATCCCTTTTCCTCCCACTATATCGTTTTATCTTCTCCTATCATCATCCTTCTCTCCAAGGAGTCCGAACCTAACCCCTTTTCCCTCCATTGTAACCCCCTATCTTCCTTACCTTCCCCCTACCTTACCCTCATTTCCCCCCTTTTTACCCCTCACTTACCCCACACACCTTATCTTCTCCCCCCTTTTACCTTCTTCCCATATACTACCATTGGAGCTAACCATTTTCCCCCCACCTTCCCCCATCCTCCCACCCTCATCTCAACCCTTGATTACCCCTGGCTAGGCAACCTTCCCTAATTGTCTCTAAGGAGACGGTCTCCCATGCAATTCCCCCCCTTCCTTACCCTTACCTATTCTTTCCATTATCCAATTTTGTCAAGTGGCTTGTCCTTGGCTTCGTGCCTTCACCTGCGCACTCACCACTTGAGGGGGTCATTAAATATCCACAAGGATAACCATCTCACTGGGGCAGCAAATAATTTTACCAAACGTTTTTGCACCATGTTTTTACAAACAACACACTGCAAAAAGGGGCATCTGTAGACATAAAATTAACAATTTTGCTAATTTAATAAATCAAATAAAAATACCTAAGAAAGACTTTGAAAATTAAAATTAATCTAATATTGCTTAATGAAACCTTAGAAACACCTTAAATATTAATGTAAATAATTAATCCAATTTTTGATATATTTCCTACACCTATAAAAGCAACAAATAATAAACCCAAATTTTGAATTCACCCCTACACCCCCAAAATAATAGAATAAAAATAATAATAATATATTAAATAAAACTACTACACCTCCACATGTCACTAATATTTAATAAATATGCTATTAAGCCCAAATTTTGTTTATTAAAAATATATTTTTTATTTGATGAACGAAAGATTTTTGAAAGGAATGTTGATTAAAAATAATTAATATCTCCATCATGATCTCATTTATTAGTCCCATTTGTATCCTATTTATAATTATCTAATGTTCTAGACATGGCATTTATTTAAAAATCTAGAAGCCTAGAAACCCACCCTTTTTGAAATTTTAAAATCTGCCCCTAGTTTAATATGCCACCTCATGTAGTACCCCCCCTCCACTCCATAAAAAAGTAATTTAAAATTAAAAAGTGGTGCCAAGTCAAAAGTGCATTAAAGCCACTTGGTTCAAAGACACCCACTTTATTACACTTGGCAATTTTAAAAATATTAAACTTGTCTCCTTGGCTTTTGAAAACTAATTTTAAAATGCCCTTCCCATCCCCCTAGGAATACTACCCCCAAGGCTATTTATTATGACAACTCCCCCACCCTTACACCTCATCATTTCCATAATTTAAAATTACTTGTCACACTACCCTATGCTTTTGGAAAAATAATTTTAAAATGATTTCGCATCCCCCCTAGGACATCTTATCCAAAGCCCTTTAATGTGCCACCTCCCCCATGGGACACCTCACCATTTTAGGAATTTTAAATTCCCTCCACAATCCCCCATGTATCTAGAAACTAATTTTAAATTAGTTTCCATTCTTCTAGACCCCTTTCCTTCCCCAAGGCACTTAAATGCAACCCTCCACCTCACCCTCTCTAGATTTTCCCCCAACTACCCTTGCCCATGTGGAGCCTATGTGGAGTCCACATGGCATCCTACTCACCCAAGGTCAATTTTACCTATAAATACACCCTCCTATGGCCAAATTATGAGGAGCCCAATTGGAGCTAGCTAAAAGCTGTCAAAATTATCCCACACTCATGCTTTAGCCAAATTTCACACTTACTCATTGTTTGTATACATTAGGTATAGTTATCATTTTCATTGCATTTTACAACAACAAACTTTATGTTTTATTATAGTTCAATATTGCATGAACAAAAGCCCAACTAAGGTGGGCTCTTTAACTACTAACCCTTCTCTTGGTTGTTTGTGTGCAGGTATATCTTCATAACCAGCTGGGAGATATCTTTACCAGCCCATATATACACACTCATACTCTCTTGATCACATTAGTTGTAGTTAGGGAGCATATTACACCATTGTTATTGTTAAAGCCTTCATAGGCATTTGTAATTGTAAAGAGACAGAGTTTTCTTTTGCATTGTAAAAGGCTCATATTTTGTAATAAAATTCATTATATACATTATTCTCCTTTGTCTTTATTTGCATCTTGTTTATGGTGGTTTTCTTCTTCTACAAAATCAATTATTAAATTTTAGTCATATCAAACTTCTATGTCATCAAGATTACCAAGTTGAAAAGTCTCTCAATAATTATAGGGAACTCTAATAAAAAAGATCAATAGCTTTGAGAAAATAACATCAAATGCATGTATAAGTTCACTGATGAATATGAGAGAAGGCTAAATTCCTTATCTAGTCAATATTTTTTTTTAAGTTGGTTAAATTTTCAAATTTATTCATTATTAAAAAATATCGTTAATAAATTTATTCAATATTTTTTCTTCAATATTTTAAGCCTGTCCAATCACCCTTCTTACTTATTTTAGTTTTTTTTGGGGTAAATTAAGAAATGGGATTTTGACCAAGAATCCCCCAACCTGTTACAACAACTCCACAAGGAGACACACACCCATCCCCTCACACACTCACCCACACCACGGTTTGAACCTTGGACCTCCCGAAGAAGAGCCAAAGCCCAAACGGTTGCACTGCACCCCCAGGTGCCTCTTAATTATTTTAGTTACATACTGATTAAACATAATAAATATCAAAATTGTATTTTTAAAATAAAAAATTATTTATATATATTAAAATTTAAGTTATTTTATTTAAAAAATTAAGTACAAATTAAAAATATTTAAATCCAAATAATTAATATAACAAAAATGATAAAAAATATTAAATTGTTCTAAATCATAAAAAATATCATAAATTCTAGCCAGTATCAATAATAAATTTGATTCAATATTTTTTTTATTTCTACAGGCTTTGGCCTCTCTTTGAGAGGTCCAAGGTTCAAACCCCACTCAGAATGAGGGTACCAGGACCCCTCATAAAAACCTCTATAAATTCATTATTAAAATAATAACATGGTTAACATTTTATGAATCATTGTTATACCTCTACATATACAGGGAGTGATGGAAGCGAGAGCGCAAGAGAGGGATAAGGAGTTGTTGGGTCAATTCTCTCTGGAGAGGCTTTCTCTTGCCATGGTGCCATAGTGTTTGTTCTTTTGTCTTGGTCTCGGTTGGACTAGAGCCTATCGAAATTGGGGTGACTATGGCCCTTTTTTTCTTTGGCCTTCAGTTTATCTCTGCCTAGGGCTTCTACATTTTCTTCTATGTTGGGGGATTCTTCTGGCAGTTCTTTGTCGACCCTTCCTTGGTAGGGAAGACTCCAAATTTTCCCTTTTGCCCCCATTTTCTTCTTTGACCTTCAACTTACCTTTGCTGGAACTCCTCTCCTAGGATTTTGATAAGACTATTATTGCTTCTTCTGCGTTTGGGGTTCCTTTCTGCCCCTCTTTCTTCTTCGGCCTTTAGTTTATATTTGTTGGAATATTTTCAACATTGCCTCCTTAGTCCTAAGTATTAAGTCCTAGTATTTAGTTTTAGTTTAATGTTTTGATTTACATTATTCTAGTTAATTTGATTAGCATACGTTGAGGTTTTGGCTTGGTTGATTAATGTTTGACCATAGTCCAAGATTAGCATGTTGTTAGGATAAGAGCTATCTTTAAGTTAGTTTGTTGTAATAAGTTTAAGAGGATTTCTCTCAACCACCATGTCTATTTTTAGTTCTTTCAAGAACTATAAAACTATGTAATGCATTGTTGATCAATAGAACAATTTCACCATTGTTTCTCAATATTTGTTGGTTTTCCTCTCTTAGGATTTCGGCAAGGCTATTGTATTTATTCTACGCTTGGGGATTTTCTTCTCATTTCCCGAGAAACCCCTTTCTGGGCTTTTCTATGGTGTTTGGTTTGTTGGCTTTGTTCCATCCAGAGTTGATGGACATGTTTGTCTTAATGAGGGCTAGGAGGGCCCTTGTATTCTAGTGAGGATATGGGTCATATGCATCCTTGGAGTGCTTGTCTACCAAGGGCCAAGAGGGCCTCCTATCTTCCTTTAATGGTGTGCGACTACTTTCCCCTCTTGGGAGAGCATCTTGTGGTCGTGTGCATCCTTGAAGAGCTTGTCCTGCCAGGGGTTACGAGGACCCCTTATCTTCCTTCGATGGTGTGTGGTTGCTTTCCCCTCTTGCAAGAGCATCTTGTGGTCTCGTCCATCTTGAAAGAGCTTATCTTACCAGGGATAGGAGGGCTCCCTATCTTCTCTCCCTCCCCCCTCATTTTGATGGTGTGTCGTTGTTATCCCTTCCTAGGCATCCTGTAGACCTGTGCATCCTCGGAGAGCTTGTCTTACTAGGGACTAGGAGGGCCCCTTGTCTTCCATCAATGGTGTACACTTGCCTTCCCTTCTTAGGAGAACATTGTGTGGTCGCGTGCACCATTGATTCCTAGGAAACGATCTTCTGGCTCTAGCTGAGTGTTGTTGGGTCTGTTGTGCTCTCAAGGTGCTTCTCTACCTTTGAGTTTGGAGGATTTTTCATTGAATGTTCGATCTTGGGGAGACCTTCGAGGAAGAGGGAAAATTTTTAAATTTTTTATTTTTTTTGTTAGAGCAGGATTCCCTTGCTTAGGCAGGATTTTTTCAAATTTGAATTTCTTGTTTGAGCAACACCCTTGCTTAGGCGGGAAAATTCAAATTTGAATATGTTATGGGTCTCGTCTCTTTTTAGTTTCATCTTTTTTAAACGACCCCTCTTTGAAGGCTTTCTCTTTTTTTAAAAGGTTCAGGAACCCTTTCAAAACCCCTTCATCCAATCAGTCTAAAAAAAATCTTTAAAATTTTAAGCTTGTTGAATCACCCTCTATATATTTTAGTTACAAACTTATTAAACATAATAAATATAAAAATTGTATTTATAAAACTAAAAAAAAAAAGTTCTTTTATTTTAAATCATAAAAAAATATTAAATTAAATTAATATATTTAACATGCAATATCAAATATAAACATCAACTTGCATATAATCTTAATTTATAAAATCAATTTAATTTTCATTAAAAAAAATAATTAAATTTCAAACTTGACTCTTGGATTGCTACTCTCACCTAAACCTTATCCTCTTCTCCATGCATTTCTCCCTTGACCCTGCAACTTGTTCTATCTAATTGTGGTAACTTCGACTATGACTCCATAAC
Source organism: Wollemia nobilis (assembly GCA_028583015.1). Classification (NCBI taxonomy): domain Eukaryota; kingdom Viridiplantae; phylum Streptophyta; class Pinopsida; order Araucariales; family Araucariaceae; genus Wollemia; species Wollemia nobilis. Next base: position 10,170,678 of record JAQPPZ010016677.1, on the reverse strand, counting down.
TCTTCCTATGACCTAAGCCTTATCCTCTTCTCTCCATGCATTTCTCCTTTAACCCTGCAACTTGTTCCATCTAATTGTGTTAACTTTGACAACTTCCTGAGTCCAACTCTCACATAAGTCTTATCCTCTCCTCCTCTATGCATTCCCCCCTTGATCCCAAAACTTCTTCTAAGATTATGCTAACTATTCCCTTACTATGTTCTCACCTAAGCCTTATCCTCTTCTCCTCCATGCATTTCTCCCTTCACCCCGTATTTTTTTCTATTTGGTTGTATTAACTCTTAAAATTTTAAAATTTTGTTCATCTTAAATGTAGTAAAATAAATTTATTCACCTAGGGTGTAGCACAAGAGTTCGGGCTTTGGTTTTTCTTTGGGAGGTCAAAGGTTCAAACCGCAGCGTGGGCAAACGTGTGAGGGGGTGAGTGTGTGGTGGCTTTGTGTTAAATTCCCTATTGATAAGTATAGCTCTCGGCTTTAGGAGGGGTGAGGGGGTGAGTGTGTGGTGGCTTTGTGTTAAATTCCCTATTGATAAGTATAGCTCTCGGCTTTAGGAGGGGTTATGGTTGAGAAAAGACTGCTCAGCCCTGTACGCCCGTTACAAAGGTTTTCACAATAACCAAATCCAAAAAAATAAAAATAAAAATAAAAAATAAATTTATTTATTATTAATATAAATAATAAAAAAGATTTATATTTGAAATAAAAAATAAAATTATTCAATAAAAAAATTAATAAAAATATATAATTTTATTTTAATTTTTTTTTAAATATATAATAATTATCAAAGCAAGCAGATTGAACAAATTAGAAACCACTTTCGTAAGAGAACCCTCTCTATATATATTATACATAGGATAATAGGTAAACTAATATTGGATTTGGGTTTAAAATTTTGAAGTTGTTTTCTTCATTTTAATATTAGTAATCGATACCAGATGGCTTGGGATTAGAACTGTTGTCGTAGGCACCCACTCAACGGAGTTAGTAAGTTTACTACCTTTACCCGAGAGATCTCTTAGTAAATGCCAAAACATACCAATCCACCAAACCCTTGAAACTAAGAACTTAATATCTTTATCATTAGTATCATGCTGTAAGTAAAAACAATAATTTTAAGGGGCGACAACACCTTTATAGAGAACACCATAAATGTTTGGGTTTCGGCTCTTTTTGAAAGGTTCAAGGTTCAAACCGTGACGTGGATGAGTATATGAAGTGATAGGTATATGTTCATAAAAAAAATTAATGATCAACTAAATTAAAAATAAACTACCCGATAAATATATTAAAATAAAAAAAATTATGGTAAATTTTTTTTAATGATCAACTAAATAGAAACCCCTACCCGGTAAATATATTAAAATAAAGAAAATTATGGTATCCAACCCGCCTTTTGTCCGAAACTATACGTGTCGGTATGGACGCGAACCTTTCGGAATATAAAACCGTACTTGGCTCTTAGCTGTAAAACATGACTTATGACAAGTCTTGTTCCAAACACAAAGTTGCTGAACTTCGAGAGCACGCTATAGGAATCAATTTGTAGTTAATGGGTTTTCCAAGAATTTCTAGAATAAACTAAAAAGGAAAATGTTGACCGATAAGAACTATATAGGATCATTTCAAAAATTAAAAATACGTCTGTCAATATAGTAAGCCATCAATTATTTGAGAACTCATTATCACAGACCATACAAATTTTTTAAACCTCGCATTTTAGGGATAAAAAGTCTATACAATGTCCTTGTTAGGTTAAAATATTGTGTATTTCAAAATAATGATTTATCTGCTCATTTAGAGGAGAGTAAGTGGGTAGTTAAAATTCAGTTGGAGAGCAAGTGGGTAGTTAAAACTCTGGAGAGAAGCCCAGGTTCAAATCTCTCTCCTCACATGTTTGCCAATATGTTGTATATAAAAAGGTTCCTCATCACAAAAAATATATATATATATATATATATATATATATATATATTATATATATATATATATATATATACATCACAAAATATATATATATATATATATATATATATATATATATATAATGATTTCATAGTCTAATGTTTTTTATTTATTTAAAAATTAAAATATTATTTTAATATAATTATAAATTTGTATGGTCCGCCACCATTTAATTTCAACTTAAAACTACCATGCTCAAGACAAATAAGATGATTAAATGTCCTATTATATCTTATATTTTGATTTTTCTGTATTAATATTAATATCAGTAATATTTAAAAAAAATATATTATAAATTTTAAAAAATAAAAAATAAAATTAATTTATTAAAATTTTAAAATAATAAATTATTTTTAAATATAAATATATTAATCAATAATATATATATATATATATATATATATATATATATATATATATATTAAACTAACCATTCTTTGGATCTCCCCACGCTGACTAGATAAGGAATTATATACATTATTCTCCATTGCCTTTATTTGCATCTTGTTTATGGTGGTTTTCTTCTTCTACAAAATCAACTATTAAATTTTAATCATATCAAACTTCTATATCATCAAGATTACCAAGTAGAAAAGTCTCTCAATAATTATAGGGAACTCTAATAAAAAAGATCAATGATCAACTAAATTAAATGATCATAGGGAACTCTAAAAATTATAGGGAACTCTAAAAATTAAATGATCAAATAATTATAGGGAACTCTAAAAATTTAATGATCAACTAAATTAAAAAAAACCTCCCAATAAATATATTAAAATAAAAAATTTCTTCTAAAATTTTTTTAATGATCAACTAAATAGAAACCCCTACCCGGTAAATATATTAAAATAAAGAAAATTATGGTATCCAACCGGCCTTTTGTCTGAAACTATACGTGTCGGTATGGACGCGAACCTTTCGGAATATAAAACCGTACTTGGCTCTTAGCTGTAAAACAAGACTTTTGACAAGTCTTGCTCCAAACACAAAGTTGCTGAACTTCGAGAGCACGCGATAGGAATCAATTTGTAGTTAATGGGTTTTCCAAGAATTTCTAGAAAAACTAAAAAGGACAATGTTCGAGGAATTTTTAGAAAAACTGAAAAGGAAAATGTTGACCGATAAGAACCATATAGGATCATTTCAAAAATTAAAAATACGTCTGTCAATATATTAAGCCATAAATTATTTGAGAATACAGACCATACAAATTTTTTAAACCTCGCATTTTATGGATAAAAAGTCTATACAATGTCCTTGTTAGGTTAAAATATTGAGCAATGTCTTTGTTAGGTTAAAATATTGAGTATTTTACAATGTTTTGTTAGGTTAAAATATTGAGTATTTGAAAATAATGATTTCATAGTCTAATGTCTTTATTTGTTTAAAAATTAAAAAATTATTTTAATATAATTATAAATTTTTATTGTTCCGTCACCATTTAATTTCAACTTAAATCAAAAGATTTATATAAAAGTATATGACCTTTAAGAGGTTTATAATCAAAGATTTCAAAGACTACCATGCTCAAGACATGTCAGATGGTTCACATATATATAATAAATTAATTTTAAATGTAAATATATTAATCAATAATATATATATATATATATATATATATATATATATATATATATAAATTGTAATAGATAGATAGGTATTAAGGTGTAAAGAAATTCCATCATGGAATATGTGAACCATGATCTCTAGTAAAGCCAAAGATTATTAAACAATTTTACCTAGATTACATCATTACCACATAACTAATTTGATAGCTATAAATATTATTTGGCAAGGGTGATGGAAAATCTAAGTTGTTAAGGCTAATGCTATTTGATTTTATTTTTAATATATAGTATAAGTTGTATGTGGTTTTTATTGAAGACCACTCTCATCAAAATATCACATTTGTTGTTAGGTCAATTAAAATATTTTTAACATGTTTTTTAATTATAAATATTTTTTATTTCTTATATCGATTATATTCTTCAATTATCCTCGTGTGAAGGTAAGTACGTCACTTGCATTATCAATTCCCATAATAAATGTATATAAAAAGTATTACCCACATATATATATATATATATATATATATATATATATATATATATATATATATTATGTATATTCTACAATGTTTTTGAAGATCAACATCTCTTAACCTTTATATAGTTGTAGTTAAAATTCTTAGAAAAAATTGAGTTCAATTATTTTATTTCTTTTAAAATAAAATTTTATATGAACATTTTTTCCCTTCCCCTGTCCTTATAGGTTGTTTAAATTAAAGGTGATTAAGCGTCACTAGGATGGTGCTGATACCGATGGGTTTTATAACTCCTTGCGTCACCCCAGTGACTATTTCCGGGGGTGAAATAAAATAATGGAAAAGGTGACGTTACCGATGACCTTTGATAACCCCCTTGCGTCACCTTAGCGACGTTTTCCGGGGTTCCCTGGTCCCTCTCAAAAAAAAGTAAAGGGCAAATCATGCGCCATTGGAAACAACGTGACGATTTTCAGGGTTCCCTGGTCCCTCTCAAAAAAAAGTAAGGTTTAAGTCATGCTCCATTGGAAAAAACGTGGACGAAAGAAAGAGAGAGAGTTTTATTTTATTCAAACTTATCAACACGTACTGCCCTGTCACACTTCAGAATAGCAATATAGGCGACGTCCTCTCAAGCCACCCTGGCAACGGATTCCCCCTCGCGGTTATAAAAACCAGCTAGCCTTGGACTCGGTTTATCAGAGCCGCCCTCCTTAGTTGAAAGCAGTAACTGACGTTCCCTTTCGTTTAAGATTATCTTTGTAGCCAGCCATGAAGATCGTGGCCAAAATCTTCGTTTAAGATCATCTTTGTAGCCATGGAGATCGTGGCTGAAATCTTTAAAAGCGCGTACGAGCCTGTTGTCAAAGAGATTACGGCACTCATCAATCTGCCCGAGAATGCAAAGAGCCTGGAAACCAAAATCGAGCGTGTGCGGAGCTTAGCCCAAAACATCCAAGAGGAGCTGGATTGGCAGGGTAGGAATCCTGTGCCCGTCGTCAAGTCCTGGTTTGTAAGAGAAGAGGAGCTCATAAAATCTGCCCAACAGGCATGGAATCCCTTCTAATTTCCAGCAACAGTATCCGTACATATCTCACCCAGATCGATGAACTCCTCAAAAGCAGAGAATCTGATTTTCCCGAGGACGGAAAACTTGGAGAAAGACGAGCGGTGGTGCTGCAGCCCGTCGAGTCTGAGCTCGTGGGGGCGTTTATTCACGAGAAACTGTCAGAGCTGGAGACGTGGTTGATTAGAGACGACACCGTTCGTGTTGTTGGTGTCTACGGCATGCCGGGCGTGGGCAAGACCACAGTTCTGAAGGAGATCAACAATAATGAAAAGGTAAGTGGTTTCTTCAAGTTCGTGATTTGGGTGACAGTCTCCAGAGACTACGACATCAAGGACTTGCAAAGTCGGATGTGTGAGAGATTAGAGCTCACTCTTCCCGCAGATGCAGATCGTAGCATTGAGGATAGGGCCGCATTCCTACATACGGTTCTAAAAGCAAGAAGTCTGTTGCTCATTCTGGATGACGTGTGGTCTCCTTTTGATGTTGCCAAATTAGGAGTGACACTGAATCAATCTGGAGATGCAATAGTCAAAATTCTGTTGTCTACGCGCAGCAAAAGCCTGTGCGACAAAATGAAGGCAGACAAGACAATAGCAATGAAGGAGCTTACGGAGGATGACGGTTGGGAATTGTTCAGCAAAGGCGTCTTTGGACGCCGCAATGTTCCTGCGATGATGGATAGTAAGGTTGAGCAGCTGGCCAGAAGTATCGCAAAGGAGTGTAAAGGCCATCCCCTGGCCCTTAAGACGGTTGCTCAAGCAATTCCCAAGAATCATGAAGCAGAAGATTCCAAGAAGCTTGAAGCAGAAGATTTGGAATACAGTCTCAAGCAGCTTAAGGAGATGGACCTCAAATGTTTTGTCTTCCGTGAAGAACTTACTGCCAATATGTACAAGTCCTTCAAATATAGCTACGATGCTCTCCCGACAATGGAGGTGAAGATCTGTTTCCTCTACCTGGCCGCCTTCAGGGAAGACGTGGAGATCGATGCACAAGAATTGATCGAGATATGGAGGGCAGAGGATCTCGTCGATGACAATCATGAGGGGCGGCGCAGTTTAAAAATCTTGGACGACCGTTGTCTGGCCGAGATTGAGACCAGAGAGGAAAAGGGCGTGGAGATTTGCAAGGTGAAAATCCACGATGTCCTTCGGGATATGGCTGTACAAATAGGCGAGAACGACGAGAATTCCATATTCCGTGTAGGTAACAGTTTAAAATCTTTTCCCAACTGTGCAAGCACACAGTTAAGGAGGGTCTCTGTGATGCATAATCAGATAAGGTCTCTACCCGAGAAATTCGACTGCAGCGAACTGCTCAGTCTGTTTCTGAGCTGGAATCAAAGTCTGGCAGAGGTTCCGGAGAGCTTTCTGGAGAAGCTGAGCTTGTTGAAGGCGCTCGATCTCAGCAATACAGCCATCAAGTCGTTGCCATCGTCCATCGGTCAGCTGAAGGATCTGGTCTACCTCCGGCTTTCCAACACACAGATTGAGGTACTTTCTGATGAAGTATTCTTGCTCACTAGCCTTCAATTGTTAGATCTTTCTTTCTCTAGTTTGACAGATCTGCCCTCCGGTATATGTGAGCTCAAACGCTTGAGAATTCTCCTCCTCACTCAGTGTAAGCGTTTGAAATTCGTTTCGTCGAGAATATCAGAGCTGACCTGTTTGGAGGAGCTGGATATGTGGGAGGTGTCCTTTGCATTCTCTGCAGTGGTGGATGCAGTAGAAACAGAGAATAGAGTGGCTTCTTTGCAGGATGTATGCAGATTGCCTGGTCTGAAGAGGCTGCAGGTGTCGATCAAGTCCCCCATAGTGCAGGGCCTGATGGGGAGTTTGGGTGAGGTGAGAGACCTTGGGCTGCTTTGGGACGTCGGGGTACATCAAGCTGATCTGCCCTCTGACATGAGGAAATTGGGGGAATTGGAGAGGCTGCACCTTCGCGACTGTGATATGAGTTGCACCCCTGATTTATTTTCTACATATGAAAACCTGAAATACTTAAAACTAAATTGCTGTCGACGACTGCAAAAGCTTGAAGGGTTGGGGTTGGGAAAATTGCCGAATTTGAGAGAATTGGAGATAGAAGAATGCCGTGAGCTCAAAGAGTTAGGAAAGGAGTTTGGGGAAGAAGGGAATTTTCCAAGGTTGCACGTCCTCAAACTTGAGAAGCTGCCTTCACTGGAAAGTCTGTTCGGGGATCGTGTGGAAGCAGGGGCTTTGTCCAGGCTGCAAACTCTAGGTATATTCCGTTGTAAGAATCTGAAAAGACTGCCCTCAGGGTTGGACAGCCTGAAGTCTCTCTCGGAGATTAGAGGTAATGCCGAATGGTGGGATGGAATTGAATGGGAACAAGAAGAAATGAAGAAGAGCCTTGAAAGTAAGTACGTGAAAACCGTGGAATTGAATGAGAACAAGAAGAAATGAACAAGAGCCTTGAAAGTAAGTACGTGAAAACCGAGGAAGTCGCAACCTTGTGTCCAGAGACTTCATCGCAGACCTCCAGACCTCCGTGATCGGGTATTAATTATAGTAATTCTGCAGTTTGCAAGCAAGATTTTCTAAATATCTTTTTAAGGTTTGGGTTTTTTACAACGTGAGTACGACTTTCCGTCTTAAAATAGGTTGTTCATCTTAAAATTTTAAGGCTACTATTCTCTTGTGCATTGTAAATCCTCTGTTCATCTTAAAATTAAGGCTACTATTCTATTGTGCATTGTAAATCCTCCCTTCAAATTAAGGCTACTATTCTCTTGTGCATTGTATATCCTTATTCCTAGGTTGGAATTTGGTTTTATTTTAATATTTTTACATTTTTTATTTTTTTATTAATATTTTATATATTTAAATAATTATATTTTACAACTTTAAGTGTGATAAAGTAAAAGAAAATTGGTTTCACATTAAATTTATTTTATTATATTATTATGTTTCTTGAATTTAATTAGAAAAATCACGTTAAGTGGATCCTTATCTTATAATGTAGAGCTGTGCCTTTTACAATTCTTTTTGGTCATTATCTTATAATGTAGTGTTGTGCCTATTACAATTCTTTTTGGTCATTATCTTATAATGTAGAGCTGTGCCTTTTACAATTTTTTTTGCACATATACAGTTATAATAAAATGGTTACAATTCTTTTTGGTTATAAAATTTGTTTTGAGTAAGTTTTTTTTGTAAAATTATCTACAATTTGAACCTCAGTAGAAATATGTCTTATTTGAATATGATGATTTTGAACATGATCCCTGATAAAATGACAATGGGCTTTAATGTGTTTTGTTCTTTCATGAATCACTGTATTTTTTATTAATCTAAGTACTCCTTGATTATCATAATTTATTATTGTAGGAGTTCTGATTCTCATATTTGGCAATATGTACTATAACCAAAGTGTTTCACAAGTTGCATCTTTTGTTGCACGATATTATGCTTTTGTAGATGAAAGTGCTACTACATGTTGTTTTTTACTGTACCAAGAAATAGGTCCAAAACCAAGATAGAAAACATAGCTTTATGTAGACTTTTGACATCTATAGATCCACCATAATTAGAATCTAAATATCCCTATAGATAGAATTTGTCATCATCTTTTTTATATGTTAGTCCATATTCTATAGTCTTGCTAATATATTGTAGTATTATTTTTATAGATTTCCAATAACTTTCTCTAGGTTCTTTCATAAATCTTGAAAGATAATTTACAACAAAAACTATATCTGGTATGGTATTTGTTAAATATAGAAGAATTCCAATTAATTGACAATAGATAGTGGTTAAGACTAGAGGTGTCTCATCATATCTAGATAATTGTAATCCTTGCTCCATAGGAGTATCTTTGGGTTTACAATTTTTCATTATGTATTTTTCAAGTAATGATTTTGCATACTTTGTCTATGTTATTATGATAATATTTTCATTTTGATAAATTTCCATGCTAAGACAATAATGAAGGAGCCCCAAATCTGCCATTTCCAAATCCTTTTCTAGTTTCCTTTTAACTTCATCTATCCAAATTTTAGAGCTTCCTATGATTATTATATTATCAACATATACTATAAGTATTATTGTTTCAGGTCCAACCTTTTTTGTATATATTTGGATATAATAAACTTCTTTTAAAATTATGTTGTAATAAATAATTATTAATCTTTATATAGCATGCTCTTTGTGCTTGTTTTAGACCATGTAAGGATTTGTTTAGATTGTAAAAGTTTTGTTCCTATCCTTTGATCACAAATCCCTTTGGTTGTGACATAGATACCTCTTCTTCAAGATCATCATTAAGAAATGCACTTTTTATATCCATTTGATGAAGTTTCTATCCAAGATGTGATGCTAAAGCACAAATTATTCGAATAGTGGTCATTCTTGTTGTTGGTGTAAAAGTTTCTTCGTAATCAATTCCTTTTGTTTGAGTATGTCCTTTTGCAACTAATCAAGCTTTGTATTTTTCAAGTGAACTATTTGCTTTGTATTTGATCTTGTAGATCCACTCTATCTTATTACCATTTTTCCTTGAGGTAAATCAACTAGATTTTGATTCTATGACTATCTTCTATTCTAGGTGACTTAAAACACTTAGAGTAGTTATAGGTTGTACTACAAAACTTATTAATCCCTTATTTATTCTTGTTAAGCTATGATTTTGTGGTCTTTTAGTAGCGAGATCTAGCATTTGCTCTAGTTTTGAATCCTTAAATGTATCTCTAAACCATATTGGTTCTTTGCTTTGAAGTGTTGTAGTAGTTCTTAAATTCTCAAAATTTTCATCATATATATTTGATTTTGATTCTTCACTTGATGAGTCTTCTAAAAAACTTAGAATTTTCCTTGAATCAATATTTTGTTAGTTAATAACATTTTTTTCCTTTGTCAAATACATCTCTACTTATGTAAATTTTCTTTGTTGTTCGATCAATTATTCTATAACATGTTGAATCAACATCATAACCAAAAAATATTCCACACATAGTTTTATCATCGAGTTTAGTTCTTATTTGCTTTTGAATATGCATGTATGCCTTACATCCAAAGATTCTCAACAGTTCTACTGTTGGTTTTATCCTGATCATATTTATTCAAGAGTAACATTTTTCTTGCTTGTCTTTGTAAGTTTTGGAAATTTTGTTCAACACCACTTTGCTCTATGCCAAAAATTATTACAATTGTAACACCTGATGTTGTAGTCCTTGAAAGGTGCAAATAAATTCTTGGTGAAGCTATACTATTTCTTACCATAAACCCTGCAATGTATAGCTTTATGACCAGAATTATTGCAAGTGAAACACATGATGTTGTAGTCCTTGGAAAGTGCAAGTGACTTGAAATTTCTATTGTTGAATCTATAATCATTTTTATCATGAACCCTGCAATGTATAGCTTTATAATAAAAATTATTACATGAAAAACAATAACCTTGGAAGAGATATTCATCTTGCCTTGATCTCAAGGTTATTTCTTTACTTTTCTTGTGATGGTCCATGTTCCTTGATGATTCTTATTTGCTTCCTCTTTGATACTACCACTTATCAACTTATCAGTATAGGTCTTAGGCTCTTCTTCAAATACCTACTTTAATGCTTCTATTTATTTTGAGCTTGACTACTCTTCTTGTTCCTCTTGACCTTCCTCAAAGCCAAGTCCAGTCTTCATAAATGGAGATCTTTGTGTTTTGATAATATAATCCAAATCTATTGAACTTTTCCTAAACTGATATATCTTATTATTAAATTTTTTAAGTCCCTTCCTTAGAATATTAGCTTCATGTTCTAGTATTTCACATTCAAGCTCTTTTACCTTTAACTGTTCAACCATACCTTCTTCAACTTTCCTTACCTCTTCAACCTTAACTTTTAAGTTAGTGAGATCTTGTAGAAGATTTACCTTTATTTTCTCATTCTCTTGTACTTGAGCCTCCAATATTAAGTTCTCCCTTTTCAACTCTTCAATATCAACAACAAGTTCCACTTCCATATCAATTGTGGATTCCTCTTCATATTATAAAACTTTCTCTTCTTCTTGGTTTTCAATAACAGGGACACCTTCTTTTTCTTTTCCTTAGACTTTGACAACAAGTGCATATTATTTTTCTTCTATGGCCAAAAATAGAATTTCTTCTATTTTACTATCAAAGAGACTTTCATAACTTTCACTGGAAGCACTGCTTGCTTCTTCAACATACAAATTTTTCTTTTGCCTTTGAAAGATCTTCTTCTCATGCTTGCCTTGACCGTGCCTGTTTTTCTTATCATGATGAAAATTTATTTCTTTCTTTTTCTTGTATTCCTTTTCTTTTTCACTACTACTATACCTAGATTTTGGACAATTAGCTGCATAGTGACCAATGTTACCACAACTAAAGCATTTCATAGTCTGCATATTTTTGAATTTTCTCATACCCTTCTTGTTTCTTCTCACAAAGTTAGTCTCTTCTTCACTACTTGATTCATCACTTGATTTTGGTTCTTTATTCTTTTATTTCTTTGAAGCTTTGTATGTTGCCTCTCTTTTTTATGTTTGATATTTCTCTATCCTCATCTCATAGGCTGTGAGAATCCCATGTAGCTCATCCATGCTTAAAGTTTTGAGATCCTTCATTTCCTCAATTGTTGAAACCTTTGCATAAAACCTCATGGGAAGTGATCTTAATATTTTTTTAACAATATTAGAGTCCTCAATACTTTCTCCAAGTCCACGAATGGTGTTGACAACCTCATCAACATGAAGTAGATACCTAGCAATATCTTCCTCATATTTCATATTCAAGTCTTCAAACTTTCTCCTATAAGTTTGAAGCTTTGCCATTTTAACCTTGTCATATCCTTCATATATTCTCTATAACTTATCCCATATTTTTTTTGTTGAAGTGCATTGCATGAATTTCACAAACTCTAATTCACATAAACCACTCAATATTGCATTCATTGCCTTGGCATTTTTCATATGGTTTCTTACCATTTGCATCTATGGGCGGAGTTTTAGGTGGAGTGAATCCATTCTTAATGGATTGACATACATCATATCTATGTGCCATCAAATAATTCTTCATCCTTATGCTCCATAAAGCATAGTTAGTCCCATAAAACAATGGTACCTTGTTTGATGAAAACCCTTCCTAATGTACCATGTGTGTTCCTATAAGATATTCCTTCAAGTTGTTAGGCTTTCACGAAGGAACCCGCTCTGATACCATTTGAAGAACACAAGCTTATACTGAGAGGGGGGTGAATAGTAAAAGATCAAACTTTTACTTTTCTTTCAAAATAAATATCATCCAATATTATCAATTACAATAATGAAATAATGCACAGATCATCACACACATAAGAGACATAAATTTAATGTGGTTCACCCAATGTGGGCTACATCCACGGAGAAAATATTTCTTATAAATATTCCCAACAAATATCTTGGAAACCAATTTTCTATTACAATGTTTATAGGCACCAACCCAAAGGAGACATAAATCCCCTATACTCAAGTTCATGGACCTCTATCCATAGGAGACACAAATCCCCTTTGCTCTAGTTCGTGGAACTCTATCTACAGGAAACACCAATCCTTTTTGATCTGGTTCATGGACCTTTATCCATAGGAGACACCAATCCCATTTGCTTTGGTTCATGGACCTCTATCCAGAGGATACACCAATACCATATGCTCTAATTTATGGACATCTATCCATAGGAGACACCAATATCCTCTTAATATGATTCATGGATCTCTATCCATAGGAGACACCAATCCCATCTGCTTTGGTCTACTCCAAAGTCTGCTCATAAATCTTGCTCAAATATACCCACAAGCCTGCTCAAATTTTCTCACTAACACTGCTCAAATCTGCTCACTATCATTGCTCAAAACTACTCATAAACATTGCTCAAATATACTCATTAACACTACTCAAATATGCTCCAAGCCTACACACGAGGCTTGCTCAGATTTGATCACCAAAACCTACCCAAATTTTATCTAAGCCTACACACAAAGCTTTCTCAAATTTGCTCACCAAAACCTGCTCTCAACTCTGCTCAAACCTGCTCATATCTTTCTAGATCTTGCATAAAAAACAATGCTCGTATCTTTCCCAAATCTTACATACAAAACACTGCTCATCTATTCCTCAATGTGCTTTTCTCAACTAAAGAAATTCAAACATATTCTACCCATAATTCTTTTATCTTCATGAACATATGGAGAATTATAAGCATTAAAAAATTCTCAATATGTCCATTCCATTCATTAAGTCTATTGCTTTCACATATCTCACATTTATTACATCAAAATGTAGCTTTAGTCTAGCACTAGATAACTGACCTGGTGATTTTTGATTTCCACCTTCACTTCAAAACCAATCACTATGCACAAATCTATATTTCTCATCTACTCACAAAATCAATCATGAAAGATGCACAAATTTGCTTCTCAAAATTGGTTTACGACTCTTGCACTTTCATTTCCAATATCACTCAAAACCAATGCTCAAATTTTCTTCACAAAATTGATCTATAACTTTTGTACTTTCATTCCCAAAACCACTCAAAAACAATGCTCAAATTTGCTTCACAAATCTGGTCTATAGCCCTTGCAAATTTATTCCCAATTTCATTCAATATTAATGCACAACTTTGTTCTCAAACCCTTGCACACGTATTCCTAATTTCATTCAACAATAATACACAATTACTTCCAACTTCAATCAATCACTAATGCACATCAAATAAATCCCTACACCTACATCATATGACATAAAAAATATTTTTCTCAAACACAACCACCTTGAGAAGGAGTTAAATCACCATACCTCTAAAAACTGCCTTGATGATGATGTACCTTCAAAACTTGTCTCAAAAATAATTTCCCTTTCTTGTGCCACTTCAAAAACTAGTTAGTAAATTTCTCTTTCAAATCATCCACATTAAAACCCTTCTCAAAATATGTGTATAATAAGGCTTGAAAATTATGTTTTATAACTCATTTTTAGTCTCCCAAAATAAAGCTTTTAGTAGTGACTAAACCCTCAAATTTCCTTCTTCTATCATACAAAATTACATTTAAAAATTAAACCATAATCACACCTTATAACTCCTAATTTTATAATACACAAAAGACAATTTTCAATTCACCCCAATATACCTTATAACACCTACTAACACAATGTGCAAATAAATTTTTTTAATTCACTCCCATGCACCTTATAACTCCTACTAAATCAAAATATAAACAAAACATTTCTTCTATTATAACCACATAAGCCCTGTGAACTGCCTTCTAAAAATAATAAAAACTTCAACCAAAAAGTCCAGCGCATTAACCTTTTCACATAAACTTTAATCAACAAAAATTTTGGCTCATACCTCAACCAAACAAGCTAGAGAACGCGACGGGAATCGAACACCAAAATTATGCCCATGTAGCACCTTACCACAGGCTGGGCTACCCCAATGGGTAGTGCTAATATTACAACATGAAATAATTAAATCATCCCTCATCCAAGCTTCTAAACAAAATGTTTTTCCTTCTACCAAAATGGCACCAACATGTTTCAACCCTACGACCTCTAGCTTGGCAGCGCCTTAGAGCCAGCTAGGCAAACCAACTGGACTAGCCACCTAGACAAAATTCCAATCTCGACATAAATGTATTAGTGTTATGCTCTTTTCCTCAAAGTTCATTTTCGTCTTATATTTTCCTCTGCTTCAATTTTTGCATAAAGATTCGATTCGTGCATTCAAAAAATATTGGACATAAATGAAAAATTTGCACACCTTATATAGCTTTTCTCTTACAACCCAAGATGTTGGCGCATATTTGAAATATTTAATTTTTATTGCCTCCATAAAATTTTTGGTGCTTCCTCCTTTTTCAAACCTTTATATTATAATATTTCAAATTAATGGTAGAGCTAGAAAATGATTAATGAACCAACTATTTTATTATTGATTAATCAACGTATATTTATACAATGTACTTAGGCTAAATATAGTCAAATATTGCTATCAAATAATATCCCCTAAATGATAGCTAACAACTAACAATATATCTAACCATAAGATATTCTCTAAATAGAGATATTTAGCAAATTAACCTAGGATAGAAAATAATGTAGTAAAACTATTTACCCTAACATAGTAAATAGGAGTTAATATCCCAAATTAGGGAATATTACTCTAACACCCCCTCTTATTCCATTATTTGGGGTAACATAGATTACTCCCCCCTTATAGTGAAGGAGAAAAATGAAAGATGCTGGTATGCTGGCTTTTGCTCTGGCTTGGGCTCTGGCTCTAGCTCTAAGTGTACCTTTAAATGAGTACCTCTGGATCTATATCTAGATATGCCTGTGAATATACCTCTATATAATGACCTCTAGATCTTCCTGTAGGTCTACCTCTGGATCTTTGTCACTGGGTCTACCTTTAGGTCTATCACTGGGTCATTACCTCTAGAACTGCCACTCGATCTATCACTAGATCTACAACTAGATCTACCATAGTTTTACCTTTCTTATAGAAATTGTACAACATTTATTTCATCTTGGTCCATTGTGTGAGATTTGTCCATCCATAATCGATATGAATCTTGTTGGCCATTTTCACTTTGTGCCAACAATTTGGAGAGGAGTGATTTGTACATCCACATGAGTTACAAGGATGTATTTTCCAACACCTAGCTGCTACATGTCCTGTTCTACCATAATGACTACAACAATGCTTTTTAGAAGTTGTAGGAGATTTAGCTTTTACAAATATGTTAGCATACTATTACTATTTTTGTTTATATTACATCATTTAGGCATATTGTTGTTACACTGTTACAACTCCGTAACAGTTCAGTTTACGTCGGTGTGCTATTCCCGGCTGTTGCTGTATTATTTAAACGCTGCTGAACAATAATACAATTTAGTTCGCATTTTCTACATGGCATCAGAGCCAGAATGCAGGGAGCAGTGAGAGGTGGCTGGAGAAGGTTGCTGTGCTGAAGGTTGTTGTTGCGGCGTTTTTTTTTTTTCACGCCATTGCGTGATAAATTTTTAAAGAAAAAAAAAACGCAGGACCCAGCCTGTGGCATCCCTGCTTTGGATGCAGACGCAGACTGAACGCAGCCGCGCCCCACTGCTGCGTCCGCGCAGATCGAACGCAGCCGATGTCCAGCCCCAACGCGCAGGCTATGACGCGGGAGTGTCCGCGCAGGCTGCGTCCAGCCCCAGCGCGTAGGACGCTCAGGCTGCAACGAACGCAGCCACACAGGCTGCGATGCGGGAGCGTCCACACAGTCTAGCCCCAACAAAAAAAAAATGAATCGCCCCCCCCCGGTTGAACGCGCTGCGTCGCGTGGGTAAAAAAAAAAAAAAAAAGAAGAAGAAGAAGGGAGGACGCGAGACAGCGGAGGAGCACGCAAGCGGAGGCCGCTGCAGAGGAGGAGGCAGAAGGAGGGGTTGAAAGAGGAGGAGCTCCACTGATCCTTTCGGATCAGCCCGCTAGCTCACTTGGCAGTGAGCTGTGCGGTAAGGCTCAGGGAGCCTGTAGGTCGGGGGTTCAAATCCCGCCGACTCCCCCCAAAGGTATAATTTTCTTTTTTCAAAGGTTTTATTTAATTATTAATTTTTAGTTAAAATTTTTTAATTTTAATTTTTTTTTTTATAGTTTTTAAAACTTTATAAATTAAAATTTAATTTTTAATTTATTTTTTCATAAGTTTTAAAACTATATAAATTAAAATTATTTATTTTAATTTTAAATATATAATAATTATTAAAATGCTTTGTTAAAAAGATTTGTTTTAAGGGGGGATATTTTTTTCAAAAAATCAAAGGGGGAATGTGAGTAATTTTCTAAAAAAGCAATTTGGTGAATTGTAAAAGGTGCATTTTCAGTCGTGACCGACACCTTGTGGGTTAAATCTTGTGGGCACTTTTTATGTTGTATGTTGCATATTTCATTTTTTGCACTACTTCATTAAAAGTTAAAAAAATCAAATTCACTCCCTAAGTCCCCGGAATAATTAAAACCCATCCGTGCAATTTATTGCCATTGCAGTGATCGGTATTTGTGATACCTCCGCCAGCACTTACGAGTAAAGCTGTCGTGATTGGGCTACTGTATCCGTCGCCTAATATAGCTGCTACAACGACGTCTGATCTTGTTCTCTATAAATCGTCGGGGAGAGATAAGTTAGCCATTTTTGCATTTTTTACTCCATCCACTACCCTTTATCGCACTTGTGTTTAGGCGTAAATCCTGACGAAGTATTCTTCATAGTGTTTAGGGGAAGTTACGCCCCACGCATGAGAAGAATCTTCTATGGTAGGTGCCATCAACAAGGCGATTCCCTTTCAGCACCGCTTATGTTCCACGTATCGTATGATCTCTAAAACTCACCTATAGTCTCCCTCATGTAAGGGCGAGTGATTTTTGTTGATCTTTCTAAATACCTATAGTTTCCCTCACGTAAGGGCGGGTATTTTGTACGGTATAATGGCCTAGCAAAAGGTATATCAAAATGGGGACCAATTGGTGATATAAGGAACCTTCACTATGGCCGCTGTTGCAAAGTTGATGACCGATCCTCATCAGTTATTGAAAGGTCCAAATTATACACCATGGAAACATAAGATGAAGGCAATTCTCCAAATGGAAGATTTATGGGATATTGTTACTGGAGCAACAACTAGGCCTTCACCAACAGCAGGATCCACAGGTCCTTCCGCAGATCAGATAGCTTTTGACAAGAAAGACAATCGAGCAAAGGTGCTCATTTTGTTTGCTATTTCAGATGAAGTGCAACCTCATATAGTTGACAAAGCAAGTGGTAAAGAGGCATGGGATGCCCTTAGAACCATCTATGAGGGAAAGAATGATTCCACCATTCTTCATCTTCAACAACAACTTCATAACCTGAGTTTGAGATAGGGTGAAACAGTTGAACTCTTTCTGTGCAGAGTGTCTGAATTGAAAGAGAAATTGAATTCTTTGGGAGATACTGTGGACGAAAAGCTTCTCATTTCACTTGTGATGAGAGCTTTACCTTCTTCATTTGATATGTTGATAACCTCCATCCAGGTGTCTCAACGACAAATTACCTACATTGAGTTGGTCAATCTGCTTCAACAACAGGAGGCACACCAACTTCACAAGGATGATTCTTCCAATACAGCCCTATACACCAATAGGCAGGGTTCTAGGAAGAAAGGTAATGGGCAAAAAGGAGGCAAATTTCAAAAAGGAGGAAATTTTCAATAGGATACGAAAGGAAAAGGCAAACAACCTCAACAGAAGAAGAGGTGGTGCAAGATCTGTGAGAAAGACAACCATGACACCAACAGGTGTTGGCATAAGAACAAGCAGAAAGGCCAAAACAAACCACAAAATAAAAACAAGCAACCCCAGGTGAATGTTGTTGTTGAAGAATCTCACTCAGATTCTGAATGGGCACACAAGGTGCTCATGACTACCACAGATTCCACACGAGAGGGATCTCGTTTGGTATGTCGATTCTGGAGCTAGCAAACATATGACTGGCGACAGATCGTGGTTTGAATCATTTGTGGCCAAAGAGGGCAAACCTGTCACCATTATTGATGAT
The DNA here is from genome assembly GCA_028583015.1 of Wollemia nobilis. Classification (NCBI taxonomy): domain Eukaryota; kingdom Viridiplantae; phylum Streptophyta; class Pinopsida; order Araucariales; family Araucariaceae; genus Wollemia; species Wollemia nobilis. The sequence goes on along the minus strand of JAQPPZ010016677.1, from coordinate 10,152,015 downwards.
AAAACCTACAGGGTTCAGGGAGAGGGAACAGTTTCAGTCACTCTTCGTGATGGCAAGTGTCAGATTGACAAAGTCCTCTATGTTTCGGGATTGGCTAACAATTTTCTATCAGTCACACAAATCCTGGATAGAAATATGGTTGTCAACTTTCGTGTTGAGAATGGAAAGAAGTGTTGTACCATTACCAGGAAGGGTAAGCAGATTACAACAGCTTCATATAAGCACGGCTTATTTGCCCTAGATGCTATCTCTACTCCACATGTTGCCATGATTGTCTCTACCAAGGAGGCAACTTCCCTATGGCATAAGAGATATGGGCATCTTAGTTCTGGCTACTTACTTGAGCTCAGTAAGTATGAGATGGTAAATGGTCTTCCTTCCCTTTCTGCCACATTGCCAGTGTGCTCTGACTGCTTGGTAGGAAAGCAGCATAGAGTACCATTTGAGAAGAGCTCAACAAGAGCACGAAAACCTCTGGAGTTAATTCACAACGATCTGTGCGGTCCTTTCACACCCAACGAGCTTGTGGAGGGAAGAGGTACTTTCAGTTATTTGTAGATGACTACTCACGAAAGATGTGGGTTTTCTTTCTCCAACTAAAATCGAAGCTTTCGCATTCTTCCAGCAGTTCAAGAAATCCGTTGAGAAGGAGTCAGGAGCTTCTATTAAAACCCTCCACTCAGATTGAGGGGGAGAGTTTACCTCTAATGAATTTTTTGCATTCTTAGATAAGCATGGAATCAAGAGACAGTTAACAACTGCCTATACTCCTCAGTAAAATGGAGTTGTTGAGAGAAGGAACCGTTCTATCATGGAAATGGTTTGTTGTATGCTCACAGGAGCTACTCTTGGGCAACAATATTGGGTAGAAGTTGTCACCACTACAGTATATCTGTTGAATAGGGCACCCACAAAGGCCCTAAAAGGAATGACTCCACAGGAAGCATGGAGTGGTCGAAAACCCTCCATATCTCATCTACGTATTTTCGGATGTCATGCTTTCATGCACATACCGAAAGAGAAAAGGAAGAATCTAGATGAGAAAACACTGAGATGTATTTTTCTTGGTTATGATGAGCACTCTAAAGGATATCGTTTGATAGATCCTTTGACCAAGAAAATTCATGTCAGCAGAGATGTTGTCTTTGATGAAGCTTTCACATCATAGAGCACATCTAAAGTACACCTAGATATTGTGGAATCTAAGGAAGAGAAGATTCCTTCGTCAACACAGACAGGAGGTCCTTCTACATCTTCTTCACCACCACCGAAGAAGAACCCAAAATGGTGTACAAATACAATCAGAGACGCAAATTTATCCACTCCTCCCAATTTGAACTTGGATAGACCTCGTACACGCAGTATGGCTCAAAAGGAAAAAGAAGCCAAAGAAACTGGTGAGGTTGATGATCTTTGTCAATCTTTTGAGGAACTTTCTGTAACTCCAAGTACCGAAGTAGAGGATATGGATATTGATGATGACAGGGTGTTCATGTCTACCATAGATGATCTTGAACCTGCATTAGTGCAAGATGCTCTCGGTGAGCCTCAGTGGAAGGCCGCTATGGATACAGAGTATGAGTCTTTGATGAAAAATAAAACTTGGAAGCTTGTTGATCTGTCGCATGGAAAGAAACCCATTGGCTGCAAATGGGTATATAAAGTCAAGTACAAGGCAGATGGAACAATTGATAAGCATAAGGCCCATCTTGTTGCAAAGGGCTATGCTCAAAAGGAAGGCATTGACTACGAGGAAAATTTTGCACCTACTGCTCGGATGACCACAATTCGAGTTATGTGTGCTATGGCAGCACAATATGGGTGGAAAGTTCACCAGATGGATGTCAAAAGTGCCTTTCTAAATGGTGATCTCCAAGAAGAAGTCTACATGACTCAGCTAGAAGGATTTGAAGTGGAAGGCCAAGAGCAGAAAGTTTTCAAATTGGTCAAATCCTTATATGGTCTGAAACAAGCTCCTCGAGCTTGGTATATAAAAATGGACAATCACCTTATGCAGCATGGATTTAAGAGATGTCTGTCAAATGCAAACCTCTATTTCAAGAAACAGGGTTCTGAGATAGTGTTGCTTGTACTCTATGTGGATGATCTGCTCATTACAGGGAGTTTCGAAACTATGATCTCTACTGTCAAAAGAAACTTGTGTAAATCTTTTGAGATGACGAGATCTCGGACTTCTCCATTCTTGTCTTGGTCTGGAATTCAGCGGAAGGAGCACTCCATCAAAGTGTCTCGGAAAAAATATGCCAAGACATTGCTTGGAAAAATATCGCATGATCGATTGCAAGCCAATGGAAACTCTGATGTAGAATGGACTTCAATTATCACGATATGATGATTCACCTCAGGTAGATGGTACTCTCTATCGACAGTTGATTGGGAGTCTCATATATCTGACCAATACTAGGCCAAATCTCGTATTTGCTATCAACTATCTTTCGAGGTTCATGCAGGAGCCTAAGACCACTCATTGGAAAGCAACAAAACGTGTTCTTCACTATGTCCGTGGTACTATGGAATATGGCCTAGAATACAAGAGGAACAACAAATTCTTCTTGCAAGGATACACGGACTCTGACTATGCCGAATCATTTGATGATTGCAAATCAACTTCTAGATACATTTTTCATCTGGGATCCGGTCCTGTCTCTTGGCACAACAAGAAGCAACAGGTGGTTGCTATTTCATCAACAGAGGTAGAGTATTGCGTCGCACGTGAAGCTGTGTGCGAAGTGATATGGTTGCGTCACATTCTGAAAAGTATGGGCCATCCATCAAAATCTCCAATACACTTGTTTTGCGACAATCAAGGTGTTCTGAACCTCGTCAAGAATCCAGTCCATCATGAAAGAACAAAGCACATTGACACACAATGTCATTTCATTCGAGATGAAGTTCCAAAGCACCGAATTTAGCTTCAACACATTCCCACCGATGCTCAAGTTGTAGACATTTTCACTAAGGCACTTGGACGTGTCAAATTTGAATTGTTTCGCAGCTCTCTTTGTATTGCAAAATGATGTAAGGGGATGTTAGTATAGCTATTAGTTATTACATTACCCAAATAATGTAATAAATGGGGATGTTAGCGTACTATTACTGTTTTTGTTTATATTACATCATTTAGGCATATTGTTGTTACACTGTTACAACTCCGTAACAGTTCAGTTTACGCCGGTGTGCTATTCCTGGCTGTTGCTGTATTATTTAAACGCTGCTGAACAATAATACAATTTAGTTCGCATTTTCTACAGCTTGTCCATCATAGCCAAGACCTACATTAATTGGCCTAATATTTGGCATTATAGGAGTTTTAATGCCTTTCCCATATTTACCTAATCCTTTTCCATTAAATCCCATTTTGTTCATAATTTTGGATCCAATACCTTTGGTATATTTTTTAAAACACCCAAGTTCTTCATCTTCATCAATTCTTTTAACAATATGGTATTTGTCACTATTTATGAGATTATGGAGCTCTTTTTGAGTATTTTTAGCTTTTAAGTCACTGGTATCGCAAGAAAATTTTGCTCTTGTAACGAGATCACTTATGCTACAACTAATATCTACCATTGAAGGTAGGAGGTCACTTGTATCACAATAGGCATTGGCCATCATGGGATCAAGGTCACTTGTGTTACAACAAGCATTCGCCACCATGGGCTTAAGATCACTTGTGTCACAACAAGCATTCACCATCATGGGCTTAAGGTCACTTGTATCACAACAAGCATTCACCATCATGGGCTGAAGGTCACTTGTGTCACAACAAGCATTCACCACCATGGGTTGAAGATCACTTGTGTCACAACAAGCATCTTCCATTAGGAGCATGACCTCTGATTCCTCACTGATTTTCCTTTTCTTTTTACACTAGGTAATGTCAAGTGAAATAAATAACATGTATATTACCCTTACAACACGAATAGGGATTAGAGCACCATTTTTTTGAAGATCTTTACAAGCTTTAGAATCTCTATAAATAGATATTACACCACTTCATAGTGTGAGAAATTTTCCATCCTCATAAAAGTCCATTCCTTCCATCCCTGGTGGAAAGTAAGGACCTTTAACTGATTTAATGACATCATCAGTTGATTTTGGGGTATTATTTTTCTTTGATTTGCTCATATTTTAAGGTGTCAGTCTCTTCTAAAAATTCACCTTTTTACAATATGATTTTGCAAAATATTTTGATAAGGTGGCTAAGGTGTCGGTCGCTACTGAAAATGCACCCTTACAAGTTTTTCCCCTTTTTTCAAAATATGTTGTAATGGAATTTTGTAGGAAGTTTGACCAAGGTGTCGATATCTACCGAAATTGCACCCTTACAAGTCTTCCCCTTAGTTGTAAAATATTTTGTGAGGTAGGAAATAAATTTTTATCCCCCCCTAAGTGCAAAAAATTGCAACTTATGAAACCTTGAAAGGTTTTTACAAAGATTGCCTCCTAGGCAAATTTCAAAAATTTCACCAAAAAATCCCCCCTTTATTACAAGTACTTCAAGCAAAATATTTGCTATTATGAAGCCTAAAAAGAGGTTTACAATGGTGCTTCCAAGGTTTACAAATTTGTCCCCCTTAGGTAATTTTGGAAGTCTTCCTCTTTAGTGCAAAAGATACAAAAATTTGTCTCCTAGGTAATTATCAAAACATTTCACCAAAAAATCCCCCCTTATTGCAAGTACTTCAACCAAAAACAAATTTGTTGTTATGAAGCCTAAAATAAAAGGTATAATTTGATGATTTATTCCTTCTTGATTGCCTTAACAATGTTTTATTTTTCACTTTTAGGGCAAAATATTATGAACAAACCTTTGCCTCTTAGGAAATTTATCAAAAAATTCACCAAAGAATCCCCTCCTTATTATAAGTACTTCAAGAAAAAAAATTGTTGTTATGAAGACTAAAAGAACAGGTACAATTTGATGACTTCTTTTCTGATTGCCTTTACAATTTTTATCTCCCTTTTTGTAAAATATATTTTGAAGGAAAAAAAAGAATTATACCCCCCTTAGTGTAAATATTTGCTACTATGAAGGTTCCTTATTTCACCAAAAAAATGGTCCCTCTTTTGATATACTCGAATGAGTACTGAAAGAGAATTCACTCAAATTGATATTTAATGGCACCTGCCTAAAAACTCTTCTGAAGAAGGATGATCATTTTGAGGAATTTAAGCCAAACAAGAAGAGTTAATTTTTGGGTTTTTATGAAGTGAATATTACAATAAAAATTAGCTCTACCTGTGCAATAAATTGCACAAATGGGTGTAAAATTTGGGTCTTAAGTGCTTTTAATTTTAACTTAAGATGTAATTGCAAAAACAGGAAATTAAATGCAATAAAAGTGCCCACAAATTTTTAACACTTAGGTGTTGGATTCCATCGAAAATGCACCTAATTTACAATGCCAATTTTAGAAAGGTGTCGAATGCTATCGAGAATGCACCTTATTACAATAATTTTTGCAAAAAAAATGATTTTGTGTTTGCAAAAATTTTGATATTTCACAATTTCCCCCTTGTGTTACAATTTTGCAAAAGAAGAATCCAATTCTTGGTTTGTCCCCCCTTTTGTTTGCAAAATAAACAAGGTTTTGGAAATGTTTACATAACCCCTTCAGTTTGCAAAAAAAATGTGCAATTATTTTTGTCTTATATCCCTGCTTTGGAGAAAACAAAAATGCACAAATTGTTTTTGGTTTTGCAAAAAATGAGTCTTTTTTTTTTGGAAATTTACAAGAGAGAGGTTTAGAATGCAAAATATATATTTCAATTAAATTAAATTGAAAAAATTATAATTATATAGTTTAAAATTTTAATTTTATAAATAAAATCAAATTATAAAATATGTAATTATAAAATTTATTTAATTTAAAAAAAAATTATGCCAAACAATTTAAGCCAAACTTATTCTCCTACCATAAAGAATTTTAAAGGTGATTTCAAAAAAACATTGTTTGAAATTACCTTTCCTTGCGTTTTGGCTGATGAAATGTATTTCGCGGAGTGCACGGGGTTTGACCATACGATCTGGCGGGCGACAACGCCCTAGCAATGGGTGCCCGACCAGTCCAGCTACAAATATGGATGTGAATAGGAGTTCACGTTAATAATTTTAATCTCTTTCCCACTTTGGAAGCGAAAAAAAAATTACGGGATGATTTGTCCCACATCCATTGTGTGGATGTTTTGTAGTGGTTTAAAAACGATGAGCCACCCCTATTGAAGTGATTGCATTCGAGCAATCAAAATACTTTGATCACCTTTTTACCTTTGAAGATAGTAAATCCCAAGGACAACCAATGACCTTAAGCCACGTCACCACTTCATCTAGTCAACGAGACTGCCACGTCGAGGGTACTACGAGTTAGTGCCACGTCAATGGGATTGCCATGTTAGGGGTGTCATGTGTCCATGCTAGCTCAGTGATACTGCCATGTCAGGGATGCCACATGTATGCAAAGATGGACCAATGAAAATCTACCACTTATCACCATGTTGCCCAGTCAGTGCCACCACGCAGGATGCCACATCAGCTTCAGAGGGGTGCCACATCATCTCTCGTCGCATTAGTAGTCAACTACCTTGAAATTCATGTCTACCAGCTCAACTGTTAGAAGATTACCATGTATCCCTCAAATTTTTCTCTTGCCAAGTCAGCTTACCTCAGGATTCACACTGACAGTTCCATCAGTGATAACATCACATTCCTCATATCATGTGCGCCTGTCATATGTAATATTCTATGTGAATTAGGGTGTTGGATTTTGGATGGGCATTGTTAGTGCATCGTGTTTAGGATATGTTGGAGGTCACCTACCATCGGTATCCACAAGATAGCATTCTAGCTATCAGTGATCTGAAAGGTTAGCATAATTGGCATGAGAGCGCCTATCGGTCAGTGAATTGGTTGTTTTCCAATAGCACATAATTATGTGTATGCGTCAGACTCCACTACGGAGTCAGATATCCAATAATAAATCAACTGAAATAATAAATTTAATAATAAAACCAATGTTATCCCAGTCAATTCTATGTGCAAGCAAAACCAGGGTAATGTGCAACGAATGTCAAGAATTTCTATAGAAAATATTACCTCAAAAATTATGCTTGCAAGAAGGTGTCCCATCTTAGGATTTGAGCCCCATTGTCCACACAAAATACCTCGCCTTTCGCCTTGCCTATGCAATCTCTCTGATACCAATAATGGTATATCTAGAAAATGATTAATCAACCAACTAGTTTATTATTGATTAATCAATGCATATTTATACAAAGTACTTAGGCTAAATATAGCCAAAGATTACTATCAATTAATATCCCCTAAATGATAGCTAATAACTAAAAATATATCTAACCATAAGATATTCGCTAAATAGAGATATTTAGCGTAAAAAATAATGTAGTAAAACTATTTATCCTAACAAAGTAAATAGGAATTAATATTCCAAATTAGGGAATATTACTCTAACACAAATATTATAATATTAATTCTTAAACCTTTGTCCCTTGCAAATTAAACCTTTTTCCTTCTTCATAATATTTAAATTTGACATTTAAATATTATTAATCCTTCTCTTAGAAAAATACTTTGGAGATATACCTTGCCTTGAATTTTGTCCATAGTACCTTGCCTTGAATTTTATCCATAGCTTGCTATTCATCAAACCCATGGGGAATATTTTTGCCTTGACTACCATGCACCTTTAACATCAAAATATTTTTGCCTCATGTACCATTTGACATCAATGACAACTCAATATACTCAATATTTCCAACAAAAAGGGTCAACTCAGGAGAGAAGTTTGACATTTGATATTGGAAACCAACTCAGATAGAAGTTGGATATTGGAGATTTGAAGGTTTGAATATTGAAGATATAGGCAGAATCAACTCAAGAGATATTTTATCATTCAGGGATAGAGACACATCGACATTGATATTGGGTTCTCTAGTAAGGAGGATAAGCATATTGGGTTCTTAGGTGCGACCCAAGACATTGAATATTTTAGTTTTAGAGAGGAACAAAAATAGAGATTAAACTACAAAAGTTTGAGAATATTTATATATAAGATAGCGATAAATTTTAGCTTCTAATTACAATATAGAAAAGAGAATAGATATAATAAGAAGAAGCAATTGTAAAGAAATAAGAATCAGGTCAAGAGTGATTTGACCTTGACATATTTGAAAGCATTCATAAGTCAAGAACAAAGAAGAAGAAATAGAAAAGGCCCTAGAAGTCCTACATTGGAGAAAGAGGCCCTAGAAGGCCTACATTGAAGAAAAGGAAAGAAAAAAAAAGCTTACATATTAAAAAGCCTTAGAGGATAACAATATGGAAAAGGATCTATAGAAGTAAAGATTTTCAAACGACCTACGTAAAATCTTATGCAAGGTATTTGTAGAATCAAATAGAGAGTGTAATTAGAAAGCTTACCAAGCCAGTTTAAGCATATACGAAGTAGATAAGTCATATAGAGAAATAAAACAAAGAGCAAGAAGCATACTAAGCCAACAAAATATAATTTAAAAGAAGTATGAGTGAGAGGAAAGCATATAGGTATAACAGAGCCTGAGATATATTCAAAGCAAGAAGAAGCACATATAAGAGAAAGCACCAGCTTTAACTTCTACTCTATGCATAAATGTCTAGTCTAGTCATAGAAGAATAGTAGCATTGAGATAAACTAATTGCCAACTTATGACATACCAGCATCTAGGTGAACCAGTCACCTACTTAGGATGAACCAGTCATGTACTCAAGACAAAATAGCATAGGGTAAACCAATCATCTACTTGGGACATGTTTGCACCAGGGTGAATCATTGCCTATTTAGGGTAAGTTAAAGATCGAAGGTAGACCAACCTCATAAGGAGAGACTACTTAGGCATCGACCTTATTTTTATTTTTGGTCTACAGAATATTATAACTCCATTTGATGACTTGACTCCATCTATCAAGGCTTTCTGCTTTAAGGTTAGCAATTGGGTGAGTTGATAGGATTGGATTAGACTCCTCAATGGCTAAACATGTCTTCCTTTTTATTACCTCTAGAATGTTTTACTTTCCTTTAAATATTCTTCTATTCCTTTATATCCATACAGACCAAAGTATTGTATCTTTTGATATATCATAGATTATCTATAAAGCTTCATTTTTAAAAGTGCTTTGTCATTGCTTCAACCATTCTCCAATTCTGTCATTCATCATTATGCATTTACCAAACATATTAAGAATCCATTGCCATAATTTTTAGACTATTAAGAAATGTCCCAAGAGATGGTTTATACTCTCCTCATTTTTACAAAGAACACATTGTGAGATGCCATAAAAATCCCTTTTCATAAGGTTATCCCAGGATAAAATTCTTCTATGACCTACTAGCCAAACAAACATTTTGATTTTAGGAATGCTTGGGCTATCCCAAATATCTCTCTATATTCTTGCAATATTCTTATTTTTTTGGTGCTTTACATTATATCCACTTTTGTTGTGTATTCTCCCGAGCTATTCAAATCCCAAATCAATTTATCTTTGACTTCCTTTGAAATAATCACTATTATTATCTTTCTACTCAATTGTGTCCTAGCATCAATATCTTGTATACTTGTAAAACAATATTCTTTCCATTTGTATCTTCCTTCCCGATCCTTTTACAAAATATTTGAAACCCTATCACCATAATTATCTTGAAGTAATCTCATACAAGGTTTCAAAATTTGATCTAGATTGAGTGGTTTTTTATCACACCAAGTATCCATCCAAATTGAAAAATTTTCTCCAATTCCCACCACCCATATTAAACCTTTAATCACTAGATTAATAGATTTTTTTGAATCATTCTAAAGTGTAGAACCATTTGGTAGAGAGAATATAGTAAATATTAAGCTTGGGTCATTGGGCTCAACATACTTAGAAGAATTCTTGCCCATTGTCTTTGACTCTCTTTGTACAATATCTAGATTACTTTTCCCCTAAGATCTAAGTTTGAATCTATAATAACTCTTAAACCAAGACCTCCTCTAGTTTTATCATCACACACCTTGCTCCATTTCACCAAATAAAATTTCATTTTATCTTGTAATCCTAACCACAAAAAAGATCGCATAATATAGATTAAACTTTTGTCTCTTAATTTTGGCATAGTATACAATGACTTATAATATGTTGGAATGACATGTAAGACTGACTTAATTAGTTGCACTCTTCCTACTAATGATAATCATCTAGCTTTCCAATTCGGTAGTTTGTTTTGAGTTCTCTTTTTTTATTGTATACTAGAGGAATTAGTAACTCATTATATTTTTTATCACCTCATCGTGGGTTTGAATCTTGCTCCTTGCTACCATTGTAACCTCTATTTGCATTGGGTAAACTTTTTAATGTAGCCAACAACACTGGTATGACACACCCTCTAGTTCTACAAGGCCTGAGAGATTTGAACCATGGGCTCCACTTATGGGTAGTTTTTCTCACACCCACTTGTTCAGGCAGTGGAGGAAACATTCAAAAAATGGCTAAGTTTTGGGACTAGCAAAACAATAGGATCATTATGGGCTCTGAATAAATCCCAAAAACTTGCCCTAGAAGGATGCAAAATACAGCCAAAGGATTAAGCCTTATGGAAGAGTGGGAGTCTGTCAGACTTCGGATGAGTCCCAAAACTCCACCACATAGGTAAGAGTAAAGAGCACCTAACAGAAAAGCAAGTCATTGTTGGGCTTCAAATGAGTCCCAAAATCCCACCATGTAGTGTTAAATCGAGCGGAGAAATGAGAAGCCATTGAACCTTATATGGGTCCCAAAATCTATCACGGGGAATAAGAGCTCAACAAAACTATCAGAATCTATCGAGTTCCCTATAGGTCCCAAAAATCCATCGAGATAGAACCCAAAAATTGGCTAAGTACTGGACTTGGCGAAAGAATGAGAGATAGTTAGACTCTAGACCAATCCCAAAAGTCCATCACATCATGGCAAGAAAATGGGAAGCTAGAAAACTTTGGATGGGTCCCAAAAATACATCACAGGTAGGAGAAAAGTGGCACCCAACAAAAAAATAAGAAGTAGCCAAGATCCGTACATACCCTGAAAACCCATCACAGTGAAAGAGAAGAATCGGGGTCTGGTAGTGGATCCTAAAAATCATCACTATCAAAATTTTATTTTATTTACCAAGGCATGTAGAGATCACCAGCAATAGAGCAATGATGAATCGGATGCGACACCAGGCTAATAGGTTCGATATGGCATTCCTTTGACAAGTAGTGGATAATCATTTGGTGTGTTAGGAGTGGGCAACATCAAAATGGAGGCTACATGAGTGACTATAACAAACCCATTACTTCCAGGTGTGTGCATGCATATCATGAAATACATAATTTTTAGATGGATCATAGGGATAAGGGGATCGGATGCAGTCAACAAGACCCTCTCTCATGTGGTACGAGTGTTTGGCTAAGTTTACAAGATGTCAAAAGTAGTAAGCAACATGTAAACTCCCCTGACACAGCCAAATTGTTTTACTAAACATCATGATCACTTGTAACTGAATTCTTTGTAAGAAGCTATATATGTGAGAATGTAAGGCATTCAAATGGTCATCTCTTTAGCTATTACAATTCATATGTAAAGCTTTTGCTATTCAAGAAATACAATTGGATCATTGTTTGACCTCCAAGCTATCTCATGTATGTGTGAATATTTATTTATTTTTGCTTAAACTAGTTGAATGAGTTAGCTTTAATTTTGCAATCTGGATTTTGTGTGCTCTTTCCTCTAGTTCTGGAATTTTCTCTCAAAGATATGTTATTAATATTGACTGAGAATGAGATTGGATGGTCTATTAGGTGGTTTGTTTATATTTCTTACAATGGTTTAAGTTTGACAATGTATATGCTTTGATGTGGCTAAATCAGTACCCTTATAAGTTCTAGCTTTAGCTTTATTTGTTTCTTTTAGCACCCTTTTACCCCACATATTTTAGGAACATTTAACTAGGATTCACAAGGAACCGGTCTCCTCTAGATATTGATATCAAAACCTTAGCATTTTGAGGACATCCAATGTTGGTCAATGTCTATGGGTGCACAAACCTTTCCTTAGACTGATTTTTGACCTATAGATTTTGGCATACCCGATGGGATATAGTCCCACCTTTTATATGAATCAAAGTTTTGGTGATACTCTACTTTACCCATAATTAGCTTAATCACCTAGAGACTCCACAAAAGTAGAAACCTAGAAAGCCGCATAAATGTTTCTTGGTCTCATTTTCATGATCACGAGACAAATAGCCAGAAGATCAGAGAAACCTATAGAATTCCTAGAGTTGCATCTTGGCAGTTTTAGATATGCCATATTCAATACTCTGAATCAACCCCATCTTCATATCTTATAGAAGAGTTAGATAATTTCAACCTCACACCTATTGTGGTCATTGCACAACTAGCCCCAAATTTTGGGACCCACCTTATTTTTTTTTGTTTTGGGAGGTTTTGTTGTCTTTGAGTGATAATTTTGATGGGTGCCTACCCATAATTGTGCTTTGTAGTTTTGGATAGTGCCTCCTTTTGGTTGTTGTTTCATTGTTTAGTGTTGTAGGTTAGGTTCTTTTTTATTTTGAATTTACATGGTGGAATCGGAAGCCGCCACGAATTCAATTAGGTTGTCCAACTTTTATGGCTTCCACAGTATTCTACGTTGTCCGCACCGAAAGTTGTCACACAGATCTTCGTGTAGTGTGCCCCTATAACTACCATGCCACAATCAATTTAAACCTTTTACATCGCTGAAAGCACCTGAAAAAGAACAAGCGTTCGGTCTGGCAATGTAGGTTAGGTTGTTAAGTTTATTTTTATTTTTAAATTATAAATGTTTAAGCTTAATGTTTCCCTTTTATTTTGTTCTTTGATAGCTAAACATTTAAGATTATTTGAAACCAAAATAAATAAATAAATCCGCTCATGTAGAGGAGTTGGAGAGAAAGTGGGTAGTTAAAACTCTCCAGTTATCGAGAGGCCCAGGTTCAAATCTCTCCTCTCACATGCTGCGGATATGTTGTATATAAAAGGTTCCTCATCAAAAAATAATAATAAATAAATAATTAAAAATAATAAAAGATAAAATTCCTTTATATTAATAATTATATATATGTGTGGATATATAACAAGATTCACAAAATAAATTTTAGTTGGCACGTTTTTTTTTGTTTACGCAGGTTGAAAGACTGGAATAGGGAGGGCATAGGCACCTGCGTCCCACAACCACCATGTTTTAGTCGTACTCAACCACCGGGGTGGTAGGGTTCTACAACCTTTACAAGAGTTCGTACCACTCCTAACACCGGAAAAGGGATAGGTTCTGGAGGGGCTGAAGGCATAGGCACTAGGGTTCCACTCCACCGGCATCTTCTTCTATCGGAGCAAGGGATACGAGGGGGAGCGAAGCCACCTACCTTTTCTCTCTACTGCCAAGGCGAAGGCAAGGGGACAGGGTTCCATACTACCTTCTCCTCTCTACTTCCTGAGAGATGGGATCTGTGAAGCAAGGACAGCCATCTTCTTCGACCGACAAGGAAGAGCCAAGGGGAAAGGCTTCCAGAACTGCCTTCTCCTCTCTACCGCCAGGGGGGGAGATGAGTAAAGTGCAACTACCTCCCATCTTCCTATACCGAGGGGGAAGGCATCCGCACAACTTAATGTTTTTTAAAAAGCTCTCTAGAAAGAAGAAAGGGCACTTCTTTACCCAGCTCGGAACAGATGGGGCATCCTGTCCCAAGGTGTCGTGTCCAGGATGCCCCATCTGTTCCGAGCTGGGTAAAGAAGTGCCCTTTCTTCTTTCTAGAGAGCTTTTTAAAAAACATTAAGTTGTGCGGATGCCTTCCCCCTCGGTATAGGAAGATGGGAGGTAGCTGCGCTTTACTCATCTCCCCCCTGGCGGTAGAGAGGAGAAGGCAGTTCTGGAAGCCTTTCCCCTTGGCTCTTCCTTGTCGGTCGAAGAAGATGGCTGTCCCTGCTTCACAGATCCCATCTCTCAGGCGGTAGAGAGGAGAAGGTAGTATGGAACCCTGTCCCCTTGCCTTCGCCTTGGCAGTAGAGAGAAAAGGTAGGTGGCTTCGCTCCCCCTCGTATCCCTTGCTCCGGTAGAAGAAGATGCCGGTGGAGTGGAACCCTAGTGCCTATGCCTTCAGCCCCTCCAGAACCTATCCCTTTTCCGGTGTTAGGAGTGGTACGAACTCTTGTAAAGGTTGTAGAACCCTACCACCCCGGTGGTTGAGTACGACTAAAACATGGTGGTTGTGGGACGCAGGTGCCTATGCCCTCCCTGTTCCAGTCTTTCACCCACACATGAATCTAGTGGATATATAACAAGATTCACAAAATAAATTTTAGTTGGCACGTTTTTTTTTGTTTACGCAGGTTGACGGAGATGTGGCCCCAAACAACAAAATAAACGGTGGAATGCATAGACGATAATGCGTATCTCGACGTAGATTCGACTTCCAAGAACGACTACAAGTTTTGATGCAACTGTAGCAACCGATATGAGTGACGGACTCCAAAGTGGGCAGTCAAACATGGACGGGTCCCGCATACTCGGACCATTCAGCAGCGGTGTGGCAGCATATTCGAACTACCGACGACGGTGGCCTTAACCAGAGGATGCCAGAGGCATTGGAGTAGTAACAGAATGATGTGGACTCGCAGACAAAATGTACCCCGATAAGAACGAATAAAAATGACATGGCACGATGCGTATGCGATGTAGATTCTACCAAAGTGGACATGTTGAAGAGATGCAGACAGCGGGAATCCGACGTAGCGGGTTGACTTCAAAATCAACGACGTAAACCGGACAGTGGGAATGTGGCACGGCTACATGAAGTGGGATTCGAACACACAATAGTCTACAGTGACATAGGCCAAGGGTGAACCCAACGTGATTCGGTATCGATTGGGTAGTAGAAGAGCAATATGAGGCACTAGTTCGATGTTTGTTAGATTCGATTTCAATGCAGGAGGTAGTCCAGAAAATAGGCGACGTAGCCGACGAACTGAGGAACGACATCGCGGGATGATGAGTCGGATGGACTCGTCCATAATACGCACGTTACAACGAAATCATACGTGGACGCAGACTAGTACAACAAGGTTTATCACAAATAAATAAATGGTGCACATGGAAAAAGCTCCATAAAATGGAACCTGCATCGCTGAGATGCATTCGATCAGTGTAAGCATAGGTAAAATGCCTAGGTTTCTTGTTGATTCAAAAATACCCGTTCGAGAAGTCGGGGCCAATATGTTTTTGGTCATATGCATTTTATTAAAATGTTGAGATGCGCGACATTTGCATTATGACAAAAGCATAAGAAGAAAGTGGGTGTTAGTCTAATGGTTAGACAAATATCTTACCAACCAAGCGGATTAACAAAAATGGTCGAAAATCTATTATTAAATTGGCCACTAAGTGCGTGTTAGTGATTGAATGAAGAAAAGCGAAGCATTCGAAACTACATGCAGCCAAACAAAAGAAAGAAGAAAAGTCAGAACAACAAAAGGGGAGAAATGAAAAGCATTTCAACAATAAAACCAAGATGGAGAATGGAACGAAAGGAGATGGTTAAAAATGTTAAATACACCACAAAACAGAGAACAGGGGTTGGATCTTTTTGGTGGTCAAGGTTAGAAATATTTGGAAAGCCAAGGGTTGGATGGAATTTGTTGTAAAGCAAGCACATTACACTTTTGGGGAATGCAAATGTTGTAGATTTTTGCACTTTGTTAGCAAAAGTGGAGGATATTCCTTTCTGAATGTCTTCGGTCGAAAATTTATTATTAAATTGGCTGCTAAGTGGGTGTTAGTGATTGAATGAGGACAAGCGAAACATTCGAAACCACATGCAGCCAAACAAAAGAAAGAAGAAAATTCAGAACAACAAAAGGGGAAAATGAAAAGCATTTCAACAATGAAACCAATATGGAGAATGAAACGAAAGGACATGGTTGAAAATTTTAAATACACCACAAAACAGAGAATAGGGGGTTGGATCTTTTTGGAGGCCAAGGCTAGAAATCTTTCGAAAGCCAAGGGCTAGTTAGAATTTGTTGTAAAGCAAGCACATTACACGTTTGGGGAATGCAATTGATGTAGATTTTTGCACTTTGTTAGCAAAAGTGGAGGAGATTATTTTCTGAATGTCTTGGATTAATTTTTTTATCTTTCTCTCCATGTTTTTAGGCTTATAGATAGTGTTTTATGCAGTTAAATGATAGCATTGTTGAATGTTTGAATGCATGGATTTATTTTATTTTTCCTTAGAAGTTTGCATCTAATTCATTACAGACTGTGCAAATGCAACTTCGGGTGAATTGGGTTACATTCATAAATTCTCACGTCTCTATTTTGCAGGATAGGATAGCATTACACTATTAGTACTTTGCCTTTAATTTTTTCAGCGTTCTGGTCCATTTTCCAGACTATTTATTTTGTTTTATTTTTTCTAACCCTTTCCTTTTGCAGTTTTTTAAAAACTTCGACAAATAAAATAAACAAAAACAAATGCACGGATGTGAAGAATAAGCTTTAATGTTTCATCTTATGCAATTTTGATTTTAGTTTGATGCCATTTCGAAATTATAAAAATTGTTCAAAGTTATTGTTTTATAAGAGATTTTGTAATTTCAAAATTTGACAGAATTTCACATTTTGAAGGCAAATTTAATTTCAAACTCTGCATTTTATTTTGCAAGCAATAAATTAACTTTCCTTTGTGAAAATCATAATTTCATTAAAGGGAGGTAATTTATAGGGCATTTCAAAGCTATTATATTTAAAGCAATAAATTGACTTCTCTTTATGAACATCCTAATTTCATCAAAGAGGGGTAATTTACAGGATATGTCACATGCTATTTCATTTACCAAGTTATTCATGTAGACTATTTTACTTTCATGTTCAAAGCAACATAAAAGGAATCCAATCATCATTTCATTGTTCAAATTTAGAGATAGATTTTAATCTTTGTTTCATGCTCAAAACAGGATTTAAGGAAGATAAAACTTGCTTACAATTTTCTTAACCAAAAGAAGATGAAATCTACCTAAAATACTTCAAGATAAAATGAACTAAGGCTTTACATCGTGGTCATATGAGGGCCAATCATATTTTCTGTTATTTTTAATACCAACACAGACCCCTTGTTAATAGTTACATGCAAATCACTAAGGTATTCTTAGCACTTATTTGATACATATTCACAAGATTATAAGCACACAGTAAGTAAAATGAACCTTGGAGAAATTTTTATTTCTTTGTATGAGAGGGTTTTCTAATCAAAATCCTGACTGTGATGGTGATTTAGTAATTGGACAAAATCTCCACTCCACAATACTTAAAGTGCTTGTTATTCCCCAAGCAATGATGGCCCAAAATCAAAACCAAAACTTTCCCCATTGGAATAATATCGGCCCCCTCAATCTTGCAAATTAGAATCCAATTCCTTAGGCAACTCTGAAAGCTTTACCAACATACAGTGGCACTGGAAAGACTGTATTTGATCACTATCAGGATGTTGCTTCACTAGTTGTTCATAAAATTCAGGAGGAAGATATGATGATCAAATTATTGGGTATTTTCTTGAAAGGGAAAATATTGTATTGGTATAGAACTCTACCAAATATGACCATTGTTAATTGGGTTGACCTGGATGGCAAGCTGATAGAAGAATTCAATGAACAAGCAGATCCATTTTCCTTGCTCACTTAGTTTAGAGTAATACAAAGACATCCATAAGAGGAAATAGTGGATTTCAACATCAGATTCAATGGTACCTGGAAGAGAGTATCTAAAGACCTTCGACCAACTAATGAGCAAGTTGTATATTATTATTTGAGAGCTTTTAGCTCAGATTTGGGTCTGTCAATATGACAATCAAATATTTTGAACTTTTCCTAAATATTTGAGGAGGCTATAAAGGTAGAGAGGGACCTTATTGCTATAGGTATATTGCCTCCCAATCCTGTAATGCCCATATTCCTTAAATTTTCCCAAAATCAACAATAACCATTTGTTTTAGGTGCCATTTATCCTACTATCACACCCCCTATAAACTTTCACCTATGGCCCAGTCCTCATGTTATACAAGCTCTACTAGTTGTGCTCACTCTTCTAGTGTTACCTATTCCTCCTATAGTACCTACATTGCCAGCCTTTGATCCATAATCTGCTCTTATCTAGAAGATGCAAATCATAATAAAAAAATTTACCAATGAGGTCACCTCAATGAAGAGAAGGAAATCTGAAAAAAAATTCTAAGACAAAAGATTCCCATATGTAGCCATGGACCAAGCTACCTCTAATAGCAAGCCTCCTAAGAAATCCAACACAATCTACATATATGAAGAGGGAGAACCTTCAATACTTGCATATAAATCAGATTATTGGTGCTCCACATGTAATGATCCTCATGGGGAAACTATTTGTATGATGTACCAACATTACGTATAGAAAGTAGTAGTTGAGAAAGTAGAGAGGTCTTAGAAGGGACATATCAATATGATCAAAGAAGTTTGTCATAACTTCATGATGCCATCTATTGAATAGATTTCTATTTTGACAAGGTTAGGAAAGAAACCTTTACAAGTGAACCCGTGGATCTGAACCCTTTGAAAGTCCCTATGGATGTTAAAGATATAAAGGAGACCAAGAAGGAAGACCCTCAAAGAGGGTCTATCTATAAGCCACCCCAACAGTAAAATAAGGAGATTAAACAGATGGAGATTCAGTCAAATGGGGTTGAGATGCAGGAAGAGGCCAGAGATAAGTTGAGGTATCCTTCCCTAACCAAACATCAATGGGTTGAAGCCACTCATGAATACTAGAGCAAGTATGAGCAATTTACAGGGGACAAGAAAAGGTAGTATGAGATCCCCACCTTCAATATTGTTGAATAATTGAAGAGAATACATTCAAAATCCAACATGTATGATGTGCTACTTATTTATGGGTAGATTGATTTTCTCCAAGCTTCACTTGAATCAATCAAAAATCAAGGTAAAACTCATTCGAGGCTGAATTTGGCTCAAGGGAATCCTATGTTAGGGGCTAGAAAAAATAGGTCATCTCCATTTTATCTATCCTTAGAAATGGAGGGATAGGTGGTGTACAATTGTATGATTGATTCAGGAGCTACCACCATAGTTATGCCTAAAGTTATGTATGATGTCATGGGTATGGAATATACAAGAAACTACCTTGATGTTCTATAGTTAGATGGCACTCTAGTGAAAATCGTTGGAGTAATCAAGGATGTTCCTATGGTATTGCATAGATTACCTCATATTATCATCATCCAAGAGATTGTGGTAATAGAGTTGGAACCATATTGTGGCATATGTTTATCCAGAGAATTCACTGCCAAATTGGGTGGTTACCTATCCCTTGATTATTATCACATGGAAATCCCTTTCAAAGGTAGAAGAGTCAAGGTATACTCTAAAAATCCCTCATCATTTCATGTAGAAAGGTTAGAGGAAGGGAATCAACAAGCCAATACAGTTAGTATAATGACTGAAGAAGCATATTTTATGGAAGAGGTATTGGAAGAGCTTCAAACAGAAGACCAATTTTTGTTGAAGGACTTCAATGCCATGATTGATATGGGAATCAACACATACACAATTGCAAAATAAGAAGTGAATAATTCAACTATTCAAGATGAACAATCTCCCTCATCAAATAATATTTAAAAACTTTATTTTGATGGAGCAAGGTGCAAGAATGGTGTTGGAGCTGGTATAATTATGATCCTATATGTACGATCTCAAAAGGCCTTCTCATATAGATTAACATGGAGTTGCACAAACAATATAGTAGAATATGAAGCACTATACCTAGGCCTAAAGAATATTGAAAAACTTGGAGCTACGTAGTTGCAAATATTTAGGGACTCAGAATTGGTGATAAATCAAATCACTGAGAAATGCATCAGCAAGCAATACTATCTCAAAGCTTACCATAAGAGAGTATGAGACCTACTAGAGACATTTGAAGAATTGAACATCAAAGTGATCCCAAGGGAGAAGAATACACATGCTGATGTACTAGCATCGATGGGGGTTAATTATTGCCCAACATCAAACACCATACACAAGGCAAAGATAGTAAGAGTAGTCTATAGGCCTTCTATTTCAAACAAGAATATTTTTTGGCATGTATTCAAGAATGATGAGCAGATAGTGGACTTCTTAATCCATGAAATGAATTTCTCAACTGAAAAATCATTAAAATATGAAGATGGAGAGGAAGTAAGAGAGTTGATTCAGTTGAAAAACAATCATATACCAAAAGGGTTGATAACCCTTGAAAGTTTGTTTGACAATAGTGACCGACCAGTAGGTCATATGATGAAATTTGACACCAAAGGCTATGAGGAGGTTCAAATTGCACCCAAAAAAACCTCAAGATAGAAGTGAAATGTTTAGAGGAAGAGGTTGGCCAGATCTGGGAGTTTTGCAAAAAATACAATGATATCATAGCCTAGACTTATGAAGATCTCAAAGTCTACAACAAGGACACTATAGAACACACAATTAAGCTAGAACCTGATACACTACATTTTTGACAAAAGTAAAGGCCAGTTAATCTAAAGATAGAGGTATTAATGAAACAAGAGCTTCTTAAGTTGTTGAATGCTAAGATAATCTACCCTATCAAACACTCCACTTGGGTGATGAATCTGGTCTCGATAAGAAAAAATAATGGGGACATTCGGCTCTGTGTTGACTTTCAAAATTTGAACAAGGTGTCACTGAAGGATCATTATCCCCTACCTCAGATTGATCAGATATTACATACGATGGGTAGAGCAAAGAGATTCTTGTTGTTGGATGATTTATCTAGGTTTAATCAGATATGGGTTCGAGATGAAGATCAACATAAAATGGCTTTCACTACAAAATGGGAACCTTCACCTATCAACGGATGTCATTTGGGCTATCCAACGCTAGTGCCACATATCAAATGGTAATGGGCCTAGCTTTTGGAGAACTAGTGAATAATTAATTGAAGTGCAGAAAAAGACCATACATCCAAGCAATGATATACAATATAGCAATTAAGATACCATGATGACAAAGCAGAATATATATATATAATAATGGTGCCCTTTTAATTAATAATATATCCATTTCTCAATCGATTACAATATGATCCCTCTGAGGGATACTACCTAGTTTGATACAATGATTTACAACAAGAATATTTGGATGTAATGTGCAGGGTCTTCTTCACACCCACAAACCATCTTGAAGAGGGTTTCTCATGACCTCCATAAGGGATGATGATGTTGAGTTCTTACGCTCTTCCTTCCTCGTATAAAACATGTAGTCTACACACAAGGAAAACAAAGAGATTAATAGCATGTGTGGATGAAATAATAAATGAAAGCGATAAATGACTGAAACATGATAAATATGTGCATAAAAATGAAATCTAACGATGCTAAATTATAAGTAAAAAATATGCTAAACTTATTGTGCAAAGAAATAGTAAAACATATCTAAACCCTAGAGGTTGTCTCTGTGTAGGACGACCGTACCTATGGGTCATCTTTGAGAGAGACAATCGTTAATCTATAAGTTCTTTTCTCAATATCAATTCAGGGTGACTTTAGGTGCGATCGATGGTGTTTTGTCATTAGATTGGTGCACTTTGTAGAAGTAGCTTAATGGGCCTAGATCACTCTTCGAAGTTGGAATGTTGGTTGTGTAGTGAATAGAGGTGTAACCTTCAACTCTTTGATCAAAATAGCGATATAGATTCAATGGTGAGAAGAATGCGAAAGGCTCGAGGGGTCGTGGTGAAAATCTAGTAGCACTTCGTTGCTTGAAAACTTGAAAACTTTGTATCTTTTTGAATGAGGGGTGAACACTATTATATAGATTCCTAAAAAGTAATCTAGTAATAGCACAATCCTATGCATGAAAAGGCAAATAGGGAGTTCGTATTTAGAAAAGCGAACACCTCTTCTTTGAAATTCCATACAACTGATGGTGACATGCAGTTGTTCTAATTTAGGCTCATGCACTCGCTGAATTATGGTGCAAATTCATGTGTGGATTTTACTGGTAATTTTAGCTTCCAATTATGTCCCACTTTTCTTTTTATCTTACTTTTGGCATGATTGTCTCGAGGTGGGACAACCCTGGTTCAGGGTCTTCCCTTAGTAATACAACCTCTAAAAGTCATCCCTTGGAGGGACGGCTAGGGTTGTAAAGGGAAATGTCCCTTCTTTGAGTGGTGAAAACTATTGTTAAGCCCTGAGCCTACCCAAGGTGGGTCATTTGGTCTTCAAGGATTCCATATAGGTAGTCTCCTCAATATGATATGTTTTAGGTGCCTACAAATACCCTTTTTTGGGATGCATTATGTGAAAGCACAACACGGAGCAAAAATAGATGACCTAGAGTCAAATTGAGGGTTGATGATGTTTATTGATCTGATCAATGTTAGATGCCCCAATCATGGAAAGAGCATGCATTTTTTTGAATCATTTTGATATGTTGAAGAACTTGGTTTTGGTAAAATTTTTAGCCAAGTATAGACATTATTAGTCTGCAAGCAATGGCAGGAGACTTATTAGCCAAGGAAACATTTTAGTCCACAAGCAATACCAAATAGGCAGTAGACTCATTAGCCTATTTTATTTTGTTAAATTTATTTTTGCTTGTTATCTACCCTAGCAAGGAGGGCGCATGATTATCTTTGGCAATGATTCTTGAACGAACGTAATTTGCATGATTGAGTGTTTCGATTATTGACTTGATTATAGATTTTGTGATTAAATGACTACCCCCTCAAGAAACGAGTTGATAGAGGAGATGAAAAAATTATGAAACGATGAGTCGCTTGACCAAGATGATTTAATTTGGGTTTTCTAGGACCATGAAAAAATTAAAAAGGGGAGAAGACCCCATTACAACCTTGATTATGACCCATTTATTACTATTTTTGGTGAGTGATCTTATGGTAATGTACTTATCCTACCGAATTGCATAAATATCCAATCATTGCAATCACTAGGTTTATAGAGTAAATCACTAGGTATGAGATTAACTCAGATTGTGTGAATGAACATGACCAAAGGGGTTAATTTCCTTTGGAGCCTTTAGGAATAATTTTGACCAAAGGAATTTGGGTACCTTTGGAGCCTTTTGATTTTGACCAAAGGAATTTGGGTACCTTTGGAGATTTTTTATTTTGACCAAAGGAATTTGGGTACCTTTGGAGCTTTTTAATTTTGACCAAAGGATATTGGGTACCTTTGGAGCCTTTTGAATTGACCAAAGGTTTTTAGGTACCTTTGGAGCCTTTTAATTTTGACCAAAGGAAGTTGGGTACCTTTGGAGCTTTTTGATTTTGACTGAAGGAAGTTGGGTAGCTTTGAAGATTTTTTATTTTGACCAAAGGAATTTGGGTACCTTTGGAGCCTTTTGAATTGATTTGACCAAAGGCCTTTAAAACCTTTGGGTATTTTTGTGAGGATGTGACCAAAGGGCTTAAATGCCTTTGGACCATTTTTGTTATTTTGATTTGACCATAGGACGTAAGTGCCTTTGGGGTATTTTGAAGTGATTTGACCAAATGGCTTAGATGTCTTTGGAGCATTTTGTAAATTTTTTTACCAATGGGCTTAAATGCCTTTGGAGCATTTATTATTATTTGTTTTTATTTTTTACAAATTTGGCAGTCGTCCCTTGGTAGGACAATCACAATAAATGTGACCATCTAATCTTGAGATGGTCGCATAGATTTAAAAATATATAAGGATTTTTAGCACATTTTTGATGTCATTTGTATTGTTCTAATTAGAGGAAAAGGAAGGCTAAGGAGGAGGACAATTATTTTTTAAGCAAAGTGCTATGGAATTGCTTATCGACTTCCACCATAGACCAACCCAAGACCTCGATAGGTGAAGGATGCGAAAGGAGAAAGGTAAGTACCTTGTTCTCTCCTTTGTCATTTCACAAAATAAAATAACCTCACTGAGTAATGCAAGAAATGAACCTCACCTAAAAGGAAGGAAAGGAATCACACCTTAGATTAGAATGTAGTGTAGGTTGTTTTTTGGGTGCTTATGTTTGTACTCTTTTTTTGGCATATTTTTGTACTCCAATTGATCCAATTTAGGGGTCATATCAGGTGGAACGACCCCTCTCGTGGGGTTGAGGGCCATTTATGGGTTAGACAGTCATGTTTAAAATGTAACGATCAAAGAAATTTGATCATTATAAAGGTCATCCAAGGGTCAGGCAACCGCATTTAAAATGCAATGATCATATTTTTTACCATTATGAAGGTCGTATCGATCTGAGATGACCTCAAGGAGAGACCATCTTAGGCTGAGATGGCCTTATTAGAGGTGAATTTTACCTTGTTTTTGATGATTTTTTTAACCTGATTGTTTGGTTTTGCAATTTTATTCAGCTTGTTAGGGCTCACCATAGATATCCCATGGTGTACAAGACAATGCATGATACACTTACTAACACCGATTTGGGATGGCTTGAGGTCATTGGCCTTAAGCAAGTATCACAGCTAGAGGTAGTGATGGTAAATCAGGATTATCTGATAGCCTTAATAGATCAATGGGATAGTCAAACCATCATCTTCCACATTTCTACTGTCAAGATTATAGTCACTCTGGAGGATGTCTATAGGATTCTTTGAATTTTTATTAAGGGGTGCCTCATCACTTCCACCCATGTTATTCAGTAGGACAGAGTGCTCCAAAGGGTTTTTAGAGGATTGGGAGATTACTCAACGTAGCTTAAGTAGATATAGGGTACTAGTGGAGGCATGGTTTGATGATGACGTCTTGACTAGGAATATGCGGTGCTGATATCATTCATGTCTAACATACTATTATCATATTCTTTAGGAGTGAGGTTCCCATGGAACCTGCTCAATCTGGTATAGGATTTGGTCATGTGCACCATTGAGGAACCTCTAATTATGGCTTGGAGAACTCTAGGATTTGATCGAGTGCACCACTAAAGATTTGTATGATGAGCTCTATGAGATACACCAACAGCATAGGGGTGGATTAGGCTATAATTGTTTGTTGTAGTTCTAGGGGTGGGAGCAGATCTAAGTGGACAAGCCTAAGAGGCTCCCTTGGTTAGGATGGGCTCATATGGTAGATAGGGAGATTGGCTACGGGATGTGATGGAGGCAGGATCAGGAGGTGGGTCAAAGTCAATCCTACTCAGGTAGGCTTGCTCATAATGTGGAAACTATTAGGAGACTTAAGCCAGATCAAGTGACATGGTAGCCATTAGGGATCTCCCACCTTGGACAGAGGTGGGTAAGTAGCTGAGGCATACTAGATGTGGGTGATGGGTGGTTGGTCGACATGGCATAAAGCAAGAGTACATCTAGTATGCTCATGTTTATCAGTAGTTTAGGGTTCATCAGGGTGTACCTGATGAACCTATCATTTACCAGCATCGAGATGATGAGGTAGACTTGACTTGGCCTTGAGTAAAGGCAATGGGTGCAAAAATAGATCAACCAGTGGTGGATCCAGGTAGTGATGACACAAGTACCATGGTAGAGTATGATTCATGGTGGGTTACTTGACTTTAGGTATGGAGGACCTATGGGTGGATAGGTTGGAGTGGCAGGGGATGAGGGCCTCATGGAGGCCAAGGATGAGTGATGAGTGTGTTATTGGATGGAGGGGGAGTGGGGTCAAACCGTGAAGAGAAATGATGAGACACAAGATAAGGGTAGGGATGATGATGAGTTGTAGGTTAGGAGTCTGCACTCATATCATAGATCCAAATATTACATAGGTAATTTCTAGAGAAAAACACCATAGTATTAGTGCTCTAGATTCAACTAGATAACGACATAATAGTGGGAGGGCTTCACTAAGGATAGTGACACTCTAAAGGCCTAGGTAGATATCTCCCATATGGATATCGATAGGGTGATAGTAGAGCGATATGCTTTGCAAACACAAGTTACAGGATTGATAGGAGATCATGATGCTCTCCAAGAGTATGTGGTAGGATTGGTTTTTGGATAGGGATTAGGTGAAAAACCCACAGATGATGTGGTCAAGTTGTAGGTACAGGTGGTGGAGCTACATGGGATAGTGGCTTGTTTTGTCTCTCATTAACAGTTAGATCAAAAGTATATTTTTCGCTTGGAGGATGAGGTGGAGTAGCTTAGAGGTAGACTACCTTTATGAGTATCATCAGGAGCATCGTATCAAAGGTGATGTAGTGATTTAGGACTACTATCAATTAGGCTACCAGTTCCACGATTTTGAGATACTTCTCAAAGGTTAGAGGCCAGTGGATCTGCACAGTCTAATCGAGATAAGGTCAAGGGTGGTGGTGACTATGGGAGCGCAACCCCCACTTGACTTATACTAATGTATTGCTCTCTTTTTGGGTGTGAGGTCTGAAGACCCACTCTATTGTAGCCTACGGGTATTTTTGTATCATGATGTACCAAATTTCTAATATATATATATGATATCATTTTAGTGGCCTATCATGTGTTGAATTTATATTTTTATTATATGTATGGATGCACTTGTGGATGTTTTTATGGATGTGATACCTAATGTTTAGATGTATGTTGAGATTTGTTTTAATGGTAAATGAATTTATGTAACTCATGTTATTGGTATGACAAATCTAGTATGTATGTATAAACCTAGGCATGTATGAGATGTACAAATGATGTGTGATGATACTAATGTAAAAATGTGAAATGTATATTTTAAATAATAAAACATAATGAATGAATCTATATTCACTAACCTAACTATAGCACCACATAATGTATAAAAGTCATTAATCAAAATGTTTAGATTTTCACAAAAGTCATGTGTTTGAAAGCCAACCATATGTAATATGATGAAATTATAAATAGTGGATGGATGACTAGTAAGATACTATAGGAAAACAACATGGTTTTCATGAGACTCAAACATCCTAGTTGACTAGTCAAAAGATGTATACTGACTATCCATAACTCTAAGAGATAAAAGTTTGCTAGGGTGACCAAGATAGTCAATATCCCTGTGTGTGCATATTGATGTTTATTAATGACACATAAGACTACCCCATTCCCAAGAAGGTTTCATTCAACCCATTGTTGTAGTGAGGATCACCTCATGGTCATCATTATCCTAATTTTGGACGTAGTTGGACTAGACTACTAGGCAATACAAGCCACCAAAATCTAGTTCACTCGCAAGCTGACATTGATTTATACAAAATAAGGTTGCTAATGTGACAGACATATCACCATGTGGAAGACTACCCCATTTCTAGGTGGGTTTCATCAATCCATTGTTGTAATGGAGATCACCCCACAAATTTTGAATAAATGAGGATTCCAAGGATTCAAGCTCATTACCCCTTCTTTTCTTTAATTTATTTCTTGGGATGCCTGCTTATTTTTGGTGAAGAGCAAGAGGATATATTTGTAGTGGTGGAAACCACTTTTTTTTTTTTGTGAGGGATACTTGCTCATTTTGAGGAGTAAGGGATTTTATTGCTTTGGACAGGGGGGAGCTTGTCCTTTTGTCAATTCTTAGCATCCTAAACCATGCACATAATAGGATGAGCAAGGGAAACCTTTTGCTTAAGGGGTAAGGACTACTTTGTAGTGTTATCCTTCCTTGTTCAAACTTGGATTTTAAATGTGTGAATGCATGTTTGGGATTTCGAGATATGCAAGGTGCTATCAAAGCAATACCCTACCTTTAAAATCAAGATAGCTTTCGATAAAATTTGAAAGGAAAACTAGGAATGGCTGAATGATCAAAAACCCTAGTGAACATCCTATAGCAACTTATTGGTTGTGTTGAAAAACACAATTACTCACAAAGGGGAATGTGGATGTTATGGTGTGTGGATGTGGTGGTTTTCCCTATGACATTTTTTAAACTAAAAGGTGTGTGTAAAATATTCAGTGGTCATCTAAACATCATTGTTGATGTTCATTTGGTATCTACTCTATATTACGAGGACCCCTTAATAAGCAAAAGATCATAAGAAAAAGCACAAATGATGACAATGGAAAATATTGATTAAGAAAGATGACCAATATACAAGCATGACGCCAGATCCTAGCATATAAGAACAAATCTAGTCCTAATAATAATGCAATGAAGAAATATACCTAATGAAAGTGAGTAAATGCAACAACATGAAGTGCATTATGGAATGCAATGCAAATGGAAATGCAATATTTTTTGTGTTTTTGATGTTTTGTTAATGTTTTGTGCTTTTTGTTTTTCTAATTTTTTTTATATATGCATTGTGTGTTATGCATAAAATTCCCACAGGTGGATAATGTTGAGAGGTTTAGGTTTCTCAACACCCTTAAGAGAAGCTAACCTATAAGTCCCAGGCCCTATCTTCTACGTTATGACAAATGATTCTAACAAGTTTACTGCAAATTCGTCTCGTAAGTGCGGTGATAATTTGGAGTTTTATTGATTTTCTTTAAGCATAAGGTCTCCAATTTTGAATTCCCTAAGGTGTAATTTCATATCATAAGCTCACTAAAGGTAATATTGATAAACATAGAGGTGCTCGAGAGCATTAACACGTCATTCATCAAGAAGGGTCAATTAGTCAAGGTGAGCTTGTCGCATAGTATCATTGTCAATGAAATCTTGGAGTGATATGCACAACAAAGAAATTTCCAATTCCAAGGGCATAATGGCCTCAGTACCATATACTAGCGAAAAATAAGTTGCCCCAATGGGCATCCTAATGCTAGTACGATAAGCCCATAATGCTAGAGGTAGTTGAAGATGTCAATCTTTATGATTGTCCCTAATGGTTTTCTTAAGAATGGTAATGACTGTCTTGTTTAATACCTCTGCTTTCCTATTAGCTTATGGATAATAGGGCATAGAAAAGTTGTGTTGAATTTTATACTTTGCAGTCAAATCTCACACATATTTATTCTTAAATGGGGTCCCATTATAAAAGATGATCTTGGATGGAATACAAAAATAACAAATGATATTATGAAGTATGAAATCCATAATGCAGGGTCCAGTCATAGTGGTAAGAGAGATTGCTTCCACCCACTTAGTGAAGTACTATGTGGCCGATAAGATAAATGTGTGATGGTCAGATGATGGGGTAATATTTTCCCAATTAAATCAAAACCCCACTGTAAAAAATGCCATACCGAATGAATCGATTGTAATACCTAAGAAGGTACATATGAAAGATTAGCATGATGCTAACATTTCATACCCTTCTTGACATATGCAAAATAATCATTCTCCATAGTAAGAAAATAATATCCCATTCTAAGGATGCGCTTAGCAATAGCCATACCACTAAAATGGCCACTACAAGTACCATCATGAGTTTGCAAGACTGCCCAAGCAGATTCATGGGACTCCAAACAACAAAGGAGAATATCATCATAGACTTGATGATACATAATATCTCCTAACAAGACATATTTTGTCACTTTTTTCTTGAAGGTTGTAGACACTAAAAACTGGTCAATCCGATTGTGCTACCATAATTAGTGACTTCGCAACACACCAATGGCCCTTAGGGCAGCCCTCAAGAGGTATAAAATGGTTCTAACCACTTAATGCATGGGTTTAAAAGGTTCTAGGCCAATTTTTACACCTTTTTGACACCCTGTTGCTATTTGTGCCACCCTAGGATGAATACAAAACCTATTTGTAGCACCCTAAAATTGGCGCAGTTAAACCCTTAGTAAAAACATAAAAATTTGAATTTTAACCCCAAAACCGCTCGTTACCCGCTCCCCTCATTTTCCATGCCATTTTTAGGATTTGTTTTGACCATTGGACGATATCATCGATGATCAGAAGAAATCGTCCCAGATCTGATGAATTCGTTTGGAATAGAACGTCCAGACGATTTTGTACCAAAATAAAATTTTCATAATTAGCTTCTATTTCAACAGCTTCTCTAACTTGGGCAAAAAGCATGTCTACACGGTTAGAGTCTCCCCCGTTGGAGATCTCCCAAATTGGGGTGATCTCCAACCTCCTAATCTCCCCCTAATCCTATATAAACTGGGATTTTCTTAGTTTATCCCCTTGGTTGGCTGATCCCATAATTCCCTGGCTGATTTTCCCTGCAACTTTAGTTTCTCGTGCATTAGAACACCTTCGCACCATCGTTTGCATTGTGTATTTCAAGTTTTTCTTGTAGGAATTTTACTATTGTTCAGCTGGAGCAAGCTCGGATCGTCGCTGGTAATTCCAGACAATTTCGGACGATCCTGTCATAGATCGGAGATGATCTCGTACGATTGGAGGCGATCTCAACTGCAGTCTATATTGGGGGAAATCAGAGCTCGAAGTTTGCATTTTTTTATCTTCTCTCTTCATTTCCTTATGCATTAACTTAGTTTATTCTATTTTTACATTCTAGAGTTCACCTCATTTAGCATAGATGCATGATAAAGTTAAAATAAATTATTAAATTAATGCATTTCCTTTAATTGTTATCTAGATCTATCATTTAGGTAGGTTTACTATTATTTCTATCATTTCCCCTTGCTTTTGCAGTTGCATTTTTGGTCTTTGGTATCTGTTTCTGTGATTGCAAGTTTTTGATGAATTCGTCAGGTCGACGATGATCTCGTCTGATCTCAGATGACCGACTATGATCTGAGATGATTCTATGTAATTGCAGGCGATCATGTAATATTTGAGATGATCTGGACTTCTACAAACCTTAGAATATTTATCAAACATCCAAAATCAGGTACATTCTGTCTTATTTAGAACACTTTCTATGTTTAGCACTTATTCATGCTTTATGTACCCATATAAATAAGCATTGGCATATAGAATAGCTTAGATTCATCTTGGCAAAACCTAGGAATTACATGATTGAATATAAAAATGAACACATCAAACCCATTCTCAACCTAGGCATGGAAACTGCCACTCAAAGTTTCCTGGTGAACCCACCATCCATAAAAAATTCACCCTTATACCCCTCCCCCAAGAGGCACGACCTTCAAAGGGCCTCTCAGTCCGAGGTATTGTCCCATCCTTCTTGCATCCCCATTTTGGACGCGGATCCTATAGCCTGAAGGTAAGGATACGAAAAATTTGGAGCGATACATTTTGGTGAACCCAACGTGAAAACTAAAAACCTTTTGAAAAAAAAGAGGAGAAGATTGTTAAGATTGCATATCATATTTAGATGGTAGATTATAATAAAATACGAGCTGTCACCATTAATGTTGAAAATAAATTAACAGCCATAGAGATTACTTCTGTGCTTAGAGTACCTCAAACAAATAGGGTTCAACCTTTGTGGGACAAACTTGATAGGAGATTGGGTATCATTGAATTTAGATCAACCAAACTTAGGCAAATCAAGAGGTTTGTCCTAGATAGAATCCTGGATCCTGATCAAGTAACCTTATATCATGAACTTCAGAGAGCTTGCCATAGGTGGTTAGCAGATAAAAGAGCACTTGTGTCTTCCAAGTTGTATACCTTTGAGGAATACCTCGACAACGTAGTTGTAGTACATAAATTTCTATCTCGTATAGAGGATCAAGAGGTCGTTCTTATGGATAGAAAGAGATGGAATAGAGTTCCTAGAGCTATGTTATATCGAGAGTATTACCATGAACTTTATTTCTACAGGTCAGAGTCTGAAATAGATAATATCACCATAGCACACTTTGTCAAATTCTTGAAAAACCATTTCCAATTTGAAGAGGAGCATTTCATGACTCCCGATGAACTTGATCCTATTAATGATATCCATAAACTATTTATAGAAAACTAAGCCATTATTTTATTATTATGATTTCTTGCATTTAGTATGTTGTTTGTTGTCTTTATAATATTATTATAAAAACAAAAATATAATAAAAATTAAAACGTTTTCTTTTAAGTATTATAGTAGATATATAATTAAAATATATACCTCCCAAACTTGTCGCATATATATATATTTGCTAAAATATAAGTTTAATTATAATGACTAGACTTAGGAATGGAAAATAGACTAAAGTAGAAGAAGATTGATTAGGAAAACCATTAAATAACCCAGATGTCCTTCCTGAAGACCCAATTCAGGAAGAAGGAATCCTAGATCAACAAGAAGAAGAGTTTGTTGTAGGAAATGAACAAAAAGAAATTGTTAGAGAGGAAGGATCCTCATCCCCTAAAATGTCTCCGGGAGGAGCTATTACTTTTGAGAACATGGAACATTTCTAGAAGTTCCTCAATACTAATATTGGCGCTCTTAATAGAGCATTCCATATGGACAAGGATCAAATTAGTGACACTCAAGCAACCCTAGAAGAAATATATCACACACGCACTAATCCCTTGTCCTTTGTTGATCAAGAAAGTGATCAAGCTGGACCATCCAATTTGGATATGGCCGCTATAATCCAGAACATGCAACAACAACAGGTTACCCAACCACCTAGAGTGCCTGTTATCAAGCCTAGAGTTATTCCCACACAAAATAAACCTTCATTCACTACTCTATTTTGCTAAGCTATTGATCAACATACCTCAAATCAACAAAAGCCTAAGACAAAACCAAACACCAATTTCCAACAATCTAGGATACAACATAATGCTACTACAAATCTTCTTCATAATACTCTCCCTACCAACCATTTGCATAATAGCAATATAGCATCTAATCCTTATGTCACGCTACGCTCACAAATCCCATACTCATGTACCACCAAACCAATATGGTGGACAAACTAGTAATCTGGAAGCCATGGTGAAACAGTTAGTCTCCCGCATGGACCAGATAGATCCCTATCATCCCTCATACAATTATCGAGAGATGTGTAGTCAACCTTTAGATCCTATAGTCGTAGCACAACCATATCCTAAACACTTTCCTATGCCTGTCCTACCTATATACAAAGGAACCAAATATCCCATAGAGAATCTTCGTATGTTTAGGATAGCATGTCATGATATATCACATGATGACTTTTTATTACTAAAAATGTTCCCAAAAAGTTTAGGAGGAATGGCATTAGAGTGGTATTACCAATTACCCACTCATTCTTTGAGGAATTTCGAAGAAACGGCCTAGTCTTTTGTTCATCAATTTAGTGCCTACATCGAAAGTCATGTAACCATTAAATATTTGTACAACTTAAAACAAGACAAAGATGAATGTTTTGTTGATTTCCTAGCTCGGTGGAGATAGTTAATAGGAAAATTGCACTTTGTGTTACCTTATCGGGAAATGTTGGATATATTTATCAATAATTTACAAGAACAACTATCCTATGAGTTATCAACTACTACCTTGACCACCTTTGATCAAGCTATAGACTTAGCTCGAAGAGTGGAATATGCTCTCATTAGGAGAGGTCAGCATAAAAAGAAAGACGATGAGAAAAAAATCTAGAAATCAATATAAGAATAAACAAGTTGTGGGTGATGGAGTCACTTATAGCAGAAACATTGCTAATGTTAATGTTGCAAAAATAATGGAGAAGTTTATACTAAAACCTCTTGATAAACCACCTCAAGAATTTACTAGGTTAAATCAACCTCTATCAACCATTCTATCGCAATTATTAGAACGAGGTTTGATCCAATTACCAAATATCTAGGAACCTGATCCAACTATACCCGGATACAGAGTTGATTTACACTGTGATTTCCATAGAGGACCTGGACACGCTACCAACTCTTGTAAAAGATTAAAACATAAAATACAAGAATTAATTGATAACAATGAGATGGAGGTGCAAGCCTTTCAACCTAAACAAAATCCTCCTAATAATGCTCAAAAGAACATCCCCCAAAATCAAAATCAAAATGCCAATCAATCATTGGACATATTTCAACATCCTTTACCAAAGCATGGTAAAGAGGTGGCTAATCAAATTGAGCATCATAATGTTCCCCCTCCTACCCGATATGTAGGGACTATTAGTGGACATTTACCTCCTCATGATCTGCAAATATTTGACACAAATTTATCCATGGTTACAACCAGGCCTCTACATAATATTTAGACACCTAATCTTAGTGATATAGAATATGAGACTGAGAGTGATATGGAAATCACCTCAAATCAATCGAATAGCTCTGAAGATGAATTGGATCCTATTCTCCCTATCACAAGTCATATGGTCCCAGAAGAACCATTTCCAAGAAGAGTCACTACTCGACCATCATCTCACCAATTACTTTCTAATGAACAAGCCATAAATGCTAGACCAAGACCCATTCATCATCCGCAAAATAATATTGTAGGTACCATCGGAGCTGTTACTAGACAACAGGCTCAAAATTCTCAACAAGATCAAACTCAGAACGATGGATAAGCTCCATTCTTTTTGAAAGTTCCTAATAAAGGGAATCATGCGCCTAATGTTCAACCTAAACCTCCTTATAATATTAATGAACAATTATCAAATACTATAGCTAGAATTTCCCTTTTGGATCTTTTAAGATCTTCTCCTACACATAGGGATGAATTAATGATCACATTAAGCCAAATGATGGTACCACAAAATATTCAACCTGAAGCCATGGCCAATACTATCATAACTCGAGAAGTTGATTGTATTGACTTTCGGGATAGAGATATACCGCAACATAGTTTACATAAGGATAACCCCTTATATATTATTGCCTTAATTGGAGATGTAGTAGTTAAACAAGTCTTGATTGATAATGGTTCATCTTTAAACATTTGCACTTTTGACTTCTACCAAATATTTGGGTTTAGAAGTGATGAAATGAAAAGAACTGATATGATCATAAAATCCTTCAATGATGAAACACAAGAAACGTGTGGAGTTATTACCATCCCATTGCAATTTGGTCCAAGAACCTTAGATACGACTATGTTTATTGTACATTGCCCTGCATTGTACAATATACTCTTGGGTCGCCCTTGGATCAATGCGATGCGAGCTGTTCCCTCAACTTTACATCAGTGTGTGAAATTCAAATTTAAAAATCAGTTGGTTACCATTCATGGTGATCCTAGACCCTTTGATATGTGTGCTTTGGCAGAACCTGTTGGAGTTCAATTTTGCCCTGCTCTGTCATCCACACATCCTAATTCTCATTATCTGTCTAAACATGTGAAACACACACCCATAACATCATCTACTTTTTCTCCATCAACTCCACCTCTACATATAGTTCAACCATATTCCGAACAAACCACATTAGGACCTCAAAAAGATCCTAAACCCACAACCAATGCTTCTTGTTTTACTCCTATAACTTCCATACCTATAGACCCATCCATCAACATCTCTACAACATCTACACCTACTAGAGGCATATTTTCCACATCTGAAGATGTAGGAAATGTTCCTTCTACCTCTTACGCTCTTACTGATGAGCTCTTACCCGATTTATCTAAAATTCTTATATAAAAAAAAACAAACGTTGCTATGCAAGATTCCCTTATTTTAAATAATTTGCCACCCTCTCCTCGTACCTTGGGCCTCCCACAACCTATGGGAAGTATTTACCAGGTCAAGAGCTATGCTTTTATTTATAAGGGATATGACTTGGGAAGAATACCTAGAAACATCAAGACACATTATGATGGATATGCTCGATGTTATTTTACTAATGAGTATATTAAAGCCAAATCTATAATGCTTAAATTGGGATATAAAGGGAAAGGTTTAGGACCTTTCCAAAATGGTATGAAAGAACCCTTTGAGGTAGAACCATGGCCCGCCCGATGTGGTGTGGGCCTATTTCCTAGTAAAGGTCAGCCCTTCCCATTTGAGGATGATGACCAACTCATATGTTACCAAGATTATTTGGATGAACGTGATGCTTTGCGTCTAATAAATAAGCCATTTACATGTAATATGCTATCCATAGTTTACCCTTAGATGATCGCTGAATTCGACGATGAGTTGGAGGGAGATATCTTCCATGATGTCTCCGTTGAGGAATTATTACATAACGGATTTTATTTCGATGGTTCTATACCTAGTATAGCCCAGCTTGAGGCCACGACTCCTCAAGATGAATTATCCAAGCTAACCTCAAAATAATTACAAGAATTGGGTGTTTCACCCACCCCACCTAATTTTGAGAGAGATCTACACATGGAAGTAGAAAACGTCATAAAAATTAACATTGGAACCGAAGATAATCCTCACATAATCAACATTGGATCAAAATTGAGTCAAGACAAAATAAGATAAATACATTGCATTTCTTAAGGAATATGAAGATGTCTTCACTTGGACATATGAAGATATGCCAGGATTAGACCCTTCTGTAGTTATGCATCACCTAGTAGTCCATCCGGATGCTAAACCTGTTAAACAAAAACTTAGAAAAATGCATCCTAAAGTGGCCTTACTAGTCAAAGGGGAATTAGAAAAACTCCTGAAGGTTATTTTTATACAAGCCATTGATTATGCTGAATGGATCTCGAATGTAGTTCCAGAAACTAAGAAAGAAGCTACCAAAGTTAGGGTTTGCATAGACTTTAGAGATATTAATGTTGCATGCCCTAAAGATGATTTTCCTCTTCCCAACATGGATCAGATCATTGATTTTACTATTGGGAGTGGAATGATATCCTTAATGGATGGATTTTATGGTTATAATCAGATTAGGATAGCTCCTAAAGATCAGGCTAAAATAGCCTTTATTACCCCTTGGGGGACCTTTTGTTGGAAAGTGATGCCATTCGGTTTGAAGAATGCAGGTGCAACATATCAACGAGCCATGACTTATATCTTTCATGATATGATGCATGATATTCTACATGATTATGTAGACGATATTATAGCTCGTTCCATAAAAGAAGATGATCATTTAGATGACTTGAGAAAAGTATTTGATCGGTTAAGGGAATATCTTATCTGACTGAATCTAGCCAAATGTATATTCAGAGTTAAGTCCGGTAAATTATTGGGGGTTATAGTTTCTTTACGTGGCATTGAAATTGACCCTCTCAAGATCGCGACTATCATTGATATGCCCGCACCCACAAATATATCTGAATTACGGAGTCTACAAGGTAAGCTTCAAGCTATTCATCGCTTCATCGATAAGTTGGCGGACAAAACAGGACCCTTTCTTAAGCTTCTTAAGAAAAATGTCTCTTTTCATTGGGATGACGAATGTCAGGAAGCATTTGAACTCCTCAAACAATATCTCCTTAACCCACCTGTGCTTTCACCACCTAGACCTGATCGCCCATTTATCTTGTATATTTTTGCTTCAGATATTGCCTTAGGAGCTATGTTAGCTCAACTTGATGATGAGAAGAAAGAACGTGCTAATTATTATATCAGTAGAACATTAATCAGTTATGAAACCCATTACACAACATTAGAGAAGTTATGTCTAGCAGTCATATTTTCTACACAAAAACTATGCCATTATATGCTCAGTCAAAAAACGTATGTTATTGCTAAATCCGATCCTTTGCGGTATCTCATGAGTCGACCGTACTTATCTAGTCGCACAACAAAGTGGGTTCTTGCCCTAAGCGAGTTTGAACTCATGTTTATAGGACAAAAGTCTATTAAAGGTCAAATCATAGCAGATCAATTAGCTGCTACACCCTTAGAGTCTACCCATCCCCTCATCATTGAGTTTCCTGATGAATGCCTTAAACTAGAGGCCAATCATTCAGAGCAATGGTCCTTATACTTTGACGGAGCCCGATGCATGAGTGGGGCTAGTGCAGGTATTATTTTAATATCTTCATAGAAACATCTTATACCTTTGTCCTTTAAATTAACGTTTGCTTGTACTAATAACATTGTTGAGTATGAGGCTCTAATCCTTGGATTACGAGCTACCTTGGCACTAAAAATTAAAAATCTATTAGTTTTCGATGATTCTCAACTTGTCATAAATCAAATTAATGATGTTTATCAGACCAGAGATGATAAATTATGTCCATATAAAGCATATGTCTTACAATTAATATCTTTATTTGATCAAGTTACCTTGGAAGCTATTCCTCAAACTAGCAATCGTGCGGCTGACGCTATGGCTGCAACTGCATCTCTTTTGCCCTTGGAGTTAGAGGACGAATATGCTACCATAATTATTCATTGACTCTAGGAACCCGCTTCAAATAAATCATGCTTAGAACCTTTGGATGTGTTTCTAATCAACGAAACTACTCCTGAACCTTGGTACACTGATATATTTAATTTTCTTCAAAATGGGACCTTCCTTGAAGGTTGTAATAGAAACCAGCATCGGTTATTACGTAGACAAGCAAGTCACTTCGTAATTATTGGCAATATGTTGTATAGGAGATATTTTGAAGGCATCCTATTGAGATGTTTGAATTTAGACGAATCTAGATCAGCTTTGAGTGAAGCCCATGATGGATCTTGTGGGGGACACTTCAGTGGTAGCGCCATTGCTAAGAAGCTCCTTAGGATAGGATATTTTTGGCCCACCATGGAGAATGATGCACATGATTACGTGCACCATTGCGATAAGTTCCAGAAACATGCTGACCTTGTCCATGCGCCTGCACAAGAACTGCAGGCTATTTCATCTCCTTGGCCCTTTTCAAAATGGGGCTTAGACATCATTGGAAAAATCAACCCTGTGTCATCTGATGGACACAAATTCATCATAACTGCCATCGAGTATTTTACAAAGTGGGTTGAAGCTATGCCCTTAGCTTCCTGCACTGGAACCCAAGTTTCCAAATTTATCTTTAATCAAATTATTTGTAGGTTTAAAATTCTTGCAAATCTCATCTCGGATAATGGAACTTGTTTCAAAAATAAATATGTCAAGAAATTATGTCAAAAATATAAAATTCAACATCGTTGGTCCACTCCCTATTATCCTCGGGGTAATGGCCAAGCAGAAGCATCTAATAAAACATTAATTAAAATCCTTAAAATATCTGGTCAATAAATCTGGCCGAGATTGGCACATTCAACTATATCCTGCTTTGTGGGCTTATCGAACTAGCGTTCGCACTCCCACGGGCACTTCACCTTTTGTTTTGGTTTATGGCGCTGAAGTAGTTTTTCCCTTTGAATTAGAAGTTCCTTCTTTGGCTCTGCTACTTCAAGATACTGAAGTAGGAGATGAATATCGTGTTGGCATACTTAGTCAGCTGGAACTCCTAGATGAGAAGCGCATCAATGCTTTGGAACATCTTCGTGCCTACCAAAACAAGCTCAAGCGAGCATACCTCAAGAAATTTCATCATTGATCCTTTGAGATCGACGACCTTGTCTTGAAAGAAAATAAAAAAAATACTAATGCAACTAAAGATCTTAAAGGTAAATTCGAGCCCAATTGGCTTGGACCGTATATCATCACTGCTAAATTTGGATCGGGAGCATACCGATTAGCTACCTTAGATGGTAAAGATCTTAAAGACCCTATGAACATTATGCATCTTAAACGCTATTATGCATAAAATATGGTCATTTCATCATTGTATATATTGTTATTTTGCATGTTGTTTCATTTTAGTCATTCATATAAAAATTTCAAAAACAATCACATTGTGTCTCTTCTCAATTCATCAATTAAAATCAAAATGTCAAAAACATCAAAATCATCAAAATCTTCAAAAACATCTTTTATTTTCACACCTGTTAATTCTTGAAGTATTGCAGTCATATTTTCAGTTATTTTGGATAAATTAACATTTATTTGGAATCCCGCACTTTCACACTCACATGCATAAATATCTTGATTTTATTTGGTATGATTATTAATCTCTCTTATATCAAAGTCCACAGTTGAATTAAATAAATTTTTGAGCATAGAGAATTGATCTTGTTATTTACTTGAACCAAGCATATCTTTTCACATTAAAATGATTTCATTGCAAATTCGATATGATGCTACATAGTAGAAATGGTTTCTTGAGCGAAAATTTTCCCCTGCTATCCTATCATGCACATGGTCTAGAATCTTTGAGAATTGACAAAAGGACAAGCTCACCCCTACCCAAAATAAAAATCCCTTGCTCTACAACCAATCCGAGCAAGTATCCCTAGTATAGGAAGAAAAAAAAAGTCAAAGAAAATGAGAAAAAGAAAAATATTATTTTGTACCATCGCAACAATATTTCAGCATTATCTCAGTTCCAAGCAAAAATACAAAAAAAAAAGAAAAGAAAAGAAAAGCAAAAGCAAAAGCAATAAAATCCCTTCCCCTACCCTTTGAAAAGAAAAGAAGGGTGAATGAGCTTGAATCCCTGGAATTTTCAATTATTCGAAAACTATGAGGTAAGCCCCATAACAGGTGGTTTGTGCCCAACCCACTTGGCCTTGGGTAATCCCTAGTGTGGTGATATGTCTATCACATTAGTGACCTTCTTTTGTACAGACCTATGTCTTCTTATGGATCAGCTAGCTCTTGATGACCCGACTTACATAGTAGTCTGGTACGGTTACATGCATATAAATCATGGTCAACGAACACTTATTTGGTTAATTCAAATTACTTGTATCAAATTATCTTGCTCAAAATTGGTGAATGAACAATACAATTGCACACACATTTGTATTTGAGAGATTTTTGTATCATTATGATAGATCAAGATCGGCAATGAACTCACATCTGCACATGGGGTTCCTTATAAATCTAAATTTTGTCTTTGAGATAATTTAAAATATTTATGCAAATTTTTTGGAATAATTTCATTTTCTTACTTGAGAACATCTGTTTAGTATAAAAACAATTACATACATGTTTTTTTCAAAAATCCAAAACTTCTTTCAAAACATGCAATAAAGTCACATTTCTTTATAAATTCGACTTCCGCAACGATGGTATAGTTCCAAAACCTAAACTGGAATTTTATGCCTAGCACAAGTCCTTATCTTATATTTTGTTTATTTTAAAAATCAAAAATCAATCATGCAATAAAACTAAAATATCAATTTCCTCTTTGGATGTCACGATGATGGTATAAGTCTATACCTAAAATTCTATGCCTAGCGCAAACCATTGTTCTAATTTTATTTTCCCATTCATTTTAATTCATAAAAACATATGGCTTACATCATTATGTTACACAATTGTGCTTTAAAAAGAATGAACACTTTTTCTATTTCATTTCATTATGTCAACATTCCATTTTGCAACCATGGTATAATTCCTAAGGAATTGTTCAAAATTTTATCACACTTAGGAATTTTATGCCTAGCAAAAAAATCATATTTTTAATATTTCATGCATAATATTTTCATGGAAATCTGAAAACAAATCATCACCATCATCATTTTTCATCATCACAACACAAAGTCTTAAGACAGTCTCTTAAGCACTCTTTTACTTTTAGCAATATTTCTATACTGGGATTAGCTTGACGACCTAGCGAGTGGCGACTCCATGAAATGGTCTATAACAACGACAATGTCCTTTGAAATTATTGTTAGAAGTCCCTTTTATTTTCATCAAATCACACCACAAAACAACCAATTTGTTTACATCAGATTATTTCATTTAAATTTTACAACATGACATAAAATTATAATATTTCCAAATGACATAATTACATGAATAATCAATCAACAACCAAAAAATTCAAATATTAAAGCATCATACAACATATACACAAGTCATATCATCAAAAAGACCATATATATATCAACAAATTATGTACATCATATCAAAATTGGATTGGTATGCCACAATCAATACCTTGGCATACTCAATCCTCTCAAAAAATAATAATAATATATACAATCTTTGTGTAGTG
The DNA here is from genome assembly GCA_028583015.1 of Wollemia nobilis. Taxonomy (NCBI): domain Eukaryota; kingdom Viridiplantae; phylum Streptophyta; class Pinopsida; order Araucariales; family Araucariaceae; genus Wollemia; species Wollemia nobilis. The sequence goes on along the minus strand of JAQPPZ010016677.1, from coordinate 10,110,231 downwards.
AGCAGCTAGTCTCAAGAAGCCCTCGAGCTCTCTACCTCATCTCCTCTCCCACCCTGGCATGGAGGAGGTGGTCCCATAGAGGTCCGTGCTATGTCTCGGGTCCTCATCATCGATCATGAGGATGTCCTCGACGATCCCATCCTGATTGGCTCTGCAATGTCGACTGGTAGCTGTATCCTCTGGCCCTCTAGAACTAGCTGGAATTATACTCCCTGATAGAACATAGTCTAAGCAATAGACCACACCAACTCCTGCATGCTCGCCCCTCCGCTCCAAGCCCTGAGCCATGTAGCCTCATCCTACAGAGTCTGCACCTGAGCATGTAGGCGGGCATTCTCAGCCCGGAGAGCCACCATCTCACTGCTCTCCCCCACCTCGACACCCTTGCCCTTATCGAGCGATGGTGGCCTCTCCCTCTACTAAGAAGGGAATCCCTCCTCCCTCCTTCCTGTCTGTTGTGGTCTCTATGGAGCCTATGGCATCCTCTAGCATCTCTCCTACGGAGACCATCGCTGCTTCCTCCCCCCGTGACCCCTCGTTGCATCAATAGCAGCCTGACACCGCCTCCCCATCCATCGCACAACAACGTGCATCGGACCCTATGCCATCGCCATTCGAGGAGGGTGGATGCTTGCATACCAGGCATCGTATCCATCAGCAACCCCAGCATCGCCCCATCCACTGGTTGGATGGGGGCATCGTTCGCCTCTTGGCTCCAGAATCGCTTCATATCCAGAGCCCCGCTCAGTGTGGTATTATCTCAGACAGTCTGAGAGTACTCATAATCCCTAAGAGAAGGGATCCCCTGTTGTAGACCAAACTATCACAAAACTTGGTCGTAGCGATGGAGCTCTACCTCTCCCCGCTCCATCCTCAGCCATCAGACTCGCCTGATGCGAGCCAGCTCCTGTCCGTCCTCTCCCCACCTTGGATGCTCTCTCCATGGCCTCTAGGTGATCTAGTCAGGGATGAGGTCATCTAGTAACCTCCGTGACATCAAAAAATCTATCCGTAATTATGACCCTCTCTGGAGCCACCAATAGAAAATCTAGGGTCTCTCCTGGTCAACCCCTATCAGTGGGAGCCCTACCGGCCTTCGCATCGTGATGTGCTCCCAGCACCAAACCTATAGCAGAGATGTCAAAACCAGACATCGACCTCCCTTGTATACGACCCCATGTAGGATCCTATACACCCAACATAATGCAGGATCCTATACAACCAACATAATGCAAAGCTGCCCCATGCAAATCTATACCTGTGGTCTCTCATGTTGTAGACCACATCTGAAAGGAGCCATGGTAATCTGCACCCACTCTGGTGGCACAGTAGTAGGCCACCCACTACCTCTACCAAAACCCGAGTCAACCTAGATGCCCTAGGCATCTTCCCTCAGAGACTCGATGTTCACTCCGCCCTTCTCCAAGGTGAAGCTCGGGTCTTCGCACAGCCTCATCATAGCCTGGCCTTGATTGGTCGTAGGAGCCATCAATCATCCTTGTATGGGGATCCTCAAGATCCTCCATACATCCTCTAGAGTGGGATCCATCTCCCCTATCGGTAACCGGAAGCAAGATGACCCCGGATACCATCTCTCTGCTAGGGCTGTCAGTAGCCCCATGTCTGTCAATATTTGTGGCATCTCTGCCACATGCTGTAGTCCGACCTGTGCCAGTTGGTCTCACTTCGCCTGATTGAGCACGACCACATCATCCCTCAGCCCCCCGTATTTCCATTCCTGACTTTTTAGTAATCCCCTCTACAAAATAAATAATCAAACAATAAAAATCATCAATAGATAATCATTAAAATCAGTTAAATTAATTTAATCTTCTAAAAACAATGATGATATCATCCACCATTGGATGATATCATCCTAAATTGGGTCAAATCGTCCTTGGTAGGACGAAATCATCTTTGATTTCGCAACTTGGGGATCGCCCCTTGTTGGACGGGATCTCCCCTATTTCGTCGATTTTGCCTCCGACGAAATCGACGATCTAGGGACGATTTCGACGAAATTGGGACGATTTCGTCCCGACGTCGTTGACGGCCTAAAAACGGCCGTGATGCCCCAAAATAATCAAAATGTAAATTAAAAAGTACACAAATTAAATTAAAAACATAATTCACTAGGTTTAGATCCTTACCCGTAGCCCATGCCGGACCTCTGTCGATCTGTGCGTGGTTTCAACCATTTTGTCTAAAGAGCTCTAAAAATAGTGAAAATGAATAGTAAAAATGAATTAGGGTTTTACCCTATTTTTCTTAATTTTATTTAAAAACAACAACATTTTTTAAAATTTTGCTTTTTCGTGCTTTTACCTCAAATGTTCGATTTGGGTAAAAACACGGAGGGGGCACCATAGTAAGCAGTTGTACGATTCGACCTAGAATCGTCATCTAAAAAATTGAGTAAATTTTTGCTTTCTCGTAAAACGGGAAGAACTCATCTTTAACGCATTTTCTTCAAAAAATTTGCTAAAGAGGGGGCAAAATGTAGCACCCTAAAATTGATGCAGTTAAACCCTTAGTAAAAAGATAAAAATTTGAATTTTAACCCCAAAACCGCTCGTTACCCTCTCCCCTCATTTTTTGTGCCATTTTTAGGATTTGTTTTGACCGTTGGACGATATCGTCGACGATTAGACGAAATCATCCCAGATCTGATGAATTCGTCTCAAATAGAATGTCCAGAGAATTTCATCCCAATTTTTTTTTCATAATTAGCTTCTATTTCAATAGCTTCTCTAACTTGGGTAGAAAGCATGTCTGCACAGTTAGAGTCTCCCCCGTTGGAGATCTCCCAAATTGGGGTGATCTCCAACCTCCTAACCTCCCCCTAATCCTATATAAACTAGGATTTTCTTAGTTTATCCCCCTGGTTGGCTGATCCCATAATTCCTTGGCTGGTTTTCCTTATAAATTTAGTTTCTCGTGCATTAGAACACCTTCGCACCATCGTTTGCATTATGTATTTCAAGTTTTTCTTGCTGGAATTTTACTGCTTTTCAACTGGAGCAAGCTCGGATCATCCCTGGCAATTCCAGACAATTTTGGACGATCCTGTCATAGATCGGCGATGATCTCGTACGATTGGAGGCGATCTCGACTGCAGTATATATTGGGGGCAATCAGAGCCCGAAGTTTGTATTTTTTTATCTTCTCTCTTCATTTCCTTATGCATTAACTTAGTTTATTCTATTTTTGCATTCGGAGTTCACCTCATTTAGCATAGATGCATGATAAAGTTAAAATAAATTATTAAATTAATGCATTTCCTTTAATTGTTATCTGGATCTATCATTTAGGTAGGTTTACTATTATTTCTATCATTTCCCCTTGCTTTTGCAGTTGCATTTTTGGTCTTTGGTATCTGTTTTTGTGATTGTAGGTTTTTGACGAATTCGTCAAGTCGACGACGATCTCGTCTGATCTCAAATGACCGAATGTGATATGAGATGATTCTATGCAATTGCAGATGATCATGTAAGATTTGAGATGATCTAGACTTCTACAAACCTCAGAATCTTCATCAGACATCCAAAATTAGGTACATTCTGTCTTATTTAGCACACTTTCTGTGTTTAGCACTTATTCATGCTTTCTGTATCCATATAAATCAGCATTGGCATATAGAATAGCTTAGATTCATCTTGGCCAAACCTAGGAATTGAATGATTGAATATAAAAATGAACACATCAAACCCATTCTCAACCTAGGCGTGGAAACTACCACTCAAAGTTTCTTGGTGAACCCACCATCCATCAAAAATTCACCCTTATACCCCTCCCCCGAGAGGTGCAACCTTCAAAGGGCCTCTCAGTCCAAGGTATTGTCCCATCCTTCTCGCATCCCCCTTTCGGGTGTGGATCCTATAGCCTAAAGGTAAGGATGCAAAAAAATTGGAGCGATACACTATTCATTACACCTCAAAGTGAATAGCAGCATTCGCTTCGGGGTGAAGCGAATAGCCAGTTTGACTAGAAAAAAGTCAAACCTAGACAAATGGTGCCTACCAACGATTATGTTTCTAGTCCATAATGGCTAGGAGGACAGGACACGTAGCCCATGAGGGAAGCCAAATCGGGAGATTCCCTTCTCCCTCCAATGCATGCCACCCTAGTGGCCAAGTGGCACCTCATGCCCTCGCATGCCTTTTGACCCCTAAATCCTCCTTAGGCTATAAAATGGAGATATTTTCCACACCAAAAGAGGAGGAGATTTTGAGGATAAAGCAATGGAGTGCTGCCAATATTTGTTCCCTCGGAGTCTCTTCCTAGCGAAGGAGGTTTGCAAGTGAGTTAGGAGGCATAATCTGTTACACAACCGAACCAACTGAGTGAATTACATAACTAAATTTTATGACAAAACATTTTATAGGATTTTGCATCATTCCAAGTGGGATTGATGGTAAAATTTAGGGATATTATGTGGGTGTCGCACCCCAGGGTGCCCCTAATTTGTGACAGTCCTATTCGCTCTACCCCAGAATGAATAGATATATGTGTATAATTTTTAGACTATTTTTATTAGATATTTTACACATGTTCATATGATGCTACAGTTCAAATTTCATGTCATTCTGAGCTATATTGGTCGAGATATTGCATTTTTAGTTTTTTGCAGGGTCTCTTATAGGTATATGGTGGTCATTTGAGATAACACCAAAAATGTGACTGATCTCACAAATATAATCAAATGGGTTTTTTTATAATAGTATTTCATGTATTCTTTCCAATTTTCATGCATTTTGGATATGCGTAGGGTCATAATTTTCTTGCTTTGGGTTTTGTAGGTTGCGAACGGTCATTCAAGTTTTGAAGCCCCATAGAATTCAATTTTGGTGCAATTTATAGTGATATCTTCCCAAAACCTTCTATTTTACATCCCTTTACAATTTCATGCTATTTGGAGTTGATTTGATATGTTTTCTCATTATTAGCCATTTTGCCCCTGTGGGGATTTCATGCTTTTTATCATACGCACTCGCTATTTGATGATTCTGGTTTCCTTGTGTGTAGGTACAGGTCATTACAGTGCATTGGGAAGCAGCATAAGACATCAGATATCAAAGATGCAAGTGGCAAAAACTTTGGCCCGCCCACTTCGATTGTGGGTACGAGGAAAGACAATGGATGTGCACCAGATTTCTTTGAGAGATTTGACCCTTGGGAACCCGAGGTTTAAACATTTGTATCACCTATTTTGAGCCCTTAAGGGGATACATTTTAACCCATAATATTTGGATCATTTTTATTAATAATATATACACTTGTTTTGCTTCATTTCTTGTTATTCGTTATCTTTCCATTTACTTGCATGCTTCCGTTTGGTGCTCATTAGCGATAAGGCATAGATACATAAATTATTTACATTTTATTTGGTGCACTATTTTTCCCTACTTTAGTGATGATCACGATGGGACCTAGTCCCTTTTGCTTTAGGTGAAGTTTGGATCTCATTTCCATATTTTCATGTTGTAGGTTTTATTCGTTCTACCCTGAAGCGAACACTGGTCTGCTATTCGTGCCCCACTAGGATGAATGTGAATTTGTCTCACCCCAGAGTGGGTACAAACCTGCTATTCATCACACCCTAGAGTGAATAGAAAACAAAGAGCTTTTGGAGCAGAATTTCATAAATAGCATGTTTTGGTAGTGATGAGGTAGGTCCCTGAATCTGTCATCTTTGTTTTGCAGTTACAGAAAATGTTTATTTTTAGTGTTATTTGGTTTTTCTCGCATTTGTTTTTTCTTAGAAAGGTCAAAAGTAGCTTCCTTTTCTTATATTCCAAATAACAAAAACACATAAAAAGCAAAAAAATCAAAACAAATTCAGAGTAGGAATGCATCTCTATGGTTTGCGTGCTTGTAGCCTACCCAATGGGTAGGCTAACATTTAGGGCTTTGCATTTCTAGATACATTTGTGAGTTTCTTTTTATATACTAACCTTTCTAAAAGTAAAGCACACTTTATGTATGCATTTAGTGAATGATAATTGGATGCTTCTTTTCTTACTTTCTTTAAAATTTAAAAAGAACCACATACACCACGACACATTTAAATGCTAGTGAGGTGGACTTCATTACCATGCACTAGTAGAGTTTGACGAGGTGGATTTCATCTCCATCCGTCATCTCAAAGCCCATGTACCTTGTTCATTGCCAAGGCCGGTTCCAAGATCTATCATAGCCCATGGGTTATAGCACGTATTTCTCTTCAGAGAGGCATATCACAGACTACAAGTGAACTGGGTGATGAACTGATAGGACCTGTGCTTCTTGGACATGTGTGGACTTCATTACCATACATTATAGATGGTATTACATGACCTAGATTTCATCACCAGATTATTGAGCTACGAGCATATAGGTGAAATCCAATTAAACACAAGAATATCATCCAACAAGTTTTCAAACATGTCACACAAGGTCATTCTTTACAAACAACACATCTGAAACACACAAAATAGTTTAGGGACTCACATTATTGAGTGTTTCCTTTATTGTTTGTTGTTTCATTAAAAATTTGTAAAGAAGATAATCACTTGGGGTATTGATAGAGGAGCACCATGGTGTGCACCCGCATCCAAGCCCAAATATGAGAAAAAGCTATGGAGAGTGCATTAGGAGACAAGAATCATCTTTGCTATAGCCCTAGGGACTTGGTCATACCTCCCTAGTGATATTCTACTCCACCTAGCCCCAAGACAGTAGGGCACGAGCCTCATCTCCGAAGGGACCCTCTGCAAGACACCCAAGGGATGATGAGCATTACTTGGGAGAGTGTTCTTGGTATGTAGACACATCATAGGTCTTCTTGGATGAAATGCAACAATGCGCTGAGGTGCTAATAGACAGAGTGGTGCCATACATCCACGTACATGTCAGGGCTAACATGCGTATTCATAGGTAAGAGCACGACTTCACACATTGGATGAAGAAAGTCGATATGACTTTACCTCCATGTCACCTTGATAGGATACAGTAGCTCATGCAACCTCACAAGAATGACACTCGTCACTCTAGGCGGGCCAATTCCACCCTATCCTTCCTTGTCCAGGAAGGAAGGCATGAGGAAATCCTAGATTTTCCTCAGGAGTAGTATTTGATGCATGCCTGATGTGCCTCTTCACTTGCTGATTATAATGAGCAAATGTTCTAGCCTGAACCTCAAGTCAATATGGTGAACCTCGAAAGAGGCAAGCACCCGATAGATATCACATATTATCTTGAACGAGGTCGGCCCCAAGGTGAGGCCCTTAGACCCCCTAGGCCTCGCATTATGGAATAAATCAAGCAAATAGTTGCAAAATACGTAGAATTCCAGGCTCAGCTCAAGCAGATTTGGCATGATAAAGAGCAACTAGACCACTTGCATCAACTTGAAAAAGAGAGGATTGAGTGGCAGACCAACGAGTTGTTCCAACAGACTCTGCATGAGAGGGTCCCTACCCCTGAGACCCATAGATAGGGAGTCCCTCCAAGGAAATCTATGCTCATTCGAGATAGGTCTCCTAGACCTTATCTGACGTTACCTCAATGGCCTCCTAGGTTAGAGCGAGACTTACCTTATAGGCCAAATGCAGGGTTCCCATAGTGAACAAACAACCCTATTTATAGATCGGCTTGAGAGACGCCCTACAAGGCCTACAGTGAGCATGAGCCGAAAGTAGAGTATTTAGAAATGCCTTATCAAGATAGGGGGTGACAGGCCAACACCCCACCTTAGGTTGGAGGACCCTAGATCTCCACCTTAGGATTTGAGCAAGAATGAGGAGATCAAGTCCTTGGATCCATATAAAGAGCTGCTAGAGCACCTAGAGTCGATAGAGAACAAGACCTTTGGGTCTAGGTCTTAGAAGCCCACTATGCGCAAGCTACGTAGTCAGCCAATCCATCCTTCAGTACCTGCTCCTCCCTATCTAGAGCATTATAAATTGCCATAGTTGGCTATTTTTAAGGGAGAAGAGGATGCACAGGAGCATGTCACCAGATTTCTAGGTCAGTATTTTGAAATGCATAATGATGATGCTTTGCTTTTGCAGATATTTGTGACTACCCTTTCGGTCCTCGTCATGGAGTGGTTTTACCAGCTCCCTAATCCTAGCATCCATACTTTGGATCAACTTGTATATGCATTCCTATAACACTTCACCTTCAATACCAAGAGGAAGGCGACATTGGCCGACGTAGTCAGGTTGAACGATGAGTCAATAACAAATTATGGCAATAGGTAGTGAGCCTTGCTCGCCAAGCTGCCTTATTTGATCCCCATATCGGAGCTGACTCAGATATTTTCCAAGAGTTGCTTGAAGCCCATCTCCTTATTGTTGTAGTTGCAATAATATCCCACTCTTGAGGATGCCCTGGCGCAAACTAGGACCATCAAATAAATAAAGATTCAACAGAGGGATATTGTGAAGCCTTGCAAGAAGGATTGGAACAAGAATGCTAAGAGCACCCCAACATAGTTCAAACCAGCAACAGTGAATCAGGTTGCCCTTAGTGCCCCGGGGCCAACGCAAGTTGCACCGCCTCAAAAGCCTAATTATCAGGCCACACACCGGGACTATATTAAGGACAATCAGAATAGTCAAGGGTAGAATCAACAACATCACCCCAAGCGACAGTTTAAACCCCTTGTAGAATCTATGGACTCATTGTTTGAGTACCTCTTAGCGGTAAATTCGATCAATCTATCGAAGAGTCGACCTATTGACCCGAATGCACCTAGACCCAAATGGTATAGAGAAGATCTATATTGCAAATTTCATAGGAAAAATGGGCATGATATAAATGTGTGCTACAAGTTTAAAAACTTGGTATAGGACATGATCGATAGGAAGCACCTTCAGGTAGACAACCCTATCATGCCAAACAACCAGAAGATGTAGATATTTAAATATCCCTTGCCTTCCCATGTGAAGTAGGCCAAGCCAGTGCCCCAGGTGAATGAGGTTCACCATGCCCCTCCTCAGTAGGGATATGTCGACATGATCAACATTGTCATGAGGAATAGGTGATACCCAAGTCCAGCCGCACCACCTGTGACTCAGAGTAATGTACCTTCCATGTCACAGCAACCACTGCCTCCTTTGCCAAGCCTTCCACCTAGGCCTATGGACACCCTCAAGAGTAAGCTCGCTCAGAGCGTAAGAACAATATCTGCCCAAATTTCCATCTATGAGCTGATTCAGCAATTGCAACCTCACAGAGAGGCTTTGATGGAGATCCTTAATGCCATAGAGATTCAGCCCCAAGAGTCCAACTCCTTCAAAAATTTTGTGGGGCATGTTAGATAGTGCACTGAACTTGTGATAGCCTTTCAATAAGATGAGCTTAAACCAGTTTTACATGATATGGTGGACCCTCCCTTGCACATTGTCACATGTGTAAATGGGACACCATACAAGAGAGTGTTGATAGACACAGGGTCTTCTAGCAATATCATCACTACAATAGCTCTCAAGCACTTGAAGCTCTCGATATCCCATATTGTCCCATCTACATACACCCTTTGAGCCTTTAATGATGTCATATGCTCGACAGTTTGTATGATTGTCTTGCCTATTTAGGTAGGAGAGAAGACCATCTCGACGCTATGCCATATAGTGGAGGGTGATATGGCATACAATATATTGTTAGGCAGACCGTGGATTAGGAACATGAAGTGTGTCCCTTCTATTCCTCACCAATACCTCAATTACACCCATGAAGGGTAATTTCATATCGTCCCTATGGACCTAGAGCCCTACAAGTACTGTAACATGGTACAGTAGATCCTTGAGTCAACCTTACCATCGACACATATGGATTTTAGATCGAATAAATCCAGCCAAGGTTTGACCCCCTCATCATCGCATGACATACATTACTCATCATTGACACCCCTTTCGATGCCCACTGGGCCAACAGAACCATTTTTGAGGAACCTAGGGAAGAAGACCATTGATGAGGTATAGCCAACCATATCCACCATCTCCATAGAGGAGATACCTAGCCCAGATGATGAAGAGCTACCATAGGTGGTAGAATATGATTTAGATCATATCTTTCTCTCATCACTCTTCTATCCGTAGCCTTAGATGACCGTTCACTTGGCTTCCATTGGATTAGGAGAATACATGGTTAGGGAGGTCACAACTACCCCTCCTATAGAGTCGATGCAAGACATGGGTCAATCCCATATTCCCATAGGCACTATCGTGCCCCTAGGCATCCCCCCTAATCAAATGAATTTCATCTATGGGGGACTTGACTACGGAATCAAACCCTACCAAAAGTAGGAGGAGGATGAAGAGCCCTTTGGAGAGGACATCCACTACTTGTCTAACCCTAACTTCACCCTGAAGTATCTTGACCTATGTGTAGCACCCTAAAATTGGCGCAGTTAAACCCTTAGTAAAAAGATAAAAATTTGAATTTTAACCCCAAACCGCCCGTTAACCGCCCGTTACCCGCTCCCCTTGTTTTTCGTGCCATTTTTAGGATTTGTTTTGACCGTTGGACGATATCATCGTCGATCAGATGAAATCATCCCAGATCTGACGAATTCATCTGGAACAGAACGTCCAGACGATTTCATCCCAAAACCAAATTTTCATAATTAGCTTCTGTTTCAACAACTTCTCTAACTTGGGCAGAAAGCGTGTCTACGCAGTTAGAGTCTCCCCCGTTGGAGATCTCCCAAATTGGGATGATCTCCAACCTCCTAACCTCTCCCTAATCCTATATAAATTGGGATTTTCTCAGTTTATCCCCCTGGCTGACTGATTTCCCTACAAATTTAGTTTCTTGTGCATTAGAACACCTTCGCACCATCGTTTGCATTGTGTATTTCAAGTTTTCTTGCAGGAATTTTACTATTTTTCAGTCGGAGCAAGCTCGGATCGTCGCTGGCGATTCCAGACGATTTCGGATGATCCTGTCGTAGATCGATGATGATCTCGTACGATTGGAGGTGATCTCGACCGTAGTCCATATTGGGGGCAATCGAGCCCGAAGTTTGCATTTTCTTATCTTTTCTCTTCATTTCCTTATGCATTAACTTAGTTTATTCTATTTCTGCATCCTGGAGTTCACCTCATTTAGCATAGATGCATGATAAAGTTAAAATAAATTATTAAATTAATGCATTTCTCTTAATTGTTATCTGAATCTATCATTTAGGCAAGTTTACTATCATTTCTATCATTTCCCCTTGCTTTTGCAGTTGCATTTTTGGTCTTTGGTATCTATTTCTGTGATTGCAGGTTTCTGACGAATTCGTCTAACGAATTCATCGACGATGATCTCGTCTGATCTCAGATGACCGACTGTGATCTGAGATGATTCTATGCAATTTCAGATGATTATGTAAGATTTGAGATGATCTGGACTTCTACAAACCTCAGAATCTTCATCAGACATCCGAAATCAGGTATATTCTATCTTATTTAGCACACTTTCTATGTTTAGCACTTATTCATGTTTTTTGTATCCATATAAATCAGCATTGGCATATAGAATAGCTTAGATTCATCTTGGCCAAACCTAGGATATGAATGATTAAAGTACAAAATGAACACATCAAACCCATTCTCAACCTAGGCATGGAAACTGCCACTCAAAAGTTTCCTGGTGAACCCACCATCCATCGAAAATTCACCCTTATACCCCTCCCCCGAGAGGCACGACCTTCAAAGGGCCTCTCAATCCGAGGTATTGTCCCATCCTTCTCGCATCCCCCTTCCGGGCATGGATCCTATAGCCTGAAGGTAAGGATGCAAAAAATTTGGAGCGATACATTTTGGTGAACCCGACGTGAAAACTAAAAACCTTTTGAAAACAATCCAAAAAATAAAAAATAAATAAATGCATTTAGAATCATCAGACAAACAATTAAGATTGCATATCATATTTAGATGGTAGATTATAATAAAAGATGAGTTGTCACCATTAATGTTGAAAATCAATTAGCAGCCATAGAGATTACTTCTTTGCTTAGAGTACCTCAAACATATAGAGTCCAACCTTTATGGGACGAACTTGATAGGAGATTGAGTATTATTTCATCTAGATCAACCGAACTTAGGCAAATCAAGAGGTTTGTCCTAGATAGAATCTTGGATCCTGATCAAGTGACCTTATATCATGAACTTCAGAGAGCTTGCCATAGGTGGTTAGCTGATAAAAGAGCACTTGTGTCTTCCGAGTTGTACACCTTTGAGGAATACCTTGAGAATGCAGTTGTAGTACATAAATTTCTATCTCGTATAGAGGATCAAGAGGTCGTTCTTACGGATAGAAAGAGATGGAATAGAGTTCCTAGAGTTGTGTTATATCGAGAGTATTGCCATGAACTTTATTTCTACAAGTCAAAATCTGAAACAGATAATATCACTATAGCACACTTTGTCAAATTCTTGAAAAACCATTTCCAATTTGAAGAGGAGCATTTCATGACTCCTGATGAACTTGATCCTATCAATGATATCCATAAACTATTTATAGAAAACTAAGCCATTCTTTTATTATTATTATTTCTTGCATTTAGTATGTTGTTTGTTATCTTTATAATATTATCATAAAAACAAAAAAAAACAAAAAACAAAACAAAAATATAACAAAAATTAAAACGTTTTCTTTTAAGTATTATAGTAGGTATATAATTAAAATATATACCTCCCAAACTTGTTGCATATATATATATATATAAATATATATTTGCTAAAATCTAAGTTTAAGCATAATGACTAGACTTAGGAATGGAAAACAGATTGAAGTAGAAGAAGATTGGTTAGGAAAACCATTAAATAAACCAGATGTCCTTCCTGAAGACCCAATTCAGGAAGAAGGAACCCTAGACCAACAAGAAGAAGAGTTTGCTGAAGGAAATGAACAAAGAGAAACTGTTAGAGAGGAAGGATCCTCATCCCCTAAAATGTCTTCGGGAGGAGCTATTACTTTTGAGAACATGGAACATTTTTGGAAGTTCCTCAATACTAATATTGGCGCTCTTAATAGAGCAGTCCATATGGACAAGGATCAAATTAGTGACACTCAAGCAACCCTAGAAGAAATATATCACACACGCACTAATCCCTTGTCCTTCGTTGATCAAGAAAGTGATCAAGTTGGACCATCCAATTTGGATATGGCCGCTATAATCCAGAACATGCAACAACAACAGGTTACCCAACCACCTAGAGTGCCCGTTACCAAGCCTAGAGTTATTCCCACACAAAAGAAACCTTCATTCACTGCTCTATTTCGCCAAGTTATTGATCAACATACCTCAAATCAACAAAAGCCCAAAACAAAACCAAACACCAATTTCCAACAATCTGGGATACAACATAATGCTACTACAAATCTTCTTCATAATACTCTCCCTACCAACCATTTGCATAATAGCAATATAGCATCTAATCCTTACGTCACGCCATCATACGCTCACATACCACCAGAACCAATATGGTGGACAAACTAGTAATCTGGAAGCCATGGTGAAACAGCTTAGTCTCCCGCATGGACCAGATAGATCCCTACCGTCCCTCGTACAATTATCGAGAGATGTGTAGTCAGCCTTTAGATCCTATAGTTGTAGCACAACCATATCCTAAACACTTTCCTATGCCTGTCCTACCTATATACAAAGGAACCGAAGATCCCATAGAGCATCTTCGTATGTTTAGGATAGCATGTCATGATATATCACATGATGACTTGTTATTACTAAAAATGTTCCCAAAAAGTTTAGGAGGAATGGCATTAGAGTGGTATTATCAATTACCCACTCATTCTTTGAGGAATTTCGAAGAAACAGTCGAGTCTTTTGTTCATCAATTTAGTGCCTACATCGAAAGGCATGTAACCATTAAAGATTTGTACAACTTAAAACAAGACAAAGATGAATGTTTTGCTGATTTCCTAGCTCGATGGAGACAGTTGATAGGAAAATTACACTTTGTGTTACCTTATCGGGAAATGTTGGATATCTTTATCAATAATTTACAAGAACAACTATCCTATGAGTTATCAATTGCTACCTTGACCACCTTCGATCAAGCTATAGACTTAGCTCGAAGAGTGGAAGATGCTCTCATTAGGAGAGGTCAGCTTAAAAAGAAAGATGATGAGAAAACATCCAGAAATCAATATAAGAATAAACAAGTTGTGGGTGATGGAGTCATCGATAGTAGAAATATTGCTAATGTTAATGCTGCGAAAACAACGGAGAAGTTTATATTGAAACCTCCTCGATAAACCACCTCGAGAATTTACTAGGTTAAATCAACCTCTATCAACCATTCTCCCACAATTATTAGAATGAGGTTTGATCCAATTACCAAATATCCGGGAACCCGATCCAACTATACCCGGATACAGAGCTGATTTACACTGTGATTTCCATAGAGGACCCGGACACGCTACCAACTCTTGTAAAATATTAAAACATAAAATACAAGACTTAATTGATAACAATGAGATGGAGGTGCAAGCCTTTCAACCTAAACAAAATCCTCCTAATAATGCTCAAAAGAACATCCCCCAAAATCAGAATCGAATGCCAATCAATCATTGGACATATTTCAACATCCTTTACCAAAGCATGGTAAAGAGGTGGCTAATCAAATTGAACATCATAATGTTCCCCCTCCTACCCGATATGTAGGGACTATTAGTGGGCATTTACCTACTCATGATTTGGAAATATTTGACACAACTTTATCCATGGTTACGACCAGACCTCTATATAATATTCAGACACCTGATCTTAGTGATACAGAATATGAGATTGAAAGTGACATGGAAATCACCTCAAATCAATCGAATAGCTCTGAAGATGAATCAGATCCTATTCAACCTATCACAAGTTCTATGGTTCCAGAAGAACCATTTCCAAGAAGAGTCACTACTCGACCATCTTCTCACCAATTACTTTCTAATGAACAAGCCATAAATGCTAGACCAAGACCCATTCATCATCCACAAAATAATATTGTAGGTACCATCGAAGTTGTTACTAGACAACAGGGCTCAAAATTCTCAACAAGATCAAACTCAGAATGATGGATCAGCTCCATTTGTTTTGAAAGTTCCTAATAAATGGAATCATGCACCTAATGTTCAACCTAAACCTCCTTATAATATTAATGAACAATTATCAAATACTACAGCTAGAATTTCCCTTTTGGACCTTTTAAGATCTTCTCCTACACATAGG
Organism: Wollemia nobilis; assembly: GCA_028583015.1. Lineage (NCBI taxonomy): Eukaryota > Viridiplantae > Streptophyta > Pinopsida > Araucariales > Araucariaceae > Wollemia > Wollemia nobilis. Next base: position 10,095,017 of record JAQPPZ010016677.1, on the reverse strand, counting down.
GATGAATTAATGCTCACATTAAGCCAAATGATGGTACCACAAAATATTCAACCTGAAGCCATGGCCAATACTATCATAACTCGAGAAGTCGATTGTATTGACTTTCGGGATAGAGATATACCGCAACATAGTTTACATAAGGATAACCCCTTATATATTACTGCCCTAATTGGAGATGTAGCGATTAAACGAGTCTTGATTGATAATGGTTCATCTTTAAACATTTGCACTTTTGACTTCTACCAAATATTTGGGTTTAGAAGTGATGAAATGAAAAGAACCGATATGATCATAAAAGCCTTCAATGACGAAACACAAGAAACATGTGGAGTTATTACTATCCCATTGCAAGTTGGTCCAAGAACCTTAGACACGACCGTGTTTATTGTACATTGCCCTGCATCGTACAATATACTCTTGGGTCACCCTTGGATCAACGCGATGCGAGTTGTTCCCTCAACTTTACATCAATGTGTTAAATTCGAATTTAAAAATCAGTTGGTTACCATTCATGGTGATCCCAGACCCTTTGATATGTGTGCTTTGGCAGAACCTGTTGGAGTTCAATTTTGCCTTGCTTTGTCATCCACACATCCTAATTCTCATCATCCATCTAAACGTGTGAAACACACACCCATAACATCATCTACTTTTTCTCCATCAACTCCACCTCTACATATAGTTCAACCATCTTCTGAACAAACCACATTAGGACCTCAAAAAGATCCTAAACCCACAACCAATGCTTCTTGTTTTACTCCTATAACTTCCATACCTATAGACCCATCCATCGACATCTCTACAACATCTACATCCACCAAAGGCATATTTTCTGCATCCGAAGATGTAGGAAATGTTCCTTCTACCTCTTACGCTCTTATTGATGAGCTCTTACCCGATTTATCTAAAATTCTTATATCAGAAAAAACGAACGCTGCTATGCAAGATTCCCTTATTTTAAATAATTTGCCACCCTCTCCTCATACCTTGGGCCTCCCACAGCCTATGGGAAGTATTTACCAAGTCGGGAGTTGTGCTTTTATTTATAAGGGATATGACTGGGAAGAATACCCAGAAACATCAAGACTCATTATGATGGATATGCTCGATGTTATTTTACTAATGAGTATATTAAAGCTAAGCCTATAATGCTTAAATTGGGATATAAAGGGAAAGGTTTGGGACCTTTCCAAAATGGTATGAAAGAACCTTTTGAGGTAGAACCATGGCCCGCCCGATGTGGTGTGGGCCTATTTCCTAGTAAAGGTCAGCCCTTCCCATTTGAGGATGATGACCATCTCATATGTTACCAAGATTATTTGGATAAACGTGATGCCTTGCGTTTAATGAATAAGCCATTTACATGTAATATGCTATCTATAGCTTACCCTGAGATGATCGCTGAATCCGACGATGAGTTGGTAGAGGAGATATCTTATATTTCCTGATGGATTTTTTATTAGTGGGTTTTTCTGGTGGGTTAGATGACGAATATCTACCATGATGTATTCATTGACTCAGGAACTCTTCAAATAAATCATGCTTAGAACTTTGGATGTGTTTCTAATCAATGAAACTACTCTTGAACCTTGGTACATTGATATATTTAATTTTCTTCAAAATGGGACCTTCCTTGAAGGTTGTAATAGAAACCAATGTCGGTTATTACGTAGATGAGCAAGTCGCTTCGTAATTATTGGTAATACGTTGTATAGGAGATCTTTTGAAGGCATCCTATTGAGATGTTTGAATCTAGAAGAATCTAGATCAGCTTTGAGTGAAGCCCATGATGGATCTTGTGGGGGAAATTTTAGTGGTAGTGCCATTGCTAAGAAGCTCCTTAGGATAGGATATTTTTGGCCTACCATGGAGAATGATGCACATGATTATGTGTGCCATTGCGACAAGTGCCAAAAACATGCTGACCTTGTCCATGCGCCTGCACAAGAGCTATAGGCTATTTCATCTCCTTGGCCCTTTTCAAAATGGGGCTTAGACATCATTGGAAAAATCAACCCTGTGTCATCTGATGGACACAAATTCATCATAACCGCCATTGAGTATTTCACGAAGTGGGTTGAAGCTATGCCCTTAGCTTCTTGCACTGGAACCCAAGTTTCCAAATTTATTTTTAATCAAATTATTTGTAGGTTCGGAATTCTTGCAAATCTCATCTCGGATAATGGAACTTGTTTCAAAAATAAAGATGTCAAGAAAATTATGTCAAAAATATAAAATTCAACATCGTTGGTCCACTCCCTATTATCCTCGGGGTAATGGCCAAGCAGAAGCATCTAATAAAACATTAATCAAAATCCTCAAAATACTGGTCAATAAATCTGGCCGAGATTGGCACATCCAATTATATCCTACTTTGTGGGCTTATCGAACTAGCGTTCGTACTCCCACGGGCACTTCACCTTTTGTTTTGGTTTATGGCGCTGAAGCTATTTTTCCCTTTGAATTAGAAGTTCCTTCTTTGGCTCTACTACTTCAAGATACTGAAGTAGGAGATGAATATCGTGTTGGCAGATTTAGTCACTGGAACTCCTAGATGAGAAGCGCATCAATGCTTTGGAACATCTTCGTGCCTACCAAAACAAGCTCAAACGAGCATACCTCAAGAAAGTTCATCATCGATCCTTTGAGATCGGTGACCTTGTCTTAAAAGAAAATAAAAAAAATACTAATGCAACTAAAGATCTTAAAGGTAAATTTGAACCTAACTGGCTTGGACCATATATCATCACTGCTAAATTTGGATCGGGAGCATACCGATTAGCTACCTTAGATGGTAAAGATCTTAAAGAACCTATGAACATTATGCATCTTAAACGCTATTATGCATAAAATCTGGTCATTTCATCATTGTATATATTGTTATTTTGCATATTGTTTCATTTTAGTCATCCATATAAAAATTTCAAAAAAATAGTAATATTATTTATTCTTCTCAATTCATAAATTAAAATCAAAATATAAAAACTTCAAAATCATCAAAATCTTCAAAAACATCTTTTATTTTCGTACTTGTCAATTCTTGAAGTATTGCAGTTATATTTTCAATTATTTTGGATAAATTAGCATTTATTTGGAATCCCGCACTTTCACACTCACATGAATAAATATCTTGATTTTATTTGGTATGATTATTAATCTCTCTTATATCAAAGTCCACAGTTGAATTAAATAAAGTTTTGAGCATAGAGAACTGATCTTGTTATTTACTTGAACCAAGTATATCTTTTCACATTAAAATGATTTCATTGCAAATTCGATATGATGCTACATAGTAGAAATGGTTTCTTGAGCGAAAAGTTTCCCCTGCTATCCTATCATGCACATGGTCTAGAATCTTTGAGAATTGACAAAAGGACAAGCTCACCCCTACCTAGAATAAAAATCCCTTGCTCTACAACCAATCCGAGCAAGTATCCCTAGTATAGGAAGAAAAAGAAAAGTCAAAGAAAATGAGAAAAAGAAAAATATTATTTTGTACCATCGCAACAATATTTCAGCATTATCTCAGTTCCAAGCAAAAATACAAAAAAAAAAAAGAAAGCAAAAGAGAAAAGAAAAAGGCAAAAAGCAATAAAATCCCTTTCCCTACCCCTTGAAAAGAAAAGAAGGGTGAATGAGCTTGAATCCCTGGAATTCTCAATTATTCGAAAACTGTGAGGTAAGCCCCATAACAAGTGGTTTGTGCCCAACCCGCTTGGCCTTGGGTAATCCCTAGCATGGTGATATGTCTGTCACATTAGCGACCTTCTTTTGTACAGACCTATGTCGGCTTATGGATCAGCTAGCTCTTGATGACCCGACTTACATAGTAGTCTGGTACGGTTACATGCATATAAATCATGGTCAACGAACACTCATTTGGTTAATTCAAATTACTTGTATCAAATTATCTTGCTCAAAATTGGTGAATGAACAATACAATTGCACACACATTTGTATTTGAGAGATTTTGTATCATTATGATAAATCAAGATCGGTAATGAACTCACATTTGCACATGAGGGTTCCTTATAAATCTACATTTTGTCTTTGAGATAATTTAAAATATTTCTGCAACTCTTTTTGAATAATTTCATCTTCTTATTTAAGAACATTTGTTTAGTATAAAAACAATTACATACATTTCTTTCCAAAAATCCAAAAATTTTCTTTCACAACATCTTCAAAAACCTAGTAAATAAAGTCACGTTTATATATTATTATTTTCTGTTTATCTCAAAATCAAAAATCAATCATGCAATAAAACTATTATATCAATTTCCTTTTTGGATTTCGCGATGATGGTATAAGTCTATACCTATAATTCTATGCCTAGCGCAAACCATTGTTCTAATTTTATTTTCCCATTCATTTTAATTCATAAAAACATATGGCTTACATCATTATGTTACACAATTGTGCTTTAAAAAGAATGCAAATTTTTCTATTTCATTTCATTATGTCAACATTCCATTTTGCAACGATGGTATAATTCCTAAGGAATTATTCAAAATTTTATCACACTTAGGAATTTATGCCTAGCAAAAATCATATTTCTTTTAATATTTCATGCATAATATTTTTATGAAAATCTGAAAACAAATCATCACCATCATCATTTTTCATCATCACAACACAAAGTCTTAAGACAGTCTCTTAAGCACTCTTTTACTTTTAGCAATATTTCTATACTGGGATTAGCTTGACGACCTAGCGAGCGGCGACTCCATGAAATGGTCTATAACAACGACAATGTCCTTTGAAATTATTGTTAGAAGTCCCTTTTATTTTTCATCAAATCACACCACAAAACAACCAATTTGTTTACATCAGATTATTTCATTTAAATTTTATAGCATGACATAAAATTATAATATTTCCAAATGACATAATTACATGAATAATCAATCAACAAATCCAAAATTAAAGCATCATACAACATATACACAAGTCATATCATCAAAAAGACCATATATATATATATATCAACAAATTATGTACATCATATCAAAATTGGATTGGTATGCCACAATCTATACCCTGGCATACTCAATCCTCTCAAAAAATAATAATAATATATACAATCTCTAGTCTATAGCAGCTAGTCTCGAGAAGCCCTCGAGCTCTCAGCCTCATCTCCTCTCCCACCCTGAGGTGGAGGAGGTGGTCCCATAGAGGTTCGTGTTGTGTCTCGGGTCCTCATCGTCGATCATGAGGATGTCCTCGATGATCCCATCCTGATCGGCTCCGCAATGCCAGCTGGCAGTTGTAACCTCTGGCCCTCTGGAACCAGCTAGAAGTATACTCCCTGATAGAACGTGGTCTGAGCCATAGACCATGCCAACTCCTGCATGCTCGCCCCTCCACTTCGAGCCCTGAGCCATGTAGCCTCATCCTGTAGAGTCTGCACCTGAGCCCGGAGGTGGGCAACCTCAGCCTGAAGAGCCGCCATCTCGCTGCTCTCCCCTACCTCGACACCCTTGCCCTTATCGGGTGATGGTGGCCTCTCCCCCTATTGAGAAGGGAATCCCTCCTCCCTCCTCCCTATCTATTGTGGTCTCTGTGGAGCCTGTGGCATCCTCTGGCATCTCTCCTATGGAGACCATCATTGCTCTCTCCCTCCGTGACCTCGTGCTGCCTCAATAGCAGCCTGGCATCGCCTCCCCATCCATCGCACAATCGCGTGCATCGGACCCTGTGCCCTCATCATCCGAGGAGGGTGGATGCCTGCGTACCAGGCATCGTATCCATCAATGACCCCAATGTCGTCCCCATCCACTGGCTGGATGGGGGCATCATCCATGTCCTGACTCTAGAATCATTGCATATCCGGAGCCCCGCTCAGTGTAGTACTATCTCGGATAGTCCGAGAGTACTCATAATCCCTGAGAGAAGGGATCCCCTGCTGTAGACCGAACTATCACAAAACTCGGTCGTAGCGGTGGAGCTCTACCTCTCCCCGCTCCATCCTCAGCCAACAGACTCGCCTGATGCGAGCCAGCTCCTGCCCATCCTCTCCCCACCCTGGATGCTCTCTCCATGGCCTCCAGGTGATCTGGTCTAGGATGAGGTCATCTAGCAACCTTCGTGACATCGATAGATCTATCCACCACTGTGACCCTCTCTGGAGCCACCAATAGAAAACTCGGGGTCTCTCTCGGTCAACCCCTATCAGTGGGAGTCCTACCGGCCTCTGCATCGTGATGTGCTCCCAACACCATACCTGTAGTAGCGATGTCAAAACTAGACATCGACCTCCCTTGTATATGACCCCATGCAGGATCCTATACAAGTGGCATAGTACAAAGCTGCCCCATGCAAATCTGTACCCGTGGTCTCTCATGTCATAGACCACATCTGAAAGGAGCCATGGTAATCTGCACCCACTCTGGTGGCATAGCAGTAGGCCACCCACTACCCTTGCCAAAACTCGAGTCAACCTAGATGCCCCAGGCATCTGCCTCAGAGACTCGATGTTCACTCCGCCCTTCTCCAGGGTGAAGCTCGGGTCTCCGCTCAGCCTCATCATAGCCTGGCCCTGATTGGCCGTAGGAGTCATAAACCGTCCTTGTATGGGGATCCTCAAGATCCTCCATACATCCTCTAGAGTGGGAGCCATCTCCCCTATCGGTAACCGAAAGTAGGATGACCCCGGATACCACCTCTCTGCTAGGGCTGTCAGTAGCCCCATGTCTGTCGATACTTGTGGCATCTCTGCCACATGCTGTAGTCCGACCTGTGCTAGTCGGTCTCGCTCTGCCTGGTCGAGCACGGCCACGTCATCTCTCAGCCCCCCGTATTTCCATTCTCGACTCTTTAGTAATCCCCTCTGCAAAATAAACAATAAAACAATAAAAATTCATTAATAAACCAATTATTAAAATCAATTAAATGCAATTCAAACAAGCTTAATTTCATAAAAATGATGATATCGTCCACCATTGGATGATATCGTCCTAAATTGAGTCAAATCATCCTTTGTAGGATGAAATCATCTCCGATTTCTCAACTTGGGGATCGCCCCTTGTTGGACGGGATCGCCCCTAGTTCGTCGATTTCGCCCTCAGACGAAATCGACGATCTAGGGACGATTTCGATGAAATTGGGACGATTTCATCCCGACGTCGTCGACGGCCTAAAAATGGCCGCGATGCCCCAAAATAGTCAAAATTTAAATCAAAAATTACACAAATCAAATTAAAAACATAATTCACTAGGTTTAGATCCTTACCCGTAGCCCGCATCGGACCTCTGTCGATCTGTGCACTGTCTCAACCATTTTTGTCTGCAGAGCTCTAAAAATAGTGAAAATGAACAGTAAAAATGAATTAGGGTTTTACCCTATTTTTCTTAATTTTATTTAAAAACAACAACATTTTTAATTTTGCTTTTCCGTGCTTTTACCTCAAACGTTCGATTTGGGTAAAAACACGGAGGGGGCACCATAGTAAGCAGTCGTACGATTCGACCTAGAATCGTCGTCTAGAAAATTGAGTAAATTTTTGCTTTCTCGTAAAACGGGAAGAACTCATCTTTAACGCATTTTCTTTAAAAAATTCGCTAAAGAGGGGGCAAAATGTAGCACCCTAAAATTGGCACAGTTAAACCTTAGTAAAAAGATAAAAATTTGAATTTTAACCCCAAACCGCTCGTTAACCGCCCGTTACCCGCTCCCCTTGTTTTTCGTGCCATTTTTAGGATTTGTTTTGACCGTTGGATGATATCGTCGCCGATCAGACGAAATCATCCCAGATCTGATGAATTCATCTAGAACAGAACGTCCAGACGATTTCGTCCCAAAACTAAATTTTCATAATTAGCTTTTGTTTCAACAACTTCTCTAACTTGGGCAGAAAGCGTGTCTACGTGGTTAGAGTCTCCCCCATTGGAGATCTCCCAAATTGGGATGATCTCCAACCTCCTAACCTCTCCCTAATCCTATATAAACTAGGATTTTCTCAGTTTATCCCCCTGGATGACTGATTTCCCTGCAACTTTAGTTTCTTGTGCATTAGAACACCTTCGTACCTTCGTTTGCATTGTGTATTTCAAGTTTTCTTGCAAGAATTTTACTATTTTTTAGCCGGAGCAAGCTCGGATCGTCGCAGGCGATTCCAGACGATTTCGGACGATCCTGTCGTAGATCGGCGATGATCTCGTACGATTGGAGGTGATCTCGACTGCAGTCCAGATTGGGGGCAATCAGAGCCCGGAGTTTGCATTTTCTTATCTTCTCTCTTCATTTCCTTATGCATTAACTTAGTTTATTCTATTTCTGCATCCTGGAGTTCACCTCATTTAGCATAGATGCATGATAAAGTTAAAATAAATTATTAAATTAATGCATTTCCTTTAATTGTTATCTGGATCTATCATTTAGGCAAGTTTACTATTATTTCTATCATTTCCCCTTGCTTTTGCAGTTGCATTTTTGGTCTTTGGTATCTGTTTCTGTGATTGCAGGTTTCTGACGAATTCATCTGACGAATTCGTCAGATCGACGATGATCTCGTCTGATCTCAGATGACCGACTGTGATCTGAGATGATTCTGTGCAATTGCAGATGATTATGTAAGATTTGAGATGATCTGGACTTCTACAAACCTCAGAATCTTCATCAGACATCCGAAATCAGGTATATTCTATCTTATTTAGCACACTTTCTATGTTTAGCACTTATTCATGTTTTTTGTATCCATATAAATCAGCATTGGCATATAGAATAGCTTAGATTCATCTTGGCCAAACCTAGGATATGAATGATTAAAGTACAAAATGAACACATCAAACCCATTCTCAACCTAGGCATGGAAACTGCCACTCAAAAGTTTCCTGGTGAACCCACCATCCATCAAAAATTCACCCTTATACCCCTCCCCCGAGAGGCGCGACCTTCAAAGGGCCTCTCAGTCCGAGGTATTGTCCCATCCTTCTCGCATCCCCCTTTCGGGCATGGATCCTATAGCCTGAAGGTAAGGATGCAAAAAATTTGGAGCGATACACTATGCAGTTGGCATGGTTATGGGTTAGGCTTGTATGAGCAAGGTACGCGGGTTCCATTTCAACCCCAATACCAGATGCCATATGATAATTCAGGGTTGGGACATAATAACCCCCTACCTTTGGATATTCTTACTGATGGTATGGAGTGCCTATGCCTCAATAACAGAGATTAGTTGGCCCAAGATCCCTTTGCCAATCCTAAGCGCGTCTACTTGCTGGGAGACTATTTCCCTATGCCCATGGGAGACGACGAACCACCTCGAGATGGTATCCAATCCTATGATAGAGGTGAATGTTCATGCACTCTTCCCCATAATTGTGAGGAAGAAGATCTAGGGTCCCCTTATGGGTTGATGTTGGATGATGAGTCAGACTATGGGGTCACACCAATTGAATTTGATAGTTTTGCTAGAGAATACGCATAGATCATACCTTGGGATGAGAACGATGATTAATTTATGTGCATATTCCCATTACAAGAGCCCATTTGATGGCATATTCTGCCTCACAAAGGGCAATTTCCTTCGTAGCCACATCGACCATCGCCTATCATTCCACCACCTTCATAGCCTCCTCCTCAGGTCGTGCTGCATCCAGAGGTCCATTGTCACCACCAACCACCTAGGAGAATCATTCATCCGTTAATATGATTTCCATAGATTTTTTTGAGCCATTGTGAGATCTGAATAACCCGTCAAAGCCATTGCACCTTGACGTGGGGGTAATTGACTTTGACCAAGGAGATTCACCCCATCGCCTTTTGAGTATTGGCCCTGTGATGAGATGCTACAGTTATTCTGCTTCTCTACAGGTCTAGCTCATGATGTCTTCCATGATGAGGAGGAACCCGAGGTTCCCATTGATGATATAAATCCATAAGATGACATCCATTTGATCCCTACCCCCCACCAGCTAGAGGAGGGGTTGCATATATCAATCGAGCCTATGATTGACATAGATATCAGCTTAGACCCAGAGAATCCATAATTTATCAAGTTGGGAGAAAGCCTATCTCCCAAAGAGCAAGCCGATTACACAACCCTTCTCACCAGGAAGAAGGAGGCTTTTGCATGGTCCTATAAAGACATGCTGGAACTGGATCCAAATCTAGTCACCCACAATATGACGCTTGATCCAAAGGCCAAGCCTATCAAGCAAAAGCTTAGAAAGATGCATCCAACAGTGGCCTTTATGGTCAAAGATGAGCTACAGAAGCTGTTGGATGCCCAGTTTGTCATATTTGTAGACTATCCACCATGGTTATCCAGCATGGTCCCCTTCAAGAAGCCATATGGGAGGATTCACATTTGCACCGATTTTTGAGACCTAAACAAAGCGAGTCCTAAGGATGATTTCCCTTTGCCAAGCATCAATGCCCTGGTAGATGCCACAACAGGCTACGAAATGTTATCCCTTATGGATGGTTTCTCTAGGTACAATCATATTTGTATCAACCTAGAGGACCAACTCAAAATGGCATTCATAATTCCCTAGGGTACATTTTGCTATAAGGTCATGCCTTTTGGCCTTAAAAATGTTGGTGCCACCTACCAACGTGCCATAACATACATCTTCCACAACTACATGCATAAAATTCTGGAAGATTACATGGATAACTTATTGGCTGAATCGTTATTACACCATGAGCATCTTGAGGTCTTGAGCAAATTATTGGACCGCCTCATTAAGCATAACATGAGACTAAACCCTAAGAAGTGTGCCTTCGATGTCACATCTATAAAGCTCTTAGGATTTATCGTCTCTAAGCGAGCCATCGAAGTGGACCCTAACAAGGTCAAGGCCATCCTCGAGATGCCTCCCCAACCATGATCAAGCAACTCTGTGAAGATATTTACATAAAATTATTCCAAAAATAATGCAGAAATAAATAACTTAGAAGAAATGACACCACACAATGCACATATAACACACGAGATTTATCCTAGTTCACCCAATATGGGCTACATCTAGCAAAACAAGAGCCACACTTCCTTGATATTATTATTCACTTTCTTGCCCAAAAATGGGACATTACAATAAATATAAAGGAAAATCTCACAACCCTAAACCACTATGTGGTATTAGAATACAATGGGCACAACCCTGTAGGCTAAACCACCCACACCCATCAACCATCCACCAATCATGGGAATCCTAGAAATCCCTTCAAAAAAAGGGGGCTATTTGATGATTATGGTTTCCTTGTGTGTAGGTGCAGGTCATTACAGTGCATTGGGAGGTAGCCTAAGACATTAGAGATCAAAGACACAAGCGGTGGCAACTTTGGCCCACCCACTTCGATTGTGGGTATGAGGAAAGACAGTGGATATGCACTCGATTTATTTTAGAGATTTGACCCTTGGGCACCCGAGTTGTAAACATTTGTATCACCTATTTTGAGCCCTCAAGGGGATGCATTGTAACCCATAATCTTTGGATCATTTTGATTAATAAGAGATACACTTGTTTTGCTTCACTTCTTGTTATTTGCTATCTTTCCATTTACTTGTATGCTTTCATTTGGCGCTCATTAGCGATAAGGCATAGCTGCATACATTGTTTATATTTCATTTGGTGCACCATTTTTCCCTACTTAAAAGGTTAATTTGATGGTATGCAACAATCCTGAAAGGATATTACCAAGCTGTAGGAAATATTTGAGTTGGGCAAACCAATCTTGATATTGATGAGTCTTGACTAAATGAACGGCTTGTTCCTTTTGAGATTCATCCTGCATAAATGCCAATTGGGAGAGATCCTTAAGATAAATCATTGTGTTATTATGAAAATGATTGTTTGGGATCAAAAATCCCCATGAAGCATATTTCAAGTGTATACGAGAGAACCATTCGTGGTACGGTTCAATCTGAACCATGTGGATAGCTTCTTCATCTTTTGAAGCCTCATGCAAAATTGTTGATTGTGAAATCATTTTGACATGAATGGTTGTAATATCATCTGAAGGGTTCTACGGAATGAAGGATCCTAAGGAAGCCATTGTATCTGCAAAATAATTAGATCAATGAGGGACTGCCTTGATATTGTACCATTCTAATTTAGCTAGTAGCTTATCCACAAGGGCTTTGTATAACTGCAATATTGGATATCAACATTGGTATATTTCCTTGACTTGGTTAACAATGAGCAAGGAATGATCGAAGATATTTAGCTTCTTGATTTTCATGATGATAGCTACTTGAAGACCCAAAAGGAAGGCCTCATATTTAGAATTATTATTGGTGCATGAGAAGTCAATTTTATATGAAAGGGGTATAGGATCCCATTGCATTGTGAATAACATGATTCTCGTGCCACCCCATTGCTCACATTTAGAACCATTCAAGAACAATGTCATATCAACTTTATTTTTAGGTTCTTCTAGTTTTGTCAAGTTGGATAATACAAATACTACATCATCATGCAATTCGATGGTAAGAGGTTGATTATATTGAAGAGGAGCCTCTGCTAGTTGATCAGCAATTACTTGACCTTTAATGGATTTTTGACTTATGAATTCAAGGTCAAATTTTGTCAATAGCATGATCCACTTTACAGTATGACTATTATGGTATGTTCAACTCATCATGTACTATAAATAATTTTATTTAGACACGACATACATTATTTGATTCAACATGTAATGGTACAACTTCTTAGGGGTGAATACCACTAGCAAAGCTTCTCAATGTATGCATACTTAAGCTCATAGCTAACCAAGGTGTGACTAATGTAATAAACAACTTGTTCCTTATTTTTTTTGTTCTTTTGGGTCAACATGGTCCTAATAGAAAAGTTGGTAGCTTATATGTATAGAAGAAATGGCACACCTGGTCGAGGTGGAGCTAAAACTAGCGGTGATGCTAGGTACTATTTGATCTCATCAAAGGTCTTTTGAAACTCATCATCCCAATTGAATGGGATCCTATTTTGTAACAAATGATTTATTGGTCAACATTTATCTAAAATTTGCGCTATGAAGCATCACATAGACGCTATCTTCCCTTGTAAGTTGCAAACCTACTTAATGTTGGTAGGGAGAAGCATTTCGAGTATTACCTTGACCTTGGTGGGATCAACTTCGATACCTCATTTTGAGATTATAAAACTCAAGATTTTTATATATGTAACTCTAAAGACGCACTTCTCAGGGTTAAGTCTAACATTATGCTCAATGAGGCGATTGAAGACCTTCCTTAGAACATCTATGTGCTCATAATGCAATAGAGATTTAGCTAGTAAATTGTCTTTATAATATTGCAATATTTTGTGCATGTAGTCATGAAATATGTATGTCATGGCCCATTGATATGTGGCACCAACATTTTTAAGGCCAAATAGCATGACTTTGTAATATAAATTTCCCCAATGCGTGGTAAAGGTTATCTTGGGCTAATCTTCAAAATTAATCTAAATTTTATTGTAGCTTGATAAACTATCCATGAGTGATAACATTTCATTTCTAGCAGTTGCATCGACTAGAGCGTCGATGTTTGGGAGGGAAAATTCATCCTTAGGAGTCACTTTGTTGAGATCTCAAAAATTTGTGCATATGTGAATCCTCCCATCAAGTTTTTCTATGGGTACCATGTTGGAAACCCAATCAAGATAATCGATGGGTTGAATGAACCCTGCATCCAACAATTTTTGCAATTCATATTTAACCATTAATGCAATAATTGGATGCATATTTCTAAGCTTTTACTTAAATGGTTTGATTTTTAGATCAAGCATGAGATTGTGCACGACCAAACTCGGGTCGAGAACCAGCATATCTTTATAAGACCAAGCAAAGGCCTCCCTCTTCTCTTTCAAGAGAGCTATGATATCAACTTGTTCTTGTGGGGATAGGCTTTATCCCAACTTGAAATTCTTAGGAATTATGGGATCGGTGTCAATATCCACATCCATTATATCTTCAACTGACATGTGGGATCCTTCCTCAAGCTAATGAGAGGTAGGGATAAAATGGATGTCATCAATTGGATTTGAAGAATTTATCATGTCTTCAGGTTCGATCTCAGCTTGACAAACATCTTCAGATGACCCTTAGGAGAAATGAAATGGTTGTAACTTTTCTTCATAATGGAATAACTCGATAGGTGGTGGTGGAATCATAGCATAATCAAAATCAATGGCCTCATGATTGAGGTACAAAGATTAAAAAAAACATTGGGATTATGGAGTGGTGTGGTCAAATCAATAAAAATCATATTTATGGATGGTGGATGGCTTCCATTCATGGGTAGGAAGAGCCTATCAAATATGGGTGGCCTCAAGTGCAATAGAGGTGGCTGAGGTGGAGGTGGAATGACTGGATGAGGCCTAGGCAAAGCCAAGATGACTGGATCTTTTGGTGGTAGTAGCTGCCATAAAATGGGTATCCTTCTAGGGAATGGACGAAGGTAGAATTCATCAAGATCATTGAGGGGCTTAATAGTAAGTAATTCATCATTTGAGCTATCCAAAGTAATAAAAATTGCATCAAGCTCATGGTAATATGATTCAATGGACATGTCATCATGATCTTGAGTAGTTTTATCATCATTTTCAATCCAATCATTCGTAGGTTCATTGGCTAGGCTAGACTCTTATTGCTTGTTGGTCTCTTCTTCTATATCATATATCCAACCACTGTATGGATGGTAAGGTTGAATCTTGCGGGTGGTGCACCACATTGCAATACTTGAAGAATTTGAGATCGACATGAACCATATGAACTTACCCTTCATGTATATACTTAAGATACTGATGCAAAATGGATAGGATACACTTCATATCCCGCATCCAAGGTCTTCCAAGTAATATATTATACTACATTGCATCCTACAAGACATGGCACAACGTAGGAATAGTCTTTATCCTAACCTAAATAGGAATGACTATTGTACCAACAATAGAGCATACAACATCGTTAAATGCTTGAAGGGTGAATGTAGATGCTAGAATGTGTAAGGTTGGAAGAATAATATGGTTTAGTGCATCAGTTGTAATGATGTTGATTGAGGAGCCTATGTCGATCAATACATGCTTGTAGGGAATCCAATTCACACTAGCGATAATGTGAAATGGAGGATCAGGCCCAATAGTGGGATTTGCCTTGATCTCATGATCATGAAATGTAATGACTAAATCCTTGCAATGTTGAATGTGCCCCATAAAATTGACAAAGGAGTTGGGATACTGGGCTATAATTCAACTGACTTCAAAATATCCATTAGAGCTTCTTTGTGTGGTTGTGACTATTGTATGAGCTCATAGATAGAGATTCTGGCTAATGCCATCTGTAGGCTTTGGATAAGCCTACTTTTAATCGTTACCACCAGATGAGGTCGAGGGCCTTGGACAAGATTTTTTTATGATAATAGTTGTGACGTGGAAGAGGCATTTGTCTGAGCTATAGGTGGTGCAGCTTGATTCAGATAACTCCTATTTTGTGTCACTATATTAATCATCCCCACAAATCCTTGATTAGGTGGGGTTGTGTGGATTTCATTTACCTATCGGGTTTTTTCTACCTACACCTCATGTGTAGGTAGTGGATCCTTAAATATACCCATTTTTTTATTGTTGGCAGTGAGAGGATTATCGATTTGAAGTTCATTTTTTTCAAGCATATATTGTACAATGTTTTTAAAGGTGTAACATGACTGAATTTCATGACCCTTTTATCGATGATAAAGATAGTATAGGTCCTCTCAATACCCCTTAAGAATTGGCTAATTAGGATCCAAGAGGTGAATATCTAGGATATTTATGACCTTCACCTCGCATAGTCAATTAAAAAGTGACACCAAATATTTAGGCAATGGCATATAGTTTGAGGCGGGCAACATTGTCAATTTTGCACCAGATTCTACTAATATTGGTCAGGATACTGATGGGGTAAAGCCTGATAATTGGTTTATTGAGGTAAAGTTTACTTTACAAGCTCTAGAACATTCAAGACAACTTGATTAACTACATATGGTTTCTATTGTGAATGATTACCTTTTGGATTCTTGTTCCATTTCTTCTTTCAAAGTTTTATTTCCCCTTCTTGAACCTTAATCTCCTCTATGACCTTAGCCTGAGCCAAGGCTTCCTCAAATGTTTGATATTGTTGGAGTTGTAATAGCAATGAAATATATTTTGAACAACTCCTTATGAATAGACAAGTTAGCTCCATCACAAGTAAGGTAAATGACAACTTTGAAATGACCACTCACCACCTATTATCTTAGTCCAATATTGGTTCATCGTCAAATTGGTTAATATTATATAAATATGACAAGGTTGCTTTCTTCTTTATGCTAAATGAGAACAATTCTAGTAATGCATTTGCAATATGTTCAAAGCTATGAATGTTCTACCTTGGTATATGATTATACCACTCTAGGATTGGGCCCAAGAGCATTATCAAGAAGGTTCTTAGTAACAAGGCATAATCATCCTAAATTTGAAAGCAAAGGTTCATGAAACTGGTGACATGCTCCTATGCATCGTAATCTCCTTTAAACTTGTCCAACCTTGGCATTTCAAAATGCTCCAAATATGGAGGAGACGGGATAGAAGGATGGAGTTATTGATTACAAAGTGGAATTAGTGTGGTTTTTTGATAATCCATTCCTAAATCTTGCTTTTCCAATGATCTAATGCACTCAGTAAGCACTTTTTAAGCTTCATATGAAATTATCTCATCTCCTTACCTTTGCCCTCTAGTAAGGGGAGGTGGGAGATGTCTAGTGAGATGAGGTGGTTGATTGTAATCATCAACCATATCCTTATAAAGCAAATCATGGTACCCATGATCCTAATACTCTAACCCTAAGTCTTCATAGGCTTTATACTCTTGTTGAGATTTGTTTTGTTGATGTTCTTGAGGTCTAAGGGGTGCACGAGGAGGATAGTTCTAATTACGTCTAGGAAGAAATTTTTGTGGTGCACCATGCTCTTTTGGTGGATCTTCTACCTATAGGTACTTAGTGTAGGAACTGCCTCCTACATGGAATTTTGTAACCTCTCTTGGTATAGCCTTTCTTTATGCACCCTATGCTCTTGTAGCATCTGCTAACTCGATTGATATTGTTCATATAAGCGATGTTTATCCAATCGTAACTGGTTCAACAATACTTGTTTCTCATTATTTTTTCTAAGGTCCTGATCTAGCTGGTCAATAGTATGGGGTGTTGGACCTTCGTATTAATATGAAAGACCTTGGCTTGCTCTATAACCCTATAAGGGTTAGCTATCTATTTTCCATGATCGAGGAAAGTCATGTTGACATGGTATTCAAGCTTAAATGTAGGCTCTACGTACTCAAGTGGTACAGAAGCACAATGTGCTTGCATGGAATACTCTTCTTGAGGAGTAGGGGGATTATCAAAATCTTCCTCTTCCTCATTGATAAGTGATTGTACGAGCTGACATGGCTATCTGAGTAGGACGATGAGTGTCGTACCTATCTAAATAGGTATATTGTTAACTCATCCATGGACGGTCCAACAAAGTGGCTTGATCATCTAATCTAGTCCATGGAGTATATTCCTGATCATGCTCTGATTGGTGCATAAAGCAAGTCAAAATGTGAACTCGCAACACTGACCTACTAGGACCCTCTCCATGCTAAAGGTTTTTTCTATGGGAAACCAAAAAAGTATCTTGACCATGGAGGTCATCACTATGATCATACTGAGGACCGATAGATGCATCTTAAATGGGGATTTCCTCTAGGTTAGACTCTCTATAAAAAGCAGGATGCCATTTGGGAATGGCCATATCCTCTGGATCGATGTCGAGGCATTCCATACCTCCTTGAAAATTTTCTATGACACTAGCCCTTGATCAAGCTTGGTCACGCATTTTACCATGGTCTTGATTAAACAACAAAGAAACACACAAGCAAACAATGTGATTATCTCTTTTAAATTTTAAATATGAGTCCCTATACTGTTTAGTGCATTTTAATGTTGAAAATCCCTTATACCTATGAACACTAAGGGTAAAAAAATAGAAAACTACTAAAAGGTAGTTCGAGCACACCCCCTATCGGGGAATGTAACCCAAACGAAAAAAAGTGGCTTCCTATTGGATATTGGCTCAAGGGTAAACCTAAGGGATCATAATTACCTCTTGAGGGAGGTCACACTATATGAGTCCTACTACTTGCCTAATACTTGGGATAAAATCCCATGGGCTTTCGCTTCACTCTCAGGCGAGCTTGGACAAAAATAATAGCTACATTCCACTCATTATTAAGCCCTATGGTAAAAGGGTATTATTAACCTTCCTACTATAGATGCACCCAATATTAGGGGACATTTTGATGATGAAGTCCAAAAAGCCACTCGTATTGGCCACTAATTTTCTATGGTGCAAGCCAATGGATGGATATGAAGCCCACTATCGTTGGTCTTGATTAACTGTTGGTAATGAAATCCAACTTGTTAATTGTTAAAGTAAAACGTGGTGTTTGGGGTTATTTTTATTTATGTAAAATAAAGTACAATCACAAAACATTCCATTATTTTTTCACTAATTCATAAAAATGGCATTTCAAATTTATATTTCTAAATAATTGATGTTTACTTTTCAGAAACCTATAAGATGCAAAACCCTACATGAGTAGCCTATGGACAAGCAGCAAGCAATCAAACCACAAAGTGATAGATTAGGGGCCATCTCACACAAAGATAGCCCCATAAGGGGTTGTCCCACACAAGGATGGTCACATATAGGGGTCATCCCACAGAGGGACAATCATAGATAGGGGTCATCTAGACCAGAGACAATCATAGATAGTGACCTGACACTTTAAAGTTCTATTTTTTTTATCCTTTATAATAAAAATATTTTTCTGTAATTTATTTATAACAACAGAGAAGAAGAACAAATTTACTCACCTTGAAAGCCTACATTTGATGAAGATCCAGATGTTTGCTCTTTCTGCTATCTGATATAAGGTCATATTTCATAGGGATGGTTGTCGAATAGGGGTCATTTCAGGGTTAGATGATTACCGAATAGGTGACTGTCTCTATGGGATATGGTCAGGCCTCCAACCTGCAAATAAAAAAGTAGATAGTAATTAGCAGTATAAATAACAATCAAGGACTAGGTCCCACTGTGATCACCACTGAAGTGCAGAAAAAGACCATACATCCAAGCAATGAAATACAAGATAGCAATTATGTAACCATGATGACAAAGCAAAATATATATAGAATAATGGTACCCTTTTTATTAATAAATATCCATTTCTCAATTAGTTACAATATGATCCCTCTAAGTGATGCTACCCAGTTTAATACAATGGTTTACAACAAGAATCTTTGGATGTAATGCATAGGGTCTTCTTCACACCCATGAACCGTCTTGAAGAGGGTTTTTCATGACCTCCATAAGGGGTGATGATGTTGAGTTCTTACAATCTTCCTTCCTCATATAAAACCTGTAGTCTGCACATAAGGAAAACAAAAAATATTAATAGCATGTGCAAATGAAATAATAAATGAAAGCAATAAATGATTGAAACATGATAAATACGTGCATAAAACCAAAATCTAACTATGCTAAACTATAAGTAAGAAATATGCTAAACTTATTATGTAAAGAAATAGTAAAATAGATCTAAAACCTAGAGGTCATCTCTAGGCGGGATGGTCATACCTGCGAGCTATCTTTGAAAGAGACGACTTCTAATATATAAGTTCTTTTCTCAAGGGTGATGTGGGGCAACTCTAGGTGTGATCTATGGTGTTTTATCATTGAATTGGTGTGCTTTGTAGAAGTGACTTAATGGGTCTAGATCAGTATTCAAAGCTGGAATGTTGGTTATGCAGCGAATAGAGGTGTGACCTTCAACTCTTGGATTGAACTAGTGACATAGATTAAATGGTGAGAAGAATGCCAAAGGCTTGAGGGTTCATGGTGAAAATCTGGTAGCACTTCCTTGCTTGAAAACTTGATAATTTTATATCTTTTTGAATGAGGGGTGAGTGCTATTATATAGATTCCTTGAAAGTAATCTAATAATAGCACAACCCTACACATGAAAAAGTGAAGAGGGATTTTGCATTTAGAAAAGTGAACACCTCTTCTTCAAAATTCCATGCAACTAATAGTGTCATGCAGTTGTTCTAATTCAAGCTCATGCACTTGCTAATTTGTAGTGTAAATTCATGCATGAGTTTAATTGGTAATTTCGACTGCCAGTTATATCCCGCTCTTCTTTTTATCTTACCTTTAACACAATTGTCTCAAGGTGGGATAGTCCTGGATGGGGGCCATCCCTTGGTAAGATGGCCTTTGGAGACCTTCCCTTGGAGGGATGACCAAGGTTGTAAATGGAAATATCCCTTGTTTGAGTGGTGAAAACCATTGTTTAAGCCCTAAGGCTACCCAAGGTGGGTCATATGGTCTTCAGGAAGTCCATATAAGTAGTCTCCTAAATATGAAGCGTTTTAGGTATCTATAGTAATTATCATCTATTTAGATGATATGATGATCTTTTCTCACAAGGAAGACCATGTAGAGCATCTTAGACTAGTCTTTGAAAAATATAGGGAGTTTGGAGTGTCACTAAATCCAAATAAATCCATATTTGCTATGCAAGAAGGTAAAATCTTGGGACATGTTGTGTTTGAAGTAGGGATAGCTATCAAACCAGATAGGATGAAAGTTATTTTTGATCTTCCTCTATCATTAAAAGGAAGGGACTACATATTTGAGTAGATAAACTTTATGCAAAAATTTGTGTCAAATTTTGCTCAAATAATTAAGCTCGTGATGGAGATGTTGAAAAAGGATGTGGAATTTAAATGGATAGTTCCTTTAAAGGATACCTTTGGAAATATCAAGGAGGCCATTTCATGGGCCTCAGTGCTTATCAACCCATATGATTCCAAGGACTTCATTTTGTATGCTTTTGGAGCTAAAGAAAGCTATGTGGCAGTCTTGACCTGGAAAGGAGAAGACGACAGTGAGATAACCATCACCTTCCTTAGTCAAACATTGTAGGATCATGAAGAAAGATACAATTTCATTGAAAAATAGGTGTATGCCATCATGAAATCCTTGAATAAATTCTGGCATTTTGTGTCTCAAAGAAAAATAATTGTATGCATCCTAGATGTTAGGAACTTTGTGATTCAAGGGGAATTGGGTGATAGAAGAGTGGGTTGGATGACCAAAATTTAGGAATATGATGTTGAAATTAGGTCGATAAAGTTGGTAAGGGGAAGAGCACTTTGCCAGCAATTGGTAAAATTTGTAGTATCATATACTAATTTGTTCATAGAAGAAGCAAGCCTAGCATAGTCGAAATAAGGGGAGGTGTTATTTAATACCTATATTACCCAGTTAATACATTACTTTAACTCTAACAGATGTCTAGAAGGGTTGACAACATATCAAAGGTGAAGGTATAGGTTGTAGTCTCAAACATATGCGTTAATCAATGGTATTCTCTACCAAAAAAAAAATTGGTAGGGTACAATTGAGATGCATACTTTTGGAAAAGGCTAAAAATATTCTTGAGGAATTTCATACTAGATTTTTAGGACATTACTTAGGGCTGACTACAGTGGCCAAGGTCTTGAGAGTAGGATTCTATTGGTTCTCCATCTTCTTAGATGCATTCAAATTGGTTAAAGAATGTGATAAGTGCTAGAGGTTTTTTGGAAAAAATAAACATCCTGCTATGCCACTTCAACCAGTAATTGTAGAGGAACCATTTTAGCAATGGGGATTGGATTTTATTAGCGTAATCAATCCAAATTAATCAGCCAAACACAAATATATCTTGATAGTGATAGATTATTTCACTAAATAAACTAGGGTTGAAGCTACCAAACATGTTGACCAACAAACAATGATCAAATTTTTGGAAAGATTGATCACCCAATTTGGAATCCCTACCACTATTATTTTTGATAATGGCACATCCTTCATAGGTACCAAAACAATGGATTTTTCTAGGAAGTACAACATCTACTAGAATGCTTCCTCAAATTATTACCCATAGGGAAATGATCTAGCTGAACCCACAAACAAAAATTTGTTGAAGATAATAAAGCGAAGTATTGAGCGCAACCCTAGAAGCTAGAACCTCCTACTTGATCAAGTACTTTGGTTGGATAGAATAACTCCTAAAATATACTTAAAAATATCATCGTATGCCCTAGTGTATGGAAAGGAGGTAATTCTCCCGATCAAGCTGGAACTTTTGGCACTCATATTTATAAGCAAAATGGAGATGGATGGTTTTCCACCGATAGAAAAGAGATTGGTAGAACTGATGCAGATGGAGTAAAAATGTGAGTAAGCATACAACAATCTATGCCAACACCAAATCACTATAAATCATTGGTTAAATAAAAGTGTGATGCCAAAAGTATTTAATGAAGGTGATCTTGTCCTAAAATGGGACGCAGACCAGGAAAAGCCAAGTGCACATGATAAATTTGAATCCATGTGGTCATGGTTATATCTTATTCAAAATTACAAAGATATGAATGTTTATCAATTGTAGGATCTTGATGGTCGATTGGTCCCAATTTTGATGAAGGCCAATACCTAAAATACTATGCTTAGCTCCATTGATATTGGAGGTGTACATATGTATATAACTTTGTTTCTTTTCTTTTCTTGCAGTCTCATGTTGTAAATATTTAAGGCCAAAAGTAGTAATCCAAGACCCATTCTGATGAATATCTGGTCCAACCCACTATGCATGCACTAAATCCACCTAGATTGACAAAGTGACTAAGTAGTAAGCTTACCAGAGAAACGGGCACCCTTTGATCCCTGAATGGGTCTCAAAAATCTATCATAAAGCAATGGTGACTGGTGAAAATTTGGGAAACTATAGGGTGTCAAGAACATCCTGAATCCTATCACAAAAACATCTAGCGGTGATGATGAACCCAACTCAACCTTTTCATGATAATTTTGATGCATCCTTGCCCTAAATTGGTTGATGCAATCTCCAAATGTTATAAAGTAGGTACATGCATGGTTAGGAACCAAAACTTATAGTGTTTATTCAATATAGATGCACAAACAATTAGACTGGTGTTCACCATCGAAGAAATCCTTGCAAGAGATATTTTTGGAGGGCATCAAAAGACCATTGATCAAGTAGAACAGAGAGATGTGATGAGCAAATATGGCCCTAAGAAATGGTTGATCAAAGAACTTGGGAATTTTGCAAAAGACTATATGGAGAAACCATGAAAGTTGGTGGATTTTAGGGAAGATTTCTAGCTAGTCCTCTCCATGATGACGATTTTGCTTGGTCTCCCAACAAATACCATAGTTTACCCATATCAAATGGTGATGGCCCATGCAGTGATAAGGGTATGCAATTCTATAAGACTAGACTAGATGGAAGTTTTTTCTAGAAATATCATAGTATAGTTGATAGCCTGCCAAAGAGGGCTGAGTACCAAATTTTGGTATCCTTCTTACCTTACATGGTTATTTTTCTACCACGTGCCACAAACAAAGAATTATGTATCATTTCAATAAAAGGATGAGTAGGGCTAGATACGTCTAGTAGTGGATTGGACATACACTCAGGAGGAGCAATTGTTACCTGGAATTCAATAGAAGGTTCCTAGGACCTGGACTCACATGCATTTTTGAAGTATGCCCACACTTTTCATATAATGCATAGGACTTATTAAGATGTGCTCTATATTAAACAGGATACTGGTACTGCCTAAGTGAAGGCACCATCATACAAATGTATGGGTCTTTTGGTTTTTCCTACCTGCTCCCTTTCTATTTTACAGACTAGATTTTTGGCATAGAGATATGTAGACAAATCTATATAATCAAGAAGAAATTGGGTCTTGAAACAAAGAAGAAGGTAATTTTTGGATTACCAGTAAAATTTGGGCCCATAAATATGCCTAAGAGAGGCAAAATTACATACCAAAAGTTGGAATATAAGTTTTTTTCTTGAACCTCCAAGTGGTGCCTCATAGATGGAACTATGACCCAGATGACATCCTCAAGAAGAAGCTTTGCACGAATAACACAAGACCACCATATTTCAAACATCAAAATAATGATGTCAAAAACAAAATCCAATAGTATAGAAATATTCCACATGATCAGGTGGCACCGTTCACATTATTTGAGATGCACAAGCAACTGCCATGGAGAGATTGCTACCCATACAAGAAATTTTTTGACCCTGAAAGAAACCCTGAACAACAGTTAATCTCAAAGCTAGTTGAAGAAAATGATCAAAATAGAAGGTGGACCAAGGATAATATTGAACAATGGTGGGTAATCTTATGTAAGCAGGATGACACCATGAAATACTTCCTAGGTAGGGTAGATAAAGAGTTTGAGGTGATGTTTGATGCCAAATTTGTTGTTTGGAAGAAAAATAACAAATAAAATATTTCTCTAGAAGTGTTGAGAATGTTAGATGATGTGGACCCTAGAGAGGAGGAATTAGATGAAGAATATGAGGAGGATGAATACCATGAGCAAGAAGTACAAAGTGATTTTTTGTTGTAATAGAGCCCAGTCTATGAAAAGGGGATTGAGGGGGTAGGCCCCTCTGTGCAACACCTATAAGGCATTAGGAAGTCAAGGTCGACTAAGCCTTTTGGAACACAATCAAATAAGTTGCCCAGTCCTCCACCTCAGAGGCTAGAATCAAGTGAGAAGAGACAAGAGCACCCTATTATTGATGTCTCTGAGGTACGCGAGGTGAAACACAAAATACAATGATCATAGCAAGAAGTATAAAATGTCAAAGTAGCAGTAGTTATTCAAGTTGCAAAAGGAAAGTAGGTAGCTAAGGAGTCATCAAACAACATGTAAGGACAAGGTACATTTTCTAAATCTAATTCTCCTCTTATTTGCTCCCCTTCCCCTCCTCAATACCCTTCCATTAAAGTACTAGAGGACTCCCCTTCCCAATCGACTTAGCACTCAAGGATAATTTTAGTTATCACTAATCTGCTTGAAGAAGAGCACAAGTCCTCCATTATCTCCCCTCTACGCTCCACTCATCCACCCGTTTCACCAAAGTATTTACCAAAACCTCCATTACCTCCAGCTACCTATGATTCACTTGTCACCCTATCCTATCCACCTCAACCTCCTTCCATGTCTGAGCTATTTGTTCCATCTCCTTCAATATAAAATCCACCTTAGCCACCTCCTCCACCATTGCCACCATCAATGTAGAGGCCCTAAGTTGAAGTATTTGGTGCAACCCTAGCTCGTGCAGTGGTGTCATATCCATTGACTCAATTGTCAACCTTCTTGATTGCACCCCTAACGCCCTAAGATGCATAAGAAGACTTACTAGAGGATTTTGATATTTTGAAAATTGGATAGGATAATTAGAAAAAATGGGTCAAGGAGGAGATGCAGCAGTTATATGATGATAAGGTAGAGGTAGTTACCATGACTCATGATGAGCTCAACCCTATCAAGGAAAAAAGGATCAAGGTAACCACTCATCCCAAAGTAAAGAAGGCCATCATGAAGACGAGGCATAAAGATTAGAAATTATATGTACATACCAAGGATATCTCTATGATTTTCTAGGCTAAAACACTTCGAGAATTTCATATCAAAGTTGGCATGCTCTTCATGAAGGGAAGAGCTACAAATAGGAAGTTGCAAGCTACAGAGAAAAGACTTAAAACCTTAGAGGTACAACTTAATAGAGAAACGCTTGACCAGTAGGTCTTGGAGAATGAGATGAGAGCATTGAAGGATACCCTAGATAAAGCCCCCTATGAGATAAAATTACAATATAAATATGAGAAAAATTTTGTTCTAAAAAGTGAGCTACAAGAAACATAGGGTGCACTATAAAAAACAAGGCACAAATTTCAAGGTCAAGTTGTAGCAACAAGAGGAGTCTTTGGCTACTACATTATCCAAGCTACAAAGGGAAAAGGATAAGCCCCTCGGATCAGTGATATCAAAGGATTGGGTTAAGCAGATCAAGGCCCATTATTGGGAGAAAATAAAAGAGGCAACTCTATAAATTCTCCCTTATTTCATGCAAAAGGTAATCGAGACCATGGCAATCTCCAAAGAAGTAGAGGTTGAGCTGGAGAACAAAAGAAAGAGCATATTGAGCAAGTTTCCATAGGAAATAGCACTAATAAAAATAATCAAAAAAAGGGATCCTCGACTAGAAAAGTTCTCAACAAGGGATATTGAACAATGTAAATCCCTTATGCAAAAAATATGCTATACCATGGACTTATACTATGAAGGAGAACTCCATGTTGCACTAAAAAGTGGGTTAGAAAAGATGAGTAGAATCAATGCAAACCTCAAAGTTCTCATCTCCCTAGGATTTTAGAATAACAAGAAGCACATCTACATAGTGGAGAAACTCAAGAATCTGCTTTAGGCCTTAGTGAAATATGACAGTGAGATTGTTGCATTGGAAGAACTGATAACGGTGGAGCAGGTGTTCACAATCATCCATAAACTTTTATATCTCCTTGCCAAATAAAAATAAGTGACTAAGAAATATAGGGATCCTCCCTATAAGGATACTTGTAGGTTGAAATCCATCATCAAACACCTTAGAGGTATCCCTATCCCTACTATAGAAACTTGGCATCAAATATGCCAAAAAAATTAGGTCTCAGTTGCCTAGATAGCCACTCACCAGGTTGAGTCCTTAGGAGCATGGAAACAACAACAAAAAGAGCTAGAAGGGGTACCATGAATTTTAGAAAATAGTAACAGATGTATATAGTTATGTACAGTAAGTATTTCTGACCTCATTTTTTATTTGACTCTATAGCCCAATGGATGAAGGCCATAAGCTACTTGTATCCCCTTATTGGTGCATGGCATTTGTCCCTTTATTTTTTTTGGTTTCTCTATTTTTAAGCAAGTTAAAATCCTTGTAAGTCACCAAGAGTGTGGGTAGTTTTTCATACACCCACTTGTTCCCCTCACCCAAGTAGTGGAGAAAACTTTCAAAATGGTTGTGTTGGGACTAGCTAAAAAACGGGCTCGTGATGGGCTTCGGATGAATCCCAGAAACCTTCCCTGGAAAGATGCAAAATGCAACCAAAGGATTAATCCTAACAAAAGAGTGGGAGTCTTTCAAACTTAATATGAGTCCCAAAACTCCACCAATAATGTAAGAGTAAAGAGCGCCTAACAAGTCCCAAAAGCCCACCACTAAGTGTCAAATTAGGTGGAGAAATGGGAAGCCATCAGACCCCAAATAGGTCCCAAAAACTTGTCTGTAGAAACAGAAACACAAGAGCTCAACAAAAAAGTAGGAAGCTATCGGTTTCCCTATAGGTCCCAAAAAACCCATCGACATATAACCCAAAAATTGGCTAAGTATTGGACCTAGCAGAAGAATGAGAGACAGTTAGACTTTGGACTAATCCCAAAATTTTATCACATCTTGGTGGGAAAATGGGAAGCTAGCGGACTCTGGATGGGTTCCAAAGACCCATCATAGGTAGGAGAAAAGTGGTGCCTAACATAAAAATATGCAGTAGCCAAGATCCGTACATACCCCAAAAACCCATGATGGTGAAAGAGAAGAATCAGGGTCTGGTAGTGGATCCCGAAAACTTGTCACTACCAAAATTTTATTTTTTACCAAGGCATGCAAATATCACTAGCAGTAGAGCAAAGATGAATCGAATGCGACACCAACCTGATAGGTTTGATTTGGCATTCCTATAATAGGCAACAAATAATCATTTGGCATATCAAGAGTGGGATATGGCAAAATGAAGGCTACATGAGTGACTATAACAACCCACTACTTTTAGGTATGTGTATGCATATCATAAAATAACATAATTATCAGATGCATTATAGGTATAAGGGGACAAAATACAATCAACAAGGCCCTCTCCCATGCAGTACGAGTTTTCGGCTAAGTTTACAGGATGCCAAAATTAGTACACATCCTGGCCACTCCCCTAACATAGCCAATTTTTTTGACTAAACATCATGATCACTTGTAACTAAATTCTTTGTAAGAAGCTATATATGTGAGAATGTAAGGCATTCAAATGGTCGGCTCTTTAGCTATTACAATTCATATGTAAAGCTTTTATTATTCAAGAAATACAAGTGGATCATTGTTTGACCTCCAAACTATCTCATGTATGTGTGAATATTTGGTTGTTTATTTCTATTAAAACTAGTTGAATGAGTTAGCTTTAATTTTGCAATCTGGATTATGTGTGCTTCATTCTCTAGTTTTAGAATTTGCTTTCAAATAGATGTGATTAATATTGACTGAGAACGAGATTGGATGGTCTGTTAGGTGGTTTTTTTATGTTTCTTGTAATGGTTTAAGTTTGATAATGCATATGCTTTGATGTAGTTAAATTTATACCCTTATAAGTTCTAGCTTTAGCTTTATTTGTTTCTTTCAACACCCTTTTACCCCACATATTTTAGGAATAGTTAGCTAGGATTCACAAGGAATCGGCCTCCTCCAGATATTTACCCCAAAACCTTAGTGTTTTGGGGTCATTCAATGTTGGTCAAGGTCTGTGGGTGCACAAAACTTTTCTTAGATAGATTTTTTTACCAAAACCAATGTTCTAAGAGAGTGCTTTGACCAACAGGCTAGACCCTTTGAACAAGTTTATTTTGAACTTTACTTATAATCGGATTCCATAATTATATCCTCATTCTCCCCTCAAATAAGGGCATCCCTAGATAATTTGCTGGTAAATTTGCCTTCTCCATTTGAAGTAACCTACAAATATGTGCTTTGATTTTAGCTGGAGTGTTTAGGAAGTAAATTTTATATTTTTTCTATTAACATTTTTCCCTGATGCTCTTTCATATTCCTTTAATAAGTTATTCAAAGCTCTAGCCTTGTTTATCCTTGCCCTTCCAAAAAGGATCATATCATCTACAAATTGTTGATGGGTGATGTTGTCAATGTTATTACTAGCCTTAAGTCCACTTACTAGCCCATATTTATTAGCCTTATTCAAGTTACTACCTAGAACCTCTACCATAATATTGAACATATATGGTGATATAGGATCTCCTAGTCTAATACCTCTCTTGGATTTAAATGATTATGTTACTAACCCATTGACCAACATTGAATATGATATTGTAGAGACACAATTTTTAATCCATCTAACTCATTTCTTCCCAAATCTAAACTTTTCTAATATTGCAAAAAGAAAATCACATTTAACCCTATCATAGGATTTACTCATATCAAGTTTTGAGATCATTGCTTTATCTTTTCTTGAAGATGATGAATGTATAACTTGATGAGATACTATGATCTCATCCAGAATATGACTCTCTTTCACAAATCCTCCTTGTTATTCTAAAATAATTTTGTCTAACAATGGCCTTAATCAATTTGCCATCACTCTAGATATAATCTTATATGCCATATTACATAGGCTTATGGGTCTAAATGAATCAAATAATTTAGCATCCTTCTTTTTTTGAATTAAGGTAAGATATGTTGCATTTATTTTATAAGGATTGTATTGTTTAACCTTAGACTAATCCACTGCCACCAATAAATAATCCTTCACTATATCCCAATTATGTTGGTAAAATGTTGTAGAGAGCCCATTTAGACCTGGGGATTTATCCTTATTAAAAGAGAAAAGAACTAAATGAACTTCTTCTAGAGTAATAGGCTCCATCAATTTTCTATTATCTTCATTCGTTATAATTGAAGGTACTTCTTGTAGAATTTTATCATTAAGAACTTCAAAATCCTTTGAACCTAGAATATTTTGATAAAAATACCTTACCTCTTTTCTAATTTCACTCGTCTTCAATCCAAACCCCTACTATCGATTTAATTCTACTAATTCTAGATGTTGATATTTGTACTATAGCCATATTATGAAAGAACTTTGTATTTTTATCTCCTTCTTTTAACCAAGTCTATCTTGAGTTTAATCTCGAAAATTTCTCTTCCTTACTCAAAATATTATGATATTCACTAAGCAACTCTCTTTTCTCTGAGCTTGGATTATTATGATCACCTTTTTAGAATTTTGAAAGTTTATCTTTTTCTTCTCCTTTCTTCTAAAAAATATTTCCAAAAGTGTTATTTTTCCATTCTTTTAATTTAGATGTCATTGATTTAATATGTTTTAGAAGTGCATACAACCCACCATTTCCTAAAGAATTACATGTTTGTGTTATCATATCAAACAAATTGAGGATGGTCTTCCCACATCTAATCATATTTAAATATGATATTTTTTGGATTCACTTACCATCATTTTAACTTTTATTGGCTAGTGATTTGAACTAATCCATATTAAGGTATTAATTTTAGCATAAATTCATTTATCTAGCCAATGATCTGAGAGAATGCATCTATCTATTTTTTTTGCTATTAAGTTCTAGCCTCTCCTATTTTTGGTCCATTTATAGTTATCTTCTTCAAACTTAACCTCCCACAAATTATTGTTTTGAATAAAATATGATAAATCTCTCATACTTTGGGTTAATTTCCTAAAAAAATTCATCCAACTTGGTCATGGCATTAAAATATCCTATGATCATGAATCGGGTTTCTTGGTCTTTACTTCTCATAAAGGCTTCAATCCCACTCCAAACTTCTAATCTACTTGATTGAGTTGTAGATCCATAGACATTGATAAGGTTGAAACTAATATCTGCAAAGTAGCATGTGACTAAAGAGGCTATCTAATACCTTATTTTATGAATGGTTACACAGGAGGTTCTAGTAGGATTCCAAAAAGTTATAAATCTCCCTATCGCTTCTTTAGAATCCACAGTGTCCCATTCACATCTTGCCTATACTACTTTCATAGTTTTTTAAAAAAATTATTTTATCATTTTAGTTTACTATATACAAATAATACTAGGCTTATTGCTTAAACATAGGTCCCTAATACACCTCTTCTGTGAAGGGGTATTATCACCCTTTATATTCCATGATATGATAATCATGTCTCATTAGGGGCTATTGGCCCCGCCTACAAATTACCAATATCATTTTGTTGTTTGGTAAAGAGAAGTTCAACCAACTTAGTTTGTGTTCCTTGCCTTACATGTATCAAGAGTAGGTTTTATTATTCTATTCCTCAATATTCTTTCACAACTTTGATTTTCATTAGATTTATCCTCTCCTAGCTCTACTACATAAGCTTTTGACTTGTCATGCTCATTTTTTGGTATTTCATTGTTAATGGTAGATTTATTAACATCTAACACTGCATTTTCTTTACCAATTTTTTTTCTCTTGAATGGTGCATGGTACTTCAAGAGAGTCTTCAAAATTCGATGAGGCACATTCTTTAGGTTCATCAAGAATGTTCATCCCTAAATCATGATCATATTAAATAGATGATTTCTTTTTAATATGTTGAACCTATTGTATTGTATCTTCTAAGATTTGATTTACTTTTTCTTTATAGGCTAAAGCCTCAAAAGAGTTGGCATTTCTTCCAATATCCTTCCTTATTGGTCTCCACTATTTATTTTCTTTCATTTTTTTAGATCTATTTTTTGGAAGTCAAAAATCATCTTCATCCATATCCATTTGTAAGTTCTCTTGTAGTTTTCTACATATGATTCTCTTGGGATCTTCATAGGGCATGATATCTCAAAATGCCCCACCTCATGACATATTCTACATCTAAAAGATATGTTGTCATAATATATAGTTTGGATCCACATATTATCCCCATACTTAAGAATGATTAATTATGGTAAAGCTTTGCTTATATCAATCATGACCAAAATTCGAGCCTAAATAGCTAAGAGTCCATCTTTTATAGTATCTAAAATCTCAAGGAATTCTCCTAGAGTGTTGCCTATTGCCTTGAAGGTATCTATTTCCCAATGTGCAACCCATACATCCTAACCCAAATTGGTACTAGGTACAAATTTACATTTTTAGGTGAAAAGCCTTCATATGAGTGGGTAAGGAAGAGTCTTGCTCTTCCCATAAACCAAGGACCCCCTTTTTGGATTATATCTCTTTCTTCCATAAAACAAAAAATGGCTAGGAAGAAACCTTTGAGAAGAAAGGATAGAATCACTATTGAAGACTTCCAACCCCTATCAATCCATATTCTCAAGGTTAAAGCCCCTGGCCAATACCCATTAAATTTATCAAAAATCACTCTATCTTGGAGCAACGAGGATCGATCCTCTACGATGTACTTACTAACCTCTACTACTAGAGATGATTCTAAGGATTTAGCTATAAATCTATCCATGGAAAGGAAACCAAAACTTATAATCTACTAAAATTTATCAGAATATCCTATAGTGAATATAATATTTGATAGTTACCAAGTGGCATTAACTCAACCAGTTAGATTCCTCAACATTTAAGGAGGAGATCAAGGTTTAAGTCTTGCCAAGTGATACATGTATAATATCCAAGCTTTGTTGTAATACCAATATGTGGTGATGATGTAATACGAGTGGGGTCTGTTTCAATCCCATATAACCAAGTGAAAATAAATAAAAAATATTTGATAAAAAAATTATAATTTACATGCAAAATTTCTAATACAAAGAAGGGAAAAATAAACTTAGATAAAAAATTCTATGCTCAAATAGAATGTCTTGCCACACTAAAGTCTTAGCCCTTCATTTCTCCTACCATCATCCAATCCCTAGTTGACAAATATTTGCAATTTTGTTTTGTGTGACTTGAAAAATTGTCACTGTCTTTGTTCTAGATGGCACTTCACAGGGTCATACCTCTCTCAATATTACTCAGATTTCTTCATATGACCACTTATTTTAAAGCTATTCAAGTTTTGCACAAGTTGATCCAAGAATCAACTTAATCGGATAACCCTTTGTGAAAATATGGCTTCTAAAATATAAAACAATTTAAAAAGATGTCATAATCCTTTGCGAAACTCATTAAAATAAAAACCATTAAACTTAGTTTTAGATACAATAAACTATTAAATAATAACAATTTAAAAACAATATAAAATACAATTTAAAAAAATAATAATATTAACTTATTAATATTCATCAGACTGAACGCTTGTCCCTTTCCTAGTGCTTTCAGCAGTGTAAAAGGTTTAAAATGATTGTAGCATGGTGGTTATTGAGGCGGACTGCACGAAGATCTGTGTGGCAGCTTCTGATGTGGACAATGCAGAATACTATGGCAGCCATAAAAAACTAGACAGCCTGGCCAGATTCGTGACGGCTATCGATTCCACCATATAAATTAAAAAAAAAAAACTTATTAATATTCTTAAGTAAATTAACCAAAGATGATATTCCATGAAAATAAACTATCAAAATTGGCCTCATCCTTATACATTAAGCCCCTATATTTCATTATATATAAATTTGATCCTAAATCTATAGACAAAAAAATCATCAAACCAAATCAAAGTTTTGCTAAAACAATTTACTATAAAAACCTAAATTAATTAAAAATAAAAATAATAATAATAATTTTTTTATTTTTATTTTTACAAGGTTCAAATCTTTATGAAAATTTTCAATGGCAAAAACTTAGATGGATATAATTTGCATACAGGGTAAATATGACATTATGCCATATTGACCAAGCCCACCCTTGTAACCAAATAGGGAAGACATATTATCCCTTTGTGCAAGGAAACTTAATATGCAGGTTCAAATGGTAGATGATGAGAGGTAGTTACTCGTTTTTATCTAACAAGTATGCGAGAAGGGCATTCACCCCCATTATCCTTGTTACGCTTAATGGGCACCCTCTCCCTAACCTTTCTTATCCCTTTCGTTTTTTATGTGCCTTATATTAAGGCTAGGATACAGGAGAGGAGGATGTGCTCTTATTGTTTTCATGGTTTGACTTAGGGTTTAAGTGCTCTGTTATTTTTGTGGTTTGATTTACTTATTTTGTGCTTTAAGAGGCATGGTTTTTTCTTTTTAGGTATTGATATCTAGGTTTGTTTTAAGCTCTCTACGCATATGCATGAGCTAGGTGTTATTTTACTTGCTCGTTTAACAAGATTGGTTCTCAGTATTACGGTTTGGTGGTTGCTTTGTATAAAATTTGTCCAAAGATATCTGAATGGTTGGTGGATTATAAACATATACGATTTGCAATTTTTAAATTTTAATTTATATGAAATTGAAATAGGTTTTATTTGCATTATATTGAAATGGTTTGTAAGTATAAGATTGATTGAAATGGTTTATAAGCACAAGATTGATTGGATCCCATGAGGAAGCATCTGGGATCTACAGTTGGAGAGGGTCAATGATAACTTTGAGTTATCCTTCATAACTATTTTTTTGTGTTCTTGTTGGCATTTTTGCCACATTGATTCTCATTGATGAATGCATTGATGTATTGTTGGGGATCTGACCTTTGATTGATGCAGGCGGAAAAAGGAGAAAAATGAGCAAAAAATGACTAAGTCGAAAATTGACGGCGACATGTTGTAGAATGCGGTCAACGCAACGGGGGGAGCGCGCGTATGCGACGTGTTCGAAATCGGCGGGGGCGAAAAAGCATTAAGTTGAAAACATGAGGTCGACATGTCGAAGCAACCGGTGAGCGTCGAAGGCAAAAGTGCAAACTTGGGGGACATGTTAGCGAATGCGACCGAAAAGGCGATTGGTACGGAAACATGTAGCGAAATCGCTACATGTTCCGATTTCGGGGGGAGGAGCGGGGAACTGCGGGTACATGTTCCATTTTCTGGTCTTCGAGCGGCGGAAAAATTGTCGCGATTGGGTTTCCCGCAGTGCATTGGACGGCCAAAGGGTTTTTTCGATTTTCGATGATTTAATGCTAACCGAATTAAATATTTTGCGGATTTCGGGTTAAAGTCAGCGCCGGGCCACCAAAATTAAAGGTTTTTGGTTCAAGTCTGTTCGTGGATTAATTCAACGGTTTTCATGCACATGTTCAAAGAATCGTATTTAATAAGGCGCGTTTTGGCATTTAATTTTTATTTCCTCGGGCCGCTATTAAGGGGTCGTGTTCCTGATTTTCAAGATATTTTGTAGATCACGGGAGTTGGTTTTAAATTTTTAATGTCGCAAAGAGGTCGGACCTCTATAAAACCATGTATTTTCATTTGCAAGGGTTGGAAAACTTTTCTATGGATTGTATTGGGATAAAAGGATCGACTTCTATTTTCAAGCGTCGCATGGATGATTTTTTCTATTTTTGCATTTCTAATAGCATTCGTACTCCTGCCTTGCTATTACATTTAAATTCTCTCGTTTTTCTGTCGTACAATTCTGGATTGGGTTTGGGGGGATTTCGGCATTGATTGTGTGAGGATGGCTGTTTCTTATGTTCTTGCTATTTTGGTTTGTAGTTTCCTCTTGTTTTTCGGTCCCATCACTTCGCTGTCCATATTTCCCATTTCTTTCGCAACCTTTTAAATCTCTTTCCACCCTATCTTAACCCAATTTTGAATAGTAGGGGACCCCCACTCGGATTGGTCTAGGAGCCATTTCTTGCTTCCGCCTTTCAATGTTGGCGGGTCTGGGCGCAATTGTAATCCTTTCTGTCGTTCATGACCACGTTTTGAGGGCTGTCTCCAAGAATTCATAATTGGTGGGATACGCATAATTTTCCAGTGATACCCCACCGTGCCCTTTGCACGTTTTACACCCGAGGTCTCAAGATTTGATGTGTCTTGGCCTCACGGGAGTTTTAAGTTCATCCGACTTTGTTGAAGATTGTTCGGCTTTTTGTTTATAAAAAATTCAAAGAATGTTCATCTGGCGACTCTTAATGGCGATGGCCGTGATTCCTGGACCCCACAAGGCGAGGTTTTTTCTAGATGGGATGATCCTGCCCTCCGATGCGTTCGCTGATTCCCGGGTGCCCTGACCTGGCAATATGTGGTCCGAAGGGATGGCTCGCACATGTTGAAGATTTCTATTTTGTCCATGATCCATGTCATAGATCACGAGGATATCATGATCGCTTGTTCAATCTTTGAAGGAAGGGCATTGGGGTGCCTCAGCGTCGCATCGGCTCATGGGATGATCTCGGTCAAAGATTTGCGAGATCCTTTCTCGGTTCTTTGGATCTCTACCATTTTTTCATGTACATCAAGAGAGCACCTCAAGGCATCACGGCTTCAATGTCCGTTTTTATAGTTGGAAGAGAATTCGAGAGATCCGTCCATCACCCACCCAAGCCCACCTATTTTATGTTCGAGCTTTTCTCGCTAATCCCTTATTCATGCGGGATCCCGAGATGCGTGTGGGTTCAAGGGACGTCTCGTCCAAAGTCAAGGTTGGAACATGCAAGCACTTTTCCACAATGAACATTGGTTTTCATCAAGAGATGGGCCAGGTGAGAACAGTGCATTGGTCGAGGAGAGCCGGAATCCGAGTTCTCACTTGAAGAGCCCCGGTCACATCAAGGAGTTAGAGGAGCCTTAGCCCACAACCGAAAGTCTCAAAGTGGTGGTGTTGGTTCCCCACTACATCCTCGAAGTCCTTCTGTGGGTACTAGTAAGAGGTTCCCATTGCATCCTATTCGCACCATGGAGACTTCGGGGCACCTATTTCAAGGACCGACTTAAGTATGATCGGTCGTCGGGACATTGCGTTTTGATAACATTTTGAGATTGGATGTCTGGTGGCGACATGCCAATCTGTCGTGCTTTTGTTTAGTTTTTAAAAAAATAGAAAAAGAAGAAGAAAAAAAAACTGGTATTGTTTTTTTTGTTCTCTCGGCTCTTGTTGCTGGGCGTAGTGCTTGTTTTTTTCCTTTGTTTTTCTCCTCCCAACTTTGGTGGCTTTCTAGCACTTTCTTCTTTTCCCTTCCCCGTTTCCTCTCTTTCCTTTCTTCATCTTCTTCCTTCTCTTCTGCATTAAATCAAAATAAGCCACGGCTGTTGTTTCTTTTTCCATTTTCTGTTTTTTCCCGTCCCTTCTTATCCCTTTCCTCTAAGTTTAGTCTTTTACGCATTTGCTACTTTCATTTAATTTCAGCTTTCCTAGTTCCATTCCCACTCCATAACTTCGTTCATTTTCATTTCATCATTCCATTTGCAGTCACCGCTTGCGCATCGCAGGAGCTCACTCCACCATCGCGTTCCATTAGTCATTTCATAATCAGTTATATTTTTTTCGTTCAATTTGCACATGTATTGCTCTGTTACTCGTGCCCAATGGACTAAGCTGTTTTCTTGATACCCCTTTCCAAGAATGTTGCATTTTTCCACATTGATTCTCATTGATGAATGCATTGATGTATTGTTGGGATCGACCTTTGATTGATGAAAAAGGAGAAAAAATGAGCAAAAATGACTAAGTCTGAATTACATGTTGTAGAATCCGTCAACGCAATCAACGAGTTGGCGGAACCGCGATATCGCGATGTGTTCGAAATCGGGTCGGGGAGCATTAAGTTGAAAACATGCTTCCGACATGTCATCCGACCCTGCGTCGAAGGCAAAAGTGCAAACTGCGTCGCGACATGTTAGCGAATCGCGACCAAAAAGGCGTTGGTCGACAACGGAAACATGTAGCGAAATCGCTACTGTTCCGATTTCGCGAGCGGGGAGGAGCACGGTGGAAACATGTATCGCTACATGTTCCATTTTCTTCTTCGTCGGCGGAAAAACACGTCCGTTTCGCGACCCTCGCTTTCGCACTGCTTTCCCCCAAGTGCAATATGAACGGCCGAAAGGGTTTTTCGATTTTCGATGATTTAATGCTAACCCGAATTAAATATTTTGCGGATTCCGGTTAAGTCGAGCGCCCCACCAAATTAAAGGATTTATTGGTTCAAAGCCGCGGTTCGTGGATTAATTCAACGGTTTTCATGCACATGTTCAAAGAATCGTTTTAATAAAGGACCCAACGTTTCATGGCATTTAATTTTATTCCTCCCCTATTAAGGGTCGTGTTCCCTTTTCAAGATTTTTGTGCACGGGTTGGTTTTAATTTTTATGAAGGACGGACCTCTATAAAAACCAATGTAATTTCTTTGCAAGGGTTGGAAAACTTTCTGGAATTGTTCTGGAATAAAGGATCGACTTCTATTTCAGCGTCGCATGGATGAATTTGCTTTTTTTTGCATTTCTATACATTCGTACTCCCATGCTTTACTTAATTCTCACTTTATACGGGTACAATCCCGGATGTGGGTTTGGGGATTTGCCATGTGTTGCAGGATGAAGTGATTTCTTATGTACTTGCTTTGTTCGTTTGTAGTTTCTTGTTGTTTTCCGCCCATCACTTCCTGGCCTATTCCCATTCTTTCACCTTTAAATCTCTCCGCACCCTACTTAAACCCATTTTAGAATATGAGGGACCACCCCTCGAGTTGGTCGGGAGCCATTTCTTCTTCCACCTTCAATGTTGGCCGGTAGGCGATTGTAAATCCTTTCTGGTTCGTGACCAGTTCTTTTTCTTAGGCATTTGGAAACTTGTTAAGTTTTTATTCTCTTTTTTTTAGTGTTCTTCTTCTTAGGCATTTAGAAACTTGCTAATTTTGTATCCTCTTTCTTTTGATATGGAATTTTATTTGAGTAGACACTAACCAAATGACATAATCATGGCAAATTCTGCAACGAGAAGGAATGTTCTCATAGTCCACCAGTTGCTCCCAAGTGTCCTCCCTAAATTGTAATGAGATCTTTTTAGGTAGGGATTTGTCAAAATCCATTAAAACACAAATCCGAGCATAAATAATATGTTCAAATTTTTTAGTACAATCATCAGTCATCATAAAAGTTCCCAAAGAATTTCCAATTGAAGAAAAAATAGTCGAATTCCAAAATTCAATTGGGAGGCCAAAGAGTCTAACCCACACAGTACCTGTGGATGGTATCTCTTCTTCGACTTTAAATTTAGTATGCCAAGGCTTCATTAAAAGCCTCATCCTTCTAAAGAACCAGGTACCCCTTGAAATTTTTTCTCTCTATCTTCATTATTAGTGTTAGTCTCACAATGACACTGAGAGGGGGGTGAATCGGTGTAGCTCTTTTAAAACTTAAATCTTCAACTCTTAAAGCCGAAACAATGAAAACTTGAAACCAAATAAAGCAAGTATAACAAGAGAACATCACACAACACAAGATGTACCGAGGTTCACCGATTTGGCTACATCCTCAAAATGACTGTTTGGACTCCCATCCAAATCCAGCCTTTGCAAAGCACCAACTTTACAATCAATTTACCGACACCCACTGGAAGGAGCACCAACCCCTGATTTATCTGCACCAAAGAAAGGAGCACCAACCCCTGATTTATCTGCACCAACAGAAAGGAGCACCAACCCCTCTACCAAGCACCCACTTGATTTTGATATTGATAATAAAATGACATATATGAATCTTCTCTTCTCACATAAAAATTGACCGTTCTCTTAGCTCGTTCTGTCAATTGCTAAACGCTTTATGGGTATTGTGCAGAACTCTGTCTATGACCTCCTCTCAAAATTTCAGCCAAAACTGATA
This sequence comes from Wollemia nobilis, assembly GCA_028583015.1. NCBI lineage: Eukaryota > Viridiplantae > Streptophyta > Pinopsida > Araucariales > Araucariaceae > Wollemia > Wollemia nobilis. The sequence goes on along the minus strand of JAQPPZ010016677.1, from coordinate 10,055,619 downwards.
TCGTATGAGAAAGTTATGCCCAAAATACTAAAGTGACGTTTTTCACCTTTTTCCCAAAAACACGGATTTTCACTCTTTATTTTTCTCCACACACTCTTCTCTCTTCACAAAATAAAATCACACTCTTCAATAAAACACTTCTCACTTAAATGCACACACTTGCATTCCTTTTCACTTTTCACTTTCTCCAAAGATATTTATTTAATGAAACTTCTTAAAATAATATAACTCCCTTTTTTTATATTGAGAAGGCATTTCGTCAAACACGTCACATGCAAAGAATTGACACCTTACTCGTTCTCATACTTCGGAGCCACGTGACAACTCAAACCAAAAACAAAATATGATCTATTTGATGCCTTGAAGGTGTAACAACATTGAAACTGAAACTCTGGCGACTCTTCAAGGTCGAAATGACCAACTAAAGGATTTTGCCCAAGTGGCACAAATTGACATAAAAGAGACCTGTAACGTTTTTGCAAAAATCATAACTCTCACCTCGTAACTCAGTTTTCTCTAAAATTTGAAACGTAGAATATTTGCAACACTAAATATGTCCAAACCAAAACTCACTACCTAACTCCTTACGGTTCACCTGTACCACTTCCACAAAAACTACTACTGACACACTTTTTCAAAAAAGAGCGTTTTTGTGACAGTCTTGCAACGCTTGTAAAATTCGCCTCGTTTCTCCGTTTTCGTTGAAATTTGGAACACATGTTCTTGAAGATAATGACCACCTCCAGTTCAAATTTTGCTACATAAATCCTTACGGTTTGTTCAGTGCTTCTGACAAAACCTGCACTTTTCAACTTGTACAACCACTTGCCAAATCATCCGCCAAGATACCGGAAACACCACCGATCACTCCAAACACTATGCTGACATCTCCAATGTTGTTCTGGACTATTTCTTGACATGCTGGCATGTTCCAAACTGATCCATCCTGTCCAACTATGCCCATGGCGACTTTTGCAACTTTTTGACTATTTTGCTGCTTTGACAACTTTTTGACGATTTTTTCAACTTTTGCAAATTTGCACAAACAACCTGTAACAACTTCACCCAAACATCAAAAACATCCTCATAAGAATTTAACATCATTGTACATACTCTGAATAACCTCTGAACTCCTGTCCACTGCATCAATCGATCTATCGACTGTGTTGACAACAATGACAATATTGTCGCTGCACCTTGCTCAACAATCTCCCCCTTTGGAATTGTTGGCAACACACGTGCAATTTCTTGTAACTCTTCTCCCCCTTTGACAACAATACCAAAGGGCTGCTGCAAACTCCCCCTGAGTCCATGCACAACATTCTCAGGCAAAAATTATTACACTTAGCAAAAATCACAAACATGAGCAAAAAGATAAACAAATACACAAATGCTCCCCTTGAGAATGTGGTCTCGATAGCTAGTCAATTCTTGGGAAGCGTGACCACTCCCAATTTATTGTGAAGGTACTCAAAGACTTCCTTGGGCAACGGTTTTGTGAAGATATCCGCTACTTGCTCTATTGTTGGAACAAAATCCAACTTAACCTCACCTTCCGCAACTTTCTCCTTCAAAAAGTGATATCGGATAGCAATATGTTTTGTGCGAGAATGCATAACTAGATTCTTTGAGATGTTAATGGCATTGGTGTTATCACACTTAACTAAAATTGGCTCACTGAAGTTAATACCAAGATCTTTCAGGGTTTGTTTCATCCATAATACCTACGTACAACACGTTGTCGCTGCAATATATTCTACCTCTGTTGTGGATAAGGAGACTGACTCTTGTTTCTTATTGTGCCATGTGACCAACTTTGTCTCCAAGATAGAATGCACCTCCATTGGTACTCTTTCTGTCATCTACACATCTTGCCCAATCTGCATCTGAATACGCAATAAGGGTGAAGTCCTTACCTTTCGGATACCATAACCCATACTCCATAGTACCCTTGAGGTACCGAAGAATCCTCTTCACTTCTTGTCACATGAGTCTCCTTGGGACTAGCCTAAAATCGTGCTACCATGCATACTTGCCTACAAAATATCTAGTCCAGTAGCTGTCAAGTACGATAAGCTCCCAATCATAGATCTGTACATGGTTTGATCAACATGTGGAGATTTGTCATCCTTGCTCAACTTGCACTTTGTCGTCATGGGAGTGCTAACTAGCTTACAATCTTCCATTGTGAACTTTTTTAGCATCTCTTTCACATATTTAATTTGAAAAAAATATGCCCTTCTCACTTTGATTAACTTGCAACCAGGAAATACGAAAGTTCACCAATCATTGACATTTCAAATTCTTTCTGCATCTTATTTGCTAAATCTTTACATGACTCATCTTTCTTGCTTGCCAAATATGATATCATCTACGTATACAACAAGAACAATAAGATGGCCATTTTCTGTTTTGACATACAAATTACTATCCACCATACCTTTCTTGAACCCTTGTTGAGTAAGATAGTTGTCTAGCCTTGCATACCATGCTCGGGGTGCCTGTTTTAAGCCATATAATGCTTTCTTCAACTTGCAAACCAAGTTGGGATCATCACCAAGTTGGAAACCATCTGGTTACTCAATATAAACCTCTTCTTCAAGTTTCCCATTCAAAAATGCTGATTTCACATCCATTTGATAAACTTTGAAATTCTTGTAAACTGCTAAAGCCAGAAACATTCTAATTGCCTCTAGTCTAGCCACAGGTGCAAAGGTTTCCTCAAAGTCAATACCTTCAACTTGTGCATAGCCTTTACATACCAATCTTGCTTTATTCTGACTACCTGTCCGTCTTCATTCAATTTGTTTCGAAAGACCCATTTAGTACCGATTATATTTTTATTTGCAGGTCTTGGTACTAACTCCCAAGTTTTGTTTTTCTCGATCTGATCTAATTCTTCATTTATTGCCTTCATCCAAATTTCATCTTTGCTTGCGTCAACAACATTTTTGGGCTCAATGCTGGATAATAGAGAGTAGTTACTTACTACTCTTCTTCTTGTCTGAACACCAACTGTGGGGTCTCCAATTATTTGCTCTCTAGGATGATCTTGTTTTGAATTTCTTATTTTCTTCCACTTTTGAATCATTGTTTGAATCATCTGAGTCAATTTTTTGTTTCTTTTCCGTTTCCTTTTCCTCATCTCCTTCAATAACCTCTTCATAAATTGGGTAGTTCTCTTCATAGCTAATTACTCGTTCCCTACCTTCATCAACTTTAACATCGGCACTATCCACAATTTTCCTTAGCCTCTTGTTGTAGCATTTGTAAGCTTTGCTTTTTGATGAATAGCCAAGAAAAATACCTTCATCCGCTCTATCTTCAAACTTACCAAGGTTTTCTTAGTTCTTTTGATGTAACACTTGCTGCCAAAAACTTTAAAGTATCTTGTTGTTGCCTTTTTACCGAACCACAACTCATAAGGAGTTTTGCTTTCATGCGTCCTCAACATGCACCTATTTTGGATGTATACCGTAGTATGGACTGCCTCTTTCCAAAATCTATCTGCTACTTTGCTCTCAGTCAACATAGTCCGTGCCATTTCCTGCATTGTCCTGTTCTTTCTTTCTACCACACCATTCTCTGAGGTGTCTGGCTGCTGAAAACTGTCTCCTAATACCATATTTTTCATAGTACTCTGTAAAATCCTCTGAAATGAACTCTCCTCCTCTATCTGATCTTAAACATTTAATCCTTTTTCCTGTTTGATTCTCAACTTGGTTTTTGAAAACCTTGAACATCTCAAAAGCTTTTGATTTATGCTTCAAAAATAGTACCCATGTCATCTTGGAATAGTCATCTATACACAACATAAAATATTTGTCACCATTTATGCTTTGCGTTCTCATGGGTCCACATAAATCAGTATGTATTAGTTCCAAAGGTTTGCTTGTGTAGTACTCTTTTGTTTTAAATGAGACTCTAGTTTGCTTCCCCTTTTGGCATGAAGCACAAATGCTATTTGATGGTTTTCCAATGGTGGGAATATCTCTCATTGCCTTTTTTGAGCTGATTTTTACTAGATTGTCAAAACTGATATGACCGAGCCTCTTGTGCCACAACCAATTTTCTTCTTCCTGTCCAATCAAGCAAGCTCCTTCTGAAGTCTCTGAGAGAGTGTACGAGGTTGCCAGATGTCCTCGATCCAGTTGCTATCAACTTTCCACTGTTTGCTTTTCTGACTTCACAACCCTGCTTCTTAAAAATCACTTCATGACCTCTATCACAAATCTGACTTACGCTCAACAAGTTATGCTTCAGACCAACCACAAACAAGACTTCTTTTGACTTGATTTTTCCGTCACTGATCTTAACTGAACCTTTGCCAACTATCTTAGCTCCATCATTATTTCCAAATTTTACTGAACCACCTTCATATTGTTGTAACTTCTCAAATTTTGTTTGTCACCTGTCATATGATTGGAGCATCCACTATCAAGTATCCATGGTGCAGATTTATTTTGTGCTTTAAATGTTGTTTGTACGATCAGGGATTCCTTTTCTTCCTTAGATCGCTCTTTTTCTTTCCACTCTGGTTTGATTACAGTTTTGGGCTCTTGTTTTGACTTTTCTTTTTAGTAGCTTGTGCATGTTTTTGGAGAAATTTTCTATTTTGTCTCATTCCATTTGGTTGAAATTTTCTTCCCTGAAATTGATTTGATGCAAATGTACTTCGACAATTTCTTGCAATGTGCCCAAAATTATGACAGTTATAACATTCTCTGCATAATCCATCAAAGGTGAAAAAACATTTCTATTGGTAAAATTCCTTGGTCCTACATTATACTTGCAATCTGAAATCTTATGTCCATAACCATTGCATTTAAAATAGTAACCAGAAAAGAGATGATTGAACCTGGGTGATGGTCTTTGCCATGTTGTCGTAGGAGCCATAAATCTTCTTCTTCTTTGATGTGTGACATTGGTGAATCCATCATTGTCAATTCTCCTTTCGTGCCTTGCATTATTGCTTTCTTTTGCATGAGTCAATTTTTCTTGATCAACTTGTTTCTTATCTTCATTCTTTATGGATTCTTCATTTATGGCCTTTGATCCATTTGATGATTCTCCTTCGTCAAAGCCCAAACCAAATTTGATGCCTGTAGTCTTTTGGTTATTTATGATCTTATCCAACTTCATAGAACTTTCTTCACGTTTGTGATAACAACTAATTTTACGATTCATCTCTTCTATCTGCATCCTTAAACCAACAGTCTCTTCTTCTAGCTTGCTGCAATAATCTATTTTCATGGTTATTTGCACTTCGAGATCTTGGAGATATTTTCTTGGATTCTTCTATCTGTACTTTCAAACTGGTTATGATTTCATTTGCATCCTCAAGCTTTCTTGAAATTTTCTTATTCTTTTTCTTTCTATCTTCAATTCATCCAGAGCTGCAATTAGTTCCTCTTCCAAATTTACTTATGCATCAATTTCTTCTTCATCACATTCCTGTTCTTTTTCTATTTTTCTTCTTTGAGTGCCATGAAAAGAGCTTCACCTGTTTCCTTTTCAGAATCCTCACGGAGTTGTCTTCGATGAGCTCGACATTCTTGGAGATGAAACTTTTCTTCTTGAAGTTGCCTTTTCTGAAATTTGTTTTTTCTTCCAGTCACTTCTTTCTTGGTGCGATCCTTCATCACTTTTGTTCTTCTCATTAAGTGGACATTTAGCTGCAAAATGCCCAATGCCTCCATAATTGAAACATTTAAACGGTAACTTTCCTCTGTATTTTCCTTTTCCCCTTTTTAGTTTTTGAACAAAGTTTGCTTCCATTTCATCTGATGTCTCTTCTTCCTCGGATTCTTGTTTTGCTTTCATATTTTTATGGGCTTTAAAAGCAACTTCTCTGTCTATGGGTTTAGATTTTCCTATTCTCATCTCATATGCAGTCAAAGAACCATGCATCTCATCCATACTAAAAGAATTTAGATCTTTAGCTTCTTCTATAGCTGAAACTTTAGAATCAAATCTTTGGGGAAGAGATCTTAATACCTTTTTCACGATGACAGAATCTTTGATTTCCTCGTCGAGTCCTCTAATCGCATTAATGACTTCATTAACTCTCGGCATATATGCCTCTATGTTCTCATCGTCATTCATCTTTAATACTTTGAACTGAGCTCGATGTGTTTGTAACTTGGCCTCCTTGATCTTAACGTCTCCTTCATGAATGCTCCTTAGTTTGTCCCATATTTCTTTTGCCATTTTACAACTCATAATCTTTACCAGTTCATTTCCACTAATCCGCACATGATAGCATTCTTTGCTTTTGAGTCATTCTCAAACAGTTTCTTACCGGCAGCATCGGTTGGAGAAGTGGTGGGTATTGTGTATCCACTATCTATTGAATCCCAAATGTCGTATCCCAAAGCACAAAGATATGTCTGCATCTTGAGTCTCCAAAATGCGTAATTAGTTTCGTCAAACAATGGTGCTTTGTTTGATGAGAAGCCTTCACCACCTGCCATTGTGTCACTTCCAAGATCACCCTAGCCGGTTAAGCTTGTTCAGGAACCTCGCTCTGATACCAATTGTTAGTCTCACAATGACACTGAGAGGGGGGTGAATCAGTGTAGCTCTTTTAAAACTTAAATCTTCAACTCTTAAAGCCGAAACAATGAAAACTTGAAACCAAATAAAGCAAGTATAACAAGAGAACATCACACAACACAAGATGTATCGAGGTTCACCGATTTGGCTACATCCTCAAAATGATTGTTTGGACTCCCATCCAAATCCAGCCTTTGCAAAGCACCAACTTTACAATCAATTTACAGCACCCACTAGAAGGAGCACCAACCCATGATTTATATGCACCAATAGAAAGGAGCACCAACCCTGATTTATATGCACCAATAGAAAGGAGCACCAACCCCTCTACCAAGCACCCACTTGATTTTGATATTGATAATAAAATGACATATATGAATCTTCTCTTCTCACATAAAAATTGACCGTTCTCTTAGCTCGTTCTGTCAATTGCTAAACGCTTTATGGGTATTGTGCAGAACTCTGTCTATGACCTCCTCTCAAAATTTCAGCCAAAACTGATATCGTATGAGAAAGTTATGCCCAAAATACTAAAGTGACATTTTTCACCTTTTTCCCAAAAACACGGATTTTCACTCTTTATTTTTCTCCACACACTCTTCTCTCCCCACAAAATAAAATCACACTCTTCAATAAAACACTTCTAACTTAAATGCACACACTTGCATTCCTTTTCACTTTTCACTTTCTCCAAAGATCTTTATTTAATGAAACTGCTTAAAATAATATAACTCCCTTTTTTTATATTGAGAAGGCATTTCGTCAAACACGTCACATGCAAAGAATTGACACCTTACTCGTTCTCATACTTCGGAGCCACGTGACAACTCAAACCAAAAACAAAATATGATCTATTTGATGCCTTGAAGGTGTAACAACACTGAAACTGAAACTCTGGCGACTCTTCAAGGTCAAAACGGCCAACTAAAGGATTTTGCCCAAGTGGCACAAATTGACATAAAAGAGAACTGTAACGTTTTTGCAAAAATCATAACTCTCACCTCGTAACTCGGTTTTCTCTGAAATTTGAAACGTAGAATATTTGCAACACTGACTATGTCCAAACCAAAACTCACTACCTAACTCCTTACGGTTCCCTGTACCACTTCCACAAAAACTGCTACTGACACACTTTTTCAAAAAAGAGCGTTTTTGTGACAGTCTTGCAACGCTTGTAAAATTCGCCTCGTTTCTCCGTTTTCATTGAAATTTGGAACACATGTTCTTGAAGATAACGACCACCTCCAGTTCAAATTTTGCTGCATAACTCCTTACGGTTTGTTCGCAGTGCTTCTGACAAAACCTGCACTTTTTCAGCCTGTACAACCACTTGCCAAATCATCCGCCAAGATACCGGAAACACCACCGATCACTCCAAACACTGTGCTGACATCTCCAATGCTGTTCTGGACTATTTCTTGACATGCTGGCATGTTCCAAACTGATCCATCCTGTCCAACTGTGCCCGTGGCGACTTTTGCAACTTTTTGACTATTTTGCTGCTTTGACAACTTTCTGACGATTTTTTCAACTTTTGCAAATTTGCACAAACAACCGGTAACAACTTCACCCAAACATCAAAAACATCCTCATAAGCATTTAACATCATTGTACATACTCTGAATAACCTCTGAACTCCTGTCCACTGCATCAACCGATCTATCTGACTGTGTTGACAACAATGACAATACTGTCGCTGCACCTTGCTCAACCAATTAGCAAATAAAAGAAGAAAATAACCATTTGAATAAATAGAGATTTGTAACTCACATTTTTTTCTAAGTTTTTGTAGCCCAAACTTTGAAAGTGGATAGGCTTAGACAAAAATCCAAGAATGACAAATTAGTCCTCTTTTTATAGATCTTCTATGCCAGTCTGAATGTCACCCATATTTAGCTTAATAATCAAAATTCCATCAGCTGACCTAAGACATCCTGATTCAATTTTCCAAGGATCAATCTTAGGTATTCTCAAAGGTTTACGGGAAGCCCTAAGATTAATGTTAGCATTAGGCTGAGGTTGTCCACCATGGAGGGCATCCCTAAAATTCATTTTTGGGGACAAGTCTTTGAAATATTTGCCCTAGAAAGGTGTTTCCATAGTGGATTTTTTTTTGAGTTCTCCTTAGCACCGAATCCACTTAAGATCTAAACCATTTTTTATCAACTACTTGAAACTTGTTTCGAGATCTCTTTAATCTATGCTTTGGATGTTGAGGAAAGGTATGATTTTTACTTTTGTTTTGTGTAACAAATAGGAAGTCGTCAATCAATTTTATAGCATGAAGATCTGTTGAAAGATATATTTCTAATCCATATTGGGTCCCTTACAGCATATCCCACTAAAATATTTAGAAAAAATCACAAAAATATTGGTCGTTAGGGACCAAAAGCCTCAAAAAACAACCTTTGGATCTACTTGTGCTCAACACAAATGAAACTCTCGCACAATTTCTCACTTCTGAAAAACCATCGTGTTACCAATTTCGCTCTCCAAATCAAATGTAACTTTCATCGTCTAGTTTGATAGAGTTATTTATTAGCCACCATTATTAATTAAATTTTTCCACTTTTAATAAAGTTAATTTAGAGGTTGTCCACTTTAAATCCAGTGTGGACTTGGATTCTAATTCTTAAAGGTCTTATTGAGTGAAAAAAGGCTAGGGTATTTCCGCTTGGTTCAAGAAAAACCATTGAAGACTAGGATTCAACTATATTGAAGAAAAAGATCAACTCATGAGAGAAGTTGGACATTTGATATTGGAAACCAAATCAGAGAGAAGTTGAGAATTATATTTGAAGGTTTGAAGATTGAACATAGAGGTAGAATCAACTCAAGAGATAGTTGATCATTTAGGGATAGAGCCACCCTAACATTGATATTGGATTCTCTTGTAAGAAGGATAATCATATTGGGTTCTTAGGTGCAATCTAAGACATAGAAGATTTTAGTTTTAGATAAGAAGAGTAGCAAATATTAAGCTATAGAATTTTGAGAAGCTTCCTATAGAATATAGAGAAGAATTTTAGCTTCTAAGTACAATACAAAAAAGAGAAAAGAGAATAGAAAGAAGAAGAAGAATCAACAATAAAGAAAGAAGAATCAGGTCAAGAGTGATTTGACCTTGAAATATTTGAAAGCATTCAAAGATCAAGAAGAAATAGAAAAGGCCCTAGAAGGCCTACATTGAAGAAAATAGAAGCCATAAAGGCTTACATATTAAAAAAATTTGGAGGACAATAATATTGAAAAGGATCTACAAAAGTAAATATTTTAAAATAGCCTATGTAAAATCTTACGTAAGGTATTTGTAGAATCAAATCAAAGAGTGCAATTAGAAAGCTTACCAAGCTAGTGTAAGCATATACAAAGTAGATAAAGAAAATAGAGAGCAACAAGCATAATAAGCCAACAAAAGTATAAGTTAAAATATGTACAAGCTAGAGGAAAGCATACAGACATAACAGAGCCTAAGACATTCAAAGCAAGCAGAAGCACATATAAGAGAAAGCACTAGCTTTAAGTTATACTCTAAGCATAAGTTTCTAGTTTGGTCATAGAGGAACAACAACACTAAGGTGAACCAATTTCCAACTTAAGACATACCAACACCTAGGCAAACCAGTTGCCCACTTAGGAAAAACCAATCGTGTGCTCGAGATAGAACAACATAAGGTAAACTAATCCCCTACTTGGAACATGCTTGCACCAAGGCGAATTAGTTGCCTACTCAAGGAAAGTCAAAGATCGAAGGTAGGTCAACCTTATAAGGAGAGGCTACTCAAGCACCAACCTTCTTTTTGTTTCTCATGTACACAACATCATAATTCTCTTTGATGACTTGACTCCATATATCAAGGCTTTTTTATTCCAAATTAGGAATTGGGTGAGTTGAAAGGGTTGTATTAGACTCCTCTATGGTTAAACATATCTTCCTTTTAATTACCTCTAAAATGATTTCTTTTCCTTTAAATATTTTTCTATCCCTTTCTAGTCATATAGTCCAAAGTATTGTATCTTTTGATATATCCCAAATTGTCTATAAAACCTCATTTTTAAAAGTGATTTGCCATTGCTTTAACCATTCTTTAATTCTACCATTCATCACCATGCATTTACCAAACATATTAAGAATCCATTTCCATAGTTTCTAAACTATTGAGAAATGTCCCAAGAGATGGTCTATACTCTCCCCCCTTTTTACAAAGAACACATTGTGAGAGGCCATGAAAACCCCTTTTCATAAGGTTATCCTAGGATAAAAAATTTCTATGACCTACTAGCCAAACAATCATTTTAACTTTAGGAATGCTTGGGATATCCCAAATATCTCTCCATATTCTTGCAATATTTCTATTTTGTTGGTGCTTTACATTATATATGCTTCTTGTTGTGTATGCTCCTAAGCTATTCAACTCCCAAATCAATTTATCCTAGGCTTCCCTCGAAATAATCATTGTTGTTATATTTCTAATCTTGTTGAGGAATATTATAATATTTGGTACATGTTAATGTACCCCCATGGTACCTTCATGGTACTATTGTGAATATATAATATATAAAGGTTGACTCTATAGTTTAGGTGTGTGATTTATATTTTCTCTTTTTTGTAAGTGTCAATGTGTAGGAAATGCTCAAGTGTCATGTAAGAGTGAAATGTGTAGGAAATGCTTGATGATGCTTGCAATGTGTAGGAAATACCCCATAGATCTTATAATATTTTGTTGTCAAACCTAATGAAGTTGACCTCTGACTAGGTAGCAGCCCTACCTGAACCTACAGCTCTCAAATTCCTCACGCGTTGGTTAGTTAATAACATCAATGTCGTAGCCTGACCACTTGATGCTATCTGATAGCGACCTACCAGCGCAAATCTCGCTATTTTGAACACCACTAACCATGAGGCGTGGACCATGAGAACCTACAAAACTTGCACATCTGACATCATTCTGACATGCGCACACTCTAAGGTGGTGACATGCTCGATTTGTTGAGTTGATGATGATTGAGGTGGCATGATGACTAGGTGAGATGATTGACGATGTGGTGTTGATAGAGCTGGATTGGTGCAAAACACGATGTTGATGTGGTGTAGAGCTGGAGATCGAGCTGACCTGGCAACTCGCTAACCTGTACCGCTGATTTCGTGGACACTTGGTGAGCTAGTTGACGTGGCACAGGAGTGGTGACCTAATACTAGGCGATTTCTGATTGGTCCATATGGCAAGAAGCAATTTGGGCATACGTGTGGTGGTCTTGTTTTTGTCTCTAGGTGGAAAAAAGGGCAGTGAAGTTGATTGCTTGAAGGTAGTCACTTCATAAGGGGCTTACTGCTTATTTTAAGCAGCTTGAAATCACCTTCACAGGTGATGTGGGATTAATCCCCCTTTTTCCGCGCCCAATGTGAAGATCTAAAAGGCACAATTCATGCCTTCTTCCCAACGGACGGCCTAGACCGACCGGTTGATCGGGCTAGTCTAAGGATCTCACCATCTTGGGATCGCATTTTCAAACCCCATTGGTGTTGCATCTCAAAACAATTTTTGCTGCTAAGGTATAAAACGAGGCACCCAATTTTGATTTGCATTTTTTATTTTTAACTTAAGTTTTTTTTAAATATTTTTTTTAATAATTTAAATATACATTATTTTTAAATCAATTTTTTTTAATTGATTTTTAAATAAATGTTTATTTTTTATTATTAATTAAATTATTTTTGATTAACTTTTTTTAAATTTTGCAAATTAAAATAGAACAAGGGTTATTTTTTTTGCAATTTTCAAATCCAAAGGAGCTTTTGTTTTCTCCAAGTGGGGATATAAGACATAGAAGAGCACCTATTTTTCTTGCAAATTAGAAAGCCCTAAATTCTTCTCAACCTTGTTAATTTTGCAACATAAAAGGGGGACAAAATCAAAGACATTTGATTCTTTATTGCAAAATTAGAAAACAAGGAGACTCAAAATTTTGTAAAATTCAAAGGCAAAGTGTGCATTTGTTTTCTCCAAGGGGGGATATAAGACATAAAATTGCACATTCTATTTTTTTGCAAAATTGAGAAGAAATTGAAGCCTTGGGTCCATAAAAACCAAGTCGTGTGTCGACTAGTTCTGGAAGCCTTTCAAACGCGGGTCGTGTGTCGACTTGTCTTGAAAGGAGTGCTATTTTGTTAATTTTGCAAAACAAAGGGGGAAGACAAGAAATTGTACTTCTTTGCAAAATTGTAACACAAAAGTGAGGAGCACTTAAAAACAAAATCAAACTTGTTAAATTTGCAAAACAAAAAGAAAAGGCAATTGTTTCATGCCCCATTCTTTGCAAATTTGGAAAACAAGAGGAGACAAAATATATCAATTTTTTGCACAACACAAATCCAAATTTTGTTGCAAAAATTAAAAGGTGCATTTTCGATTTTACTCGACACCTTCATTGGCAAATTAGGTGCATTTTTGGTTGCATCCGACACCTATGTGATAAGAATTTTGTGGGCATTCTTGTTTGATTATTGCATTATTTTTTTGCAATTATAAGTCATAAAATCAAGAACACTCAAACCCCAAAATTTCACAATAATTTGTGTCAACCATTGCACAGGTTTAAAGCCAATTTCACTTGATATTCTCTCCTAAAACAAAAACCCCTAATTCACTCTTATTTGTTTGGCTTAATTTCCTCAAACTGATTATCCCTCTTCAAGAGGATTTTCAGGCAGGTGCCATTAAATATCTTTTTGAGTGAATTATCTTCCACTTCTTATTTGTTTGGCTTAATTTCCTCAAACTGATTATTCCTCTTCAAGAGGATTTTTAGGCAGGTGCCATTAAATACCACTTAAGAGTGAAAGAAAGATCCATCTTAGTGCAAATTCTAGGACCTTCATCATGGCAACTATCAACAAATACTTAAATGATACACAATTGCTTAAAGGTCCTAACTATTCAGCATGGAAAACTAAGATGAAAGCCATCCTGACTGTAGAGGAAATGTGGGATTTAGTTGATGGCACTGAATCAAGACCTGCATCAGCAGGAGTAGATCAAAAAGCATGGGATAAAAAGAACAATCGTCTTCTCATGTTGATACTCCTAGCAACTACTGATGAGATCCAACCTCACATAAGTGAAGCTAAAACTGGTAAAGATGCATGGGATGCACTTTGTACCATTTTTGAAGGCAAGAATCAATCAACTGTTCTAAACCTTCAAACACAACTTCATACACTCCATATGAAGTCAGGTGAATCAATAGAACTCTTCCTCTACAGAGTGTCAGAACTGAAGTCTAAGCTCAATGCTTTAGGAGCCAAAGTAGAAGACACTATTTTGACTTCAGTAATATTGAGGGCTCTTCCCGAATCCTATAAAATGTTGATTACATCCCTTAATGTATCTCAAAGATCAGTCACCTTTGTGGAGTTAGTCAATTTGCTTCAAACAGAGGAAGCAAATCAACTCCAAAGTGATGAAGTGTCGAACAATGCACTTTACTCAAACAATCAGGGTGAAAAGAAGAAAGGAAACTTTCAAAAGGGAGGATCATCTTCAAAAGGTAAGGGAAAGAAAACTCAAAAGAGGTTTTGCTCGCATTGTAAAAAGGATAACCATGACACCAATCGGTGTTGGTTTAAAAACAAGCAAAACAAGAAAGGCAAAGGCACATCACAAAAGCAACACAAAGGCAATATTGCTAGTGAAGTGTCTAATTCCGATTCTGATTCTGGTTCAGAAAAAGCACACAAAGTGCTCTTGGCTAAGACAGTATTGTAGAGGGAAAGCAAATTTGTCACCTTAAGCAAGCACCATTTCCTCTCTCTTTTTTTAGGCTTCATAAATAGCATAAGTTTTTGTTTGAAGTACTAGCAATAAAGGGGTGATTGTACCTCTTTTAGGCTTCATAAATAGCAAACTCTCATTGTTTGAAGTACTTGTAACAAAAGGAGGGAATTTTCTGGTGAAAAATTTGCCTAGGAGGCAATCTTTGTACAATCCTTCACAAAGCTTCTTGAGTTGCACATCTTTTGCAATTAAGGGGGATAAACATTTATTTTCTTACTTCACACAATTTTTTGTAAAAAGGGAAGAAGACTTATAAGGGTGCATTTTTGGCAGCGACCGACACCTTAGTCACACTTCTTTCAAAAATTTCATTACATGTTTTTGCAACAAGGGGGAAACTTATAAGGGTGCATTTTTGGCAGCGACCGACACCTTAGCTACCTTATCAAAACTTTTGCAAAATCATATTGTAACCGAATGAACCTCGTATGAAGTGATCTACTCTACTACACCTAGCGGTTGCAGCGGCTGGTTACCCATGCAATCCGGTTGGATGACAAGATTACAATAAGGACATTCGTTGATGTGAAGACAAAGTGAGGAATGACCCACTTTTTGCTTAGGAGCAGCCAGAGCACTGTGATAGAGCAAGAACCAGCAGATCAACATCTTTTTCACTGTATTGGGGCAGTTATATACATTACCCAAATAATGTAATAAGGGGGGATGTTAGAGTAATATTCCATTCTTTGGGATATTTACCATTTTCCTACATTAGGTAGAGTTTATTTACCGCATGGTAAAAAGTAGTTTGTTACTTTTTACCACTAGTATTTACTTTTACTAGTTACCTAGGTTAGTTCTTTGGTTTACCGACATTTGTTTGGTCAGCTGATATTTTGGATGGTAGGTTAGTCTACGTAGTCAATTTGATTATGTTACCCCTACTTTGTCCTATATATATTTTTCATTATCAATATTAAATCTAATGTTCACCTTCCCTACTTTCAGAACCTCCACCATAATAATAAACAAATATTGTGATAGAGGATCTCCCTATCTAAGACCTCTCTTAGATTTAAATTATTATGTTACTAACCCATTGGCCAACACTGAATATGAAACTGTAGATACACAAGCTTTAATCCATCTAACACATTTCTTCTCAAATCCAAAATTTTCTAATACTGCAAAAATAAAATCCCATTTAACCCCATCATAGGCTTTACTCATATTAAGTCTTAATATTATTGCTTTCTTTTTTCTTGAAGTTTTTGAATGTATAACTTCATGAGCTACTATTATCTCATCCATGATATTGAATCAAGACCTGCATCAGCAGGAGCAGATCAAAAAGCATGGGACAAAAATAACAATTGTCTTATTATGTTGATCCTCCTAGAAACTACTTATGAGATCCAACCTCACATAAGTGAAGCTAAAAATGGTAAATATGCATGGGATGCACTTCGTACCATTTTTGAAGGCAAGAATCAATCGATTGCTCTAAAAATTCAAACACAACTTCATACACTCTATATGAAATCAGGTGAATCAATAGAACTTTTCCTCTATAGAGTGTTTGAACTGAAGTCAAAGCTAAATGCTTTAGGAGCCAAAGTAGAAGATACTATTATGACTTCAGTAATATTGAGGGCTCTTCCCAAATCCTATAAAATGTTGATTACATCCCTTAATGTATCTCAAAGATTAGTCACCTTTGTGGAGTTAGTCAATTTGCTTCAAACAAAGGAAGCAAATCAACTCCAAAGTGATGAAGTGTCAAACAATGTACTTTACTCAAACAATTAGGATGAAAATAAGAAAGGAAACTTTCAGAAGGGAGGATCATCTTCAAAATGTAAGGGAAAGAAAACTCAAAAGAGGTTTTGCTCGCATTGTAAAAATGATAACCATGACAGCAATCGATGTTGGTTTTAAAATAAGAAAAACAAGGAAGGTAATATTGCTAGTGAAGTGTCTAATTTTGATTCTAATTCTAGTTTAGAAAGAGCACACAAAGTGCTCATGGCTAAGATAGTATTGTAGAGGGAAAGCAAATTTGTCACCTTAAGCAAGCACCATTTCCTCTCTCTCTTTTAGGCTTCATAAATAGCATAAGTTTTTGTTTGAAGTACTAGCAATAAAGGGGTGATTGTACCTCTTTTAGGATTCATAAATAGCAAACTCTCATTGTTTGAAGTACTTGTAACAAAATGAGAGAATTTTCTGGTGAAAAATTTGCCTAGGAGGTAATCTTTGTACAATCCTTCACAAAGCTTCTTGAGTTGCACATCTTTTGCAATTAAGGGGGGGATAAACATTTATTTTCTTACTTCACATAATTTTTTGTAAAAATGAAAGAAGACTTATAAGGGTGCATTTTTGGCAGCGATCGACACCTTAGTCACACTTATTTCAAAAAATTTATTACATGTTTTGCAATAAGGGGGAAACTTATAAGGGTGAATTTTTGGCAGCAACCGACACCTTAGCTACCTTATCAAAAATTTTGCAAAATCATATTGTAATCGAATGAACCTCATATGAAGTGATCTACTCTACTACACCTAGCGGTTGTAGCGGCTGGTTACCCATGCAATCCGGTTGGATGACAAGATTACAATAAGGACATTCATTAATGTGAAGACAAAGTGAGGAATGACCCACTTTTTGCTTAGGAGCAGCCAGAGCACTGTGATAGAGCAAGAACCAGCAGTTCAATATCTTTTTCACTGTATTGGGGCAGTTATATACATTATCCAAATAATGTAATAATAGGGGATGTTAGAGTAATATTCCATTCTTTGGGATATTTACCTTTTTCCTACATTAGGTAGATTTTATTTTACCGCATGGTAAAAAGTAGCTTGTTACTTTTTACCACTAGTTTTTACTTTTACTAGTTACCTAGGTTAGTTCTTTGATTTACTGACATTTGTTTGGTCGGCTGATATTTTGGATGGTAGGTTAGTCTACATAGTCAATTTTATTATGTTACCCCTACTTTGTCCTATATATATTTTTCATTATCAATACTAAATCTAATGTTCACCTTCCCTACTTTCAGAACCTCCACCATAATAATAAACAAATATGGTGATAGAGGATCTCCCTATCTAAGACCTCTCTTAGATTTAAATTATTATGTTACTAACCCATTGACCAACACTCGAATATGAAACTCGTAGAGACACAAGCTTTAATCCATCTAACACATTTCTTCTCAAATCCAAAATTTTCTAATACTGCAAAAATAAAATCCCATTTAACCCCATCATAGGCTTTACTCATATTAAGTCTTAATATTATTGCTTTCTTTTTTCTTGAAGTTTTTGAATGTATAACTTCATGAGCTACTATTATCTCATCCATGATATTGAATCAAGACCTGCATCAGCAGGAGCAGATCAAAAAGCATGGGACAAAAATAACAATTGTCTTATTATGTTGATCCTCCTAGAAACTACTTATGAGATCCAACCTCACATAAGTGAAGCTAAAAATGGTAAATATGCATGGGATGCACTTCGTACCATTTTTGAAGGCAAGAATCAATCGATTGCTCTAAAAATTCAAACACAACTTCATACACTCTATATGAAATCAGGTGAATCAATAGAACTTTTCCTCTATAGAGTGTTTGAACTGAAGTCAAAGCTAAATGCTTTAGGAGCCAAAGTAGAAGATACTATTATGACTTCAATAATATTGAGGGCTCTTCCCAAATCCTATAAAATGTTGATTACATCCCTTAATGTATCTCAAAGATTAGTCACCTTTGTGGAGTTAGTCAATTTGCTTCAAACAAAGGAAGCAAATCAACTCCAAAGTGATGAAGTGTCAAACAATGTACTTTACTCAAACAATTAGGATGAAAATAAGAAAGGAAACTTTCAGAAGGGAGGATCATCTTCAAAATGTAAGGGAAAGAAAACTCAAAAGAGGTTTTGCTCGCATTGTAAAAATGATAACCATGACAGCAATCGATGTTGGTTTTAAAATAAGAAAAACAAGGAAGGTAATATTGCTAGTGAAGTGTCTAATTTTGATTCTAATTCTAGTTTAGAAAGAGCACACAAAGTGCTCATGGCTAAGATAGTATTGTAGAGGGAAAGCAAATTTGTCACCTTAAGCAAGCACCATTTCCTCTCTCTCTTTTAGGCTTCATAAATAGCATAAGTTTTTGTTTGAAGTACTAGCAATAAAGGGGTGATTGTACCTCTTTTAGGATTCATAAATAGCAAACTCTCATTGTTTGAAGTACTTGTAACAAAATGAGAGAATTTTCCGGTGAAAAATTTGCCTAGGAGGTAATCTTTGTACAATCCTTCACAAAGCTTCTTGAGTTGCACATCTTTTGCAATTAAGGGGGGGATAAACATTTATTTTCTTACTTCACATAATTTTTTGTAAAAATGAAAGAAGACTTATAAGGGTGCATTTTTGGCTGCGATCGACACCTTAGTCACACTTATTTCAAAAAATTTATTACATGTTTTGCAATAAGGGGGAAACTTATAAGGGTGAATTTTTGGCGAAGAACCGACACCTTAGCTACCTTATCAAAAATTTTGCAAAATCATATTGTAATCGAATGAACCTCATATGAAGTGATCTACTCTACTACACCTAGCGATTGTAGCGGTCGGTTACCCATGCAATCCGGTTGGATGACAAGATTACAATAAGGACATTCATTGATGTGAAGACAAAGTGAGGAGTGACCCACTTTTTGCTTAGGAGCAACCAGAGCACTGTGATAGAGTAAGAACCAGTAGTTCAACATCTTTTTCATCGTATTGGGACAGTTATATACATTATCCAAATAATGTAATAATAGGGGATGTTAGAGTAATATTCCATTCTTTGGGATATTTACCTTTTTCCTACATTAGGTAGATTTTATTTTACCGCATGGTAAAAAGTAGCTTGTTACTTTTTACCACTAGTTTTTACTTTTACTAGTTACCTAGGTTAGTTCTTTGATTTATCGACATTTGTTTGGTCGACTGATATTTTGGATGGTAGGTTAGTCTACATAGTCAATTTTATTATGTTACCCCTACTTTGTCCTATATATATTTTTCATTATCAATACTAAATCTAATGTTCACCTTCCCTACTTTCAGAACCTCCACCATAATAATAAACAAATATTGTGATAGAGGATCTCCCTATCTAAGACCTCTCTTAGATTTAAATTATTATGTTACTAACCCATTGGCCAACACTGAATATGAAACTGTAGATACACAAGCTTTAATCCATCTAACACATTTCTTCTCAAATCCAAAATTTTCTAATACTGCAAAAATAAAATCCCATTTAACCCCATCATAGGCTTTACTCATATTAAGTCTTAATATTATTGCTTTCTTTTTTCTTGAAGTTTTTGAATGTATAACTTCATGAGCTACTATTATCTCATCCATGATATGTCTCCCTTTCACAAATCCTCCTTGCTCTTCTGAAATAATTTTCTCTAACAATGGCCTTAATCGATTCACCATCACTTTGGAGATAATCTTATATGCCATATTACATAGGCTTATGGGTCTAAATGAATCAAACAATTAAACATCCTTGTTATTTTGGAATTAGGGTAAGATATTTTGCATTTATTTTATAAAGAATGTATTATTTTACCCTACACTAATCACTACCACCAATAACTAATCTTTCACTATATTCCAATTATGTTGGTAAAATGCTATAGAGATCCCATTCAAACTTGGGAATTTATCCTTATTAAAAGAGAAAAGAGTTAAATGAACTTCTTCCAAAGCAATAGGCTCCATCAGTTTTCTACTGTCTTCATTAGTTATAACTAGAGTGACTTCTTGTAGAAGTTTATAATTAAGAACTTTAGACTCCTCAAAACCTAGAATATTCTGATAAAAAAACCTTATATCTTTTCTAATTTCACTCTGGTCTTTAATCCAAACCCCTTCTATTGATTTAATTCTACTAATTTTGGACATTGATATTTGTACTATAGACAACCTATGAAAAAACTTTGTATTTTTATCAACTTCTTTTAACCAAATCTATCTTCATTTTAATGTCCAAAATTTCTCTTCCTTACTCAAAATATTATGATATTCACTAAGAAACTCCCTTTCCTCCGAGCTTGGATTATTATGATCACCTATTTGGAATTTTGAAAGTTTATCTTTTAGTTCTTTCTTCTCAAAAATGTTTTCAAAAGCATTCTTGTGTTAGAGTTACTATAGTAATTCTATGTTATTCCTTTATTTATGTTAGAATTATGTTGTTAGGTTAGTTGCGCTATTGTTAGCGTACATAATATTTGGTTTATTTTATTTAGACCTAAGCTGTTAATTAGATCCTATGATTACGAGCTAATCTGAGCTCTCCAATGTATTATTTATACGGATTCTGATTAATAGAAATTGTTCGCTTACTCTAACATGGCATCAGAGCCAGAAGCGTGAGGAGAGAAAGGAGGCAGCAAATTATTTGCATAGTTGGGCTGAAGAAAAAAAACAGTGGAAGAGCTGGCTGGAACAATTTTTTTTCCGCACATTGTTTGTTGTGCGTTTTTCTGTGCAACACTGCGTCCGCAGTCTTTTAAAAAAAAAATTAATTTTTTTTTGCACTTTCACGCACAGTGTCTTTTTTTTCCTGTGCGCAGTGCATTTTTTCTATGCACTCTCACGCACAGTGCCCTCCCCTCCCGCCCACCACAGCCGCAATAAAAAAAAAAAACATCGCGCGCAATCGCGCGACGTTCCGCGGCATTTCCCTAAGAAAAAAAAAGCGTCATGTGCATCCGCGCGATGTTGGGAAGGACCTCCCCCCAACACGTCGCGTAGATGCGATTGCTGGGAGGCCCCCCTACCACGTCGCGCATCCACGCGACGTTGGGAGGCCCCCCCCCCCCCTCCCACGTCGCGCCGTAGCCGACACGCGCATCACACGACATTGCCCCCCTCCCCTTCCCGAGGTCGCACTGCAGGCGTGACACGCGCGACTGTTGCGACAGTCATGACAGTCAAGGTCGCGTGCTGCACGCGTGACCAGGCCGTGACCAAGCTGCAGCAACGGAGGCTGCAGGCCACCCCGCCGCCACCAGCAGCGGAGGTCGCAGTCGTGGCCCCGCTAGCCGCTGCCAGCAGAGGAGGCAGCCACAACAACAGCCGCGGCCACCTACCGCTGCCAAGAACGGAGAGGAGGAGGCACGCTCCCCGAGAGCAGCAGGGCTGCTGGGACCTCCTCAAATCCGAGGGGGCCCCTAATCCTGTCGGATCAGCCCGCTAGTCCACCTGGTGGTGGACTGTGCGGTAAGGCTCTGGGAGCCTGAAGGACGCGGGTTCCAATCCCGCCGACTCCCCTTCAACAAAGGTAAAAAAAAAAATTTCTTCCGACGATTTTTTTTTCAATTATTTTGTCTTCCTAAAGTTAAAAATTTAATTTTTAATTTTAATTTATTTTCTATAGTTTAACCTTTATAAATTAAAATTAAATTTTTTAATTTGATTTTAATTTCTTTTTAAAGGTTTTTTACAAAACTATATAAATTAAAATTAATATTTTTTTAACTTAAGGTTATAAAATAATTGTTGAAAAATCATTTGTGGAGAGATTATTTTTTTTTAAGATAAAAAGAAGGGGGGTATTTTTTTTCAAAAATCAAAGGGGGAAAGTGAGTAATTTTTTGAAAAGCAAATTTGGCATTATTGTAAAGGTGCATTTTCGGCTGCGCCCGACACCTAGTGGGTTATTCCTGTGGGCACTTTTTTTTGTTGTATGTTGCATATTTGTTTTTTGCACTATAACATTAAAAGTTAAAATCAAATTCACTCCCTAAGTCCCCGAAATAATTAAAACCCATCCGTGCAATTTATTGCACTACAGCGTTCGGTATTTGTGATACCTCTGGCCAGCACTTACAGGTAAAGTTGTCGTGATTGCGCTACTATATCCGTCGCCTAATATAGCTGCTACAACGACGTCTGAGCTTGTTCTCTATAAATCGTCGGGGAGAGATAAGTTTGCCATTTTGCATTTTTTTTACTCCATCCATTACCCTAATAGTTCTTGTGTTTAGGCGTAAATCCTGACGAGAGTTCTGAAATCCAAAGTGTTTAGGGGAAGTTACGCCCCACGCATGCGGATTGCAGACTTTCTATGGTAGGTGCCATCAACAAGACTATTCCCTTTCAGTACTGCTTATGTTCCACGTATCGTATGATCTCTAAAAATCACCTATAGTTTCCCTCACGTAAGGGCGGGTGATTTTTTGTTGATCTTTCTAAATACCTATAGTTTCCCTCACGTAAGGGCGGGTATTTAGTACGGTATAACGGCCTAGCAAAAGGTATATCGAAAGGGGGACCAATTGGTGTTATAAGGAACCTTCATCATGTCTACAAAACTAATGACTGATTCTCATCAGTTGTTGAAAGGTCCTAATTACACACCATGGAAAAATAAGATGAAGGCCATCCTAGCAATGGATGACTTATGGGATGTTGTATCTAGAGCAACAACCGGACCTTCACTACTCGTTGGTGCTACAGCTCCAACTACTCGCTCAAAGAGACTTTGATAAGCTAGACAACAAAGCAAAAGTGCTCATCTTGCTTGCTGTGTCTGATGAAGTTCAACCCCATATTGCTGATTGTGCAACTAGTAAAGCGGCATGGGATGCCCTTAATACTATATATGAGGGAAAGAATGATTCCACCATTCTATTTCTTCAATCTCAATTACACAGTCTAAGCATGAAGCAGGGGGAGACAGTTGAATTCTTTCTTTGCAGAGTTTCTAAATTGAAAGCAAAGTTGAATTCTTTGGGAGAACCAATTGAAGACAAGCTCCTTACTTCAGTTGTATTGAGAGCTTTACCTGATTCTTATCGGGTGTTGATCACTTCCCTTCATGTATCACAATGGAAAGTTACTTTTGTAGAATTGGTTAATATGCTTCAAGAGGAAGAGGCACGCCAACTACAGCGAGATGATTCTTCTAACACTGCTCTCTACATCAACAGGAAAGGACAGAACCAGAAGAAGGGTAATTTTTAGAAGGGAGGGAATTCACAAAAGGATTCAAAAGGGAAACAAACTCAACAACCTCAACAGAAAAAGAGATATTGCAAGATCTATGACAAAGAAGGTCATGATACAAATAGATGTTGGCATAAGAATAAGCAATCAAAATAGAAAGGCCGGAACAAACCACAAAAGAACAAACAACAAGTGAATGTTGTTGTTGAAGAATCTGACATGGATTCTGAGAGAGCCCACAAAGTTCTCATGACTACCACAGTGTCCAAGCAGATGGATCCTATATGGTATGTTGATTCTGGAGCCAGTAAGCACATGACTGGTGACAAATCATGGTTTGAGTCTTTTGAAGCCAAAGAGGGCAAACCTGTCACTATTGCTGATGATAAAACCTACAAGGTTTAGGGAGAAGGCACTATTTCAGTCACTCTTCCTGATGGCAAGTGTCAGATTGATAAAGTTCTCTATGTTCCAGGATTGGCAAACAATTTGTTGTCCATCACACAAATTCTGGACAAAGATATGGTTGTGAACTTTAGTGTTGAGGGAGGCAAGAAGTGTTGTTCTATTACCAGAAGGGGTAAGAACATTGCAACCACTTCATATAAGCATGGCTTATTTGCCTTAGATACTATCTCTACTCCACATGTTGCCATGACAGTCTCTACAAAGGAGGCAACTTCCCTATGGCACAAGAGATATGGACATTTGAGTTCTAGTTACTTACTTGAGTTAAGTAAGTATGAGATGGTAAAGGGTCTTCCTTCCCTTTCTACCACTTTACCAGTTTGCTCTGACTGCTTGGCAGGAAAGCAACATAGAGTGCCTTTTGAAAAGAGCTCTACAAGAGCAAAGAAACCTCTGGAGTTGGTTCATACCGATCTGTGCGGTCCCTTCACTCCCAACAGTTGTGGGGGTAAGAGGTATTTTCAGTTATTTGTGGATGATTACTCATGAAAGATGTGGGTATTCTTTCTTCAACTAAAATCTGAAGCATTTGGCTTCTTTCAGCAATTCAAGAAATCTATTGAGAAGGAGTCAGGGACTTCTATAAAGACTCTCCGCTCAGATCACGGGGGGAGTTCACCTCTAAAGAATTTTTTGCATTCTTGAAAGAAAATGGGATCACAAGACAGTTAACTACTGCTTATACTCCTCAAAAAAATGGAGTTGCTGAAAGGAGGAATCGTTCCATCATGGAAATGGTTCGTTGCATGCTCACAGGAGCTAGACTTGAGCAACTATATTGGGCAGAAGCTGTCACCACAGTAGTATATCTGTTGAATAGGGCACCCACAAAGGCCCTACAAGGAATGACTCCACAGGAAGCATGGAGTGGTAGGAAACCCTCCATTTCTCATCTACGCATTTTTGGATGTAAAGCTTTCATGCACATACCAAAAGAGAAAAGGAAGAAGCTAGATGAGAAGACATTGAAGTGTATTCTTCTTGGCTATGATGAGCACTCTAAGGGTTATCGTTTGATTGATCCCTTGACCAAGAAGATTCACATTAGTAGAGATGTAGTTTTTGATGAGGCTTTCACATCAACAAACACATCAGATGTATACCTAGACCTTGTGGAAACTCAAGTTGTTAAATCTCCTTCATCAAAGGTTGGAGGTTCTTCTGGATCTTCTTCAACACCTAAGAAGAAGAATCCAAAGTGGTATACAAATACAATCAAAGACTCTAAGCTATCTACTCCACCAGATTTGACTTTGGATAGGCCTCGTACTCGTAGCATGGCTCGACAGGAGAAAGCCGCAACAAGAGAATACTGGGGTTGATGATCTGTGTCAATCTTTTGAAGAACTTTCTGTAGATCCAGAGAGAGATACAGAAGATATGGATATTGATAGTGATAAGGTGTTTATGTCTTCCATAGATGATCTTGAACCTGCATCAGTACAAGTTGCTCTCGGTGAGCCTCAGTGGAAGGCTGCTATGGATGCAGAGTATAAGTCTTTGATGAAAAACAAAACTTGGAAGCTTGTCGATCTGCCGCATGAAAAGAAGCCCATTGGCTACAAATGGGTGTATAAAGTCAAGTACAAAGTAGATGGGACAATTGATAAGCATAAGGCCCATCTTGTTGCAAAGGGCTATGCTCAAAAGGAAGGCATTGACTACGAGGAAACTTTTGCACCTACTGCTCGGATGACAACAATTCGAGTTATTTGTGCTATGGC
Organism: Wollemia nobilis; assembly: GCA_028583015.1. NCBI lineage: Eukaryota > Viridiplantae > Streptophyta > Pinopsida > Araucariales > Araucariaceae > Wollemia > Wollemia nobilis. The sequence continues at coordinate 10,030,062 of JAQPPZ010016677.1, read as the reverse complement.
AGCATAGTTTGGGTGGAAAGTTCATCAGATGGATGTCAAAAGTGCCTTTTTGAATGGTGATCTCCAAGAAGAAGTCTATATGACTCAGCCAAAAGGATTTGCAGTGGAAGGCCAACAGCAGAAAGTTTGCAAATTGGTCAAATCCTTATATGGCCTGAAACAAGCTCCTCGAGCTTGGTATATAAAAATGGACAATCACCTCCTGAAGCATGGTTTTAAGAGATGTCCATCAGATGCAAACCTCTATTTCAAGAAACAGGGTTCTGAGATAGTGTTGCTTGTACTCTATGTTGATGATCCGCTCATTACAGGGAGTTCAAAAACTATGATCTCTACTGTCAAAAGAGACTTGTGTCAATATTTTGAGATGTCGGATCTCGGACTTCTCCATTACTGTCTTGGTCTGGAATTCAGCCTGAAGGAGCACTCCATCAAAGTGTCTCAGAAAAAATATGCCAAGACATTGTTGGAAAAATATCGCATGACTGATTGCAAGCCAATGGCAACTCCGATGGAGACTGGACTTCAGTTATCACGATATGATGATTCACCTCAGGTAGATGGTACTCTCTATCGACAGTTGATTGGGAGTCTCATATATCTGACCAATACTAGGCCAGATCTCGTATTTGCTATCAACTATCTTTCGAGGTTCATGCAGGAGCCTAAGACCACTCATTGGAAAGCAACAAAACGTGTTCTTCACTATGTCCGTGGCACAATGGAATATGGCCTAGAATACAAGAGGAACAACAAATTCTTCTTGCAAGGATACACGGACTCCGACTATGCCGGATCATTTGATGATCGCAAGTCAACTTCAGGATATATTTTTCATCTAGGATCCGGTCCTGTCTCTTGGCACAGCAAGAAGCAACAGGTGGTTGCTATTTCATCAACAGAGGCAGAGTATCGCATCGCACGTGAAGCTGTGTGCGAAGTGATATGGTTGCGTCGCATTCTGACAAGTATGGGTCATCCATCCAAATCTCCAATACACTTGTTTTGCGACAATCAGGGTGTTCTGAACCTAGTCAAGAATCCAGTCCATCATGAAAGAACAAAGCACATTGACACACAATGTCATTTCATTCGAGATGAAGTTTCGAAGCACCGAATTCAGCTTCAACACATTCCCACCGATGCTCAAGTTGCAGACATTTTCACTAAGGCACTTGCACGTGTCAAATTTGAATTGTTTCGTAGCTCTCTTTGTATTGCAAAATGATGTAATCAGGGGGGATGTTAGTACAACTAGTAGTTCTTATATTACATAAATAATGTAATAAGGGGGGATGTTAGAGTTACTATAGTAATTCTATGTTATTCCTTTATTTATGTTAGAATTATGTTGTTAGGTTAGTTGCGCTATTGTTAGCGTACATAATATTTGGTTTATTTTATTTAGACCTAAGCTGTTAATTAGATCCTATGATTACGAGCTAATCTGAGCTCTCCAATGTATTATTTATACGGATTCTGATTAATAGAAATTATTCGCTTACTCTAACATCTTGTTCCATTATTTTAATTTAGGTGTCATTGATTTAAATTATTTTGGAAGTGCATACAACCCATAGTTTCCTAAATAATTCCATATTTGTGCTATCATATCAACAAATTGAGGATGGTCTTCCCACATCTAATCATATTTAAAATATGATATTTTTTAATTTACTTATGACCATTTTAACTCTTTTTGGCCAGTGATATGAACCAATCCTTCTTAAGGTATTAATTTTAGCACAAATCCCTTCATCTAGCCAAATATCTAAGAGTATGTGTCTATCTAATTTTTTTTGCTATTAAGTCATGGCCTCTCTTGTTGTTAATCCATGTATAGTTGTCTTCTTCAAAATCAACCTCCCATAATTTATTCTTTTGAATAAAACTTGAGAAATCTCTCATACTTTGGGTTAATTTCCTAATTCCTCAAAAAATTTAATTGAGCTTGGTCATGGCACTAAAATATCCTATGATCATGAATCAGGTTTGTTGGTCTTTACTTCTCATAAATGCTTCAATCCCACTCTAAACTTATAATCTACCTGATTGAGTTGTAGGTCCATAGACATTTATAAGGATGAAACTAATATCTACAAAGTAGCATGTGACTAAAGAGGCTATCCAATGCCTAGTTTTATGAATGGTAGGATGTTCTAGTAGGATTCCAACAAGTTAGAACCCCCCTGTCGCTCATTTAGAATCCATAACATCGCATTCACAACTCACCCATACTGCTTTCATAGTTTTTGAAACTTATTATTTTATCATTTTAGATTTAGATACAAAGAATATCGAGATTATTACTTAAATAGAGGTCCCTAATACACCTTTGCTTTGAGGATGCATTAGCACCCTTTATATTCTATGAGAAAAAAATCATGTCTCATTAGGGGCTATTGGCCCCACCTATGAATTACCAATATACTTTGTTGTTTGGTAAAGAGTTAAACCAACTTAGTTTGTGTTCCTTGCCTTGCTTGTATCAAGAGTAGGTCTTATTATTCTAATCCTCAATATTCTTTCACAACTTTTTTTTTCATTAGATTTATCCTCTCTTGGCTCTACTAGATAAGCTTTTGACTTGTCTTACCTTTGTTTTGATATTTTCTTATTAATGGTAGAGGTATTAACATCAAACACTGCATTTTCTTTACCAATGTTTTCATCCTGAATGGTATATGGTACTTCAAGAGAGTCTTCAAAATTTGATGAGACACATATCATAAATGAATGGAATAAGTGAAGCACACATTTCATTATATTAGTAATGAATATTTATACAAGCATTCTTGGGTAGTCCAAGGGACGTACCTTTACACTCATTAATTATTAACATTTAATCAAACATTAAATAATGTATTATTCTAACATTCCCCCCATAATACATTAGGTCTTCAGAGAACAAGAGAGGAAGCTCCGAAAGTATTCAAACTTTCCACGATCCAGAGATTTGGTGAAAACATCAACAACTTGCTCCTTCGTGGAAATGTACTGGAGCTGAATATTGTGCAATGAAACATGGTTGCGAATGAAGTGCACTTGTATCTCAATGTGTTTGGTGCGCTCATGAAAAATAGGATTGCGAACCAGTTTCAAAACACCCTGATTGTCGTAGTGCATAAGTGTAGGCTGACTCTGTGGAATCCCAATGTCTGTCAAAATGCGACGTAACCATACTGCCTCACAAACAGCATCTGCAGCAGCACGATACTCCGACTCTGTGGTAGACTTTGATGTGATACTCTATTTCTTGCTACCCCAAGAAATCGGTCCAGATCCAAGGAAGAACACATATCCTATCGTCGATCTCCTATCATCCAAGGATCCTCCATAATCTGCATCTGTGTATCCAGTCAAGAAGAATTTATCATTCTTTTTGTACTCCAGGCCATAACTAGTAGTACCATGAATGTATCTCAACACATGCTTAGCCATTGTCCAATGAGCTTTCTTAGGTTCATGCATAAACCTAGATAGATAACTAATGACATAGCAAATATCCGACCTTGTATATGTCAGGTAAATTAACCCTCCAATCAACTGACGATAGAGAGTTGCATCTACCTGTGGAGAGCTATCATGGCGAGATAGATGTAGACCAGGTTCAATTGGCGTGGGCATGGGTTGACACTCTATCATTCTGAATCTCTCCAACAAAGTCTTGGTGTACTTCATCTGAGAAACAAATATTCGATCCTGCATCTGCCAGACCTCCAATCCAAGGCAATAGTGAAGTAAACCAAGGTCAGTCATGTCGAATGATTTTTTGAGATCATCCTTGCAAGATAAAATCAAATCCTCAGCACTCCCTATGATGACCAAATCATCGACATAAACTACAACAATGGTTGTCTCCCCCCATGTTGTCGAAGGTAGAGATTAGGATCATACGGACTCCTAACAAAGCCATGTTGTAAGAGGTGTTCATCAATTTTTATGTACCAGGCTCTTGGAGCCTATTTTAAACCATACAGAGACTTGATCAATCTACACACTTTTCCTTTGCCTGGATCAATGATAAATCCCTCAGGTTGCTTCATGTAGACTTCTTCTACTAAGTCTCCATTTAGGAATGCACTCTTGACATCCATTTGATGTACCTTCCAACCAAACTGTGCTGCCATTGCAAAAATAATACGAATGGTCTTGATCTTGGTTGTAGGTGCAAATGTCTCTTCATAGTCGATGCCTTCCTCCTGTGCATACCCTTTTGCAACTAAACGAGCCTTGTGCTTATCGAGTGTTCCGTCAGCTTTATACTTTGTTTTAAACACCCATTTGCATCCTATGGCCTTCTTCCCTGGTGGAAGATCAACTAGCTCCCATGTGCCATTCTTCATCAATGAATTATACTCAGCCTCCATGGCTGACTTCCAATGTGGCAGCTCAAGAGCTTCACGAACCGTTTTAGGTTCAGGGTTATTTACTATGGTGCTCATTAATGCCAAATTCACTTCCTCATGAGCCATGCTTCGTGTCCTTGGTCTGGAGGTAGAAGTGTCAGGTGGAGCACTCATATGGGAATCTTGCAGTGTCTTTTTGTACCATAATGGTTGACTCAAATGATTTGGAGGTAAACTCGCAATAGGAGTAGCTCCTCTATTATTATCTTCATCATCATGGATGATTCTTGGACCATTGTCAGGATCAGATGGTGTTGTAGGTGGATTGGTTGGAGGGTCACCAGTTTCATCAAATATAACATCTCTGCTAACATAAATCTTTCGAGTAGTAGGATCCATGAGCCTATAGCCTTTAGATTCACTACTATACCCAAGAAGAATACACCTTAAGGACTTCTCTTCAATTTTCTTTCGTTTCTCTTTGGGAATGTGCATGTAGGTAGTACAACCAAACACTTGAAGATGAGAGATGGATGGTTTCTCTCCTGACCATGCTTCTTGAGGAGTCATTCCCTGAAGAGCCTTTGTAGGTGCTCTGTTCAGCAAATATACTATAGTGTTCACTGCCTCAGCCCAAAATGCTGGACTCAATTGTGCATCTTTCAGCATGCTTCTTACCATTTCCATGATGGTACGATTTCGCCTTTCACAAACTCCATTTTTTTGTGGCATGTATGATGTGGTTAATTGCCGTCGAATCCCATTCTCCTTTAAGAATGTAGAAAATTCTTTTGATGTGTACTCTCCCCCTCGATCTGAGTGGAGTACATGAATATGACGACTAGTGGCATTCTCCACAAGAGCTTTGAACTCCTTGAAATATTGAAAGGTTTCATCCTTTGATCTCAAGCAATACACCCACATTTTTTTGGAGTAGTCATCAACAAATAGCAGGAAATAGCGAAGGCCAGTGTGGCTAGCCTCTAAGGGTCCACACAGATCGGTGTGAATCACATCAAGAGGTCCTTTAGCACGATGTGTGCTAGCCTCAAATGGAATTCTGTGTTGTTTTCCTACTATGCAAGTAGAACAAATGGTAGAAGGAAGAGCAAGGGATGGAAGACCATGTACCAAATCGTGCTTTTGCAAGGTAATCAAGTAGTGGGGATTCATGTGTCCATATCGTCGGTGCCAAAGGGTAGGGACATCTGCAACATGAACAATGAGCGCTTGATTGTTGGAAGCCACACAATCAAGCAAGAACATCTTCCCAACTCTTGATGCTCTAGTGATGATGTGAGAATCTCTAGCTTTGTCTCGAATGAGACAACATTTTTCTCCATCCACAGTATCAAACTCCACTCGCAAATTGTTATCCAACATCTGATTGATAGACAAGAGGTTCTTCGTGAGTCCTAGGCACATACAAGACCTTCTTTATCTGACAATGATGCTTTCCAAGCCAGATTTGCACATCTCCCATTCCTTCAATGTTATAGGGTGTGTCATCCCCCAAATGTACCTGACCTGGATAAGATTTCTCATCCAACGAGACAAACCAATCCTTTCGGCCAGTCATGTGCTTGGAAGCACCTGAATCAACATACCAAGTGGTAGTGGTGGATGGTTGCTCCTGATGAGCAAGAGCAAAATTCTCGGTCTCCTCCTCGTCTTCAGCATTAGCAACATTCCCTTGTTGCTATCTTTGGGGTCTTCATTGGTTCCACTCCCCCTTGTTCTTAGGAGGTGGTCCTTTTTGCTTGGAATTCTTGTTACTTGAATCTCCTTGAGTAAAATAATTGTACCAACATTCTTTCAAGTCATGTCCCTTTTTACCACAAATCAAGCAACTCTTTTTTCGACTTGTTGGGATTTTGTTGGCCTTTTCCTTTCTGGTTGAATGGCATCTTGCCCTTCTGATTCATTATCATGGCTTGCTCTTCTTCATTTGAGTTCTCATGGAACGCTTCCTCTTGTTGCAATAGATTTACTAATTCTTCAAAATTTGGCTTCTGCTTCAGGATGTTCAAGGATGTCACAAAGGTGTGATACGACTCCGGGAGTGCTCTCAGGACAATGGGTACAAGGAGCTTATCTTCCATAGTCTCTCCTAGTGCTTGTAGGGAGGCACGGAGCGTCGCTACTCGATGAAGAAATGATTCCAACTTCTCACCACCTTTCAACTTTAGAGTGTGCAACTGTCCTTGAAGATGAAGAATTTGATTTTGGTTCTTTGACTCATACACTTGTTGCAACTTCATCCATACTTTAGTAGAAGTCTTAGCATCCCAAACATGAGGTTGGACATCATCCGAGATACCAAGTAAAAGGATCATACGAGCCTTGTGGTTTCGTTGATCAAATGCCTCCTGATCTTTGCCAACTGTCTGTGGACGTTGCTCAGTCCCAGTAACAATCTCCCATAAGCCTTCGAATTCAAGAATGGCTTGAATCTTTGTTTTCCAGGCCACATAATTGTCACCTTTGAGGACTTGAGAATCGAAGAGCAAAATTTTGGGAGCAGTTGATAGCGCCATTTCACTTGGGCAAAAAATAAATATTCACCTTCAACGTCCTTTTTTTATATTAAAATTTATAGATATTAAATTTATAAATTTAATATTTGTATATAAATTTATATACAAATATATAATATATTTATCAGTGACTTATGATCGGATGCACCATGGAATTTGAGTGAACGATCTTGGAATATTTCAAACGTTCTTAGAAACTATTTCAATGTTTATATTCTAGAATTTATTAACTACGTATTCAAATATAAGTCTAAACCAACGTGCTCTCCAAAGGAAATTGCTTGGCCTATGATAGAAGCAATAAGATCACGATAGTTTGCTTTGCAAAGAATCAAATTTATTTCTCAAATTAGCAATGTTAAAACTTGTTAGGACATTCACACCCCTACGCACCCAACACTCATTCAGAAGCTTCCTTCCTAGATGGCTTGAAATGCATGCAAGTTTTGGTAATGTGTAGTGCAGTGGCTGCTATCTAGCTATGTACAAGGTGATTGAGCCGATCCTACTGCGATGTTTCTTTGCGCATAATAGGTAGGGTGAATTACCTTGGTAGACCTCGTTGAAGGCATTGGGTCCTCCGTAAAAGAAACTCACGTGGAATAAATTATTCAAAACATTAAGCCAACAAGATTCAATCCCGTGATCTCGAGCTAGCAAAATCAACAAGGGGATGGGCAGGCTATCTAATCCTTTATCAAGTGTTAGGCATATGTGCACATTTTATTGGCTTATTTCCAATATCGCCATTGGATGGGATCAAACGTCAACTCGTTGGACTCAAACGTCGTTGGCTGGGCTCAAACATCGATGGCTGTAAAATAATGTTTTGGGTATTGGATGCACAGATCCTCACAAGTCTAATGGCAGACAAGGAAGATAATTTTTCCTACCTCGATGCTCTAATACCATATCATAAATGAATGTAATAAGAAGCATACATTTCATTATATTAGAAATGAATATTTATACAAGCATTCTTGGGTAGTCCAAGGGACGTACCTTTACACTCATTAATTATTAACATTTAATCAAATATTAAATAATGTATTATTCTAACAACACATTCCTTAGGTTCATCAAAAATGTTTGTCCCTAAATCAGGATCATACTGAATAGACAGTTCCTTGTTAACATGTTAAATTTGTTGTATTGTGTCCTCTAAGCTTTGATCTACTTTTTCTTCATAGGCTAAAGCCTCAAAAGAGTTGGTATTTATTACAATATCCTTCCTTACCGGTATCCATTGTTTATTTGCTTTCATTTTTTTAGATCTATTTTTTGAAAGTTGAAAACCATCTTCATCCATATCCATTTGTAAGTTTCTCTTATAATTTTCTACATATGATCCCGTTGAGCTCCTATCAAGGCATGCTCTATCAATATGCCCCACCTCATGACATCTTCTACATCTAAAATATATATTTTCATAATCTATGGTTTGGATCCACATCTTATCCCCATACTTAAGAATGATTGATTTTGGTAAAGCTTTACTTATATCAATCATGACCAAAATTCGAGCATAAATAGCCAAGAATCCATCTTTTGTAATATATGAAATCTCAAGGAATTATCCTAGAGTGTTGCCTATTGCCTTGAAGGTATCTATTTCCCAAAATTCAATGGGCAACCCATACATCCTAACTCAAACTGGTACTAGGGATATATTTATATTTTCAGGTGCAAAGCCTTCATACCAATGGGTAAGGAAGAGTCCTCCTCTTTCCATAAACAAGGACCTCCTATTAGGATTTTATCTCTTTCTTCCCTAGAACAAAAAATGGTTAGTTAAAAACCTTTGAGAAGAAAGGATAGAATCACTCTAGGAGACTTCCAACTCCTATCAATCCATATTCTCAAGGTTGAAGCCCCTAGCCAATACCTATTAAATTTACCAAAATCTGCTATATCTTGGAGAAACAAGGATCAATCCTCTATGGTGTGCTTACTAACCTCTACCACTAGAGATGATTCTAAGGATATAACTATAAATCGATCCATGGAAAGGAAACCAAAACTCAAAATCTACTTAAATTTACCATAATATCCTATAGTAAATATAATTATTTGCATGCCAAATTTCTAAGACAAAGAAGAGAAAAATAAACTTAGCTGAAAAATTCTATGCCCAAATAAAATGTCTTTGCCTCACTAAAGTCCTAGCTCTTCATTGCTCCTCCCATCATTCAAACCCTAGCTGATAGATATTTGCAATTTTGTTTTATACGACTTGAAAAATGATCACTACCCTTGTTTTGGATGGATGACTTCATAGGGTTGTATCTCCCTCAATATTGTTCGAATTCCTTCATATAACCACTCATTTTAAAGATATTCAAATTTCACACAAGTTGGTCCAATAATTAGTTGAATCGGATAACCTTTCATAAAAATATGACTCTTAAAAAGTAAAACATTTAAAAATATATATCCTAATCCTTTGTAAAATTATCCTCTGTAAAGTTCGTTAAAATAAAAACCATTAAACTTAATTTTAAATAAAATAAAATATTAAATAATAATACAAAATAAAAACATAAAATATAATTTAAAATAGTAATAATAATAACTTATTAAATCAACCAACCACACCTAATTGAAAGATGATGTTCCATGAAAATAAACTATCAAAATTGGCGTCATCCGCCCATATTTCATTATATATAATTTTTGATCCTAAATCTATTGGCAAAAAAATCATCACACCAAGCGCCCATATTTCATTATATATAATTTTGATCCTAGATCTATACACAAAAAAAAAAACATCACACCAAGTTAAAATATTTTTATATTTTTTTATTATTTGGTTAGTGTGAGAAACTCTTACAACCAATGTATAGGGTTGAGTAGGCTCTTCTCAATCATGACCTTTGTAAAGTTGAGAGCTATAATATGACCCTTTTAAAGTTAAGAGCTATGCTTATCAATAAAGAATTTAATAAATAACCACCACATACCCACCTCCCCTCACACATTCACCGTTTGAACCTTGAACCTCTCGAAAAAAGAATCAAAACCCGTTGCACTATCCCTTAAAACATTATAAAAACTTAAATTAATTATAATTTCATAATTTATGATGCATTTATGAAAAGTTTCAACTTATTTCTCAACATAGAAACCTAGACGAATATAATTTGCATAGACGGTAAATATGACATTATCCCATATTGACCAAGCCGGCCCTCCCTTGTAACCGGACAGGGAAGACTATATATTATCCCCTTTGGACAGGGAAACTTAATATGCAGGTTCAAAGGGTAGATGATGAGAGGTAGTTACTCGCTCTTGTCTAACAAGTATGCGAGAAGGGCGTCCGCCCCCATTATCCTTGTTACGCTTAATGGGCGCCCCCTACCTAACCTTTCTGATCCCTTCCGTTTTTTTCCAACTGACTTATATTAAGGCTAAGTTACAGCAGACGAGGAGGTTGGAGGGTTTAGGGTTAGCTGCTCTTACTGTTTTCATGGTTTGATTTAGGGTTTAAGTGCTCTGGTTTTTTTAGTGGTTTGATTTACTTGTTCTATGTTTTAGGAGGCAGGGGTTTTTCTTTTTAGGTATTGATATCTAGGTTTTGTTTTAAGCTCTCTACGTATATGCATGGTCTAGGTGTTATTTTACTTGCTTGTTTAACAGGATCGGTTCTGAGTATTGCGGTTTGGTGATTGCTTTTTATAAAATTTGCCCAAAGGTTTCTCTGAATGGCCTGGTTGATTGCAATTTTTAGTTTTTTATTTCTAATTTATAGGTTTTATTTTTGTTATATTGAAATGGTTTATAAGCACAGAATTGATCGATCCCATGAGGAAGCGCCTATGATTTGCAGTTGGAGACTGTCAATGTGTATTACAACGAAGCAAGTTGCAGCAGCTTTAATCCTAAGGCTATTTTAGTGAGCCTTGAATTCAGGGCCAGGTGAGACCTTATGTTTAGGTTTTTAGGTCGGATGATTTCTTTTTTGGCTAGTCTTGCACCGGGGAAAAACTGAGCAGAGGAGGTAAGAGAATCGCAAATTTTTGAGCTTGCAAGTTATAAATATAAATGAGTTTCATTTTTATTTAGGGTTAGATTTTTCGCCATTGTGGCTAAGATTTGTGTAATACCCAATTGAACAACAGGCGACATTTCTACTTTGTGGGAATTGGATTTCTAGGGTTTATTTGGAATGGCGTGTTTTTTATACGGTAAATGAACATTGTTTTAGACGTTTCAAGCATGCTATTTTAGGTAACAATTAGATATAACCGTGGTGCTATACGAACTAGGTTGCTAAGTTAAATTAAGAATAAAATGAAGAAATATATGACAAAACGGAGTTAGACATAAATGGTGAGTGGGGAGCTAGTGCCATCAAGAGATCAATTTTAGAAGAAATGGTAGAGCAAGGTAGTTACTATAAATACAAGGATGGTCTTGGATATTAAAGGAACTTGATTTTGGAGTGAATGATTTGTAATACAAAATTATTTTAGTTGATTTTTATTGCTATTAGAAGGTTTTTAAATGGGTTTATAGATATAAAATAATTATAACAAATATTTTTATTTACATGGTGAGTTGGAGAGGGCAAGGCAATCCTCCATGGAAGGTCCTAGGTCCTTGGTTCGAATCTTCACCCTACCATGAACTACCACCTTCACCCTACCACGAACTACCACAAACATGCAGTGCCCAAAATCTAGTTGATCCCAAGAGATTTTTTTTTTTTTTTTAATTAAAAATATATATATATATTATTACAACAAAGAGTTTCCATTACATGTAAAAGGTAGTGGAATCATGTTAGACATGATGAATATTTAATAATCTCAGATTTGCATCAAATAGGAGTAGGGTAGGGCAATCCTCCATGGGTGGTCTTCACCCTACCAAAGGTACAGGGTGCTCAAAATCTAGTTGATCTTGTTTGATGGTGTAGAACTTTTGGTTGTGGTTTCTCAGACCAAGGCGGGCACTACAAGAGGTTTTTTTTTTTTTATTAAATTAAAAAAAAAAAACAAATATTTTTATTATTACAAAGAGTTTCTATTACACCTAAATGGTAGAGGTAGTGGAAACATTTTAGACATGATGAACATGTAATAAACTCAGATCTGCATCAAATAGGAGTAGGGCAATCCTCCATGGGAGGTACTTGGTATGAATCTCCACCCTACCAAATGTACATCGAGTGTTCTCGTTTGATGGTGTAAAACCCTTGGTTGTGGTTTCTCATACCAAAACAGACCTTGGTTGTGGTTTCTTATACCAAAACAGACCTCACGAGCTTTTTTTTTGCTAAATTAAAAAAAATAAATATTTTTATTATTACAAAGAGTTTCTATTACATCATGTAATAATCTCAGATATGCATCTGTAATAAACTCACATCTGCATCAAAAAGGAGTAGGAAATTAAAAATATTTAAACAATATGGTGATGAGAAGTTTGGAGCGGGATCATGTTAAACATGATGAATATGTAGAAAACTTAGATCTGCATCAAATAGTAAGAAATTAAGAATATTTAAACAATTGTTTATGAGAAGTTTGGAATCCAATGACAAATTTGAGGAGATTGATATTAACAATGTTATGAATTCTAACTGAGTTGGAAGATTTAAGTTGAAAAAATATTTGGACTCTTGATCTACATCAATACATCAAGTAAAGGTTAGAAAGAATGGGTGGTAGCACCGTTGGATTCCAATACCCATGATAAGGTATGAGGAGATTGATATTAACAACTTCATGAATTTTGAGTGTTACAGTTTTTGGACATGTTGAAGGATTATGTAATGTCCAATAGTGAAAAGACTTGAATTTATGTTGTTAGTTGTTCCCGGTTTTGAAAGTGATGTTTTGTTAAGTATATTACAGCTTTATCTCGCTTTAAAAAAGGTGAAGAATGTAATGGCAATATGTGTAACCTAAAAAAAGTGAAGAATATAATGGCACCTTTGTTTTTAACCTTTAAAAAAGTAAAGAATGTAATTAGTCATTTTTTTTTTTGTTTTTTCAAAATTTTGACAAATTTAAATAACTATGGTTCATTGAGACCATAAATGTTTTTATTTAGTTAGATAATAAAGGGTTGTATTCAAGTTCTCTACCCCTTGATAAATCATAACTCTTTTCTTTAGATTTTGAGAGTTTATAATTAGATACACCACAAATGTTTTTCGGTTTGATAATAAAGGGTTGTATTTAGGTTCCCTATCCCAAATTACAACTCTCTTCTTTAGAGTTTTGAGAGTTTGAGAGTTTACAAATAGATACTCTTTTCATCTCAATTGAGATGTTATATAGATATTATATGTTATAGTTAGAAATCTACAACATTTTACATAAAATGTTTCTTGATTTTTTTTTTCTTTAAATCTTTTCATATTTTTGTATGAATAGAAATATTTCATAATTTAGCATCTTTTTTGACATTTTCTATAGCTACTTTCACAATATTGCATCTTAGTAGTATCATAGTGCATCTTAGTAGTATCATAGTTTGCATTACCAATTTTGGATTGTTAGTTTACTTTATTAAATACAAATGCAACCATGAAAATTATAATTTCCAAAACATTGCAGTATTAGTCTATTTGACAAGAAAAAGTTAATTTATTGAGTCAAATAATGATTTTATTGTCAAATAATGATTTTATTGGTATTACTTTACAATAATAGTGGTATTTTATTGTAGTGTAAATCATTGAAATACCTTTTGAATTAATCAATTGATGGAGTAGTGGTATTATAGTCCTTTACACTTGTATGGATTAGTTATCTTTAATTGAGTGGATAGCTAGTTGATGATGTGTATTCTTGAGATTCTTGATCTTGATTTTCAATTTCAGCAATAGATCTTTGCCATGGAAGTGTCATTCTAAAGTTAAGCGAGTTGAGGTGACAAGCACTAGGTGGTCAATCCAATGATGTTAAGCAAGTTAAGGTGGCAAGCACAAGTGGTCATTTCCTTGTTTGGGAATCACCTTTTCTTCAATATTGCTCTTAGCTTTCGTTTTGTTATTCTCTTGCCTACAAATCAACAAGATGCATGAGATTATTTCAAATTCAATTTGACAAAAAAAAAAAAAAAAAAAAAATATATATTCTAGGATTTATATATATATATATATAAAGCGAAAAACCCTTTGTGAAGCCGCCTTGGTTTGAGAGACCAAGAGACTAGGGGATTCTACACTATCAAAGTCACTTGGGAGTCGTGCCTTGCCTACCTGCACCAACATTATCAATTGGATTTTGGGTATCCAATTCAATTTTTTGGTAGGGTGGAGATTTGAACCTGGGACCTTCCTTGGAGGATTGCCCTCTCCTCTCCCTCTCCAACCCATCTTCAACACTTTGGTATTTGACATGACATATATATATATATATATATATATATGGAGATGAAGATGAAGCTGAAGATGAAGATACCTAATATTCATTAAATTTTATTATTATGTTTTAATGTTTTGCTATTTAATTGTTTGGTTTGCTTTATTATATTTTTTCAACACGAAGGATCATGGTCCTCTCATTATGAGTGGGGGGGTTTGAACCTTGGACCTTTCAAAGAAATCCCTCACCATTGTAGTAAGCTTGTAGCTATGTTTGCTTTATTCTATTATTATTATCATTGTCATTCAATAAATGTGGATGATATTAAATTTTTGAAAGGTTTTTTTTAATATATTTTAAATTTTAATTTTGTTGTAATGTGTTTTATTGAGTAATATTACTTTTAGGTTTTTAGCTTTTCACATAAAGCATCTTTGACTATTCAATTTTTATTAATTAATATTGTAAGGTTTATCGTATTTTTTTATTATTTTAGGTCAAAAATTAAAATTAATGCTAATTCTTCCATTATTCATTAAGATCATGGTATAAAAATTCTTCTCCCTTAATTTTTTTTTTTTTTTAATTTTGTATTCATAACTATACCCATGTTGAAGTTTTGGTTGCACATGCTTTTGCTAAATTAATATGGGTTGCACATATGCTTTCGGCCAAATTAATATGGATTGCACATATGCTTTCGGCCAAATTAATATGGATTGCACATATGCTTTCGATCAAATTAATATGGATTGCACATATTGCTTTTGGCCAAATTAATGTGGGTTGCACATCTGCTTTCGGCCAAATTAATGTGGGTTGCACATTTGCTTTCGGCCAAATTAATGTGGATTGCATGTCTACTTTTGGCCAAATTAATGTGGGTTGCACATTTGCTTTCGGTCAAATTAATGTGGGTTGCACATTTGCTTTCAGTCAAATTAATATAGGTTGCACATTTGCTTTCAGTCAAATTAATATGGGTTGCACATTTGTTTTCGGTCAAGTTAATATACTTTTTTTTTATTTGTGGAAAACATCCCAAAAGGGATGCCACTTTCGGGTAAGACCCAAGGAGGTAAGGGTATCCATTCTACCAAAAACGTCCAGGACTCGGACTTGGCCTATCACCTTTGACATACTCAAGGAGCAAACAAACACACAAAACCAAATTAAAAAAAGAAAAAAAAAAAAAAAAAAAAAAAAAAAAAAAAAAAAAAGGCTCCTTGAGTGTGTCAAAAACAAAAGCACAACCAAACACGCACAATAAGATAAAAGAAACCACAACACAAACCACATAGAAAAACACAAGAACCACATAACAAAACACAAACAAGACAAAAACAACAGAACACTACAAAGACATAACCCAAAAAAACATGAAAAATAAACACAACCAAAACCTAAAAAATAAAATAAATAAAATAAAAATAAAAACAACCAACAACAGACAATAAACAAAAACAAAAACAAAAAACATAGAAAACACTCACACATAAAAAAAATGAAATAACACAAACAAAGAGAAACCCAAGAACAAGAACGAAAAAAACACAAGAACAATAACAAAAAACATAAAAAAAAACAAAAACAAAACAACAAAAACACAAGAACAACAAAAAACAACACAAAGAACACAAAAACAAAACAAAACAAAAGAACCCACCCACCTTAAAAAACTAAACAAAAAAACAAAGAAGACAAAAGAAAAAAAAATGAACAAAACAATGACCTATCTAGACGAGAAGACTATTAATGCAAGAATCAACAGAGGAAACAAAATAAAGAATAGAATGAGCTAGGGAACTAAAAAAACTGAATGAACCAAAGAGAGAAAAAAAAAAACAAGAAGAAACTAGGTACCTTCAGAACTGGAGCCATCCAAAGAAATGATAGAAAGAAGAGCTTCCCTAATTTGAGAAGCCCACCATATAGGAGGGTGGCCATAACAAGTAAGATCACCTTTGTCCAAAGCCCAATTAGCTAAAGCATCGGCACTCTTGTTTTGATCTCTGACCACATGATTGTAATCAACTTTCAAAAATCCCATCTGGATTAATTGAATCTTCTCAATAATTCTTTTTATTCTCCAATCCACCTTATGATTCTTAGAAGGAGTCTTCAAGAGATTAATCATAAGTTGAGAGTCAGACTCAACTAACACCTTTTCCCATCCAACCTTAGTAGCCTCCTGAAGGCCTCTAAGGATACCATACCCCTCAGCAAGGTTATTGGAAAGAATACCCAAATTCTCGACAAAAGTAAAAACCAGGGAGCCATCCGAAAGTCTACCAATTCCTCCCACATTGGCTTTTCCAGGGTTCCCTCTAGAGGCTCCATCGGTATTGACTTTTCCAAAATCCTTAGGAGGAGGTTGCCAATTTCTAGTCCTATCCATCTTACTAATACTCACATTCCCTTTAAGTTGGTTGCCCTTAGAAGGTTTAATCTTCAATCTTTGCATCACTTGATCCCATCTTTGGTGGGAGTTTTGGGGGTGATTAAGGAGTTGATGGACTGATTCAACTAAGTTGGCTATGGTCTTTTGCCAAATATAGTGAATATCCTTCCTATCTTGATTAAAAATTTGGTTGTTCCTTTCATTCCAAATATTCCAAAGAAGAATGGTAGAACCCATCCAAACTAAGCTGCCTAATAAAATGATCAACACCCTCTTGATTAGGCCAATCCCTCCAAAGCTGTTCAAAAGTGAAAAAATTGGACCACTGTAAGCCAAGTAAAGTTGCCATTCTCCTCCATAGCTCGGAGGCTAAAGTACACTCAATAAAAATATGGTTGATATTTTCTACATTCTCTTCACACATTTCACATCTAAAAGGGCCATGAAAACCACGCTTCATAAGTTGCTCACCGGTAAGCACCCTACGATGCAATAAAAGCCAATTAAAGAACCTCACCTTAGGCCAGAGCTTTTGAGCCCACAATTGAGAAAATATGTCGAGAAGAATGGTTGGGATTATTATGGCATAAGGTCAAATAACCTTGAGCAACTGAATACTCACCCTTAGTAGTGTTGTTCCATCCAAAACAATCTTTTTCATGGGACCAAGAGAGGGATCTCATATGAAGGATGCCTTGGATATCTTGTCTTTGCCTTTACGGGATTTGAATAGGCCAGTCCTCAATAGGGATCCAATATCTACCAACCTTTGAATTACCGGTATGGTATCGACGATAATTAGCCACCTTTATCCAATTAGCTCGGTGAAGCTCCTCCATCCAAGGCCTCCAATCGGGAAGCCGAGTTATCAAAGGCTTGTGACCATCCCAAGAATCTGTCCAAAAATTTGCATGTTGACCATTATGAATGATCCAAAATAATTTTTTCTTTATCAAATCCTCACCGAGTCTTAAGAAGCTGCTAAAATGGGAGAACCTTTGGTAGGAAGTTGATAGCGAACAAGGTCTTCAGGACTTTTGTTCTCGAGCATATTTAGCACAGGAGATTATTGGCCCAAAGAGCATTGGGGTTATGCAACATCCTCCAATATAATTTAGCGGCTAAAGCTTTGTTGTTATTAATTGAAGACCGGAATCCTAACCCCCCTTCACTCTTAGGAAGACATAAAGTATCCCATTTCACCAAGGCCCATTTTCTTTTCTCCTTAGTACCACTCCAAAGGAAACGATGAGTGATTTGATCCAATTCTCGAAGAACAACCTTTGGGATATTCAAAATGGAAGAAACATAAATAGGAATAGCTTGAAGGACTGATTTTACCAAGGTGATTCTACCCCCAGAAGAAAGCCACTTGTTGGTCCACTTTCCAATTTTCTTCTTGACTTTGTCCAACAACCAATTCCAATCTTTATTTTTCTGCCTTTGAATATTTATGGGAATACCTAAATAAGTGATTGGAAGAGAGGTCTTCTTATATCTTAATTTATCCAAGACCATGGATTCCTGTCTAGCAGAGCGGTGAAAGAAAATAACTTTAGATTTGTCTTCATTGATCAACTGCCCAGATAGCCTTAGAAAAACAGACTAATGATTTGCTTAATATTAGAAGCTTCCTTAGCTGTAGCTTTACCTAAAAGGGTAGAGTCATCCACAAATTGAAGATGAGAGATAGGTCTAGCTCCATGAGCAATGGTAACTCCCTCAAGGGTTTTGTTTTCCCTCTTTTTGGTTATAGTCCTACCCAAGCATTCAACAAGAATGATGAATAAATAAGGGGATAGCGGGTCACCTTGCCTAATACCTCTGGAAGTTGGGAAAGACTGAGAAGGCCTGCCATTGATAAGAACTAAGTAGGAAACTGAAGAGATACATCCCATAATCCAATCCATCCAATCCTTAGAGAAACCAAATTGCCTCAAAACTTTGATAAGGAAGTGCCAATCCACTCTGTCATAAGCTTTGGATAAGTCTAACCGGATGAACATAGAAGGAGAATTTTGCATATCCATGGAATGGATGGCTTCTGAGCAAGAACTATCTCATCTACTATTTGACGTCCTTCCACATATCCCCCTTGCTTGGGGAAATAATCTTATGCAAAAGAGGCTTCAACCTTTCTGCCATGATTTTAGTAATAATTTTGAGAAGAACATTACATAAAGCAATAGGTCTAAAAGCTGAGATATGATCAACCTCTTGAGCTTTTGGAACAAGAGTAATATAAGTTTTATTGATAACCTTCAAAATTTCTTTGGATTTCCTGGCTTCTTCCACCACCTCTAATAAATCAACATGAAGGATATCCCGAGAACTCTTGGTAGAACTCAATAGGAAAACCATTAGGACCTGGGGTTTTCCCTTTTTGCATTTTAAAAACTACTTGTTGAAGCTCATTGATAGTAACAGGAGCGGTCAAAATAGAGTTCTCCTCAGAAGTGATAAGAGAAGGGATTGCTTGAAGAACATTTTGTTGTGAAGTTGAGTCAAGAGGAGTAGCGGCAAAAAGATTGGAAAAGTAATCAACAACAATAGAGTTCATGCCATCCCAAGTATAAACAACATCTCCAGAATCTGATTTTAAGGAAGAAATAAAGTTGTGAGATCTTCGAGCTAGAAGAGATTTGTGGAAGAAATTTGTGTTTCGATCTCCTTCTTTGAGCCATTGAATTCTAGATTTTTGCTTCCATAAGATTTCTTCTCTTTTTTCCCATTCCTCAAGCTGAGTTGTGAGTTTAATTTCATCTGCACTTCTCTTCTCTGTGAGGCCATCTAAACGGATTTTCTTATTCAAATTTTCAAGATGAGCAATAACTTCATGTTTTTTTTTATGAACATCCCCAAACTCTTTCCGGTTCCAAGTCTTGATTTTGGATTTAATGTATTGCAGTCTTTTGGCAAAACAGAACATCTTAGTCCCATGCCTAGGTTTACCTTCCTTCCACCATTGTTGCACACGAGGTCTGAAGGAAATGTCTCTAAGCCACATTAATTGAAAACGAAAAGGAGAGAAACTCACATTGGTTTTCCACATTTCCACCATGGTGGCCAATGATCCGAACCAGCATTATTAAGAGTCTTCACTTTAGGAATGTGACCATGGATTAAGAAATTTTCAGAGAGCAAAAACCTATCCAATCTCTCCATTATACAAGCTAAGCCTTGCCTTCTGTTAGACCAAGTCATAAGGCCATTATCTGGTTGGATATCCACAAGATGGAGGTTTGCAATATATTCGCTCATGAGGTCAGTACTTTTGTCCAAATTTCTATTTCCCCCCCTTTTCTCATCCGGAGAGAGGATGGTATTGAAATCTCCTCCGATCAAGATCCAAGCTTTAGGAAAATGAGAGATAATATGAGTAATATCCTTCCATTGTCTTCTTTTTTCCTCCAAAGAAGTCGGGCATAAACGATAATGCAGAGCATAATCTGGTTGGAATGTCTACTTTGAATAGCTATAGCCAACAAACCCCAACTGCCAACCATATGGTGAATAACTACCTCTTTTGGGTCCCAAAGACAAGCAATGCCACCCGAAGTCCCTTGGGAGCCGAGGGAAACCACTTTTCCAGCTGGCCAAATTTTACTGGCAATTAAGTCCATATCCTCCATTGACATCTTTGTTTCTTGAAGGAAAACAAGATGTGGATGATTTATCTGAATCATTCTTCTAATTTCATTTTGTTTTGAAAGACTCCCTTTGAGTCCTCTAATATTCCAAGTGATGATCTTCATTAATACCAGGGCTAAAAATGTTGGGAAGGGCATTAATCTTACCTTCCTCTACAAGCTTTTCACCTTCTTTTACCATATGATATTGATTGGTCTTGCGACCTACTTTTTGATTAGAATCCATCTTCAATTTTTTTTTCCCTGTTTCTTGACTTATTCCAATTGAATCCGAGATGGCTTCTAACCTTGAAGAATGCTCATACACAGCCAAAATTTTACTAGATGGTTCAATGGAGTCTATATTGGGACCTGCATTATTTGAAGTTTTGACATTTGAAATATTGTTTTTCTTGTGTAAATTTTCTCCTTTTTTTTTTTGTTGAAAACCTTTGATTTGTTGGTTTGTCTCTGAGTTCTTTCCTTCATATTTAAATTGTGTTTCTAAGATTTCAGTTTCCATTATTTCCTCTTCCTCACTTGGGACATCATTTGTGGAAAGGATTTCAAACATATTAGCAAATGACTTTGATTGATCCTTCATTATTGGTTTTTTTGAGTGTTCTTCTTCTTAGGTATTTGGAAACCTGCTTGAGTTTATATCTTCTTTCTTTTGATCAGGAATTTTATTTGGGCAAGCACTGGCCAAATGACCATATTCATGGCAAATTCTACAACGAAAAGGAATGTTCTCATAGTCCACTACTTGCTCCCAAGTGTCTTCCCCAAATTGTAATGTGATCTTTTTAGGTAGGGGTTTGTCAAAATCCATTAAAACACAAATTCGAGCATAAATAATATGTTCAAAATTTTGAGTACAATCAGCGAGTCATCATAAAAGTTCCTAAAGAGTTTCCAATTGAAGAAAAAATAGTAGGATTCCAAAATTCAATAGGGAGGCCAAAGAGTCTAACCCACACGGGAGCTATAGAAGGCATCTCTTCTTCGGCTTTAAATTTAGTATGCCGGGGCTTCATGAAAAGCCTTGCCCTTCCAAAAAACCAAGGACCCCCTTGAAAATTTTTCTCTCTATCTTCATTATTAGCAAATAAAACAAGAAAATAACCATTTGGATAAATAGAGATTTGTAACTCACCTTTAGTTTTCTAGCTTTTTGCAGCCCGGACTTTGAAAGTAGATAGACTCGGACGAAAACCCACGAACCGACAAATTAGTCCTCTTTTTTCCAAATCTTCAATGCCAGTTCGAATGTTACCCATATCAAGCTTAACAATAGGAGTTCCATCAGTTGCTTTAAGACATCCTGACTCCGTTTTCCTGGGATCAATCTTAGGCATTCTTAGAGGTTTATGAGAAGCCCTAATATTGATATTAGCATTGGGGTGAGGCTGTCCACCACGAAGGGCATCCCTAAAATTCATTTTTGGGACTGAGTCTTCGAAATTCTTACCCTTGACGGGTTTTCACAGTAGAATTATTTTGTGGGTGCACCTTAGCACCAGATTCACTTGAGATATGAGTCATTTTTTGATCAAGCTGCTTGAAACTTATTTCGTGGTCTCTTTAATCCTTGCCCTAGACGTCGTGGAAAGGTATGGTTTTCACTTTTCTTTTGTGCAGCAAATTGGAAGCTCGTTGTCACTCAAGTTCACAGTATGATCTGTTGAAAGACAAATTTCTAACCCATCTTGTATCCCCTACAACATTTCTTGCTAAAATATTGAGCATAAACCACAAAAATATTGGCCGCTAGGGCCCGAAGGCCCTAAAAACCAACCTCTGGAGCTGCTTGCACTCAACCCAGATGAAACCCTCGCATAGCCGCTTGCCAAATATATCGTTCACACATAGGGATGCGCTAGGATCTGTGTTGCTCCAAATGATATGAAAATTGGTGGAGACGTTCTAGGGTTTTTCAGGCATCTACCCTCAAAATTTTAGCTCAATCCGAGTTCGGATGAGTGAGATATGGCCAAAACGAGTTCGGCAGTTTGGGCAGTCCTGTGAAAAACGTCTAGAGTGCAATTCCTCTATTCCCGGTCAAGTTAATATACATTTTGACGAAATTTTTAACATTAATTGTCTCTTGGGTGAAAGTTTTTAATTTTTAGGGCCAAATTTTTAGTACTAAGGGCTAAGGTTTTCATTATTCATTGAAGTTTAGGGTTATAAAAAAATTATTTGAGTTACAACATTACTTAAGATTTCTTCTTTCCTAAAAATTAAAACTAACCTTAATGTTGCTCTTGTGATATCATTTTAATTAATGTTGAGCAACATTAATCAAATTAAAACATCCTTAGTTTTATAAGTTATAATTTGGGCCACTCAATGCCTTTCGGTGAAATAATGTTGCTTCTAGTGTGGGTTAGGCTTTTTGAACTTCCATATCATCATATACATAAGGATGTTTTCAAAAATATTGGAAATACCCAAAGGGAATTCATGAATGAAGGACAACAACTAAGGAGCAAAAGCATGCTATATATATATATATATATATATATATTTAAACTCGAATATGTGTTATGAATATTTCAAAACCTTTGCCACAATCTATTAAAATTAAATTTGAATCAAGAGAATGCTATATATACTTGAATATGTGTTGCTATTGATATTTCAACACCTTTGCCACAATACATTAAGATTAAGAGAATGAGATCAACAAGTATATTATGAAAATATTGCATTTTGTTGCCATAGTTGTTTTGAGATTGGACACATGGCAAGAGTTTGCATAGTAAAAACTATGAAGAAAGAGAAAAATCTAGCCATGAGATAACCTTGAGATTGGACACATGGCAAAATTTTGCAAAGTAAAAACTATGAAGAAAGAGAAAATTCTAGCCACGAGATAACCTTCAAGACGAAGCAAGGAATTCATTCAATAATAGGAGCTAGATTAGATCAAGGATATTCCACTCCAAAAGAAGAGGCACATAATTCCTATTGACAATATCAACTGGCAAGTTTAGAAGGAATTAAAGGTGCAAAAATTTTTTGGAGATAAAACCTAAAACAAGACACCAAAAATGAGAATCCTCTTCAGTAAATCGTTTTCATTTTTCGCAAGTAGTATAGAATCCTCTTCAGGTAATAAAAATGAATGTGGCGAAGATGTTATCCCTTGCACTTTAAGGTTTCAATAGAAATGAGGTTGGAGGAAACCCATAACAATTTAGGGTTTTTAGGGCAGAATAAGAAGGTAATTACTACAGAAGAGCATCCTTGCACTTTAAGGTATCCAGGGAAATATAAAGATTGTGCTTTTGAGGTTATTCTTTGCATTTAGATCCTCCAAAACAAGGCAAAGTCTTAGTATGAGCAGTGTGAGAATATTGAAGAGATTGACGAAGATAAAAGTATTGCTAAGAATATGCTTTTTAGGTTATTCCTTGCACTTTAGATCCTCCAAAAAAAGGCAAACCTAAAGATGATAAGTCTTACTATGAGAAGTGTGAGAAGATTGAAGAGATTGATGAAGATAAAGGTATTGCTAAGAATGAAAAAAATGAAGTATTGCTAAGAATGAAAGATTGTTACGAGAAAACATAAGAAAATATCACAAGTGTTAACAAGTAGGGGTAAACCCACAAATAAAATAAAAAATAACAATGAAAATAATATCTTGGAATATCAAGGGAATGAATAAGAACCTTAAAAAAAGGTATTAAGAAATTGTGAGGTTGTTATAGACAAGATATTTTTGGATATAGAAGTTGGGCAGCAAATATTTTAGCCATTCATAGTTTTGAATTTCATTTTTCTTTTTGAATTTAGCGAACCTCTTGCGGGGCTGCCTTGGTCTGAGAAACCACGACCAAAGGGTTCTACATTATCAAAATCACCTAGAGTCACGCTCGGTCTTGATCACACCAACATTATCAACTAGATTTTGGGTACCCAATGTGTGTTTGGTAGGGTGGAGATTCGAACCAGGGACCTCCCTTGGAAGATTGCCCTACCCTCTTCAACTCACCTACAACACGTGGGTAGTGTTGAATTTCATCTTGATAGAATTTAAATTTTTGAAGGCCTTTGATATAAAAGGAGTTGATTGTAGAAAATTAGTAGTTTGAGGAAGATGAAGAATATCTTTTATAGAAGGGTAAATGAAGAATATCTTCCATAGAAAGACAAATTTGGATATGCTTTAATTAACTTGTTAGAAATGTAATGAGAACAATGTAATGTTTTGTTTTTGTAATGGGAGTGCCCCCCAATAGAAGCCATGCATAGCTTATTAAAAAAAAAAAAAAATGATAATAATAGAATAAAGCAAACCCAACAATTAAATGCTAGAACATTATAAACATTAAAAAGCAATAAAATTTTGTGAATGTTAAGTATGCTTTAGATATATATCTATATATATATACCAAATGCAAATTGAACTAATATTGTCCTTGTTGATTTTCAAGCAATAGAGTAACAAAATGAAAGCTGAAAGCGAAGGCTGATAGAGAAGAAAAGGTGATAGCTAAACAAGGAAATGGACGTTCGTTGAACCTGGACTGAATCCTAACCACTTGGTGAATGCCATCTCAATATCCTGCCAAATGCAATTTGAACTACTATTGTCCCTTGTTGATTTACAAGCAACAAAGTAACAAAACGAAAGCTGAAAGCGAAGGTTGATAGAGAAGAAAAGGTGATAGCTAAACAAGGAAATGGATGTTCATTGAACCTCGATTGAATCCTAACCACTTGGTGAATGCCAACTCAACTTGCTTAGCTTGAGAGTGATGCTTCCAAGATAGTTAGAAGATCCATGGTTGAAATTGAAGATCAAGATTAAGAAGAATCTCAAGAAGACACATCAGCTATCCACTTTGTTGAAGACAACTAATTTGTACAATTGTAAAGCACTGAAATACCACTGTAAAGCACCACAAATTTTAAAATTTTAAGGCTATAAATAGCCATTAAGACCCTATTTCGAGGGGTCACATTCCACTTTTAGCGATAGGTATTTTAGAATTTTATTTTCTTTGTAGACGGTGGATATCTGCACCCTTGACATTGTGCCTTGAATATTTAGTACTATAATCACATGATGCTAGCAAGTTTGATATGTAATGATTGAACATCTTATCAATGCAATATATTAGAATTCTTGGTTTGATCTGCACATGCTAATGTTGGTTGCATTTAAGTCAATTCTAGTGTGTTGTTTATTTTCCCTTTGAAGATGGTATCACTTTGATCCCAGATTGTGCAAAGGTTGGTCGAGTCAGAGTTGGTTTGATTTAGAATTGCAACTTCCAAAAATTCAGTTTAATTCTTCAAGGATTCAATGGCTTGTTTTCTTTCTTTCTCTAACCCCTTTCTTTTAAATTTTCTTTGAAATCTACTTAGACTAGGAGTAGAATAGTTGAATTTTAAATACCACTGTAAAACATTGCAAATTTTAAAATTTTAAGGCTATAAATAGCCATTAAGACCCTATTTCGAGGGGTCACATTCCACTTTTAGTAATAAGTATTTTAGAATTTTATTTTCTTTGTAGACAGTGGATATCTACACCCTTTTAAGGCTATAAATAGCCATTAAGACCCTATTTCGAGGGGTCACATTCCACTTTTAGTAATAAGTATTTTAGAATTTTATTTTCTTTGTAGACAGTGGATATCTACACCCTTGACATTGTACCTTGAAGATTTAGTATTGCAATCACATGATCCTAGCAAGTCTGATATGTAATGATTGAACATCTTATCAATGCAATATATTAGAATTCTTGGTTTGATCTGCACATGCTAATGTTGGTTGCATTTAAGTCAATTCTAGTGTGTTGTTTATTTTACCTTTGAAGATGGTATCACTTTGATCCTAGATTGTGCAAAGGTTGGTCGAGTCAGAGTTGGTTTGATTTAGAATTGCAACTTCAACAAATTCAGTTTAATTCTTCAAGGATTCAATGGCTTGTTTTCTTTCTTTCTCTAACCCTTTTATTTTAAATTTTCTTTGAAATCTACTTAGAATAGGAGTAGAATAGTTGAATTTCAATCTCTGAAACTCATTTTATATGTTATATTTCAAAATTTTCATAATAGACATTGCTACATGTTATAATTTTCATGATAATGATGCAATGTATGTGATATATTGATAATTTCAAGGCAACAAGCCTATAATATTGTTTTTTCTTGATTTCTTTGAATCTTTGATAATTAATAGAGCAATTAAATTAGACCTATGTTAAACAATGAATCGGACTCGCCCTTGTAACCATTATATATACCTTTGAGTTATCCATCGGATTTATATTTCATACTTTGATTATAACATATCCTATCACTTGAACCTTGGGGGACCAATGTTTCCTTTCAAGAGAGAACAATTATTGTTCTAATCGTTGGTGTACATTGACAATTGGGTTAGGTGTATCACTCAATAGAAAATGACTCTAGAAGGAGGGTTTGAACCTCCGACCTTGTGGCTCCATTTCATCAAAGGAAATTTCATTTTATCATGTAAACCTGACCATAAAAAGGATCACATAATATAGATTAAAAATGTTTAACTGATTTTGACATAGTATACAATGATATATGATATGTTGGAATGGCCAACCTCCCCTAGTTTTATCATCACATACCTTGCTTCATTTCACCAACATAAATTTCCTTTTATCATGTAAACCTGGCCATAAAAAGGATCGCATAATATAGATTCTACTCTTTTCAACTGATTTTGGCATAGTATACAATGACATATAATATGTTGAAATGACATGTAAGACCGACTTAATTAACTGCACTCTTATTGCTAATGATAACCATCTACCTTTCCAAGCTAGTAAGTGCACTCTTCCTACTAATGATAACCATCTACCTTTCCAAGCTGGCAATTTATTCTATATTTTACTAAAATTTGGATTCCATAATTCTATCCTCATTCTCCCCTCAAATAAAGGCATCCCTACATAAGTTATTGATAAATTTACCTCCATTTTAAGTAACCTACAAATTCTTGCTTTGATATTAGTTGGAGTGTTAAGGAAGTAAATTTTGAATTTTGTCCTATTAACTTTTTGCCCCTTTAAAAATTTATTCAAAGCTCTAGCCTCTTTTATCCTCGCCCTTTCAAAAAGAGTTGTATTATCTACAAATTGTTGATGGGTGATGTTGTCGATGTTATTACTAGGATTAAGTCCACTTAAAAGCCCATATTTATTAGCCTTTTTCAAGTTTCTACCTAGAATCTCTGCCATAATAAAGAACAAATATGGTGATAGAGGGCCTCCCTGTCTAAGACCTCTCTTGGCTTTAAATGATTATGTTTCTAACCCATTGACCAACATTGAATATGAAATTGTAGAGACACAAGCTTTAATCCATCTACCACATTTCTTCCTAAATCCAATTTTTTTTAATACTCCAAAAAGAAAATTCCATTTAACCTATCATAGGCTTTACTCATATCAAGTCTTAATATCATTGCTTTCTCTTTTCTTGAAGTTGTTGAATGTATAACTTCATGAGCTACTCTGATCCCGTCCAAAATTTGTCTCCCTTTCACAAATCCTCCTTCCTCTTCTGAAATAATTTTGTCTAACAATGGCCTTGATCAATTTACCATCACTTTGAAGATAATCTTATATGTCATTACATAGGCTTATGGTTCTAAAAGAATAAAAAAATTCAGCATCCTTTTTTTGAATTAGGGTAAAATATTTTACATTTATTTTGTAAGGTATGCATTGTTTTACCCTAGACTGTTCCATTACCACCAATAAAGAATCCTTCACTTTATCTCAATTATGTTGGTAAAAAGTTGTAGAGAGCCCATCCGGACCTGGGGATTTATCCTTATTAAAAGAGAAAAGAGTTAAATTATTTTTTTCTAGAGTAATAGGCTCCATCATTTTCTTATTGTCTTCATTCATTATAATTGAATATGCATCTTGGAGAAGTTTATCATTAAGAACTTTAGTCTCCTCTAATACTAGAAAATTCTGATAAAAATACTTTACCTCTTTTCTAATTTCACTCTAATCTTCAATCCAAACCCCTTTTATTGATTCAATTCTATTAATTCTGGATGTTGATCTCTATACTACAGTCATCATATGAAAAACTTTGTATTTTTATCTCCTTTTAACCAAGTCTATCTTGATTTTAATCTCTATAATTTATCTTATAATATTATGATATTCACTAAGAAACTCCCTTTCCTCTTAGCTTAGATTATTATGATCACCTTTTTAGAATTTTGAAAGTTTATCTTTTAGTTCTTTATTCTAAAAAGTGTTTCCAAAAGTGTTATTGTTCCATTATTTTAATCTAGATTTCATAGATTTAATTTGCTTTGGAAGAGCATACAACCCACCATTTATTGAAGAATTCCATGTTTGTGCTATCATATCAACAAATTGAGGATGGTCTTCCCACATTTGCTCATATTTAAAATATGATATTTTTTTGAATTCACTTACCACCATTTTAACACTTATTGGCCAGTGATGTGAACCAATCCTTCTTAAGGTATTAATTTTAGCACAAGTTCTTTCATTTAGCCAATGATTTGAGAGTATGCATCTATATATTTTTTTTGCTAGTAGGTTTTGACCTCTCCTATTGTTGATCCATGTATAGTTGTCTTCTTAAAACTTAACCTTCCACATATTATTGTTTTGAATAAAAATTGAGAAACCTCTCAAAATTTTCATCGAATTTGGTTATGACATTAAAATATCCTATGATAATGAATCGGGTTTCTTGGTCTCTACTTCTCATAAAAGGCTTCAATCCCACTCTAAACTTCTAATCTACCTAACTGATTTGTAGGTCCACAGACATTGACAAGGATAAAATGAATATTTGCAAAGTAGCAAATGACTAAAGAGGCTCTCCAATGCCTAAGGATAAAACGAATATTTACAAAGTAGCAAGTGACTAAAGAGGCTCTCCAATGCCTAGTTTTATGAATAGTTACACAAGAGATTTTAGAAGGATTCCAACAAGTTAGAATTCCCATTTATGCTCCTTCATAATCCATAGCATCCCATTCACATATTGCCCATACTGCTTTCATAGTTTTTGAAACTTTTTTTGTCATTTTAGTTTCTTGGATACAAATAATATCATGTTTTTTACTTAAACATAGGTCCCTAATACACCTCTACTTTGAGGGGGTATTAACATCCCTTATATTCCATGAGATGATAATCATGTCTCATTAGGGGCTATTGGCCCCACCTACGTATTACCAATATCATTTTGTTGTTTGGTAAAGAGCAGTTCAACCAACTTAGTTTGTGTTCCTTTCTCTATGTTTGCTTTTGCTTCCCTGGATCTTGTTTGATAATTTGAGAGTTTTCCTCTTTTTGCCTTGCTTATATCAAGAGTAGTTCTTATTATTCTATTCCTCTATATTCTTTCATTATTTTATTTTCATCATATTTATCCTCTCTTGGATCTGCTACAAAAGCTTTTGACTTGTCTTGCTCATTTTCTGTTATTTCCTTACTAATGGCAAAGGTATTAACTTTTAAAACTTTATTTTCTTTACCATTTTGTTTCTCCTGAATGGTGCATGGTACTTCAAGAGAGTTCAAAATATGATGAGACGCATTCCTTAGGTTCATCAATAATGTTCTTTCTTAATTTAGGATCATATTGAATAGATGGTTCCTTGTTAATATGTTGAACCTATTGTACTGTGTCCTCTAAGCTTTGATCTACTTTTTCTTCATAGGGTAAAGCCTCAAAAAAGTTGGTATTTCTTCCAATATCCTTCCTTCATGGTCTCCATTGTTTATTTTCTTTCATTTTTCTAGATTTATTTTTTAG